>CM049307.1:47093677-48293677 GCA_026874595.1 Sipunculus nudus | reverse complement strand
TCTTACAAATTGGAAGTATTTTCCCCCAGATGAGTTTATAATTTATGAAAGCCTGGCGAACAGGAGCGTGGGCTATAGATTTCCCCGGCAAGAAAAGTTTGAATTGTCGCCCTCTGTGCGGACCTGACATTAATTAAAGCGGGACAGGAACCAGTGTTCTTTTTGCTTCTCAGTGGCTTGTTTTCTGCAAATTCCACATCCCTGATGAGGCAGGACAGATGGTTTACCGAACCTGTTCTATTGCGCCATTAATCACGACAAACCTTGTTTCCTGAAGGACAGCTGATGGCCTAGGTCACAGTGAAAGAAAGCGTCACTGCCGAGCTCGGCTTTCTATTAGGTACTATAAAATAGTTAAATTTATCGTGTGGTCCGCTCGGGCCCCGCCAGGTCGTGTTCTAGTGGTAACAAGCACGCTTCCTGTCTGAGACTGAATTCGGTCCACGTCTCTAGAGTGTTCATCAGCCAAATCATAAATAACATTCTCACTAATTGTGTTGTCAATTGAAAGAGGGAGGCCTTATGAGTGAAAATATCTTCCAAACAACCATGTCTCCCTGTCTTTAGAATATTTCCATTGTGGTTTGTCTGTTACTCCATGGATGTCTTGAAAGACACTTTAAAACCACACTTGATCAGATCTGCGGTTAACACACTACTTGTATATTTAGCATTGATAACATCCCTGTCCATGTACCCTTACATTGTAAATTGCTGTTAACCCACCGACATCCTAAGACACTAATATATAACAGCTGAATCAAGGTTGCGTTAACAGAACATGGACATCATACCTGCCTGCTACGCCTTTCATATCACACACTTTGATGAAGACATTTGCTGTTTAATCTCAGTTCCATTCCAGTTATAGAAATTATTTGACGGTGATTTTTCACTGGCTTCATTGAGAAATAACTATTATGGCGATACTACCTTCAATGGTTTCACTCTTTCTTTGCATATGTGTATGTGGGCAAATTCAGGAATCTTTTTATAACATTATCCTCACATTTAAGTTTGAAAAGTGTTTTGTCTGTATCACTTAGACGTTCCAAATGTCATGTTGGAGGACAATCGAACTCTCTGTTTCTCTTCGAAGAACCTGATTATACAAACTCGAAGCAGAAATATATAAATCATAACGTATTCTCATCATTAATCATTTTGACATGGGAATAGAATTTATATGTCATTGGCAAAGATAAATATTCGCATTAGCCTTTTTCCACGGCAGAATTATTATAACAGGTCCTGTTTCTCATTATAACTTCCATTTATCACCAGATACATTAATAATCTTCACTGACCGTTGCTTTTAGAGTAAGAGTTTTCATTTCACGCAGAGGAATGTTAAAAATGACAAAAGTCAATATGATCATGACTTAAAAGATAAAACCATTCTCTGCCTTGAAGCCATTTTGACTTTTATTACGATCGCATAGATTAGACTTGTTAAAAGAAGGAAAAATTCCGGGATTAGAGTTGGAGGTACACAAGGAAGAAACGTTATAAAAATTATGATGAATTTGATGCGCTGCCTGAGGGAATGCTCATAACGTTACGTTCCCCGATGATGATACCTCGCAGCATCAATAAAAGTTTGGGTTCTCGGATAGCTCCGGGCCCCAGATCAAAGGAACCGCAACTCCTCTATGACTGATCCCCAAACCGCACAACGTGCGCTCTGATAAACAGCTGTGCTTCTTTGAACGGCTTATTATTTTGTTTGGGATGCATCAATTTTATCAGTGTGTGGGACTGATATAGCTCTTGGACGAGTGACCGTCTCTCATCCATCATTTTTCTGAAGCTGCAACTGACAAAGCTACCGTGACATAGGAGTAGTAATTATTCGCGTTAGCTTGTAAATGTAGCCGACTTCAAATTGCAATTCAAGCCCAGACAAACCCTCAGGGTGCGACCCTTAACACTACCCGCTCCATCATGCAACAGCCGAGTGTTCTAATATAATGATAATTCATCACTTAACAGGAACGTCTTCCGTTTGTATATACTAATATGAAAAACGATACCCCTCGGGCACCATGTTTTCCAAGCCATGACGTCATAGCATCTTGAGTGGAGTAATACGTTTGCCGGGACATCCATCGAATCAAATTACTGGTGTGTTTGACAAAGCCCTTGTGAAAGAAGATAGTTAGTATATCAAACGAGATTAGGATTTAGGATTACTGTGTAAGTCAAGTATGTGATAAACAAGTATATCAGATTCAGCACTGACCGCCCTTCTTTTTATCTTGATTTTAGTCACTCTAGGGCTGGAGTGAATCTAGGATTTAGCAAGGATATACAGACAGTGTATAATGCAGTGAACAAGATAGGAACAGAGCATATATCCCTGGAGGTACTTTCGCAAAAGAATTCGTAAACTTTTGTGTTATTTATCATTCCGTGTTGTCACGGGTATGCCCATGTGTATCGTTTAAACTGTACATATAGGATTGAGTATTATTATAATACTTTCACGTTTGTTCGGATATTAAATTATATCAACTGCCAAAAATCATATTTTATTCGTATATATTGAATAATATGACCTGCCATAAACTATATCACTGGAACTTCTTGAAATTGAACGGTTGAAAGCTCTCTTTCTTGGAGGAAAAGAACATGACTTAATACCATGAAGTTACGTCATCGTGGCTTAAGCTAGACCAACACGCTCTATCAAATTCTTTAGATTAAATGCGAAGAGAACACAAAAGAACTAAAAATGTCCCCGTTTTCCACTAAAACATTAGCAGTACGCATTGATTTATATGACAAAATATCAGAAACCTTTCAAACGGGACCTGGACAGTCGAGGGGTAAAACGCTCCGTTCTAACCCTGGCGTGGCCCTGGCAGAGGGTTGTAGTGGCCAGTGGTTTTCTCTAGACAATACCGATCGCCACCATCTGAGCCATAGAGAGAGCCTGGATTAGTTATAATAACAATTTGTATAAATCATGTAAAGAAAATATAGTTTACTATATGTTTATAACTTATTTCCATTAAACATGGGTTCATGTTTACTTTGATGATCAGTCTATAAAACAATGTAGACAGGTCTGTGAAACAAAATCAAATTATATAATTATCAAATAATAACATGAATAAGGTAAGGTAAGCAACAAGGTGACCCTTGAGACGGCGGAATGATTATGCTAAAAATGGCATAAAAACGCCAGCGGTGACGTAGCGTTCACGACTCCCGATTTGTAATAAACGCCGCCAGTCAAGATTGTCAAGACTTCCGTAACCATTCTCGAATATGGTACGGCATGATGCACTGCTGAACTGCTCAAATTCTCTTTTGATATATCTGAAAACACTGTGATCCGACAGTTCAATTTAGCCGCCATCTTTTCAAGGGAGTGTCTTCCTCAGGAAACCCCCTCGGTCAGCCCATCATGTCGCGCGAGGTTAACGCTATGTGCGGTCTAGCGTAGATTTCGTTTAATGCCTCCCAGATAATTGATTGGCCAACGTCGTCAGGCCGTCACGCGACCCGATGAGTACAGACGTTGACTACTTACGTAAAAAAGAAACCGAGAGCAAATGTCACAGTGAAAGTACAATCGTTTTATTATAAAGACACGCTCTCATTAAGTCTTAATTGTAGATTAATTAATAGTTAATTTACAAATCAAATGGCACCCAACCCTCAGTGGGATTTAGGAGACACCAGATAATCAAATATTAGTCAATGCTATATATGATGGAATAAACAGTTAGCCTGTCTTGTATCTAAATATTCATACATCTGTTAAGCGTAATTAACTAATAAATATACAATTCTTTCCTGCTTTGAAATGTTATTGAAATCGTTGTTTTCTGAGCAAACACTGCTATATAGTAAACTATACAATGTGCACAGACATAGTGTAAAGTGAATATCATCTTCAACTTCGCCCTCTTTATAATTTGGATAAACTCGAAATTTAGTTAATTATATCGTAATTTTATATAATACTGAAACTGTTCGAAAGAGGGTTTCCTGAATAGTGGACATCACCTGCGGACTGAACGTTTTGTATAATCTAAGGTGATATCGAAATTTAAAAAAGGGGCTCGTCATCATGAATTTTCTTCGTCAAACAATTTGGAGTAATTATGTAATTATGTGTGTCCAAATTAAAATTGTACCTAGTATTAAATAACTAATTGACACACTCGTATGGTTTTCATGGGTTTAATATGTTAATCCATGCTGATAGATTTACAATAAAGATAAAGTAAACAGTTAAGAACAGATAAACTAAACAACTTTCCGCAGTTGACAGATTTCAATGCAGCTGCCTGTTGTTGCAATCAAACATGATCATTATTCTGTTCTGTTTTTTTTTTTGTACATTAAGACCAGACCTATGGATTTCTGAATGATGGTAACCTCTAATACCAAATCAATATTAATGTTTCAGTTTTTTTCTTTTACCAGCGTTTTATTCTGCTTTTGGTCAGAACACCGAAATTTTGTTTTCACTAATTTATGGTATTTTAATACAATATTTTGATTTGTTATTGGGCTAGGTAAGGATATATCTTAATAGATATTTTTCTATAAAAATCTAATACAAAAATGAATTTCATTGCTGAGTATATAATAAAACTGTCACGGTACACAGACTTTTTTTAATAAAATGTCTTGAAAATTCCTGGTCATTGAACGTTACGCTTTTAAGTAAAAGATGCAAAAGAATATGCTTTTAAAGTAGTGAAACTGTCACTAATTGAATCACCCGATCTGTGAAGAACATAAGTGGCTGAAAAAACTGTAGGACAACATTACTGCAACACACCTTAACAACCCCCATGGGAATATATCTTTGGTGAATAGCTTTCACGAATATGAATAATTAATGTGACGCTAAGAGTACGCCATAGATGTATTGTTCTACCAGTCTTGGAGTAGAAGGCTATAATTTAGGAACTTTTTTGTTAAAGGCAAGATGTGTGTTGTTGGGAAGGAACTACACTAAATTAATGCAGGAATCAAATGCCTTTCGAATGCTTTCTTACTTACTTATCTTTTCAAGCAGTGGTATATATTACATTAGACCATGGCTCAAAGATTAATTGCTCGAAGATAAGTCCATATTCCCACGCAGGAATGAAATCTTACTTTTTGTCGTGGTGTAGAGTTTGGCAAGTTTTGTATTATACTCCAACAAACCAGCAACCCTGGTTTTTCTTGAGTCAGATTGATCATCGTGGAAACAGGGCATTTTGACATCAAGCCAAGGCTTAAAGGTCATGCACGGGCTAGTCAGATTCGAGATAGACCTTAAAACTGGAGGCGGACCAGACTAAATTGTAAGCCGCTGGGATGTTACGGGAACCTTTCGTTTTCTCGTGAGATTTCTCGGGAACAGAGGTCATCAGCTGTTGACCTGAGCACGATCAAACGAGACTTGTCTACATAACCCCGCTATATTTATCGATTGAAAATGAACGCTGGAATCAGGAAAATGGAGTACCTCGTGTACGATCACATTTTTTTTTATCCTACTAGAAGGACTATTACATGCAACTCTGGACATTTGCCAGATGTTATTATTCATAAATATTTCGTGTCGTGTTGATAAAACAGATGATAACAGATAATTTGTCTTGATACTGGGGTCACCCGCCCATCCTGTTTCAATCTAGATCAATATTGTTTTCTCCTATAGATGAAGAGAGGGTACGCATGTAACGGGTTTTATACCGGGGAAATGGTTTTCTTTTGCAAATTTAACTTGTTGAATAATGCTGTGCGTCTCATTCTTTAGAAGCGTAAGACCGACCACGTCACCCCGCTGCTCAAACAGCTCGATTGGCTTCCCGTCAAGTACCGCATACAATACAAAATTTCTGTTTTTGTTTACCGCCGTTTTAGTGACTCACTTCCATCATATTTGACTGGAAAAAAATAATAACCTAATGGCCTTTGTGTACGCTGCGCTCGGCTGGCGGAAATATTAAAGTACTAAAGTGTAATATGAAAATCGGTGAACGTTCCTTCCGTTTCATAGCCCCAAAAGTTTGGAATTCACTTCCCATTACACTTAGAAAATCTCCTACTCTCGTATCATTTAAAAATAATTTAAAAACGTATCTCTTTTGGCAAGCTTTTGGTAATTAATATGCATCATTTTTTTCTGGATCAGGCACAGGAAATAGATTTCCATGAAATTGTGTGTGTGTGTGTGTGTGAATTGCGCTGTGAGTCCGACCATCGGAGCATTGGCACTATACAAATACTATATATTATATATTATAATTATTAACTTGATACTCACATGGAACCCTTGTTTCACCCCACATATTAACCCTATATCTGCACAATCCTCTTTCCATCACTTTTGTTAGACGTTCTAAATATAAACTTTATTTATTTAACATGGATTGTACAACTAGCAATAATAACTAAGGACTCTCCATGGCTCGGATGGTGGCGTTCGATCGGTAGTCTGTTTGACCATATAGACTCGGACATTTAATTTTCCTACTTTCCATTTCATTTTTCTACATCTGTTCTATATTCTAGACCAAACCATTTTTTATATGGCAAAGTGAGAGTTGTTCATCAGACTTAACGCTGCCTGTTCCATTGTGACCGGGCCTCAGAATATTACTTTTTGTCTCAATGCGTTCATTCAGGTTCGTCTGTTTGTGTGTGCGTTCCGGATCCAGAAACGTCATCAAGGAATAGTCACATATGTGCAGTAACTTATACACGAATGAACCTAGGAATATGGGCCGAATAAGTGAATGTTCACATGGCGGAGGCTAGTATTCATCTGATTGCGAATTTCTGGTCCCTTATAGGTGTTATATATTTGATAATAAATGAGAACAATGCTTTAGATAGGAATTTAATTAACAGCATGTAATTAATGCATTTTTAACAGATAGTGCTTCGAGATTTGGTTCAGTACTTTGGTATCACAGAGAGCAATGACGCTCGGAAACCGTTCAGCAGCAACCGAGTAAAAGTGCGACCAATTTCAGCCATTATTACCCGTCTGTTAGCACTGATCGCTGTGTTTTAGAGCAAGATTTAAGCCGGCGGATCAGAATTTTAAAGGGGTTCTTTAATGAGCCCGTAATACATCGAGTCGGTTTTTCCTCCCGTTCTATCCCTGTGTGTATTCTATCAGCTCTCAGCTGCCTCGTTCTTTCTTTAATGGCGTAATACTTATACAGTTGGAAAACCAAATCGTTCCGCCTAAGTGTGCTCCAAGCCTGTATTACCGCCTCTATAAATACAAATGCGGCTCCAAAGGTCCCTAAAGTAAGACACGGCTTGTATTACCAATTCAACAAACGCGTTGTGCATTACCATGGTTTACCCTGGCATATGATGTAGCGACTCCGCTAAAGTGTTTGATACATCACCCGTTAAGTGTTAGTTACATACTATAGTGGCTCAGAACTTCTGCTCGCTATGCTGGTGTAACTAGCATGCGGTTCAACTTTAGCAGCGTCTGCTCATGTCACCTTAGGTGTAAAATACATGAAGAGCTGACTCCACAAATGTCTTCTGTCTAGCAGTAGGCGTCACATAGCATGTAGTCTATTGACGCCATCAATATGTCTGATATATGTCGCTTTAAGTGTACCTAAGTGAAGGTAACGTAAACCATGCAGTACCAATTCCCAAGCACTGTCTGCTGTGTTTCCATGGTTTTTTGTCACATTATATATGTTGTAACAAAGATACATATTTATCTACCACGGGTCTTGTGTGTCGGCCACAATAATGCATTGCGAAGAGCCTCCACGAGTCAGCTAACATGGGGCAATAAATGCGGTCTGGTTCACTGAAATCTTTTTTTAGAGTTCTTACCTGTGTGGTCCTTTTATGTTATCCGTTTTATTGATACAAATGTTACCGCTTGTACATGTTATTTTAACAGTCAAAAAAGCAATGTAAATGATTGACACCTGTTTGAAGATAAACTTTGTGTAGGTTCTGATACACTAGCTTTCGTGTGCTCGGCCCCCTTCCTCAGGTGTGAAATTTTAACTTTATATAAAGAGTAAATATTTATTAGAAACATTGCTTTTCTTCTCTCCTACATTAATCGTGATAAAGAAGATAACTTTAGGAGCTTGGCTAAGAGAGACTGAGAGATATCGCCTGTTAGTGTCTCATAAAAATGATGCATTTTCACGATGTCTAACATGATCTTACCGACCAGTGACAAAATGACTGAAATATACAAATGTGCAAATGACTGAAACATGCGAGGCATACTTCATGAAAATTCTAGTACAAACTTTCCCGGCAGCGGCATAAGGTTTGAGCAAAACACATTGTAGACATATTTCTTGACCACAACCGTGCCAGTCACCTATTTTAGAAATGTTGTTTTCAAGTTTGTTGTTAGTTTTTTACCATGCACAATAATTAAATCAATGTAAGACCTGACCCTTGCATCTCTAGTTAAAATCTGTGATTTTTACAAAGGCATCCCAACACTACCAGTTAAAAACAGGGTTATCTAGATACCTAAAAAGCTCATGCGTTCTCTTTTATAAATATATATTTTGTATGTATTTTGGTTTCTTTCCAAGGTTTGGAGATATATGGGCATCACTGATGCCACCCGTTCCCAGTTAAACACATTGCGGAAGCCTATGAGCGTCTCCGACTCTTGTTTAAACGTTTGTTCCTACTATTAAGAAGATAACGTTTTCATGAGAACGGACAGGAAGAATGAAAATAGACTTATCCTTTAAACGTGTATATGCGGTTATGCACACTGTGTTTGGAGAATATATTTATTTATATATATTGTGTGTTAACAGTTTTTTTTTTTATTATTATTTGTTATATAATGCCAAAGCATAACAGAACGAAGCGGGACAATGTTATATCCTTCAATATATTCATATATTATTACTTATTATTGCCTCTTTAGATTATTATGTAAAATAGAAAAAATATATTCAAATATAGAAGTAAAACATTTTGTTATCAACGCGCCCTTGTTATATCATTTAGTCAGCGCTGCTAATTCCCATTTCGCGTGCACTATTTAGTTTTACGTGTTTTTCTAACTGACATGCTCATTTTGAAAGTTGGTTGCACAAATTAGAGGTTAATTAGTCCACAGACAACAGTTTCGAACTTGCACAAGCATTCCCAAACATCTGCAACGTTCATAAAACTCAGAAAGAAATGGCCCGAATAGTTAATGACTGCTGATTTATTATATTATAATTTTTAACGCATGCCTTAAGTAGATAATAGGGCAATTGTGTTCAGTCTTTAAGCATCCAATGTATTCAATATTGTTAAAATTAAACACTATAAGTGTAGGTGGCGCTGGCTTTTTCGTGCGAATGAAGATGGCGTTCATCTGTGCTTTTTCCGGAAACATCTTGAATAATGTTCAGCCTTGGTCATATTATTGCGACACGACAGCTGAACTAGTACTTTTCAAAAACTTCGACATCTGCGTTAACTGCTTTTAAACGTTGCCTCGCACAATTGCAGTACTTTACCCACAATGCAATATTCAATGACTTTGGTGTCGACCTGTTTTTCCTCGCCTCTCGTGAGAAATCAATTAAGCCCAGTCAAGGTCAGTGGGACGAACCACTCTTATTTAATTTAATTTATTACCCTACTTACATCTGCTGTAAGGAATTTGGAAAAGAATATGCTGGGATTCAAGTTTAATTGATTTTAGCGACAATTCCTCCCGTCACAAAAGATTTAGAACTATATTCCGGTTTTAAAAATACATTACCGACTGAGTACATCGTTTGGCGTTTTACAAAGTGTCTCAGAAACATTTTCCATGAAGTGTGAACCCAATGATGGTACACTAGCTATGTACCGATATACTTAAAGCTGGAAGCGGTAAACCTTATGTATTTCCGATAAATTAATGTCTCCCTGTATCTCCCGAATATAAGCACTGTTTATTGACTGTTTTTGCTTTGGACAGTTATATATGCGACACCTCTGATATATATAAATAAAATAAGAACACAATCTTTTTCAATATATTTTTTTTTCATGTTTCAACCATTAGATGCAACCTTTTGTTAATTATCTTTCAGTGTGGCAGTTGTTGTATTCTATCTGTGTGAATGTGCATGGGAAAATCTGAAATACCGTGTTTGTTGATCAAAGAGGTTCTAACAGTACTGATATTGATATGTTGTAATAAACGTCAACAAAAAACTCAGTTTCCTCTCTCTGCGTGAGTTACATTTTACCAAGACACAATATTCATTATTCAAAGCTTTGATCATAATAAACTGTGATTTTTAAGCATGGATAACACAGGTAGAAATATGGACATACTGTGACCTACGTAACAGCAAAAATTTTATTGTGTCATTAATTTCACGGTTTAATCAGCCAAGGTAGCCCTTAAGGAATAATAATAGAGTTAATAGTAATTTTAATAATAATAAATAGATACTACTAATAATAATAATGTTAATAATAAACAGATTAACTATATATAAACAGACTACTAATGATAATAACAATAATTATAATAATAAAATACTTATACAACTGCTACTGTTATAAGTAATAATAATAAAATGGGTAATCATAAAAAATCATCATTAAAAACAATGAAATAGCTCATGATGACGCTGATGATAATAATAATAATTATAATAACAATAAAGGATAGAGGAAGAAAATGTAAAGTATTTTGTGAAAGTCCCATCCACATGCGCCGGCTTTATTTTAATAAAGAAAACAGCATTCTTCCAGCACGCAATTTTACAGTTTGTAAAAAAAAATATACAATTATTATTTTGTACCTTGGCTGACATTTTGGCAAATGCTTGGTTGAAAACTGGCGAAATATTAATCAGCTTAAAAAATAAGAGGTTTGCGGGATTTCATAATACACCACAACAAAATATAGGCCATAGACCAGGCTAGGCGTCAAGAATTAGAATGCGACCTTCCCAAGGCCGGCTCTGTCCTGGGAACGTGATAGATTTGGATGTGTTCGTCCAAAGGGGATGGTATGCCTCGAGTAAATTCCACTACAATCTCTGATTGTCTGGGAAGCTGGTGCCAGACGCCTACTGCGGTTCTTCATATCCTCACTAAGACACTAGACATAGCTTTCAGTAGTCTATGCGGAAATACCATTCAACCACAACATTTTTTTTCTTTATCTGTACACGGCACTTGCTTTGTCGTCAACAGCTGCTTTGCCCGGTCTAACTCTCTCAGCCTCTCTCCTTTTTTTTTTTTTTTTTTTACCTTCATATGACAAAATGTGTTCTCAGCGTTTTACTCCATAGTTATCGTCGGCTATGTCTTTTTTATATTGTTAGTGGCAGGGTCCGCGTCTATCTCCCGGGATATTTACGAGAATATATTGTGGATTCATCAAACAGTTTTGTCGTATCAATTAGGGGTTTACAACATTTCAGCATTTATATTTGCAATTATGATGTGTAGCCGGAAGCGATAAGACTTGGGCTTTTCCTTTAACATTTTTACCGCAATCATAATTGTATATATAATTCATGTAACTTATAAGGAAATTAGTCGATATGTGGGTGTATTAACGATAAACAAATTTATCTTATATATTCGGTAATGCAACTGTATTAATCATTATCACTTTGTGAGACTTCATATATGAAATTTTGATCGCAAACCTTAAAATATCGTCTGCATGACAGACAAACATGCCCTTCTGTCATCGAAATTCCACTTCCGCGTCTGTGGTCATATATATTAACGACTGAAGCCTTTGAACAAAAGATTCGGCGTTAGAATAACCAGATGTAGACACTCCAGGCTTGCTAAACTGGAATGAAGGGTCTGCATATCTGTTAATTAAGCCTGGTTTCGTCGGAAGGGGAGGCTCATATAGGAGTTTATGAGTTAATTTGTATATCCATATTAGGATGAAGTATTATTTGGGTCTATCTGGTGCAGGCTACCCTGCAGAATGGGTTGATTACTTAGGTAATTTTGTTCATTGTTTTGTCTTCCTTCTGCAATGGCCTGTTTTCTCCAGATCTCCAACATGACTGACTTTCAAAAGCTAAACTTTTGGCAAAATATTAACCCAAAGTAACAGATGTGCATCTGATATTTAATTTTGACATTCGCCTTATTCCTAAAGGTCCATAGTCGATTAAACGTGACCGTTTAGTTGCGTGGGAGGCCTCCAGTGCTTTCCAAATCTAGTTCTGTTTTTATTTTAACTGCATAAAATATCACCCCATACTTCGCCGCATTGTTATAACTTCAGTACATGCTCTAATATGCCCTTGAACCCTATTTGATTAGTTGTGAGTGGGAAATGTGCAATTGTTATTCTCGATTTAAAATTTAAAATCTGGTCACATACTGAAAACCAACTTTCATGCCCTTAATAAATACTTTAATTGATCTCCCATATCCAGGTTTTACACCATATAACCGGCTCTAAAATGAATTTCAAAACAATTTCTATAATAATTATGTATAATATTTATTATTTTCATCCATGATTCATTGATTATTTTTGAATAAATATATGAAAGCGCATTGACCTGTTTTCATTTTGCTTTTCTTTATATACATATATACGTTTTTCACATATATACCTAAACACAACCATATCATGTTACCTTTAAATTAAGTGCATATCCACACTTATCATTATTTTACTTCAAATAATCGTAAAATCATGTGAGCGTATAAAGACCACACTAACATTTACTCCACCAAATATCTGAAAATGGTAACCTCATATTGACGCTTAATTACAAGTTGGTGTGGTTCTAGAATTTCCACAGAATATACCCTGTTTTTCCTTAGTTGATATCATTTTCAGAAGCTTAACATTAAGTCTAATGGTTTTAGCTCATCTGACTGAAAGCCATCTGAGCTGTAGCGATCACTCTTTGTCCGTCGTCCGTCTGTCTGTCTGTCCGTTAACCAGGCACAAATCGTTACCGCTGGACATGGAATCTTGTAACTTGACATCCAGGGAGGAAACCTGAAATTAGTTCTCTGTTACCCATATCCTCCGAGCTATGGGGCTCCGGAATACCCCCCCCCCCCCCCCCCCGAATAATGAAAACATTCATACAAAAGCTCAAGTATCTGAACAAATATCGATTTTTTTATAGAGATTGATCATGGATTGTTTCTTCAGTTTCTGCAGTCTGGTGGCACCACCTGTATTTTTTCGATTTTTACTATTTTTTCCTCTATTTTTGAGACCTTTTAAGACGCGGTCATCTGTTAACAGGGCACAAATCGTAACGTCTGGACCTAGAATCTTCTCTTTTGACTGCAGAGAGGCCCATGAAAAGTCTCCTTGGAAACCTAAAATTAGTTTTCTGTTACCCATAAACTCTGAGCTATGGGACTCTGAAGTACCCCCTGAATAATGGAAAATTTGATACAAAAGCTCAAGTATCTGAACAACTATAGCACTGATCACCATGATTCTTTGCATGGAGATTGATCATGGAATGTTACATCAGTTTCTATAGACTGGTGGCGCCACTTGTATTTTTTTTTTTTTTTTTACAATTTTTTTTCCTCTTTTTTTTAGACCTCTAAAGAAGTGGTCACCTGTCAACAGGGCACAAATCATAACGACTGGACCTAGAATCTTCTCCCTTGACATGCTGGGAGGCCAATGAAAAGTTTCCTGGGAAACCTGAAATTAGGTCCCTGTTACCATATCCTTCAAGCTATGAGGCTCCGAAGTATCCCCCAGAATAATGGAAAATTTGATACAAAAGCTCAAGTATCTGAACAACTATTGCATTGATGACCATGATTCTTTGCATTGATATTGATCATGGAATGTTTCATCAGTTTCTGCAGTCTGGTGGCGCCACCTGTGTTTTTTTCAATTTTTACGAATTTTTTTCTCCCTTTTTGAGACCGCATAAGATGCGGTCATCAGTTAACAGGGCACAAATCGTAAAGACTGGACCAAGAATCTTCTCTCTTGACATGCTGGGAGGCCCATGAAAAGTCTCCTTGGAAACTTGAAATTCGGTCTCTGTTACCCATTAACTTTGAGCTATTTGTCTCCAAAGTATCCCCCCCTCCCCTCAGAATAATGGAAAATTTAATACAAATGGTCAAGTATCTGAACAACTATTGCATTGATCACCATGATTCTTTGCACGCATATTCATCATGGAGTGTTTCTTCAGTTCCTCATGACTGATGGTGCCACCTGGATTTTTTTATAGAAAATTTACAAAATTTTTCTATCTTTACATCCAAGGAGGTCCATGAGATATCTCCATGGAAACTTGAAATTAAGTCTCTGTTACTCATATCCTCTGAGCTATGGAGCTCAGAATCACCCCCCCCCCCCCCCGTGTTGTCGAACGTCTGATTGAGCATGTATACAATACATTTGTTTATAATACTGGATTTTTATAGCGATAAGAGTATGTATGGTTCATTTAATTTCCTTCAAAAATACATGTTTGACTATGATTCATTTGTTGACAAACGGAAAATTGATATTTGTAGCTGAAACTCTGGGAAGCTTTTATATATATATATATATATATATATATATATATATATATATATATATATTATATTTTATCAAAACGTCTCATATTTTATCAGAATCCTTCTAGGTTAAGCTGTCGTAGTAAAAATTAGATTACGTCCTGTCTAATAGATTAACCCACGCAAAGCCAGATAGGAGGTGATTTTCTTTAAACAATATTTGTAAGCTCTGCAGCAACGACAGCCAGGAACCCTCTAAAGCCGCAGTTTCTCGGCACCGGTTGCTAAGTTACGTCTGTCATCATTCAAAATCGATAAATCATCAGAAACCCCCGATTGCTCAAGGACTGCATGTTGTAAATCACACCCAACCATTCACACAATCAGTCAGCCAAGATGCATGTGTTTGTAACATTCAACCGGTGTTTTACAGGGCGGGGCTGAGTTTCTAAGGGCGAACTTTCATCACCTGTATATCTCAGATATACTCAGCAGAAGAAAAAGGAACAAATATGATTTGTGTTTATAAATAGATGTCTCATAGTTTTACCACTGTCAGCATTTTCACTCGAGTCTAAATATTATAGTTTATTGATAATATTGCAACAGATGTTGACATGTACACAAAATATGCATAAGTAAGCAATAATAATATAATGATGCAGCATAAATAAGACATAAAATCTAGTGGATACATAACTCACCAACAATCAGAATTTAAAGACTCATAATTTAAAAGTGAAAATACAAGGGAGCTTAAAAGTAAAAATAATGCAATTCGGCATTTCCTAAAACGTTCATTCAGACGAAATTGAAGTCGTTTCATACACCTGTCTCTCATGTAGTCCGTTCGCTAGTTTGTGTATGCTCAGATGATTCAACTAGAGACGGAAAGATTTCATGAAAAAATTGTGGAATAATAGTCATTATAGCTCTTGGTGGGGGGAAGGAAAGGGTTTAATAAGTGGTCAAAATGTCACGAGATCACTTTTGTTTGTTGAGGTGTTTTTTAAATCGTTTATTTGACCGACCGATTTTTTTTTCATCCTTGCTAATCCAGGAAATACGACAGTTGGATTAACATGGTATATTATTGAGGACCATAAGGGCCAGTGTCGTTTGTGGGAGTGAGATGCAGTAATGGTTATGGTTTACCGCAAGGGTGTGGTTGTCTCTCTGGAATGACTGGGAACTGGTCATGGGCTCCCAGCATTTGTAGAATGAATGACTAAGAAGGCCTGTAATAGGTGCCTGGGTTCTGTGTTTCCTTGAGACCGGGAAGGTGAATTCGGATGATACTGACACTATTATGACTGACTGAATGGGCAAATTACCTTACGTAAATACAAATCATCCCATGCCAATCATAATTCAGCAAATTAAGGGCCCAGTCATTTCTCTTTATGTAACAGCAACAGAATTGTGTCGATGGAACACCTTCCTTGATACGACTTTCACGTGAGCAAATGTAAGATAAAATCAGTTTAACATTGTGAAAAAAAGAACTACTGAGACACAAACGATCTAACATCGGTGGTGGTTCTTTTTGTTTCTACAAATTTATGCCGTCAATTCCATACCACATCTCTGTATTATCGCCCGGTCATATCCTTGGCACAAGTCATCACCATGATTGAACGGTGTTGAAATATGGCTCAGTTAACTTTTACAATAACTCTTTACACAATCTTATTATTTCAACTTCGTAGAACAACATTTCATAAATCAATATTTTGAAAAATTTGTGGAATCCGGAGTGATCAGCATTATAATGATTGATGAGAGCGGTAATTGCACGGAGAACCGCGTTCATCAAAACTGCAAAGCAAACAATGGCGATGATTAAAGTGGTTTTGTTGCCAGTGTTTATTTTGAAGGTTTTTCAGATTAGACAATCAGACTTAGATTGCAATGGTGGAAATAAGGACTGGTTAAAATGTTTTTTAAAATATAAAGGTATCTCAGACTGTCGAGTAGCTGTAAGCGTTTGGTGTAAATTGATAAGGAATAGTCGAATGTTGGTTACGAATGAACATGTGACATGGTTAGCTAGATAATGATGTAGGGTTATGACGCAGGTAAAACTTCCCGTCAGACATTTCCAATTAACGGACCGCGGGGACGAACTCTCACCTCCCCGGCTCCAGGCTTACGCCATTAATCGGTCCCGTTAATTGAATAATATCCCCTTCTGGGGCCATTTATAATCGAAACAGTAGACCAATGACCGTTTTAATCACAGTCTAATATTGTATATGCCCTTCTTCTTTTTGGGACGGCATGAGTTACATGTGACAAGGAAAGGCGCGAAAACTGATGAGCAGACGACCAAATAGGCGTCGTATATCTCATACTGAGGGCCCGGACTGACAGCAGGTCTGGCTGTATAGAACCTATGGTGATTAAATTCACTCTGCCAGACTCTGCTTTGCGTATCAATAGGTGTCATTCAGTTTGGCAGCATCGCCTGTTCTTGCCCGGCAAGGTTTCATTTTCCTCTATAACTGTTCTCTCGAGTGTGAGACTGTTGTCTTGAGGGGAAAGATGAGTGCTAGAAAATGACTCTCATTCTCATGCATACTGGGGTTTAAAATATACTGGGGCTTAATATTTCATTGTTTTCTATTCCTGGCAGTAAATAAAGAGCTTGAAATTTCGTTTTATTTTTCAATTTCTATGCCCTGGATTTTATCGCTACTTTGTTTATTATGTCTTTCAATTCAATGACCTAGTTAATTTGGACAACATTTTTGATACGGGATATTATGTAGATTTATAACACCTCCTGTTTCCAATTTTTACAACTCTCAGCTTTCATCATTATGAAACATTTGTGAATCACAAGTCACTTTTATAAACTAGTTGTGATATTTCGTTATGTACCGCAATTCATTTGCAATTTTGTATATACGTCACCTAATTATGTCATATTATTGATAGTTCGAATAGCTGGTTTTATGTTTCATTTGATTTTTAACATTTGAGTATATAACGTTATGTCAACATTTATTTAGTTATTAGTTATATTTTAAGCAAGTTATAGTTTAAATATTAGCATAACACTTTTCAATATAGCGAAGTAAGATTATTAAACTTGGTATAAATTTGTCCATAAAGTCTTGATGAGATTTTTTTTTCTTTCTTGTGAGAAACAAAAACTGAGAATCATTCCTTTGGGATCAAAACATTTTCGAGTGAGAACATTTATATGTTCATTTCATTCCCCTCGTTTTCCTCTGGCCACGAAATAATTGGTCCAGGAAGTAAGCCTGTAAACTACAACTACAAATGTGTTTATTCAAATGTACCCACATTTTTTTTGGTATTTTAAAAAAGTGTATCTAATATTTTGCTGTGGTTTTGTCGTCATTTTCTAACTTTAAATCTAACTTTAAATATTCAGCTTGAGATGTAATGTTTCATCTACATTCTGCGTGATATAGGAGGCACTGGCAAATACATGGGCGGCATAACAGAGCTGAACCGGAGCCGATGACAGTCCTGCGTGGGGGTTAATTGAATGATTAGGCTGTAATGACGTGCCGGATATATTTCATCTCAGTAAGCTTTATTACCAATCTCAATTTTCAACGCTCGTATCATTACAAATCAAATTAAGTTTCTGACGGTTTGATCAATTTGCTAGACGTCAATAAGACTTGACAATCTCAGCGGTTGGACTGAAGGGAATATATATGCGTTCCATGTCAGCATGCTAAAACAGACGTATATAATCCGGTTTTTCGCTCCCATATCCCGGCAGTAAACGGCGACCGTTGCGTGACAGAAGACGGTTCCGTGGAGATCTATATAACCGCACTGTCAGTAACCTTGGTCTTGGCCGGGCCTGGGTTCTATTAATGATTAACAAGCCTTGGAACGTAACTGATGGCCCTTGAATGCTATGGGTTCATGCGGCACTAACGCAACGGTGCATGAGTTACGCTGATGGTCACATCTCCTCTTGGGCGTCAAACTTATACGTCGCGACCCTATTTATTTTCAGACCCTGTGTGACGCGTAATCGCTCAACGATGACGTAAGAGGGATGTTTCTCTCTGCGAGAAGGGCTTGTACGACGAGGGTAAATTTTACGTTATACCTTCTACGCTTTGGCGTCGTTTTTCTTTACTTTCATTACAGCAATATATTCAAAAGAAAACGTCTTTCACCACACCGTGATTTTCGTACAGTAGTTCGTTTGTTTCGAAGTTATTGATTTAAATCCATTTAATCAACAAGAACTGCATCGTAAAAAATCCTTTTCACCATTACGTGGCAAAAATGAGATATTACAAAACAACAGTCTCTGCAAGTAATAATAAAATGCCAGAACTTCGCTTTAAGCAAATAATGACATTTTTTCACATTTTCTGGAGTCATCAATATAATGCTTGAAAAAGCAACCTATTCAAAAAAGAACCATTTTTATTATCAATTGTTATAAGACAGTAAAAATTTTTATTATTTGACACAAGTAATATTACGGAAGCATTGTCCATACTCCTTTTACATTGATATCATTATAAAAACATTAAAAAAGCAGGAATGAAAAATGTTGGACAAAAGCAGAACAAAAGTTAAGGGACTGAAATCACCTATTTAACAACATTAGGCCATAAGGTTTGGTTCTCAGGCACTCACTTTTTTGGAAATCAATGCGGGCGGGCGTTTTTTTTTTTTTTTTTTTTTTTTTTACTTTTTTTTTGTTTCTTTCGATAGAGATGTCATATGACCTAGGAAAAGCATGATAATAACATTTTTTGGGGCTGAACAGGTAAATGCACTACATAAGAAAGGAAATTTTATCAACATTGTATTTTTTAATCTTCTTGAAAGAAATGTCCGAGCTGTTGGAGCTAAAAATAGGTAAGTTTCTATTGAAAATCAAAATAAACATTTCTGATGTGGAGGATTAAAACCGACGCGGGCGCGGTGCCTGAGAACTATACCTTTTATTTTATTATTATTATTTTTTTCCTTATTCATGCTATGTTTTATTAATTCCTGCATATAACAATGCATGCAGGATAAAATGCCAAGTTCTCTTTCTGGTGTCAAGGTCATGAGACGCTAACATTTACCCATAAAAATTGAATAATATAAAATAATATGAATAGTTAAATATCCATAGTTTTGAAATTGCACGTTACAAATACAAAAATTATATAAACGTAGATATCTCGAAGAAAATGTTATAGAAATAGTAAAACATAAAAGTAGGATGAAGAATCGTACGATTAATGGACAAACAAGGAATAACTTCTTGGATCAGTACATTATAGTTCAACTATTTAAAATGTAATCATTCGGTAACCAGTGCATGTAAAAACAGGTCTGTATATGCGCGCGTTATATGTGTGTGTGTAGGTTCACGTATATATAAAGCTATCGGCAGATATATGAACCTTGAAAACCGGCCTCTTTTAACACCAAAAGATCAACATTACACTTAGCTCATGGCTCTGTATTTCATGTATTTATATGCATATTTATATACACTGCTCTGAGCCACTTAAAGCTTTCAAACTTAAATGGTCCCTGGTATGGCATCGTGAGTTCTTGAAACTGCAAGGTATTCAAACATAAACTATCAAAGCAGTTTATTAGTATTTTCCATGCCACGGCGTGTGCATAGTCACAATGTATTATTATATGACATAGAGGTTATCCTGTAAACGGGGACCACGTCTTGTGACAAATATTGATGTTTAATGACGGTCTGTTGACATTGGCTATGAATACTTCATGGTCTCTTCACAGATACAAGCACCTCATTATTAGCCGTGGGCACAGATCAATGTTTACTAAGCTCTGCATGAGAGGTTTATTTAAAAGAATGAATGTACATTGATATCTGTGAAGCCTATTGATACCTTATTTGACATTGCATTTGCTGCCTTTTCAATCTCTTTATGATGTATTATGTAGCTGATGTACAAATGATTGTATGTATGACTTGTGCCGTAGAGGGGTTACCATCACTAGAGCTGGACCATTTGTGCCCATGGAGAACTTTATTCAAAGAAAGGTGTCTGTCGGTCATTTGGCCATAAGCGTTCACTAATAGTGTGCATACAACTTGAGAAATGTGCCTCAAATTTTACTTTGGAAAAAAGGTTTTTTTTTTTTTACTTTTTATACAAAATAGTTTCAAAACCTGAAAAAAGTTAACTGTATAAATATCGATATTACTCTTATGAAAACGAGGAACCATTGATGGGCTAAATATTTTTTTTTTAATTTACTACAAAGTTTGGTCTATGATGACGCTCTTAAGAAAATGAAGTTCAAGTCAAAGTTTAAGAAGGGAAAACTTCTGCGCCAGATCTTCTATTTGAAAAGTCAGGGAACTCGCCCTAACCCTTCTTCAACAACGTTGTAAGAGCCCCAAAAGTGGATAAAAAATAAAAGTCTAAAAAATTCAGGAGAAATTTACAAGGATATATGAAGATGGTAAGAGAGTGAAGAATCTGTAGCGTTCGCTACAGGTGGGAAGCGGTAGAAGTTATTTTAACTCTTAAGTAAAGATGTCTTAATCATTGTTAATCTAAATTGCACTATATTCTTGCAATAATAAGATCAATCATCATTTCGTTCGTATTCACAACTTCTCTAAATCTTTGGAAAGATTATTTGGTTTAGTCTAAATTGCAATAATTTCTGACGAGGATACCATTAATTATCATTTCGTTTATGAAAACAATTTCTTGAAATCCTAGGATTATTCAAATGGTTTGATCAAGTTTTATTTTATTCTGGTAAGGACACGATAAATTGTCCGTAATCACAACTTCTTGAAATCTTTGTTAAGATCAGTTAATATCATTTAGATTAATACAAATTACCACATGTTCTGGTAAAGAGAGGTTTAACTTTATTTTCGTTCCTGATCAGAACGTCGTGTATTCTTAAAGCTATAAATGACAGACTAGTAACTGGGACCTCGGATATTTTGTAACTCGAGGCAGAGGTAATCATATTCCGCCTTTACCTTTATAATATAGGTACCCTTGTCACGGTTTATCAAAATTCAAATATATTCTAGCAATTATTCAGTTATCCTTTCGTTTGTTATTCTAGTTTTTTTTTATACCTTCGTTAGGCTTATTTAGTTTAATCCAAATTAATCAACATTGGTTTAACAGAGAGATAGAACATATATACACAGAGAATTCGGTGTACTCGCATACGGAGTCAGCCGACCTTCAGTGTATTTATGTTCTATCTCTCTGTACAATGAACCAGTATGGATATTCATTATCGGATATTCATCAATCTCTCTACATTAGTTTATCAGTAACGACTTGACAGTGTACGGTACTGTGGTCATCGGAATCACGGTTCCGTTTCGGTATGATAGTGTACGGTATTGTGATCCTCGGAATCACGGTTCCGTTTCGGTATGACAGTGTACGGTATTGTGATCCTCGGAATCACGGTTCCGTTTCGGTATGATAGTGTACGGTATTGTGATCCTCGGAATCACGGTTCCGTTTCGGTATGACAGTGTACGGTATTGTGATCCTCGGAATCACGGTTCCGTTTCGGTATGACAGTGTATGGTAATGTGATCCTCGGAATCACGGTTCCGTTTCGGTAAGACAGTGTACGGTATTGTGATCCTCGGAATCACGGTTCCGTTTCGGTATGACAGTGTATGGTACTGTGATCCTCGGAATCACGGTTCCGTTTCGGCATGACAGTGTACGGTACTGTGGTCTTCGGAATCACGGTTCCGTTTCGGTATGACAGTGTACGGTACTGCATGTGATCCTCGGAATCACAGTTCTGTTTCGGTATGACAGTGTACGGTATTGTGATCCTCGGAATCGCACAACTGTTTCGACATGACAGTGCATAGTACTGTGATATTCGGAATCACGGTTCCATTTAGACATAACAGTGTACTGTATTGTGATCCTCGGGTCAAGGGTAAGTTACGATTTGACAGTATACGGTATTGTGAACCTCGGAATCACGGTTCCGTAATGACTTGACCGTGCACGGTATTGTGACCCTCGGAATTACGGTTCCTATGTATTGGGATAAAAGATGTCACAGAGTGATTTAGTTTTTTTTTTAATTGGAATAATGTTATTCCTACACTTGGAGCAATACAAGCTTAAATGTGCAAGCTACATCTTATCCCTGTTTAGCAAAATGCTTGTCACACACAGTTATTTATTAATATGAACAACGAAAAGCCAATGTGTCAAGGGATGTGTATTAGAATATGTATTCGGGTACCTGTACAGCTCAATGTTCTTTGATGATATCATAGCACGGCCTGTGGGAAAATGATAAAAATACATGTTTCTTAATAATGTATAATTTCCAAGGGTTTGATCTGCAAATTAATGTCCCTAAGTTTCATCCATTATTGACTTAAGTGCAAACCCCGACATGGAATACATATAAAGCAGTCCTATATATTCCCAATGCACTTATAACCGAACTCAACAGATTTCAAGTTTTACGAAATGTGCTCATGTCAACCGCAAAATAATATTTTTCAGGGTTTTATGATTCTTAGGCTACGGTACCTAGCGTAATATTATTGTGATAGTGTTGGTATGAAAATTTAATCTACATTTTAACTTTAGTCACCCGGTATCAACCGGGAACATTAATGTACATTGTTCCCTATCAGGGGCACAATAATACACGCTTTTTATGTGTCGAAACCCGCGCGTGCTTCAGAACAATAACATGTGAAAGCCATCCAAGCACTCAGGACAGCAGCCAATACAGTATATGGATCTAGCCGCAAGAAATGAATATGCATGAGCAATTCGTCTGAATGGGAGTTATAGGATTCCCTGCGGCTTAGTGCCAAATAAAGCTTACATCAAGTAACCTCGCTAGTGGATCCAGGAGTGGTTCAGAGAGGTTCGGAATCCCTTACTTATCTATTTAGACTTAGTTATATTCGCTTCAGCTTTCTTTCATAAGACAATACAATTAACTGGACCGATGGTCAGTTCAATAACAAATTCCAGTATGCCTGCGCTTCATGTTGAAATGGCGTCTGTATTAGTTTTTATTCACTGAAGATAGAAAAAAAACATGTTTTTAATCAGATATATACAAGTTTGATTATATGTCACTGCTGTTTGGACATGGAAAATAAAAGAGAATCGAACCTTTAAAAATATTACACAATTGCTTCGATATTTATCAATTTGCTACCGAATGAAATATGTCTTGTATCCGTTTTAGTAGTTATTAATTAAGCATTTATGTAATATGCATATTCTTATGCTTGCTGTAGCGTCGATGTGTTTTGGTGACTTAAACTTTCATATTCAACTGGTGGCAGTCTTTGAAGACAAACGAGAAGGCAAATCAACGTGTCGGGCACTTACATGGGTTTCAGCAGGGATAAACTAGCCTATGATTATGTATTACACGACCAGCTAATAAGACAGCAGACGGAAGCCCTTGTATCGGGAAGACACAACAGCTAAAGTTACATGTATAGCACTGTTATAAGCATTGCATAAAATGTCTGGAGATACAGTCACTGAATAAATTGTCTGGTGAAGCTGACTGATAAAGGTTCTAGCCTGTCGTCCTCTAACTGTCAATCCCTTGAGAAGCGTGGTGGTCAGAATAACAGTTGATGACACTCCTGGGGTCAGATTACTTGACCAGTTTGCACTTTCATTACCGGTAAACGCGAGTTGAAATTGGGAATACCGCCCCAGTTGGCATTGTTTGTCAGCGTGAAAGCTGCAGTATTAACCGGCTGATTATTATGCCAGTAATACGGCACACAATCCCAATCGAAAGCAAGTAGATCGAAGACTGCAGTGTGTAGATCGCTACCCAGGCAAGGAAACTAGGCCCCCGAAACAAGATGGCTGGGTCACTTGAGTTGGAGGGAGGGAACCGCCCGTTGGTCACGGACGAGGCTTCTGAAGCACATATTGGTACCAGAAGATAGTACTTAGCATACCACTCGCACGGTGGTGATAAACATGAAACCGACCAGTCCATTGTGGCTGCAGGTATCGAGCGATCACACAGGGTGTAAATGATTCGCTCATTGGAACTCAAATTCTGTTTGGCATCGGCCGCGTTTTCTGCTTGGAGTCAATCACACCAGCGATCGGACGTTGGCCACGCTGCGGCCAGGGCTGGTCCTCCGACGGCATCAGCCAAACTTGCCTCACTTGATCAGCAGGAGATCAGCCAGCGCCAGGGATAAGACAGTCACAGACCACCTTGCCTCTCCGGCTGGCCGCTATAGCTGTCACGCGTGTGTATTTTGGGACCGCGTCTCCAACGTAAGGACGCTGCCTCAGGTAAAGAACGATGCATGCTACGATAGAACCCGATCAAAGTGTTCTTCAAGACAGGACCACTGGACAGCGTGTTTGTTTATTTAACACATTCTGGTGCTAGCAAGAACAAGTATATCTTTACCGTCTGCAAGAAATGTGTACAGTGGTTGAAACCTTAGAACATATTTGGCACGGCGGCCGGGAGGCGCAACCTTGTGTGTGCGGACGGGACTGGCAAGCATATATTTATTGCATATTTATTTCTTGAACAGATTTCATAGGTGTATAGTGTACCTTCTTCTCCCGGTGCCCACTACCAGGGAAACGGATATAGGCGGTCGACAGTTCAGACCCAAGTGTCTCCTGGGAACTATCAGTGTATCAATGGCTGCATGGACCCACTTGACACTAACCATCGTGGCTTCCACGCTAAGGATCAAATCGAAAAACTGCTAGATTGGCAGCTGTATGTGTTTAAGCATGGGTAGGATGAACGGTGCTATGTTCTTCCTTTTTCTGCTCTCTTTCTCGCCGATTGAACCGACGCACTCTGAGAGATGTGCCGACAATAGGAGGGGATGTTATGAAGAATGCGACAGAAAAGGTAATCCAGTTTCATCCCCTAGAGATTACGTAATATTCACATTGGCTTTTGCGGCAGCATATTAAGAACATATGCAGACAAAAAGGAGCCATCGTCTTATCCGACGGATAAGCAAATTATTCTTTATTACAGAATCTCATTTGCATGTCTTTAACAGTAACATTTTCAAAGTAATAGTAGTGTCCATGAAAGGCATTTCGGTGCAGCCAACGTGGTGATAATTAAATAGTACCTAAACTGTTCCAGTATGATGAGATTCTGTGTTATGCTGTAAGATATTTCACACATTAAGGGAATCCACGTCTCCGATTTGAATTACTGATACGGGCCGTTGTTTGTAAATGTATTCGTAAAAACCATTAAAAGCATAATGTAAATCATTATGTAAGCTAAATCTGTAGGTTCTTTTTAAAAAGTTAATTATACAAATCTCGTCGGACAAACACGCGTGCGCCCAAAATAGATGGTTGGTGCACGCAGTTTACTGATACAAATTAACGGAAACGCTCATACCCGCACTGACCAAACACATTTTCTTTTGTGTTCACGCTGGAATTTCAGAGTGTTTGATAGCCGTGGGACCTTCATTGAAAATGACATTTTTCCGGACTTTATCTTAATGGCACTATTACAGCATTAAAATGTATTTTGTAACTCCGGTCATGAAATATTTCAAATTACAGTCATGAATTTTGCAGGAGGGATGAAAATGCCACATGGGATACGACCATCTGTTACCGGTAAATTCACTTCTGTTGTATGGGTCTGGAGCCTTCTTCGGCCAAAACGACCTATACGCTTTGGCAGTGTGGCCCATAAAGCATACATTTGTCGATTTTTATCCTCGTGATAATGTTTTAGGAGATTTCGATTCCTCAGCTTGGGTTTTATTGTAGCTTTCGAGGATGAACGAGTCCAAAGAACGGGCATTATTTCAGTCCATAATGTCCCCCTAGTGTAAAGACAAACAATGAACTTAATGGCTTTTAATATTGAAATTGATCCGTGAAGGTCCATAATGAAATCGTTCGTAAGAAGCTGAACGGGCGTATATAAGGCACAACAGGATATAATATGGTAAATAAAGTATACGTTATGGAAGCAAACGTAAACTTTCTTCTGTTTCTTCTGCAGAATTATTATTTTACTACCTGTATCAGAAATATACATACGGGAAAATAAGGGGTTACATAGTATTATTCTTACATTATGACTTGGTCATGTCTTTTATATATATATATATATATATATATATATATATATATATATATATATAAATATATACCTTTTAACTTGTTTTCATAAGGGATATATTGAACTTACTTAATTGCATTTAAAGAGAGGACAAAAGTTCATGTGTGTGAGGGAGCGAGAGACAGGAAGAGAGACAGCCGAATACGGTCCCGTAGATGATTCACACGCGCACCAACAAATTAATTGTCCATTGGCAATTATATGCAGATAACCTCTATCCCATTGAATATCTCTTGCATGACAAGTATCAGTATAATTATCATATTATACTGTATTATCTATTTTATTTATTTAATGTAAAATTTTCGTCAAATCGCGCCTTGATCCATTTGCAGCCGAAAATTTTCAGTCGTTTCACATAATAAGTTAGCACAAGACGGGTTTACATTTCCTTCCGGAATGGTCAAACGTTAGGTATTTTATGCCAGATATTTGTATATCAAATTTGTTTATTTCAAATGAATCCTTTCACCTTATACGGGATTACTGTTTACGTAGTTGAATATTTTTATGCACATTTAAATTTACATGTATTCTGATGTGTCCATATATATATATATATATATATATATATATATATATATATATATATATATTTATATATATATATATTCTCATTATGGCTTCCTCTTTCCTTTGCATTGAATATAATTATGAGTTCTATGTCCAATGACACGCTGGAGTTGAGATTCGTGGGTTCGGGAAACGTGGACTGATACGGCCAGCTTCCCACCGCCACCTGTGATAATGATTTCATTACGTCCCGCATTTGCGGACGACCATTCAAATAAATATTCTGAATAAGCGTAATTGCTTTTGATTTCTTCTGGATAACTTCAATCAGGTGTTCAGCAATTGTTGCTTGATGGCCCGATGAATCAATACCCTCACACTAGCACATTATCAAACGTAATTCTCGTGAAATTACATTTAATATATATGATAATTATTTATAATGTCTTTTTCTATAATTATCATTTCATGAAACATCAGTATTTGTTCATTTTCATGTGGTCGAATGACTGTAATTACTTCGCAAATCATAATAATTTTTAACAAACGTGTTATAACATTATCTGAATGGTTTGACATCACATTTCAATGTGATCGAATTTCTCCAATCACTTAGTAAATCATAATATTTTTTAAATAAATGAAAAAGTTACCTGAATGCTTTGACATCACATTTTCATGTAGTCTATTATCTATAACAACTTTGTAAATCATAATTACTTTTTAAACGGAAGTATGATAACATAAGCTAAATTATGTGACGTTACAGGGGAGTATTTCGTTTCCGCAATTATACGGAAGCTAGGCTTACCAATCCGGGGGGGGGGACACTAGATATCCTGTCGATTTTTTAACATCGGTCAGCATTGTCTTGACATACATGGCCTGGACCATCTTATACTAGCGACCAGAGTTCGATTCCCAACGTTGCTATGAGAGTGGGTTGTGCTGACACATCCGCGGTCGGTAGTTTTCCTCCACCCACACAAACTACCGAACCCAACCATCCGAGCCATGGAGAGTGCCTCGCATTACTTAAATTGCAACTATATGAACACGGATAAACTATTTGACCAATCCGTGTAAAATAAATGAAGTTGAAATGTAAATATTCTTCACACTTATTTATATTATCAGTCATAATTTGTAATTGGGTTTTCTGTGAAATAAATTTGAAAGAAATGTTAGAACGATAACCAGTTACAGGGATAGTGGATCGGACATGTTGACACATAGACATTTGAACGGAGTTGACAATCTTTGTCAAATTATCTCTCCTCTTAGTTACCACTCTTAGTTAGCATAAAACTTCCATAATTAAACCTTTATTCAATGTAGCGAATTTATTTTTAGGGGGAAAATTGCCTTATGTTTTATACCCGAGATACATACCTTCTGGAAAACTCCAGATTTTATTTGCTTAATAAACAAATTTCAAAGAAATGTTACGGATGAATGATGACAGGGGTATTCAGATAAAGTGGATAATCTGTTTGCCGTCTTATCTTTATCCAGTTATCCTGAAATTCTAATTCATGCATTTTTGTGAAAAAAACTACTTTCATCTGAAATATTCCTTACATTATATATCAGATTTACATATTTATCATCTGGGAAACTTGGGAATTTATTTGCTTAAGAAATTAATTTGAAAGATATTTTACAGGCAAAAAATGACAGAATTATTTCATCGGAGTTGATAACATTTTGGAAACCTTACCTTTCGTCTCAGTTACCCTAAAATTCTAATGTTGTCAAACTTTAATGCATCTTAGCGCGTGTATTGCAATGAAGAATTGTATTTTCCAGCGAACTTTTCTTACGTTTGATATATTTGATGTTATGGAGAGGTTGCTCATATACTAGGATTAGTCGGAGAATAAACAATCCTAAACGTTACGTTGAGAGAGTATATTGTTTACTTTCTTACGTATGGTTGCTTAAGCTATTATGAATATCTATAAAGCCGCACTGTATAGTAAATTCGGACATTTTCGACTGCCCCCAGTTCAGCTAAAACATTTGTTTCATCTCAACTTCAGACAAATAACACCAGATCAATTTCAGACACGCATGCAGCTGGAGCTCCCAACATCGCAGCTTGGAACGTCTTAAACTTCTTAGTGGTTCGGCAGCAAAATACCAGCTACATATAAGAAGGGCAGTCTTTTGGAAATTCTGATCGTCAATATCGTGTCTTTGAAGTAACTCAGGGTCCATTGGCTATCAAACCTGGCTAGCTCAAAACTGACACATGCAATAACGTCGACCACCTAAATGGCACGAGTGATTGGTGGTAAAAAGTTGGGACATTATATTTTCAAAAAGGCAGTTCTTATTGATACTGAATGGGTTTGTCTCAGGCCATGTTTTCTGTGTGATGTATTCTGGATATAAATTGTGTGCGTTTATCAGTTACTTGACGTTGACTGAGGAAGAAATTTGAGAGTCTAGCCCTATAGAACGTTAGTTTAACTTGAACCATCATCCTCTTGCCGTCGTCCGGCAGGTGGGGAATGTTTTATAACAGCCATACATACAACCCTCTATCCGTCACCTGTCCTTAAATGGGCTATGTTACGTGATGACTTAGACAACCTACGTCTAATTGAGGTTCTTAACACTTGGACTAACATCCTTGCTTATAATTTGCAGATGGTAATTTCATTTGCTGTTGCTCTATACACTTATTTTCATTTATCGTTAAATATTGTGTATTTTATGTGTCTCATAAATTTATTATTTGCATCGATTAAATTAGAGTTCTGCCTTTGAATTGTTTAAACTGAGAGTATAAAAATATTACATTTACATTAGTAAATAAATATTTGTCATTTTAATGGAAAGTATCTACGATTATCTGCATTAAATAATATTTACTGTGCAAATATTAGTGAACATTTGAGCTTTTAAAATTGAATAACTAAGACAAACATTTTCACTTTCATGTAAATACACATTTGCTATGTACGAAGTAGTTTTTTACTGAGTAATTATAAATTGCGCTTGTAGTCTCAAATGTTGTCAGAAAGAATCCTTACAAACAACATTGACGTCAGCAACTTTATTAACACTAGAAACTTAATTAAGCTGCACAAAATATTAATATTGGGAACACAATGAACGCAAGTGACCGGTTTTCCTCATGATTTTTATCTGTATTATGTTTCAGTGAGGTTATGAGTCTGATGCTGTCTGTTAACATTAAGAATAAGAATTTTGTACTCTTCGGTTGTAGGGAAAGTTCAAATCCTCTTTTGTACATAAACAAATGAACGGGTCCTGCGTCTAAATCATAGTAGAAAAAAGGGGACAGACATTGCATGTCAAGAAAATAGGTTGGCAGAAGCAAACACATTGCCTAAGTGGAGACCCTGTAGGTCATTATGAGATTTAAATTCCCTTGTGACATGAAATATGTGCCATATTTGTCTCCTTTTCGCCCAAGCCAATCTTGTAAGTGCCAAATTTGTCAGTAACAGTTCTACCAAGACCACCTAACCAGACAGTAGCGGGGTCTGCGTACCGGTAATTCAAATATGGTGCTGAGACTAGGATTGCTTAGTCACAGCCCTCCCAAATCCCAAGGTTCAACATGTATTTACAGAAATGACAATGGCGGAGTGTCCTCCGGCACGGTTCAGCGCTCCTAGGTTAAAAATATGAACATTGTTCCAGATGCGGGCACATTAATGTGACGGAACACGGGACTACAGATCCCAAATGAATGATATACACGTTCTTCGGTCAATATCAGTATCATGTTGGATAATATTTATAAATATTTTTATCTGACTGTCATAATACCAGTGTATACTAGCTTTTCAAAAAGATTAAAACGGATAATGGAATACACGATAATGTCTATATAAGGTGACCCGCGTGTTGAGCTATAGCAACGCGGCACGTGACCAGAACTGCGCATTGGCGAAATGCCCGTTAAGATTCCAAGACAATGCATGGCTCTTCCTAGACTCAAAGACCAGGGCGTCCTCCTATAAAATCTGTTTCTTTGGCATATAGAATACGGTGTGCCCCGTGACGGTCATGTATGTTATCTATAATGAATACACTGTCTTTTTCTGTCATCTGTCACCCTCTCCTGAGGCCAAGAAGCGGCGAAATCACACAGCGTATGGTTAATAAATTATTCCGTATATTGGGACTTTAACCACTGGCCAAAAACTTAGTCCCAGGCAATGGGATATGAAAGCCTCAGTTTTGGCATTTTCGATTAAGCTCTGGTGCAAGGCAAGCTGTACGTCAAGAAGACGTGCTGTTTTTTTACACATTTATCATCGCTATCTAGCACACAGCTTGCAGGATAGAAGGGAAAACGGACCCAGTAGTATCGATCATTTTTCAAGCCGTGGTTTTCGGACTGTGCGGGCGTGCGTATTTGTGTACGTATGTATATACCCGTTTAATGAAATGTGGTAGCACTTGAAAATTTGAAATTGAACATAAATGCAAATGCTTATATTCATTATTCAACATTATTAGGCTAAAAGTAAAACATCTTCGCTATTAAATATAAGTTGGTTATCAATGGGTGTCCTAACTAGGACAATAATGTATCCAATTATAAACTAAATTAAAATTGGAAACCCCTATATAAGCTTTGTTTGTTTATTTAATTTTATATTTCCAAGCGGAGAAGTTGCAGTGAATTTCGCAGGAATTTACAAATAAGAGAGACATGAATTTGCACTGTTTTTGAAAGGAGATATATATATATTAATATATATTAGACATCTCTGTAAATGCACCTATATACTGTCTATAACAGGCAGTTTATATGTGTTTTACTACGACTCTTGGATCTTCATTGAAATCTAATTTCGTGCTGTTTGATTTCGTGTATATACCATTTAATGAAACAAACGTGGGGAACAAAACGCTGCTTTATTATATTTTGTAATTAGTGATTACACGCACACATTTCCCAGATCTTAAACAAACATAGGACATTGATAAAAACTTGTAATTATTCTGATTGAACATCATAATTAAATTTAACAAAATTGCCTTTAATCAGCTTGATAAGGATCTCATGACATCAATGTAATCATCACTCAATTACATACGTGACTGAGTTTGGATTAGCGTGATAATTAGCAAAATCTGAGTGTAGCCTATTACTTGGGTGAACTCGGTCACAGGAAGAGACTAAGCACCGTGAGGTAATGAACTAAATAAGCATGACCCATTTGAATAACGCCTCCTCACAGTACCACAGAATCCGTAGTCTCGGCAGGCAAACATGCGTGATGCCCAGCGCTGTAATACCCACGACCACGACACGGGTTAGCACGGGTGGGTTGTTCCGTCTAATTGAAGACTTGGATCGAGTCGGGGGGCTGATTGTGGCGGCTAAGGTGGGCCAGAATTCCCTTTTGAACGCAGCCATCCTCACGGGTTTATACCCAAGGCTGTCACGCCAACTTTGGCGACGCTTTCATCGTAGGATCACATCGGGAACTGGGAAATTTCTTCTCTTGTATGAATGCGACCGTTAGGACTTTCCGCCCCAGTATTCACAGTCTACTAAATCCACCGTCAAATTGTATTTTCTTTTTTTATATTGCTTTCATTTTCAATAAATATCATTTATTTTCATACTATTTCATCTGGGAAAATGAAGCCGTAAGCGGCTACAAAAGGTCATAACAGAGTTATAGATAGTGAATGAATCGATTTCTGCCGGCCGTGGCCAAATTAGATGTTTAATACCAAAGACATATAGAAGACCTCATACGTCTTCGATACTGAACCTAGTTAAGCCAGTCACGAAATACCTCACTGTGTTCATACATCGCAAGCATGTTTTGAAGTCTGGTCTTTGTTGAGCCTTCAAATATTGTTGACAACCCGTTTACATGTATTAACCTGGTCTTCTTATTAACAAAACATTATGGTGACCGACTTCCCGACTATTGTTGTCAACTTATATTACTTATACTTGTTTTAGGTCTAGCAGTTATATCTCAGGAACATTTGATACACATTAAGGCTGGTTCCTTGAAAGAGGTAAGGAACTATCACAGCGATAAATTCCTATTGATCTTCTGGCTTTATGACTGCTCCAGAATTCATTGCGGATATAGCTTCAAACTCATTGGGGAATAATGACGTCACGGCCGCGTTCTGTGGAGGGAGACTGCGTGAGGATAACGGGTTTAGGGGGCCTTAGCGAGCCGCGCTCAAGAAACTAAACCCGGAAGTGCTGAAGACGAGGTGGGGCAAAGCTGAAAGAGGCTCGAACCTCGTTTTCGTTGCAGCTTTCAGGCTTGTTAAGCTGTAAATGTGTTGCAGGTTGCGACTGCCTCGGTAATGGAAGCCCGGACACAGGGGGTCTATACTAAATGGATGTTCTTCAATCTACTAAATGGATGCCCTGGCAGTTTCTGATGGAACATTGAAGTGTATATGACAGGGTATTTGTCTTAGTTGTGTGGCATTTTTTCTCAGGTGCCATTAGTTTACTAGTAAATCTAATTGACCTTGTTATAATTGCAACCTGTGGTAGCTTCCTCGTACGATGGGACCACTGAAGAAACACACACGTTAATGTAATGCTTCTATTAATACCACATTCAGCAATTTTAGTCCATCCATTGCACCGTTTACCCATGTCTACGACATTGTAATAAAACTTTCTTGCAAAGCTACGCTTTCCATTAACACATGTCAAAGCTTGGTTGATCGGGGTCAAAAGTACACAGTAATTTGAAAGGTGCTCCTCAACCCGGGACTCGTCCCACCGGCCATAATATCCCCATCACTGAGTTGCCAAATGTTTCTTGTAATTGATGATGATGCCTTCTGAAAATGCGATTGCTTCCACGTATGTAATTGGTAAATATCGATTTTCTTGCTCTCTCTCGCGGATATTACACCAGAGTTTAGATTGTGATTATGCGTGACCTCTGAGGTGCCTCCCAAACTAAGTTTAGCCATACCTCCTGTACGTGAACTTTGTTGCCTCGCCAAGCGTAACATTGGGAGATGATTGCACCATGCACGTGAGGCGGCGGCGCCGCAGATAGGTACCCCCATGGTAATCTGTGAGTTATCTGTACAATGTGTGAAACAAGTTAGGTATATGTACTTAACACTGTAATTGCCCAGATGGCAGTCCAGATATTCTCTAGTGAATATCAAAGATATATCAAAGTAATATATATATATATATATATATATATATATATATATATATATAAATATATCATTCGTATATATTTCGTTCGTATATATATCATGGAACGGGACAACTTTCAATCATTCGTTGATTGTTCCAGAATGAACTAGCACGTGGCAACACTTAAAGGAAATAAGCGAATTTCAATTCGGATAATGGATTACATGAAAGTTATTTCTTCGTTTTACCAACATGCGTATGTCGAATATGCATTTAAAAGGGAAAATTTCACAGGGCTTAGTAATTTTGTATCTGATTAAATCGGGCTACCTTACCTCAATCTATCCGTCTAACATTAATTATACATGTAACCAGTCAAAGATCTTCGAAAATCTGAAGGCCCCCGCTTCCCATTCCTGTCCGCAAATGTGGACATCACTCACCAGGTCTTCAAGGTAAACATACCGATGTGTGAATTTCTTGCCACGAGCAGAGCGCCATAAACTAAATGTAGAAATATTTTACATATTTTTTAGACAGTATCCCATTGGACCTTTATTTTTTTAACTTCAAGAATTAAAAATTGATCCAACAATCCTCATCTCGATTAATTCATCCCCCAACCACGAAATAAAGCCCGGTTATCGGGTTTATCAGCTATTATTATATGATAAAAAAAAGATAATGATTCGTGTGTATTTTTATGGAATTTGTTTACTTTAAGGTTAATATTACATTTAGCTAGAGTACCTTTTTGATATTCTGAAGGGAATTAAATATAGAACAATCTAATTTTGTTTGAAATATTCTGTTAATAGTTTGTATGTATCATAGTCTTTGTGGTATGTATTGTGATCTTAAGGTCAGACCTTGGGTGACAGTTTACATTTTTTCCACTGGTCTCTTGATGGACTGGGCCTGAATTCTCGAGTCTTGACCTCCGAGTCCGAGTACAAGTCCAAGACAATCGCGTCTTAGTCTTGGTTCTTGAAACACTGAACGTGAGTCCAAATCAGGATACGAGTTCTACATTACTGTATAAATATTTGTATTTGTCGTATTCTACAGTTGCAGTGTTGTCTCGCAGATAGATAAATGGTTACAAACATGTTGAAGTTAAATGATGATAAAACCGAATTCATTACCTTTGGAACTCGTTATAGACTGTCAATCATTCACACACCGTCAATTGTTATTGGGGATGAACAAATTGCCCCCAGTTAATCTGTTCATTATCTATGCTTTCAATTTGACCTGTTGTTGAACAACGAGGTTCATGTAAGCAAGATCTGTAGCAGTGCTTATCTTGGACTTAAATAAATATCATCAATTCGGAAGAACATTGATTTATCAACAGCAAAAATCCTTGTACAAGCATTGGCTGTGTCAAAATTGGACTATTGTAACTCTCTAATTCTGGGAATTACTCAGTAAAGAATACCAAATATGGCATGCAGGGTCATGTTATGTCTCAGGAAGTATGACAGAATAAGTTGGTATATGAAATATGTACATCGTGTAAAATTAATGAGATAATTAATTTTAAAGTGTTAGCTAATCTGTTTCAATGTGTTAAAGGATCCAGAGTATTTAAAAGGGATTCATTGAGATGATCATAACAGAATAGTAATCCTCCAGTTCTGGGCAGCAAATTTACAATAACCTCAGACCGTATCAGAATTGCAGGACCTAGACTTTGGAATGCCCTTCCACAGAGACTAAAAAACCTTAAATACATAACAGAATTTAATAAGCAGTTGAAAACGTTTTCTTTAAAAAAAATCATACATAATATGTGTGACGATTTTAAATGATATAATGAATGTGTTCTTAATATAGCTTTATATGTTTTTAATATAGCTTTAATTATTTTATTTTTTTATTATCAACCATACAATTTGAAAAGCGCCTTAGGAAAGTTATTGAAAATTGTATAAGTTTCACTATAGAATTTAAAATAATTATATTTGTATTTGCAGTTGAACGGCTGATAAATTGTTGATATAATTCAATAGCTTATGTTCACTAAGTAATTAACCCGGCGGCTGGTAAACTTAAATGAGAAAAATAATAATGTGATAAAAGTTCATTCCTCTAATTTATTTTTGAAGGTTTATAAAACAACAGCGATAAAGTGTTTTACGGAGGATTTTTTTCTGTTTAACCACCAAATAAATGAAAACTATTGGATGCTTCATTGCAATAAACGTGACATATATTTGTCAATGTAAAATATGTTTTTTTTCCCCATCAAACTATGTATTTTTATCTTGCCCCATTAGATTCAATAACAAGCACGCCAGACCACCAACGATGACCGTGGGATACGGTCGAAAGCTATACAGCTACGAAAAATATATTCCCCTAAGTTGAGAGTATTTACTAACGTCATTTTGCCATTGTTCTACATCTTGGTTTGCAAAAAAATACATTATTTTAAATGCAAACATATCACCGCGTGAAACAAAGAATTAAGTCGATTGCGTCATGACATATATGCTGTATTTAAAAAATCAACCCGACCTTTTTTTCTAAGAAATATGAAGGAAAGCGCGGGCCCGCAATCATGAAATATAATGTTAGGAAGGTTATCCCGCCATATATCATGAAATAAATTGTTGTTTTTTATACATACATGTTATAGTATGGATTTTTGATTTGGAAAATTGTATTGTGTAAAAGATTCTAACCCCCTTCCCCCGCCCCCGCTGGATATCCGTCACGTTTGCCGTGTTACCTTTAACTATATGAGTTTATGTATATCTACATTGAATATAATTTGATGTATATTGGGCAGATAATGTCACGTAAACTCGGTGTTTATTGAGAAGATAATGTCACATGCATGACTGAATTTTTCTGCGACTCTTCTTTCTCATGATTCGCCATTTTTTATTGAGAGTTCTTCTTCACGAAGCTTAGATTATACGTGTTTACGCAGCATGCGGTCCGCATTTTAGACTGGTACCCTGCTCTATTATGGCCCTCAGCCAAGCATAGAGACAGGCTTACAACGCCATCTTTAGTACTCCCAGTTGCAACTCCTGACTTACTTGTACGCTCATACCGGTTGCCATGGACGTTCACGCGATCCTTGTTGATTATCCGTGTAAATTTCCTATTAAATAACTTTCTTTAGTTATTTCTAGTTTTCAAATATGAAGAATGAGTTGTTACACAAAAAGTGAATGATGGATGTATAGAAAATACGATATACTGAATGTTTCATATAATCCACTGTGCGTAGCAGTGATTTATTTTTAATATATATTAATCTGATCATAAATGTCACACGTAACGTACAACCAACTTTTGGTAATTTCTCTTAGCAAGCGAAATGCTTATTTTATCATATATCATACATACTGGTGTTGGAACCAGTCTGCCGGGAGTACATAAGATGGCGTTGTACGCCCGTCTCTATGATTGGCCTAGACCAGCGGTGCCATAATAGAGCGGGGTACCAGTCTATCCGCATTTAAACAAGTGGCATCCGGTGCCGTCGTTTTCCTTGCTGTAAAATATAAAACAAAACTAAGACCAACGTTGTCCCCGATGGTTATCTTTTTGTTTACAGCCCGAGGCAATCTGACCTCTGGTTGGTTAGTTGTTGGGGTAAAAAGGGCCTTTGCAGCCTCTGGTCGACTATATATCAGTTTTCATCCAAGATAATGGTGATAGGTATTGCGAGTTTTAATGATAAATCGGCCCGGGTCCGTCGGAGTTCGACCTGGGCAATAGTCCCTGCCGACCCAGAGAGCGCGGGGTCGCCACTTGATTGATGGAACAAAATGCACGCATTGCCAAGAAGACACGGCCAAGATTGAAACGATGATCGCAGAGTTAAGCGAGAAAAAATCCCCGCAGAGCAGATTACCCCGGTGTCATCCGCAAAAGCATATTCCATCAAAATAAAATAAGGGGGCAGTTTCTATGTAATCTGTATAAAATTCGTACATCAATTGCATCCCGTGGTTTATGTTGCCTAGCTCCGGGGTCCCGTAGGTGGGGAATGTTAAATATTTATGAAACAGTCGTCAGCACCAACGCCTGCTACAGAAATACAAATTTACGGAGAGCACATCGAAGACTTTTCATTTCCATGACAGAGACCGTGCACTTACTTCGCTACGTCAGCTTCCAGTCTTTTTTTTTCTTTGGATCATCTGTCCTATTATTAACAAATAGCTTACCTTGACATCCTGGTAGGAATTATACCGCAGTTAATACTGTCACAATATTGCTTTCGCGGTCTTATACGTGGTTAGCAGTTGTTTTGATGGTCTCTGAAGTCACATTTTTTTAAATCATTTTCATCCCAACAAATGTCATCGAACAAGACTCATAGGTTTTTAATTGTTAGAGGGGCCAATCACATATAAAGCAAGTTGAGTTAACACGAAAAAAATAGCTTTTTCCCTTTAAAATAAATCTGTACTGCCAAAATATTGCTTTGAAACCGTTTGCTTGCTCCTGTACACGGGCGTTAAAAACAGTGAACCGGGCGCGATCGCAGGTGTAAACATAAACACAGTGCGTCGGGCCGCGTGCTGCGCGAAGCCACAACACGTGACAATAAGGAGAAGCTCTGAAGGACTTGGCTAAACAAAATGGCTGAAACATCACGTGTTGCCCCTCTTAATCGGACCTCCGGTCACGCGGCCTTGTTATGGTAAACAGACTGTGTTTAATGCCACGAAAGGGGCATATTAGGCGTTTCTGATAGGCGTTTTTGGCGTAATAAAAATTGGATTTGACGGACCAGATAAAGGTACCAATTACATGTTGTAATATAAACTGTAACAAAACTTACTTATAGTGAAAGAGATGTAAGTCGCGTATTAGAGTCCATTCACCATTCAAGAGGTAACTCTACGTTTCCAGCCATTGGGTTGCTTTGAAACATCTTAAAAGAGACAATGGCTGAAACAGGGGGACATTATTGGAGGAATGATTAGGCAGGGGATAAACTTGATAAAGAATTGATATCCTATGACATTTATATATGCTTTACTAACTGAATCAAAGTATGCAAGGCAGCACAGAAAAATTGGAACGCTAAACGGGGGGGGGGGGGCACGTGCCCCCTTTACCCCCTCTGGATCCGCCTATGCTAAATTCTGAAATCTGCACACTAATAATAACTAAATTTAATATTTGACAACTTTGTTGAGGCCATCCAGTTTTGATTGCTAACAGTCGTTTCTGGGTGCTCTATATAGTATGTAGGCAAAGCACAATTTTTAGGTGATATTTTTGAGCAGACTTGATATTCATTTACCTTAAGTCAACCTATGTTGATGAACGTGTATCAGGACATCGGATATAGTGACAAAAATAATACACATTCACAGATGAAAGCATACCAGGCACAGATCATACAAAATCACCTGATTCGATTAAAGTTTAGGATGATTCAGTCAGTGCAATTATAAAAACCCTCATCTTGAAATGTACGTCGTTTTACAGTAAATTCTACATGCGTGGGCAATCTCCGGACCACCCCCGCCCAAAACAATGACAAATGAAAATGAATCTTCCCGACGAATTTCATACTTTTACTCCATCAAATATACATTATATGAGATATGATTTTCTCAGTATATTGAAAATAATTTTGCTCGATTTTCACCACAATATTATTGATTTTTTTCAATTTACATTTGATAAACATTCAAAAACATGGGCTAAAATTTTTGACAACCCAGTCGCGGTGTAAAACCGCTGGCGACCTGGGTTCATTCCCCGGTTGTAGTTGCCCGTACAAGGTCGGTGGTTTTTCTCTGGGTTCTCCGGTTTTCTCCACCCCTACAGACAACCGAACGCCATCATTCGAGTCTATTTGTATAATCCGTGTAAAATAAATAAGTTTATATATATATATATATATATATATATATATATATAACAATAAAATATTAGTTCTGTTCATTTTAAAAGTGAGGGGAGCAAAAGGTGTTGTGTTCCCCACGCCCTGAAAAAGTGAGGGGATATATATACCCCTCCCCACCCGCCCACCCCCACTTAAACAAGACCCTCGAATGTCAGTTACAGGGATAAAATTTCAAGTTCTAATATGTTTCTCGGACGGAACATTTGATTTTATCTTGCCGTCAGTTAAGCAAATAAGTGAAATGCCTTTCCATGCTCTTGTTTTCCATGCGTTCCATGTTTTTGTCGCCAAATTTCAAATGAAACCCACTTGTTACGATTGTGCCAGAAAATATAAAACATTTTCCCCTGCCAGCCACTGCAAATAAACAGCTGATCGGAGTTACACAAGTCTTAATAATACCAATATAACAAGTTTGAAGTGAGCCCTGAGGAGTTTTCGGGTTCAATCAGACATGACTCGCACCTGTATATGGTGTATTAATGTAATCGTTCGCGCGAATCTTCCTTCGGTAAATCAAATAGGAGTGGGTCTCGGGGGGACCACAAGGCTATTTAACTATAAAAACACGTGTATCTACACACCGAAGCCATGAAGAGCGGGGTTAAACGTCGCCAGGTACGAGACGACAAATCAATGGTCTGGGACTCCTGCGACAACGGTGAAAATAGTCACTGGGCGTTGGCACAGAATGTGTGCAATAGAACTGGATATTGACCCGGTTTCTCTAAGAAACCCGGTGTGTCGTGTTAATTCGATCAGTTTCTTCAGCATCCTTGCTTGACCATCCAGATCGAAATATGGAACAAATATTTACCCCTTTTGCTGTCGATTTAACTTCAACGGGGCTCCTTCTAGTTCTGATTCTCCGCGGAACTGTTACAGAGGTCCGGGCCGTGTGACGCAGTCCGTCCACCGGTCCTTCTATGCATACGCCGGTTGAAAATTAAGTGCCTGTTCAGTTTAGGCAACACTGGCCATTATTTCCCAGCCATGCTGTTTGTCTTGGTATTCGATCGTGGTTCCCAGCGCGGATGTGATGTTTCTCTAACACAAGATTATATTTGAGATCTTAATTGCTCGAGTCATTATAGTCAAAGCCGTCGTGACAAGATGGCGGTGAAGGAGCATGTTTTTGAATGGCGTCTTCCGGTAATCTGCTGACTTTTTCGTGAATTTGTTGATTCAAGATGCTCATATAGCTTGTGATCAGTGACTGTACGGAGGAATTCCGTTGTTATTTCTTCACTCGCGCCGATGTCTGTGCTGTTAATACATTCATCCGTCCGGTAATAAAAGGGACTTCCTGTTGAAGACCCCCCTAACCACGCCAGAAACCGCCTGCCAGTGATGACATACGCAAACAGACTCGAGGGTGTCGTAGTTGATGGGAAAATGCAGCTGTATCATTGTGTATGCACCAAATTACCTTACTACTAATAACCTAATATCCGACCGTCACTGTTCATAACTGACCACATCGGGTTTGACCTTTATTGGGCCATCTTATTGACAACTCATCTACGTTATGTGGCTAAATTACTACTTTTGTTTACAGTGACCATTCAACCTTAATCAGCAGACTGATTAACCCCGAAGGTCGTTTTACGTCAGATCACAAAAACACATGTTCATGAACCTTAAGGTTGTGGACCGATTTTCCTTTTCGATATTTAGGATATTTAATACACTGTTTTAAACCTCGGGATGTAACTTACGATTCATTTATTCATTGAATTAAACATCGTTCCATTGAAACTAAGATAAATACGATTCGCTGATTTTTATAATTGACTCTTTTAATGTTCATATCTTGGTTAATGTTTGGTCATCGTTTTATATTACTTTTCTTATATTAAATATTAAATATTGTTCTTTACTCAAGGCATTGCCGTCGAATGTTTCGTGTACTATCTGGTCGCTAAATAAAGTTCCTGTAGTTATATATCCTGATTTGTAATCCGAATCGAATACAACCGTGCGTGCTTTATAACTTGAGTTAACTTGCAGTGTTGGCGCTAAATCATGAACTCAGCTTTGAGGTAGTAACGATTAGTCTATTAATCGTGAGCCAAATCAAGACGAAATATCTGAATCGCGAGTTGTATCACAAGAACCACAGTTATCATCCCTGATACGTTTCTTATATGTAACAGGAAAATTACCAGCCAAGTAGTCGCAGTCGTTGGGTCAATACATATGACCCTTTCGAGGATGCATTCATTAAGCCAAATGCATTTTATCCAAGTGGTCTTCTGTAAAGCGCGGCTTGGGAGAGGAAACTGTTGGTTGAACGGCCTTGTAACGGGGGCCGGTGCCCATTGAATCCCATTTAATGATCAACCGTCTATGGAAAGGCCCCATGACACCACAGATGTCCATGAAAACGGTCTTGACAAGTCGGTTTATGACCCATTTTGCAGCAAAATAATAACCGATTCTTCATGTTGAGGTCCGTTGGGCACTGTTTTTTCTCGTACTTTATGGCCCCGTCTGACTGTAAAGGGCAAGGAAAAAAGTGTTCATCTACCGTGTACTGAAATGTCTAAAACGCCCTAGAGAAATGTAACATTCTAGAAAGATAGGTCTTGTCAGTCAGTTAGTCTCGTCCCACATGACCACCGGTAATTTTCTGTAAATGATGCCGGTCTGTCTCAGAAATTGGTATCTTTATGCACATTGTTACTCACGTTTGCACCTCAGCCACGTGTCTGCTGACTTTGATTTGAATATTCACGGACTGCTTATTTCATCAGGATTCCACAAGCTGATGAATATTTGAAATGATCTTCGTGGGTCGTTCTGCTTCTTCGTTACTGGAATCAGAAAAGAGCGTGTTGTCTGAATTATTTGTTGGCTGTGCTGTGAGGCTGACCTTTAGTTTTATGTTGCGTTATACCAAGTGTTTACTTCGAAAACACACGTACACGGATGACAGTATTTTTTATAACATTATTTCTCAAGTTTCACATTATGTTTATAATAATCAGATAAAATATATCTTTATTACTTGTTAATTATGACAATGATGAAATAAAAAAAAATATTTTTCTTGACGTCACCAGAGGTTTTAATAATAATGACTTTGAGTTGGATGTATGAAACAGGAAGTGACCATGAGCTCAAGTTCTGCTGTCCGCCATGTTGATGGGAGCGGGAGCCCGGTCACATTTGTGACTAGGCCCCTGTGGCGCAGCATCAATTGTGAACATTACACAGTGTTACGGCTCTTCCTTCGGTTAAAAAGGATGAACGGGGATCGGTCATGAGGGCAGAACAATTCACATCGCAGTTGATTAACGTCCCGGAAGCCTGTTCAGAAAGAATGGTCTGTTATAGAAGTGAAATGCCACCAAACTAGGGTGGTGTCAGTACCATTTTTAAAGGATTCATTTTTCAACCGTTCGGTTCTGTTTCTCACAAAATACAGACCTTAGGGACCTGCGCTTGACGATGAATCGGCCGGACCGGACGTGGTTCTTCGTCTGCCTTGGTATTAATTTGTCTTATCCTTTTGCCTGTGAAAAGGAAATTAATTTTCTTCATGTCGTTCTCAAACATCATTTTTTGTGATATGATATTTATATTTTTGTCATTTTACGGAGAAATTTAGGGAAATTCTCCAGTTTTTCATGGTTTTGAATACTGTGCTTTCGCCTATTCCGATATCTGACGTGTATTAACCGAAGTTAATCCCTTTAACCTTTTATGAAAATTGGTCATAAAACGCCGACCCACCGGTACACAGGTTGGTCGTTTTGTTTTTATCCACTCTTTAATTACGTGTGGGGGGGCCGTCAAAATAATACAAACAAATTCAAGAAGGACATCTTGCGAACATTCATACAAAAAAAAAGCTTTGCATATGGCATTTTGCAGCGTCTGACCTTTTCAAATTATGTTACCTTCAGTCAGATGTCTTTTTTGATTGCCGACATGGGCGCAACAACTGTCAACATGTACCGTGAATAATAACAGCTCTTGTAATTAAACAAGCTTCTACATTCGTTACAGAGGTGTGGTAGGAACCTTTCTTAACAGGAATTGTCTACAGTTCACTCACATGTACACAGAGCAGGTCATAATTCACATAAATTCTATTTATGGGGTAAGGCAGGGGTATAGCTGGCCTAAATCTTTTTTTTTTTTATTTCATGATATCCACCCTTAAGAAACTAACGACGCATCTTTGGATACAGTCTAAACTGTCGCCATAATTTTGTAGCTTATTCTATACATTCGATGAGATTCTTTCCGAAATGGTTTAATTGTACAGGGCCGAATCCAGGATATACGGAAGGGGTGGTGCCGGGTGTGTGTGTGTGCGAATTTAGTCAAGATTGATATTCATGATATAATATATGATAGTTAAAACAAGAAAAACAATTCATACAACATAAGTGAAAATGGACGAAATAATATTCATTATTACAATAGAATTAACTTATTAACCATTTGTTTGGGATGCATGCTTCAGTATCTACTGTTTCCTAGTTATCTCATAAAAAAAATCGGCAATATCGTCCCTGGGATAGATCTTTTTCTGTATATAAACTGTTGTAGATGAAGATGCAGACTGATGAAACTTGATTTAAACATGCCTGATATTTTCATGTTTTAAAAATTACTTTTATACTTTAATTTTGAGCAGGTATTAAGTATTTGGGAAGTTATTATTACATGTTTATATTACATGAAAAGTAAGGAGGGGATTGGGCAGCATGACTCCCTGCGGCATCCCCCTTGCAACGCCCCTTTCGTTGAATAGATGAAATAGCCCAAAGTGGTTGCTCCCTGCTAACCGGATGTGCAGGTGATATTTCTGTCAAATATTTCTCTGCAGAAACGCTAAAAGATAGTTAAATTCTTTGGCCGAATACTTTTAAAAAGGATTTTGTATGATTTCTCACCATTATATGATGTTATTTTCAATAGATGTAAATGTATTTCAAAAGAACACGAGAGTACCTTATAAGCTGATGCAATCGTTATGTTTTTAGTCACCGTAATCGACGCTATGTTTTCAGTGACATTTAGGATATATACCAGACCATATTCCGGCCGACATGTATGTATATTCTAATATTATAGTTAGTACAAGCCAGATAAGATTAGCACATATGTATCTCTGCCGGAATGCCGGTATTATAACCACCAAGTGCACTTGTCATAAACAACCTGGTCTCAGACAGCTAATAGCACAAATAGACAATTTGCAGTTGGACCAGATGGGACCATCTCAAGAGAATTAACATCATTTGATGATGTTTATTATGTATTAAGCGTCCCCTCAATTCAGATGTCTCCCGCCAAAAAAGTACAGAGAAAACACAAGTACAGAAAGGCTAACACGTTTGCTTTCTGTAAGCTTTGATCGTGACTTCTTGAACAAGGTGGGGGCCGATCATGAAAAATACTGCCGCCTCTGTTGAGATTCGAACTCACGATATCCCGGCTTTGTGTCCTGTTCTTTACACCTGAGCCACAGAAGCCGGTTCTTACACAAACATTATCGTTATCAGATCTGGTAACATCTTGAAGTGACAAGTATTTCAAATATATATTCTCAGGTTTTTTAAAACATCAGCTTCAAAACATCTGGATTCTAGTGTCCACCTTTTTGTCTTTTCTCTTTTTCACCTTTCTGGTACAATCTTTAAAATTTCTGAAGAAAACAAAAAAAACGGCATACGACTAATACCACGGGCCCACTAGCTGATTTCACTAATGGGCCGACATTTTTGTGCCGATTTTAAATCTTCAATAAATTCGATAAATCAGTTTTTACGGTATTCGGACCAACACGAATTGAAAGAGTCTATATCATCCTTTAAATTGGCCAAATTTCTGAGGGTTTGATGAGCCCAATTTCAACACGCCTAACTTGTAGGCTGCCAGGTGTATGTACACTAAATCGGGAAAACATAGTTCCTATACGGACCAGCTGACTTTCGGGAAATGCTTGCGATTTATTTAATTCATTTATAACGACTAAATTCAATCTAAAAAAGTTTAAGTAAAAAATTAAATTTTACCAATGTAAGGCCTCCCAAGGCATTCATGCATAGGGTATCTCTGCATCATGATTGTACTTCATGTTTAGGCTACATAAAATACATTGTATCGTCTCTAAAATAAACTGGAAATGTTGGCCAAATTGACATATGACCAAAGTATAAGGTTTAGTTGACAAGATACTAGTCTTTCACGTAACTGAGCTGTTAACAACGTCGTCTTTATATAACAGTGTTATGATATTCTGTGTTATGATATGAATTCCATGATAGGTTTTCAGACTCTTTTAAACAAAGATAAGCTTATACAAGTATGTCAGAGCAAAACACATATCTCGCTTAACATGTGTGTCTGAGCGAAAGAAACATCTCTGCTAAAGATACGCCGTGTCTTAAATCATATCCCAGCATTTCATTTCCGTCATAACCATATTCTTCAGGACACCATGTCACGTGACCCTGATCTTATGATATCGCAGTTTTACTCTTTCAGGGAGCAGATAAGAACGGCCCATTAGCTACAGGTTAAGGATTGGGTCGGGATAGAAATCGTTGCGACAAGTTCAAGCACCTGGGGAAATTTAGACGGACAGTTTGGAAGAAAACGATTCAAGGTTATCTCCTATGGCTGGACTTCTTGTCGGATAAATAAACTACTATCAGATATATTGTCTCACGGGCCAAATAGATATTTATTAGATCAAAAAGGTCGTCGGTACAGTGTTATCAATTCTACGAGTCATTAAGCCGATCTATCTTGATGATGTTTGGCTTTTATTGGATTCCCATTTTTACTATTAGGGTTTTTATTCATAACTTTCATCTTTTGGAATAGGGACAGAGAAACAGTCAATTTCATTCAAGGTCTCCTGAGCCAGAGCCTGTAACTGGTTCCCCTGTCTTTTATAATGCCGGGGAAGCTTGGGTGTTGTCACCAGGCTTTTGAATTCTGCATCATTCATGAAACTGCGCCAGAGCCAACATGCGACCCATCCCACAGCGGGACCACCTGTCTGAGGCGGGGTTAGTGGTCCTGCTTTGAACGTTTTCAAGGCTCACGACCGCAGCTTATGCAACACAGAGACAGGGGGACCCTCCTTTCCCAGGCGGAGTTTTGACTTGGAGTCTGTGATGTACGTCAAACCCAGGAAAGGTCTGCCTGGCCCGTGGGATAAACTTAGAAGAGCACCTCTTCCTGCGCTCCTCTTTTCCTGTAGATACAATCCCTAGTTCATAAGCCTGGTTCATTAATAAGAATACCCTGATAAAAGAACAACGGCCCATCAGATGCTTTGAAGTGCGACTGATGCACGTGGGGCCGTCTTTCTTGAGACTAACTGCCTCAGAACAAAGCTCTAGGGCTGCGACAAAGGCCAAGATGTAGAGTGTACCTTTAATGGACAAAGGTTATTCCGTGTTCGGGCCACAGCATGCTATCACTGAAGACATATCCTCCGCCTTGGCATCGTTATTGATTGCATGGTTATCATGGAAGGTCCTTGAAAGAACTCTGAAAACAACACAGTATCTGGTGTAGGAATCTCGGCTGGTTTAATGAAGACGTGTTTAATACATAATTAGATAGAGCGCAAGAAACGGAGCATTATAAGACCTTAATACCTAGGAAGCCACTTCTCAATTTAAATTTAGCCGCCTTTATTCTGCAGCGCTCTTTTATGTAGACATTGAATAATAAGGAAGCGGGATAATTATGATATTTTGTCATACTGAAATTAAATTTTTAATGTCTCGCATTGCTACATTCGTTGTCTGTCGACGTCAGGTCTATTTAATGTGCAATTTTATCATGTAGATTTCATCTGATTATGCTCCTGCCAAATATATCCACTTTGAGGAAGAAAATGTGTGCTGGACATATTTATGACTTTTGGAATATTTTATGACCATACTTATTGAATGTACAAAACTTTATCTGCAATTTATCTTGTATCACAGAATACTGGGACTTAATGCAGTTTCTAATCTGACATGACCAAGCCCCTCATATGTGAAAGAATGCCATAAATAACAGAAATGTCATCGCTGAAGAGGTTATTAATGAATATCCTTATCAACTGGACAGACAACCATACACGTTAAGCAACTAAATTTGATATTTCATACAACCACCATTAATACAGAGAGTGTCTTTATACTACGAAAGGTTCTCATTCAGATGCCAGGAGAGTAGCAATAGCCACTATTTTATTATAAAGCCAGCTTTTCAACCTGTCTTATTTGTAGAATTTATGTAAATTCCTGCCTTATCTGTATACATATTCATGAACTGTAGGTAATTCCTGTGACGGATGTGTTAGCTTATGTGCAAGTTTTTAGTAAACACGGGTACATGTGCCCTTGTTGATATATAACCGTGCATGGGTGGTTGATTATACATGTGCGCAAGTTCAAAAATAACTGGGTGTTGGGGCGGATTTAGAAAGAGCACACGGGGTACGTGGCCCTCGTTTTAGACCTGAAGGTCTCTGGGAAAACAAAATTGTACTCTACTATACACAGGAGCGCCAGAATTGCGTTTCGCGTCATTTTCTTAGCTATACTTCTGCATGCGAGGCAATTTAAGGTGTACTGTCACTCACGGCACACTTTTATACCTGTACCAGGGTGCTGAGCGCCCCCTCTCCCTTTCTAGATCCTGCACCCACCCCTGTAGATAATGACATTGTCGGCCTATTCCTAAACAATGCTCCTCAAAACCTATCCTTGACAACCCGGACATTCCATTGTCTATAGAAAAATTGATAAGCCCCCCCCCCCCCCCCAATTCACCAACACTGGTAGAACAAACGAAAGAAAAAAAACAAAGTGCACAGAATTCACCTTGACCTACTCCGCCACTGATTGTAGAAAAATAATGTTATCTGCCACGCAAGTCGAACCAACGTGTTATATCATATCATACTGGCGAGTGCTGTATAAAGAATCGTCCATACACCTAGGTGGATTGAGAAAACACTTAGCTCATTATCGCTGCAATTCTTCATGTATTTTCATTGAGCCTGAGCATTCTTGAAGATATTGTTGCAATCTTTTTAAACGAACACTCTCACATGGTTCATATAATCACAATTTCTCCATATTTTGCTGTAGTTTATTGTAAGGTTAAATTTGACATAAATGTAACAGTAATGTATAGCATAGGTCGGTACCATAACGTGTACCATAACGTCTGAACATGTTTTGTATCTCAGAATCATAACTGAACATATTCCATCTCCTCATAATTACTGAAGGTACTTGTTTGTTCTCCTTTAGTATATAAGGTTAATTTTTTGTGTCCTGTTTTAAAATCATTTGTTATAAGGGAACATATACCAGGTCGAACAGTACTTCCATCAAGCCCATGAACACTTGATGAGTGATACCAGAAGTCTGTTTAGGATACAAATATTAATACTGAAGGACGATTCCTGAACCGGCATTTATAGGCAAAATTGTAACACATACAATAACACCTGGAAAAACAATGTTAACGGTTTGCCTGCAAGCAACATCTCAGACATCTTTTGATGCACAATTGAAACTGCTTTCTTCGATCCCCTGGCATAATTATTGATTAAACTATATACTAAGAGACTCCTTAAAGACTACCTGTTATTTTACAAAAGCAGCAGCAGAGTTCACATAAGACTGGCGTTTACTGAGCACATAGCCCGAGAACATTATTGGTGAAAAAGTATCCTCGAGGGATTAGGGCACTCGATGGCGGGTCTGTAATTCAAAGTGCCCTTGAGGTAGCCGGAAGGACGGAACTCCTTTTGAGTATTAGCCGTCACATCTTAAGAACAAGCAATTCACCGAATGGCTTCACACAATTTAACACGCATAATAGACACTCCTGGAAAATTTTGTCAGAAAATTGCTGCTTAATGTTAACACTGGAGAAGCCAATCGATGAACAGTGCGCAATTAGCGCTATTATACCAGAACCCAGTGTTGCAAAAGCAAACCTGTGAATGTGAAATCTAGACCCTTCTATCAGAATTGACCAGAGAATTCCACACGTTCCTGCCATTATTGTGGCTGTTCTCACCATTAGTAGAAAATTTTCTCTCTATTCATCTGGACAGAAGAAACCCTGATTTCTTCAAGTGGTATTGACGATGTCGGCATCCTTTTGATGCTATCAGAGCTAGGCCCGGTCGTCTTTGTAATAATCGCGTCAGCACGGCACGGTGGTCAGCTGCAAGAATTTCTTGGGTTTTGCACGGTACATTGCGCCGGCAATTATAAACATGTCTCTCTATTTCCCGGTTTGGCCTGCGCTATAACCTGATTTGAGCTGAGTAGATTGGCGTCTGAAGAATCAATAGAGAAGGACACAGAATTCCATGGCCCTTCAGGCGCTGTAGACGCCCAGGCCTATACAACCAAAGTCTCCCATTACGTGCCAGTTCTCCCCCGCACTTCAAATCAACCGCAAAGACATGTACTGTACCCGTGTTTGCATCATCCCAACTATCACCAGCCCCCCCCCCCCCCCCCCCCCCGGCCTTTTTAGACTTGTAACTCTATCCTGTGAACAGCCGCTCTCACGAGCCATTTGTATCGTGTACAGTGCCTGTACTCTTCTGTTGATCGATACGAAGGTAGCGATTTAGCACATAAAGATCTGCGGTCATACTGACCCCGACCCCAGAGAATCTCCGTGCTAATGAACGTACTCGTGATGCATGAGGTAGGGCCCAGTAGCATATAAAGCCAAACCATATTTCAAACACACACGTTGTGCTGCACTGGGTGGATATTATAAGTATGATTATATTAAGGCCTAATTCAAAATAATCACAATTTAGAATGACCATGGTTGGGAAAAAAAGTTGTCTTTGGTGTAAGTATAACCATATTTAATTACACTCAAACTCGCCCCATATGCACCTCATGCCAACTTAAATCTAGCCCATAAGAATGAACTCCTCAATTGCTTTTTTTTCAGTGACTGACGCAATGTGGAGTCCATAGATTGCACCTGCAGTTAACTGTGATTATAACACTCCATACACAACTGTGAGATTTAACATATATGCATTGATTAGTGTTCCGTACATCTATGTGTATTGTATATTTGACCACTAGAAAACATTACTGTTCTCTTCTCAGCCCTATTTTCCACCAAGGAAGTTAAAATATGAACATAATAGTACACAGGCCTAAAGCCTTATACAGGACTGCTACCAAATGCAAGATGTCTACCGCCGCTGTTAATGCGTCAATTCTCTCTGGACAAATAATATCAGTTGTTGATGCTACAGGTGCTTCATGCTTTCCAGAATGGTTATCTTTTAGTACAGTCCTTTCGACATACAACATTATGTGAAAATTGGTTTGTTAAAACCATATGAAATATTTTTATTCAATTTCCGTTCTAAGAGTAACAGATCGGATCGTGCTATAACCCCAGTTAGCCCTTTGGTGGGCCGGCGACGCATCAGAAACCTGAAACCTGTTGCGTCGCCGTCAGCGGCTACTTAAATCAGGCTTATATATGGGGGTTGAAATATAATTTCATAATTTTGTAGTATGATTTATATGAAAAGACTTTATCTATGAATATGTGTTTACAATAAGCCCGGACCATAGCAGTAACATCTTCCGATAATCAGTTTGTACTTATAAACTCTCCGCTTGCGATTAGTATATTTATATAAATTTATTGGACGGTAATGAGGATATGTATAATGATTAATAAGAAAAATGAAATAATATCATCACTTTTAATTATCACATCATGATTAAAGACTGATGTCGATGTCCCTAATTAGGATATGCCTCTTGGACCAAGGACAAATGAGGTGCAACACATTTCATATATTTTAAAGTCACGGTGAAAAATACATGCCCAATTTTTGTTGTTTATAAATGTCTCTTTCACTGCTAAATTTAATAAATTCAGATTAGAGATATTACCACTGCGTATCCATATATTTACCCTGCATTCTCGGATTTAAAATTACTTACTCTACTCGACGTAAATGCACAAACTCTTACATCATGCACTGCCATGAAATATATACATTAATTACTATTTCTGTTATTACATTACGACTTCTTCCCCGCACTGAGTGATTTATGATACTATGATAAGTAGTGTGTGTTGGAAAGTAAAAAAGGAGGGTGATTATATTATCCCTGATGCAGCCGTCGGTGTGGATTTCATTTTGATAAAAGGGATAAGGTCAGCATGTTTTCTGTGGTGTCTCATTTGGAGATTATGTGTTCACTTGATGGATGAGAGCGCATATAAGCAGAGAAAATCGCTAAAAATAGCATCAGGAATCATTACTGCTATACAGTAAGAGTAAACACAATCTCCAGAACGCTTGACTCGTGATTTTTTTCCTAAATAGCGGCATGCTGCCCGTTTCAAGTAGAAATAACATGGTCACGTGATATCTAGCCTCGAAATGGCTCTGTAATCTGCCGACCAAGATGACATAATTGCCCCGCGAGCTCTTTGAAAGGCATTTCCGTTTCCGGAATGACAGCTGTTTGATGTGTTTTTTGCAAATAAGGAGACTGTTTTTGTACACGGCCCAAGTAGCAAATTGTGACATTAGTTGGAGGCCGCCAGTTGTGTTGGCAGGGACTGGTATAGCGGGGAGAGGTTCCATTGATTGACAGAAGACGAGGGGGCTTTATCGATTGACCAATTAGCCAAATGGTCGGGACCAGATAGAGAAATTATTTTAATTCTGTGTGTTACAAGCACCTCCCGGGGACCTTTCACCGTGGCCTCCAAGTGGAAGGCCAAAAGGGGGCATTATTAGCCGCTTAACCTTCCCACCACACTTTTATGTAACCCTGGAAAACAGGACCTGGGTACACTTATAACCGGTATAAACAAACTTAACGCTCAAATATATATCTCGTTCCCGCCGTATATACTCAAATGAATGTTATCGAAGTATGTTTTGGGCGTGGCCGGACTGTGCGTGTCGGACTTTGAAGCTAGGAATGTTGTCGGGTTGTTTCTGCTACAGCATCAGCACTAGGAAATTCCAAAAAAAGGACAAACATTTGTTCTCAGTATGTTTTAAATTGGTTTAGAACACTTGAGTATTAATCATATCTCATTCATTAAAGTACATGCACCACCAATCAGGCATTTAGATACGTAGTATGACATACATTCAGGCGTAGGCGTGTGTGTGTACACAAACGGTAAATTCTAAAATATTTTTTTGTTCACTTCTGACAGGTCAAACGATGATAAGCTATATATATATATATATATATATATATATATATATATATATATATATATATATATATATATATATATATATATATATATGACTTTGTCATGAACGTTTCGTTTGGTTTGAATAAAACAGAATCAGAGTTCGGCGTCAGTGTATTCAGAAGCGGATCCAGGGGGTCCGGACCCCCCCCCCCTTTCAAGGGTTTCAGACCAATTTCTACGGCCTCGACACCCCACCCCTTTTTTCGGACCTGTGGACCTTTTCTATAGTTTTTCATAAGTACTTTAGGCTTGGACCCACCATCTTCCTAAAGCCTGGATCGGCCTCTGGTGATGAGCTCCCAGTACACTGGTTATCTTACTTAACACCATCTCTACGCGGTCAATATGTAACCCGCGTGTACCGGGTGAGGATTCTCTCAAACAGAAAACCGCCATAATTAACTTTTTGTTCCGTGATTTTGCTGCTGTTATTATCTCATCACCGTACAGCCATCAAGTTTCCTGAGGCGAGGGGTCTAATGCCACTGTTTCCTTGCGAACCATCTGCAGTGAACGTTGCCAAGGTGCCACACGATTTCCTAGAGCTCCGCTCTTAAGGCTGCGTAGATTGCATCCTGTCCTACCAATGCAGCTGGGCTGGTAGTCGCCTGAAAAGCTCGTATCAATGATTGGTCCATGCTTTTTCATCGAACTTTGATACAGTATCGATATTTGTATGGCAGGATAACCTATTATACTCTTTAAATGAACGCGCAAGTTGGATAATTAGTAAGACTGAAGTTTAATTATTTTTAAATTAACCTTGCTTAACCTTGCTACGCCTTTATTACAACATCTTAAAGCAGTGTTAATTGAAACACAAAATTAACATACAATCCCTATGACACCAGTTTATGATGAGTGTTTACACGTTTTACATAAAGTCATCGCATCAAGACAGAGCCATCGATAATCGCACGGGTTCACCTGCATGTATCGATATATGGATATATAGCTCCAGCCCTATACCCGCTGACATCCGAAATACGTGATGGTTGTAGTTAAAACCAAGGACACTTTAGTTGTAAGACATACAGACATGCATTTTCTCAATAGTCCCAAATAAACTGTTATTTCCTGCATGTAAGTACCACCAGCTTTGCAGGAGCTAGTTGGGGGTACCTGGTAGATGTTGGTATATGCTACTTATATCTATATGGGTAGGTCAATGGCAGCTTGGCGCAGTGTATTGAATGTGGATGAAGGTATTTAACCATGCCAAAAGAATGATATGCTATTATTAAGCTTTCACTTTTGTTATGCGAACGGGTCCTGGAATAATAAGACACTCTCGTCACGACATTATCTGAGCTTCTATATCATTATTTCACCAATTTTCTATTTAGGCATTGACCAGGTTTGAATCATTAGCTGTAAATAAAAGGCGTACACACATTTAGGGGGAAAAATCATTTTCACTTTACCAGCAGTTGAATAGGAGCTCAAACATGTGCCTGGTAAAATCATTTATCACCTCATTGTATTTTTTGTTCAGGAATGAACCTAAAATTAAAGAGCTTATCTTTGGACTGACTATGCTTATTACAACTATACTCATTTCAAATATCTCTGTCCGCGAAAGTTCGCTTTAGTTACTACAACTCATCTCTCAACCACAAGGTAATTTGACAATTTGTGATAATTATGATAGGTATTGAATAAATACTGTGATATAGAAGGAACGTATGTGTGACGTAACAAAGGTCGTGTGAAAGTGATACGTACAAAGCCATTGTGACGTAATCTCGTTGTATCAACAAATTTTTCTAGTTTATGATCGTCAGCTTTTGCCGTCGGCAAAATTTCGCAATATCGTATATCTGTTTAAATTATTATTCTGAATTTTTTTTTAATTCAAACAAGCGAGAGTAGTACTTTGCAGTCAGTCGCCAATTTTGTGTAGTCGCCAGTTTAGTTTTGTCTGTCTTGCTGTTGTGGCAAATAAAAGTAAGCTTTAGTTAATATTACAATACATATAATTTTACCAAATTGTCGCAAAAACAAAACAGGGTCGCGAAATTGAGTACAAATATATCATGACTATGTGGCCCCATGATGTTAACTGATTAGGACCATCACATTCGCAACACCTCGGCCGAATCCGTTGGCTTCTAGCCTCGGATGTATCTATGGCCCAAAGATACACTACCAATTATGGTGTATTTCTCCCTAAATCCATCGGGTTGCCCTTTCTACTGACTCGTCCTGCTGACTCGAAAAGATCACAGTTTCCACAAAGAAAACATTGATTTGCTATAATAATGTGTATTATATGGGTTTGATATGTTGCTTATCATCAACTATGACCAGGTTCTGACAGTGATTTAACTGTAAAGTTCAGTTTATCACAAATGCCTCATACATCTCCCATTGGGGTGGACTACCTGGCGTGAACTTTATCCTCGTGCGGTCCAAATCAGTAAATCGAAAGTTTTCTACTCTATTTCTTGGATCAATGTTTGTCTTTTAGCTTTAATGGTAGAATATGTGAGGTTTGGCAGCCTCTATACACAAAATATATTGTTTTGCTCTTATAAAGCGCACAAAAGGTGTGCAGTTAACCTGTCCTTGACCACGCCTTGCCGGAACATTTCCATGGCGGCTTCCCATGTACATCCGAGGCTAGAACCAGACGGGTTATGCCGAGGTGTTATGAATGAGGACAATCAGTTTTAATTTCGGAGGTTTTCTTCAGAGAGCATGGGCGTATTAATTATTTGTTAAATGTACAATTTTCATGAACTGTGGATGATATCTATATCATATACAAGTAAATAAATAACAAATCTGAAATTAATATGGAGAACAAAAATTGAAGTAAGTGTTACTATGCAGATTAAATAAACAAACGATAGCTGATAAAACATAATGGCAAGCATGTCAGCCATGTAAAGAATGCCTGAAACAGTCGTGCTCACACGGGATAAGCAACGACTCGTATGCAAGCCTATCATAGGGATTCTGGTGGAATGGCATGTATTTACGGCTTGTAAATCCGGACCTGCCAAAGGTAAATTGTAAAAAAATGAGTTAATGCTCTAGAAAAAATAGTTAGCCTTCTTTGAAAGAAAAGAGAGAAAAAAAGTAAAATCAGCAAAAATTTCCCATGTTTTAATATAAACTAATAAAAGGATATAAGATATACTATATATGTATATAATCCCAAATGCATGATGCACATGTTCCTGTCTGAAGATAAGGGTCATTTGCACATACAAAAATTGTCCTATCTTGTTTTATCTGGACTGTTATAACATGAGAGAAATTGTATATCTCGTAACTCTTTCACAAAAAAAAACAGGGAAAAAAAGAGTGCTGTTGAACAAAACAGTGAAAAAAAGAATAATTAGTGTCATATTCAGTTAATGTTCCACAAAAGGAGTCAATCTAATTACAAATAGTTTTTTGGCAGGCCTGAAATCACAGACTAAAGACGCATATCACGACTGTAAAGGCACAACATTGCGGAAAGTTACCTGATCGCGTGGTAGTAGTGTCTGGAATACACGGCTGTAATCAGATCTAGAATCCGGTTGGATTTAGGTTCATTAACAGGACTAAAACAGCAATGGTACAACAAATGCATATGGTTCGAAAGCCGTGCGTCAACGGCGATTATAAGCCCTGTCAATGCCTGTGGAAAAGTCTGATATATAAATTGAACAACTAATCAACCAAAATATAGGTATCGTCTTTCATACTGCTTTAATTCTACTCCACAAACAGAGGGAATTTTGTGTAGAATGCTAGTTTTTTTTTATTTTTTTTTGTAAAATAATGCGCGACAATAAGGCCAGTAAACTAAGTTAAGAAGCCTGGTAACGAATCAGACAAACCATCAGCACATGTTCGTCTCGCGCTCAATTATATTTCTGTGGGAGCCTGGACTGTAGTCAGGGCGCGCCTGGCTTTGGATAAAACCCACCTGTAGACTGCAGATGACGTCTGGTGGTAAAACATCTGGCATGGTGTGCCTTGTCAAACCCTTTAACGATATCAACCTGCATGTTTTGTATTTTCATAATTTATTTTTTAAAATTGGCAAGGTTGATGATGAAAAAGTAATGTGCCTGTCGCAGTTTTGAGAGCGGGCAACTGTGAGGGAGTTGAAAGTTAATTTAACATGTTACCATGGCAGATGCTACGAGCTTGCGATGCCACGACCTTCTGTAAGAAACGAAGGTCGAAGTTTTTTTCGCTGATGACACGTGTTTAAATGGCCACAGCTGGCCATTCGTAGCGGGTTTCCTTTTTTTATCGCAGCTCAGGCGGAATCCCCTTTTTTTTTTTTTTGGTCTAACTGCTAGTATGCAATGTGACACGTGTGTGTGGGTTTCATCTGTTATTAATTCCGATTCATTAGGCCCATTATAGTGATTATTATTGATTATTAATGCTACTATATTCTATTTGGTATACACCACTAGCGCATCCAGATTGGGGGTACCCCTTTACAGCAACCTTTTTAAGGGGTTCAAACCAATATTTGCTGCATGGACCGTCCACTTTTCCATAATCCTGGACCAATGTGCAATGAATAAAGTAAAAGCATGCACATTTGATCATATATAATGTGAGTTACTACGAAATCAAAATGCAGAGAAATCAAAATGCAGTTGTCGTCGTTAGGACTGCTTGATACGGGTGACACCTCACATTGTATGCTAGAATGTAGCAATTGCTTGTGCAGAACATCGATTTCGGGGCATCAAAAACCATTGTGCATCATAATCATTTCGTAAGAATTTCAGATTTTAAGACAGAGTTACAGACAACGTGCCGACGTAAGTGATTTTTTCCAGTTTACTGGAGGAAATAAATTGCCCCGTCCCCTTTTCCTTCTATACTTGTTAGTACTTCCCGGACCTAGTTAGCTATTTATTACCAATTATTAAAATGTTCTTTTCTTTTGTGTGAGCCCACCCACAGTCTTAAATTGCTAGCCTTGGATAATGCTGTCCTTGGCTCACCTTCGTTCGTCTGAGCGAAGTAATAAAATGAAACAGCATTTGAGATTTTATGCTTATTTGTCAATGATAGATCTAATAAGGACTTAATGAATAGGACATCCTACGCTCGGGACCTCATCAATGAATCATTTCTCAACAAGCTGGAGCTACCTCTGTTTTCCTTGTCATATCTGCTCCCGGGACCGCATCTGCACGCAAAAAAAAACTGGTCCTTCCATGAACCGAACCTTACCTCACTTTTATTTTGTACGTTAACGTAAACCCAGAGGAAAGCTAGTTTATTTTTTTATTGGAATTCTATTATCATGTATGATGTATTCACGCATATACTCATGTACGCATATTCTCCATTATCGATATTCCGAAATTTATATAAATATATATTTTTATATATATATATATATATATATATATATATATATGTATATATATTATATAGTATATCTTGTTGATATGTTACACTAGGTATAAGAGTGATGCATACCAGAGACGGTGCGAGCATGATGAACAGTAACTTAGCCTTCAACCAAAGATACAGATGGCTTAATACTGACATTGAAGGAAAAGGCAGTATCAATATAATTGATGAAGTATGCACAACTTCTAATATACGTGATATATGGTGTATAGGTAACCGGATATATAAAAAATATCCCTATAACTCAGACAGACCTTTTTTCTTATTTTGTATCTATTCGTACAGCCGCACGGACGACGGATATAAAAAAAAGTCGTAAATCAGATCATTCTATCAAATCCAATTTTTTTTTCCAGAAGCTGAAGCCCACTCCAAGTTAAGGCACATTTCTAACCTGACCTAGCTTATTATAAACCAAACTAATGAGACAAGATAAGAAACCGGATCCAATGTTTCTTGTAAATTACTGCAACCACGGTAGGCTTATCAGAGACATAATGTAAGAGTTAAAATACAATTATTGTGAACCAGCAGCGGAGGTTATAAAGAATGCACGCAATCAGAAAACCGTAGCAGACATAAGGACTATCTTGCACGATATAATGGTCAAATTAAAAATAGGTATCTCATATATTTATTCGAGTGTGTATATATACGGTGAAACCTGTGTAATGTGGGCGGCCTTGCCAATGGCCTAAACTACCCACTTTATGAGCAATTAATTTGTTATTACAATTTAGTATAAAAAAGTTATGTTTCCGGTGGATGTTAATTTTAAACCATGTTTAAATGCAACCAGAGTCTATAATTCTTCTTATTAATATATTTCATTTCCAAGGTTTAAATGTTATTCTCTGAATATCAGGGGGGATGATATTACATTGGTCTGAACTTTTCATAACGGTCTCACATCTGCGAGTCAAACCAACCCCCCCCCCCCCCTCCACCGTTGAAGATAAATTAACGCCACTGGTAATTAACTCAAAATATTTGCTATTTAGAGTTGAAATATAACGTGGTTGAAACCGCTTATACCGGACCTCATTGTGTCGAAATTTGCAAAGGAACCCTCTAACTTAGACACAATGCTTCGACACAATGCAACGTGTAATGCTTGTAGGTGAGACATCCATGTGCGAGCATAAACCAACTATAGCCAGACAGATGAACGCCATTCTACCACATTATCCTTTAAAAAATTACACATTTTATTCCTGATTCATCTGTATTTTACCAAGTCTATATAGACATGTTTTAGGATAATGGTTTGCTTTTAAAATCGTTCCTTCATGGCAGACAATAAGAAATGGTTTGATTTCGGTGATAATTTTGAGCTGCATCATATTACACTCACTTGAAGATCCGTACATATTGAAATACCAGTTTGGGTGTTTGTTATTTAAGTCTCTTTAGCACTGTGGAAACATTCAAACCAGCAAGCGCATTCCCGAAGAGATTTTTCATGAATTAATGAAAACAAGAACAGAACGTCAATGGATTTGTTTAATTAAGTATTGAGTATAATGGACTATCTAATAACATAATGGTATTATAAGCAGAGTTTTACCAATTCCGCGGAAATGATCATATTTTATCTTTTTACAGCTTTCTTATGTTGAAAGATGAGCATTTCTAAATGTAATGCCCATTTAAATCGAAATTGTTAAAACCTTCCAACCATCTCCAGGAATAAATTTAATACCTTGACCAGTGAAAGATTTGAAAACAAAAATGCCAAACATTAAGCAATCCCACAATTAATTATTAATGGAAGGAAGAGATTATTAATGCATGAAACAGAACCTGTGTGCTGGCAGTTGTTAAAATACACTTTGCCCATGAAGACGAATATTGCAGTAGTACTAAAGGCCAGCTTTAACATTGCACTGGACCCATGTGGCGCAGTGCATCGCCACAGGGGTATAATAATTAATTTATGCTAAGAATGCTTGGAGAGTGATACCACGTGACCCATGGGTCCAATTCTATGTCATGTTCATCAGATCACGGCAGGGCTCATCCTCTGAAACTGACACAGACAGCATTCGTTTGGGAAATTCGGCATTCTCTGGTTAGTTTGAAGCCACCTTTACATCAAAATGGTGCCCTTAGGACTGATTTGAAATTGGTTCTGGCAGCTGCCGTCGGTGGCTCACGGTGTGGTTACTTAAGCGCTAATTGAGACTAAGGTACTAAAGTTGATATCGGGCAGGCAAGAGAGTCGTTTGTCCATGAACAAGTGAGTAACACTCAGCACGTGAACCGGAGGTCACCTTGACACCATTTCTGGCCCTTCAGTAAAACAAAAACTAATGCAGCATATAATTTTAGCGAGAAAACCTTAGTTCGCGAAAAAAATAACTAGATAAAACCGAATACACGCGCAAAACGTGAAATTTTTATCACTCTATATAAAATCTAGTTTTCGTCACTGATACTAAATTAAATTTATGGACTTGAGTATATATTTTTAAAAATAATTCATGTAATTCATGATAAGATTGCAATTCGCATATGCAATGAACAAAAAAAATCTATCTTTCTCTGAAATTCACAAAATTGTAAATTTCGTACGGTCAGAGAGAGATGCATGACGAAAATATGTGTTGTGTGCAATATTTTGGATCTCAGGCTTTCGTTATACTACACTGACATATTCGTGAAGTAAAAGCTTGGCGTCAGTATTTATACATTCTGAGGTTTTGTTGACAGTTTCATTTTCCATTTTTTTATGACAGAGTGTCAAAGGTCAAAGGCTCTTTTACCAGGACCAATCGAAAGCATGTTTGTGTTGAATAACTGTGCAAACACAGGAGACGAGGAATGCAGATGCATTTTTAAAACGTTCATTTCTGTTTGTATCTTTTACCCGAATGTCAACACGACCTGTTTATTTCCTCACCTCATAATTCCAACGGAGACGTTGTCAGTGGATAATGTTTTAAAACATTACGTAATGGATAGTCCCCATTAAATAACTGTAAGTGAATTACAAGAAGCGGGCAGCTGAGACACTTCCTGTAATTTTCTAAGTGTATTGCAAGAAGCGTTGTAATTACATATAACTCCGTCCAATATGCAGAGCTCATATCTATCCCTCAGGCGTTTTTCTTTTACTTTTTCTCTGCCATGTGTTGTTAGGCAGATGAATCTTTAAACAGGTCGGCTCTTATCACAGTAATATATTATCGATGCCAGACACATCTACCCGTCGTCGAAATAATTGCATAGTCTTGGTAGGCATGTATTCTTTACTGATCTCTTGGTCGGCATCAAAATGAAACAGCAAAAGAGTAGTGTCCCGGGTAAGAACAGATCAAGAACTAATTTAAACTCATTTTAAAGGAATTTCATCCAACTTTTGAAATGTTTACTGTAATACTTTACTTGATAACCAGCGCCCCCTAGGGCTCATTCTTACTCTTACTCTCATAAATACTAACATTTTACAAGTTTAATGGGAACACCATTTCAAAAACAAAAGGCACTATTGCGTTATTCCAGGTGTGGTCCGTTTAGGTCACGCTCTTAGCTATTTGAAGCACGTTTATCGCAAATCCAAGGCGATTGGTTCACCCCCAGGCCGTCTACGTCTTTTGTCAACTTCTAGATTAATCATAAGGTTTCTTTGGCAAATCTTGAATCACGTAATCCATAAAAAAATGCGTGAAAAGAAGTGATAATATATCAACTTACCGTGTGACCTGAACTGTAAACAAGTATTATTCTAGGACGTTATTTGCGGACTTCACAAAAACGTAGCTTTGTTAAAGTTTCAAATATGAAAAGAAAACAAATTAACTTTATAATATGTTTATTGTTCATCAAAGTTGCAATGACAGTCTTCTAATATGCGTTTATACGAAAGTTCGATACAGCATCTCACTATCGATCTATTTATCCCACTCTCTCCCTATAAATATATATATATATATACTAAATCAATATGTGATAATGAAGAGAGTAATAAACATATTAAAACTCACAGGGTAATAAAGTGCCATTAATTAGGCCTAGTTTCATTTAACGAAATGAGTTTAGCGCTGAATTATGAACTGACCTGACCGGAATGTCCATATACTAGGACCAAGATCCCATCATAACCGAAGGTACTGTGTTAGCAGGATAACGGCCCAACGTGGAGGTACAAATCAACTGCTTTATAAACACAGTGTCTCTTGGGATAGTTGGTCTTCCGTCAGCCTGCCGTTACCCGGATCGCAGGGATGGCCGTTACAACAAGCTTAACAGGGTCATTATGTGGTCATTTACTGGGTCAGTGAGCGTATAGAAGTGTATCGGCTTTCCTTCTTGCCCCAGTGACCAGCTAGGCAGCATGGCTGTTAATACTTGCCACAATGATTAGCATTTTGGTGTATTTGTATAAATGACCGTAGCTTTCCGATATGATTCGTGTCACCAACGTGTCGTTCTAATTACGTGCAAAGCCACGCTTAGAGTCAGCACAGTAACTACTCCATATCCGAGTCAACTGAGCAATCCTTGGAATGAGCAATTTTCCAAACCCTACCAATTTCCTGGTTATATCATGCTTTACACACCATATACTGACTGAGACTTTTAATGATGGCATGAGTGGTCTCCCTTGCAAGAGTGAATCCACAAACGACCATGGTCTCGCTTTTATAAGCTCAAAATAAATACAGGACTGATCATTTTAATAAAAGATACACGACCATTGCATATATATATATATATATATATATATATATATATATATATATATATACAACTTACAGATGAAGGTAAAACGGTCAGCCCGGACCATGAAAATGAACTTTCGTTTTTTTTTAAATTGTTATGAGGGACGGCTTTCCTTATTTTCTGGCCGTCTGGGGAGTTTCACGTGACCCACAGTCGGCTCGTCAGCATTAAGACCGGCCAGATTCGATCGAAGCGGCCCCTGCTGCTTCGTTATGGCTTTTGATGTTTGAAGGCCACTACAAACATCAGCACCACGTTCATACAATTTCCTTCCTGCCGGCATTTCAGTCTTCTCGGCTTGCTGCTGGACCGTTCGTTTTCGCGACGGTCATGGGGTTTCCCTTGACAGGTCACTGACACGCTGAGCAAATACATAACACTGCTATCACTTTTGCAGACGGCATTTTTAATAAACAAACCACCGACTTTACTCAGGTATTATTTTAAAAAGTGCTTTCCTGACAATTTCGAAGTGCACATAACGCAAATATTCTACTTAATTTTAGACTCAGCGTTTATGCTATTTTACGTGGATTTTATTTAGCCATGCCGCATATTGTACTTTGTAAACGTTTACAGTAAAGCCTTAACCATAATCGGTGTCAAGACCTATATGGACACTGCTTGGGTGATGCGTCTGGCAACATTTTTTCTGAGCCTTACATCCTGACAGCATATGTGAAACAGCAAGATTAGGCTTGTGTAAATAAGAAGAGATAAATACAGAGACCTTGCAACTAAATTATCTGTCGAGGTTCTGGTATCAACAAAAGCCATATCTAGCTGATAGCGAGACAGCATAGGCAATCAACTTGTCTGAGCTTGCACAGAGCATTGAGCCGTGATTACTTTATGTTCCAGCCAGGGGAAATGAGTTTACAGGACACCGCGCGACACTCTTTTGTCATAGAGATAGAAAAACAATGCCCCGATGGCGACCAAAACTGTAACCGGATTACTGCCTCTTAAAAAACGGTCGAACAGGCAGCGACGCAAAATGCTTAAGGAGAGAGAGATTGATCTAAAATAACAATGCCTCTTAGGAATCCACAAGGCTCCTTATTGCTACCGCTTTTAACCATTGGTTACTGTAAACCCCTTTTTACGTAAGGATTTTCCGGGTTTGTGGAAACAAGACCTGTTTAGTTACTCAACCCGAAACCCTTGTAATCACTCAACATATTACACATGATCTTTCACACACTCAAACACCAGTCTTCTGTCGCTGTAATATTAAACTGCTTTTAAACAGTTTTGTGAAAACTTTAAAACGCTCGCTTTGCTGACGTGGGAATGCCCGTTCATATAAAAATAATGTAATGACGGGTTCGATATTTTTTTATATAAATATCCAGAAAGCGGCTAGAGCCGGTATATATACACCGCCGTGATCCTGATAAAAAAATTGAAAAGTGCCACAATACCGAAGGAAATATAGGAAAGCAAGTCCAGAGATATGGGTGTCACGGTTCACCAAAATCACATGGCAGCTCTGACCGCCAGAACTTAGGCGGCACCTAATACTAATCAATGACTCTCGGCCTAGGCACACAAAAGCCCTATTTGGCAATGGTAACCAACCCTTCAAAACATACAATTGTGATCCAGGTTAACGACAAAATTTAATTGGTTGTTCTTAGGGTGCTATTTAACCATAGACAAAAATGCATCAAAAGCCGATATAACATTTTGAGTGAAGTTCTTACCAGACAAACCAACAAAGTAACCAACCATCCAAGACCTAACATAATGCCTCCTCGAGTATGTGAAATTTGAAAGAATTTTAATGTTATATGATGAACCTTAGCCCTGCAAAGTAATGAGTTGTTATTTAAACGGGCATCTGTGGCTCAGGGGTAGAGCACAGGACTCAAAGCCATGAGTTCGAATCTCAGCCGAGGCGGTTAGATTTTACACGGTCGGCCCCCACCCAGGGTGAGCGCTCTGCAGGCTTAATGGGAAGACTGTGCCCAACAGTCGTGATTCTCTCACAAACAAGTGCGCCTTCCGAGGATACCTCGGTGTTATGACCCAGCAACGGGGATGACACACACCAAGGACCCGCAGGGATGATACACCGAGCCTAGAATGATCGCGTGTAAACGAAATTCTGCAGAAGTACATATACTCAGTTAAGCAAGCATTAAAATGGAGGCGGTTACCTCCACCAAAAAAAATCTTTAAAAAAAATAGTCTTATCATTTAGCACATTTGCTTAATGTAGTGGTTTCTCCGGTCAAAGTGGCTGTCCTTTATTAATAATTGATAAAGTTTACGATTGCCCAAGTTTATCTAGGATGCTATCTGATAGCCTGAAGAGCAGTAGAAATGTATGTTTTTTTTTCTAAAAAGCGGGTTGGAGGCGTAATTGATTGGATTTTAGATCAATCGTAATTAATCTAGATATCTTAGACAGCAACGCTCATGTTAAGCCCACGCGATCAAAAAGTTGATCATTCTCAAATAAACAAAAAAAAATATACACATAACTATATATAAACGGACATTAACGTCTACCTGAACAACATGAGTATTGACCTGAAGTATACTGTAACAATACATTTGTACGGCTGACTTCGCCATCTCGGTTCAATTATTTATTGACAACCCGTATTTAGTAACTTCAGTTCGCCACTGTTTGTTTACGTAGTGCCCTCCCCCTCTATGGTATCGATAAATTAAGTGATCCACCCATGACCGTTGTCAAGTTGTGTTTGATTAAGCCATGATACATGCAAACAACGATCTTTAAAAGTAGGTTTTTATATATGTTTCTGTTTCTTTAGGAAATTTGCAGAAGCAAATACCATAGACAATGTACTTGAAGTTGTAGGTTTACATACACAGGGGCGGATCCAGGATTTAGGAAAAGGCGGGGGTCCAACCCAGGAGGACTAATGAAAAAAAGTCCCAGGGTTCGAAAAAGGGGAAGTACAGGTCGCAAAATTTTGTCTGAAACCTTTTAAAAAAGGTTGCTTCGCATATAAAAAAGGGGGGGAATGAAGGAATTAGCATTTTTGTTGTCTTAAAGGTCACAATAAATATTATAAAGATATTTCTTCGAGAAGTAATCAGAAGTGTATAGAATAATTAGGGGTATTTTATATTAGAGTACAGGGGCATGCGCCGTATATTTACTACTGCTACTAGTAACAAACATGCAGTTAGTTGAAATGCATGTCTTTTTATAAAATTGTGATGACAATTTCAGTTTTCTCATTGCTTCCATCATTACTGTTTGGAATGGACCTTTCTCTTGAAGCGGTTTCCTTAGCAGGCTATAGACGCTTGATTAATGCATGTATTGTTTGTTTTATTAGCATGATATAGCATCAAATAACATGAAATATTTCATCAAGGACTTGGTGACTTCTTTTCAAGGTAGCTTGCAACAAATTTAGTAATATACAATTACATTATTAAAGATTGCAACAAATTTAGTAATATACAATTACATTTTTAAAGATAAATGTAGTATACGTATTTAAATTCTGCATTGTCTTTCACATTACCATTTCATGTTTCCGACTTTATCTTACGACAATATACAGAAGAGTATGGACTGATCAGATACTTGTTGTCTGGTGTAATGGGGTTAAATTCTGCATTGTCTTTCAGATTACCATTTCATGTTTCCGACCTATATCTTACGACAGTATACAAAAGAGTATGGACTGATCAGATGCTTGTTGTCTGGTGTAATGGGGTTAAATTCTGCATTGTCTTTCAGATTACCATTCATGTTTCCGACCTTCATCTTACGACAGTATACAAAAGAGTATGGACTGATCAGATGCTTGTTGTCTGGTGTAATGGGGTTTACCCGTGCTTATACATTTCTAAAAGCAAAACGCTTGAAATGTGCAGTTTGTTCAAAATCTATGTATTTCGTGTAATATTTGGTATGAGCATACGTTTTAAGGCTATAAATGAGTTGAAGAGTATGTATCAAGAAGCTGTGAATACACGATTCAGTAAGCATTCATATTAGACTGATAGGACCTACTTCGTGACCCCAGTCATGCTAAAAACCTCATTCCCATTGTCACCCATCCTATTGACCGTACATCACAGTACACACACGCTATTCTTAACATTAGACTATGAGTGAGGACTTTAAACATAAATTGTAGGTAAAAGTACACACCAAAGCGTAAATGCTAACCGCCGTCATTTTCAGTGCCCCGTGCGACTCGGCTTTCAATCACATTACCCATTAGGAGACTTGCCTGTATGCTGCCAGACATTTAACAAACGTGCAGGGGGAATTTACGAATGTGCTAAGAAATAACGGAATAATTTTCACACATGGTAGGTGTTGTTGGAAAGTATACAAACTAATCCAAGGTTAGTCTGGTTTATATTATTTGACAGCCCGCGAGGCGATGTAAAATGACGAAGATACTTTTTTTTAACTTACACAGGCGAGAAATATAAACCCCGTGAACCCTCTGGAATGTATGCACCCTTATGACTAAGCCGAACTGTCTACTTTATGGAAATGCCCACTGTATGGAGGTATTGGTCGCAATACAAATAATAAAGAAGAGAAAAAATTGAAACTGTCAAAACTGCCCACTATAGAGAGGTTCCCCCTTTATGGAAGTGCCCACTGTATGGAGGTATTGGCCGCAATACAAATAATAAAGAAAAGAAGAAAAAATGTGAATATTAAAAATTGCCCACTATAGAGAGGTTCCCCCTCTATGAAGGTAACCGCTAAGAGATGTTCCACTGTTTATCATACTTGAAATGGCATAGCTACCAATTTAACAGATTATGATAAAAATAAAGGAGATATAATGAAGGTATGTGGTTCACATGCTAAACCTCAATATTATTCTTAGAATTGTAACAGACAGGATACAAATCGGGAGACACTTGAATTGTGCTAACTTACACCTCTAGTCAGACGCGTTACCATGGAGATCTTGTTAAGCAGACGACTGTTTCCGCTTTGGGAGTTTCTCAAATCAGGTGTGTTATATTGACTCCCTCAAGAGACATGACATGGCTCTGTTTGTATATATTTCAAAATAACCAAGGTGGTTTATATTGTAGGGCTTGGTTAAGACCAACCAGTGTCGGCAAACCAGGCTCCCATAGAAAATTTGTTATCCATCTCAAAAGTAGGACTGTCATTGGTAAAAGGATACAGTAGAGATAAGATTTTAATTCCGAACGGACTGTTCAGTAAACTACTCGATTGTTTGTTGTTTTCCTTGTATCGGTAAAAACACCCGACCGGTGTTTTTTTTAACTTATACGATTCACTCGTGCATAAGTTACTCTACATTTGTTAATATTTCCTGATGACGTTTTCTTAATCCTGTTCATGAGCCGGAACCACACCAAAATCTAATCGATTATTCATTTGCCCAATCCCAAAATGCCCAAACATTTCATGAGATTGCATTTCATGAGATCGTAATCAGGATTCAGAAGCGGACCCGAGGGGATCCAGATCCCCACCCCCCCCCCCCCCCCCCACCCCCTTTTTCAGCCGCCGCAACCTTTTTAAGGGTTTTTATCAATTTTAGCGGGCTGGACCCCCCTTCCGAACCTGGCGACCTCTTTTTAAACCATGTCATCATGAGTCCTCCTTTCTTGTAACCCCCCCCCCCCCCCCCCCCATTCCTAAAACCTGGATCCGCCCCTGATGATTGCATGAGTTATATTGCGAATAAACATACAAACATACACAAACAGACACACACGAACGCGAATGAACGTAAAGCCTCATGCCAAAGGCAATAATAATGCATATTCAAGGAACATAACGTCTCGGAAGGCCTGAGGTGCAGGGACGCGAGGGTGGGATCAGCGGGTGGGATACGCCTCAGAACAACCAGTATTTGCTCTGTCGTGTTGACATCAGATTAATCTGTTTGCTATGAAAATTATCAAGTTGGGCAACTGGCAAATTGAATATTCTATGTCAACTTTTAGTCTTTTGCATTTCTATTTTTACGCGGCCGTATTGTAAGCTCATGAGCTGATTCCATTTAAGTGATAAATATACCATCCACAGAATGTATGCCAAAGAAAAAAAATCGCTGAATAAGTAAAGTTCCTGTAGTTTTTCCATCAAAGTAGAGATCATTTTGCGGATGTAATTAGTCAAATATAGCCATATCCATATTTCAATTATTTGCTTACGTATTGATTAAGAGTGGTTCGTTTCATTTCTATTAACCAGAGGGATTTCTTTGCTATGACGAAGGAATTGCGCTCAACTCGCCTTGTGCTGCAGTGGTGACATCTTTCGGCCGTTTAGTAAACTATAGAGAAGTGTCCAGAGAAGTGGTTCTGTGTATGTGTTGCTCTTATATCAGGTGTAAGTTATAATTTAGTCAGATATTCAGACTCTTGAGAGGCAAGAATGAATAAGTACAGGCTTATCATTACCTGATGAACATATGTTGTAATCTGAGGTGCTCAATGATCGCATTGTGATTGTCTACCTGTTTACTCAATATGTTCTGGGTAGGCAGAAGAGAAAAATTGTAAGCCTCTGACAAAATTCTAATTACGGTCGTTAATGTTTTATGAGGACGTTTGTCAAACCTGGGATGGAGATCTTTGTTGAAAAATAATTATATTATTTATTAATTTTATCTTTTTTTTGGAGCAGACAGAAGAATATTTTAAAATTAATAAGTTGATTAAATTCCTCTACGATTATGGCACTTCCATACCTTTTGCTATATTGTTATATATGTAAAAAAAATTTTATTATCATTATCATTGTTATTATTGTTATTATTACAGGTCAGTTACAACCAATGTGAATATTCACTCAAGCGTGTTGTTAATAGACAGTTGATCTTATTAGACAGATGGTCTTTCAGACAGGTTCCATTATATATATATATATATATATATATATATATATATATATATATATATATATATATATACTCATTATAAGTAGCTAAGTATTGTATCAGTATTGAATAGGAATTTATCACTTGCGTGGTTCTCATATACTCAAGTTTCTGTCAGACTCCATGGTGTGCCATTGACGATAACCACATGGAATAAAATCGCGCCGGTCATTAAATCTATCCTGATTAGGTCGGGACAGCCTCTGTATGGGTCTCCTTTGTATATGGTGGTCCTAGACATATATGGATTATTATGCAATAAACGCATACCTGTAATAGGTTCGTAAATCATGTCGATAAGGGTGCCAACGGGCGCAGACGCCTGGACGAGATATTATTTATAGCTAAAATACAATAAATGAAAGCCAATACGTATATTAACACAAATAACGGGGCATCAAATGAACCGTACTTTACTGTTAATGACATATAAAATCTGGACGCCCAATAGATCATATCATAACGCTTTCATTCCATGAGCTTGGCCGTATATTTATTGGTCTATAGCCTGTCCGGAGGGTATATAATTATGACACGGCACATAAAATACGGACAAAAACGTGAAATAACTGATCATTGTAACGATACACTGTTTTTTGTTGAAAGATCAAATTCATGTATTGCTTCATTTACGGCATGCCTACTGTGTTAATTGATATAATAAAGGGCACTTTCATATTTGCATGATTTTATGACTGTTTCTGTATGTCAACTCGGAGTCGCAAGTAAAGAACTATCCTTTATAGCCATGCTATATATAATGTTACTATTCTGATCTATAAAATATATTGGTTATATAAATTATATAGCCAGGGGCGGATCCAGGATTTAGGAAAAGGAGGGGTCCAACCCAGGAGGACTAATGAAAAACCCTAAAAAAAAGATCCCCAGGTCAAGAAAAGGGGGGTCCAGGCCGAATAATTGGTCTGAAACACTTAAAAAAAATCTTGCAGCTGCTGAAAAAGGAAGGGGGGGAGGGGTTCGGACCCCCTGGACCCTCCCATCAATCCGCTTCTGATCGCGATACATATAAAAACATATTGTGACAGGTACAAGATACGATCTAGTCAGAGCTCAAAATTACTATCATTTGGGACAAAAATATGTGTCAAAAGAGCCGGCAAGAGTTATCTTTTTAGGTTATCATTTAATTAACCAGTGGCCCATGGGCCATGACGCTCAGCTAAATTAAAGAAATATTGAACAATGTGCAAAATGACTACCAGAGCGCAAAAAAAAATAATGAATTTTGTGAATAGTCCTTAGAAATGGGTTACAGTGGGCTTTTTGACAGATGACCGCTTCATTTAAAGGTCTTATAAAAAAATATTGCGTAAAAATTTAAAAAAAAATACAGGTAGTGCCACCAGTTTGCAGGAACTGATGGAAAACCAATGATCAATAATCATGCAAAAATATCATGGTGATCAATGCATTAGCTATTAAGATATTGGAGCTTTTGTATCAAATTTTTAATTATTCTGGGGGGGGGGGGTACTTACGAGCTACATACCTCAAAGGATATGGGTAACAGAGACCTAATTTCAGGTTTCCACAGAGACTTTTCATAGACCTCCCTTGATGTCGAGTAAGAAGATTTCAGGTCCAGCAGTAATGATTTGTCCCTGTAAACAGATGACAGCTTCTTTGAAAATAGAGAAAAAAATCGTAAAAATAAGAAAATTAAAAATACAGGTGGCGCCACCAGTTCAAAGGAACTGATGGGATACCCATGATCAATAATCATGCAAAGATTCACGGTGATCAATGCATTAGTTTTTCAGACATTGGAGCTTTTGTATCAAATTTTTAATTATTCTGAGGGGTATTTAATAGCCCAATAGCTCGGAGAATATAGGCAACAGAGACCTTATTTCAGATTTCCACAGACAATTTATGGACCTCCCTTGATGCCAAGTTAGAAGATTCCAGATCAAGCGGTTACGATTTGTGCCCTGTTGACAGATAACAGCTTCTTTGAAGGTAACAAATATAGAGAAATCAATCGTAAAAATTAGAAAAAAATACAGGTGGCGCCACCAGTTTGCAGGAACTGATGAAACACTCCATGATCAATATTCATGCAAACAATCATGGTGGTCAATGCAGTAGTTATTCAGATACTTGAGCTTTTGTATCAATTTTTTTTTATTTTTGTGGGGGTACATACGAGACCCATAGCTCGGAGAATATGGATTCAGGTTTCCAAGGAGATTTTTCATGGACCTCCCTAGATGTCAAGTTAGAAGATTCCAGGTCAAGCGGTTACGATTTGTGCCCTTTTAACGGACGGACGGCCAGACAGACGGACGACGGACGAAGAGTGATCGCTCAAGCTCAGATGACTTTCAGTCAGCTGAGCTAAAAAACCTGGAAGTATAATTCCTAATTCTTCTGAGTGTCACTAATAAAAAAAAAAAACAATTATAAAGGGAACGCTCGGACCGTATATTTGATTCACATAAATTTCATGACAACATCAGGCAAACGTAAACTAAATTAGACATCACTCAGAGAGCGCATCAGAGAGCGCATACCTCCGCTGGGTTGATATTCTGTGTACCAGCAAGAATAAGCAGTTATCAAGAAGTTCTGATATTACCAATTGTTCCACCAGATGTCAGCACGAAATGCCTATTCATCGAAAATAATTTCTTCAAATACATATACATGTACAAATATATCAAGACCCACATGTGCACAAAATTTCATATAATTTTCACTAATATTATACACGGGTATAGACTAAGAAAAAGGCAGGCAGAACTAGAAATCGGCATTCACTGATTTTGCCCTTATTCCCAAGTTCATTCCTGCATAAGTGACCGTAGATTTGTAACTTTTCCTTGATAACATTCCTGGATCCGGACCATAAGCCAAACTCACACCAAAATCTAATCGATTCTACACTGGCCCATTGCCGAAATGTTCTGAAAATTTCATGAGATTTTGTTCATTATTGCTTATGTTGAGTAAAACACACACAAACACACGGACCGGAATGAACGTGCATCCGCATACATGCATCTGGGGGCATGCGGAAGCAGAAACAAACAAGGTTTTGACCCAAAGCCAAAAATCACACGGCAAATTACATACGCAATCTTACCTTTAACCAAAATAACTGGTTACGAAGTTACTGCACCCTACTTGTTTAGTCATATTTTCTGCGTTCGTATATTTGCCAGGTGCCAATCCAATTAAATCTTTAGCACCAGCATGCTACATAACTATTGTCTACATCGAGATGTGCACTCATAGAACAGTAGCAGCATCAAGTCGGGGCTCGAACCGGTCACATGAATTGTCCTATAAGGGCCTACACTGGCTCCCTCACCAACGACCGAAAAGGAGAAGATAGTTTGTTTCCAGTAATTTGCCCCCCCCCCCCCCCCCCCGATTATTGTAAGGGAAAAAAATGAAAGCAAAGTCTAGGGAGAGTGATGAAGATGCCACACAAAGCCAAGCGCAAAGAGATCCAAGACGCCGCCCCAGGTAACATCCAGAAGGGTACGCACCGGATCCAAGAAACCTTGTCCGTCGAGCCAACAAAGCAGCAGCAACCACGCCCATTCAACAGCATGTACATCACCTTCACCTGCATTCAGATAGTTATGGCGTTTGTCTCGAACTCTATTTTGAATGATAACGAGTCGGTTTTTGCTTTTATTGTTAGCCGCCAATCGTTATCAGCACAGGATGCCGAATTTGTACATGTACGATTTCTTACATGTGTTGTACTCTGCCCTTTCAGCCTGTATGAGACATCAGATAATAGGAATAAAAAGGAGTTCTGCGTGTCTAATTGGCAAGGGTATAATCAATATTCTCAAGCATACATTTACTCGTAAGCACGCTACATTTGTAAAAGAGAATTCATGAGACACGTCTTAACAGGCAACTTGGGGGAAACTAAACAGATTAATTTCATTGTATGACATCGTCATGAAGTAGTCATGACCATAGAATTTACTATTTTTTTTTTTTTTTTTTTTTTGGTACTTGTACTCTTTGTCGCCGGTGCTTTGATTACATCGACAGAATAGGTGATTTTTAATTAAGGATGTAACTTGAACTTACTTTAAGTCACAAGCGACTGCCTGACTATCACCCGGTCTGTTAACTCGCACTTTTTTTCTGGTTGGCTGGCATTGGCAACCTTCTTCCGTGAAAAAGATTAATATAAAGTTTTTGCATGTCTCTTGAGTTACAGTATTAATATTGAGAAAGCATTTGTCAGGGATGTATTTATCTGCGTTTCAGGCACACAATCAACCATGCCCCACTTCATCAAAACTTAAATATAAAAAGATACAGTATCCTTGTCTGAGTATATTATCAGCTTCCTTCAACAAAAGACAAACACAAAGAATACAGCTAAAAAAATAACCTCGCCATCTAATATTAATTTATCTTGTCCATTAATGCTGCAGGAGACACTGTTTCTTGGCAGTTATCATTTGTTACACAGGTTCTTTATTACAACTCATTGAACCACGGCTTATCAAAGTGTATTTCATTTTATTGCTTAAACTAGAAATCTGCATTCTAAGGAATTCTAGTCTCCATGTGGAGGGCCCTATTGTAGGATGCTCCCTAAGTTTGCATTCACTTATTCGGCCCATATTCCTTGGTTAATTCGTGCATAAGTGAATGTACATTTGTGAATATTCCTTGATAACGCTCCTGATTCCGGATCATGCCGGTTCCATATCATATTCTTTAAGATCCTTTATCGGTTAACTCCCGAAATACCCTGAAAGTTTCTTGAGATTCCGTTCATGTTTGCTTGAGTTACTAGTATGTTATGAACAAACACACAAACACTCACACATAGGCATACATTCCTGGTGGAGGCATTTAAACTGGTATTGTTACATATTGCTTTTTACGGCAGCATGCGATGGGAACCTACTGCAACCTCAGAGGAAGACTCTTTTTAGGTTTTGTAGTTGGAAAAGTGGTAAGAGCAAAATGTCATGTGGAACTAGCAGGACAGTAATGTACCACGACATGCGACAGAAGAAACATCCAAGTCACAAAATTACTCTTGGGAACAAATCAAAGGGAATGTCTTTCTTTGCTGAGGGCAATTAGCATCGACCCAATTAGGACACAGGCTCGCCTTCTATGCAAGTAGTTCTTGTAAAAACAAGGCACTACCAGGACTTGTTATTGGATGAGTGTGTGCAAAAGATCATTACGCTCCTTGTAAGGTCAGGACTTCAACTGTCAATATGTATATATTCACTACCGATATTTTATCATTATGTTGATCCTGTTGACATTGCTTTGACAGGCGGTGAAGAACACTTCAAAGCTGCGAAAAAAATCGTTATTGTATTTATTCTTTTAATCACGTTTGTGAAGAGCACTGGTTGATATCCTAAATATATAGCATTGGAAACGACCCTTAGAGTCTGCACCATACATTATTCCTTCCCCATAACATTTGGAGGTATACCATTCAAGAGTTAAAATGCCTTATTCTGACTAACAAAGGACGAGGATGGGCAGTTAAATCACTGGATATATATTATAGATCAATTTATCCTATTGTTTCATTACGGCCTTTTACGTTTTCAGAAGTTCCACCCATTTAGTGCAGAAATTCAGCACTGTTTTATTAAATTAAAAATATTGTTATTAAACGGTGAATTATTTAACGAAGGGATCTTGCATGTTAATAAACCTGTTGTCGTCTCCTTTTATCTTCGTCTTCTCCTTTATCTTCTCCTCATTTTCTTTTCTCTCTTACTATTTTCTTCTTCTTGTACATTTCCCTTTTTTCTTCTTTTATAATCTACTCTCATCCTATCTTCTCTTTTCCTTCTACTTGTTTGTTCCTATCTCCTTTTTTCTCGATTTTACATATCTGTTTCCTTGTAAACAGCTAATTCTTCTCCGACACTCTCAAAATCAAACCCTTTCGAGACAACAAGGCCCGAACTGACTTCCTGTTACAGTGCTGTCAAAATAGACTGGAGATGGAGTGGTGAGGTTCAGCTGGGGGCTCCGATGATAAAAGCAAACCTTGCCAACATTGCATGTCATGGTAAAAAGGAGCAAGGCCTGTAAAGCACCATTAGGCATTTTTTATGAACGCGTTTGTTGAGACGAGAAAGGAGAAGAGGTCTCGGTGAACCCTAATACCTCGTGGCGTACCGTGTCATGGATCTTTTAGACTTGTTATTGCATGTTAAAGACTTTCCATGTCCAAGACATCATCTCTTCACCACTCTGTTTTATCCTTTGAGAACAAGGAATTACGTCACACGCAGGCCGAAAGAAACACGTTCTGTCTTTCTTTATGCAAATATAATACCAGATCCATTACCCTAAACCTGCTTCACTGGCAACAATCAATCATGTAAACTTTATTTGTGAAATATCTGGAGATAGATATAAAAAGCTAAATGAAATCAAATGTAGCGTCTTTTTTAGAAATTTTTCAAAGAGAAACTTACCAAATCGGTTTCCTGCTGGCGCCGTTTAATATATGCCGCCTCTCTCTCCCAAGAGGGGGCAGAAAACTAGGTCAAGTGCACAAACTGAAGAATCAATAAATAACAAGACAGGAATAATTCACGGATCTAAAGAATCAAGGGCTGCTGGCAACACGACATCTTGTTGAACCGAGTTACTTGGCGGATCTTTATATCTGTATCCCAGCGGAACTGCTGGAGTACTCCCCATACAGGGCGATCAGTTCATTGAATCTATTTGTAGCCCCTACCTTGGTCCTGTACACAGCGAAAACCTAAATTAGTTTTCACGGAGTAAAGTACGGTACTGACTTATAGTTGGCAGCAACGGCTCGTTCCCGATCAGGTTATCAATGTTTTTATATGCGTCGGGTAAACGTTATATAATATCCCATTTCAGTACAGATATTTGATGAAAAGTTTCAGCAAAGTCTAATGATTGCAATCGTTTATATAATATTCTTTAACCGAAATTGTGAATGAAAATAATTCAGGAAAGGTCATTATTTTAAGTAGTTCTATAATTATAACTGGTCGTCCATAATATAATATATTTATTAAAGGTATTACATTTTACAATACATTATACAGGAGATGTTATGTTCAAAAATTGCAATAAATAATTCGTGTACTGTCCAAACACGGATGACAACAGTTAAGAAGTCTCAGAATAGAAAGATATCAACTGAATTAAATATGTTTTACTACGACGTCAATCTGTAACCACTCTTATGACCTTATCAGCGCGACACGATTTTCTCACGTATAAATACCAAATACTGCAGTTTGGAGGTATAATGTATTCTGTGCACGTAAAACACTGCATCATATTTTAATAATCTGCCAGATCTATTACAGATTTACTTACATACCGACAGATTTTCCAACAATCTTTTATTTCATTTCCGGCGACACCCACCCATGTAATGGTTGGTGAAAAATATTTAGAATGTAGGTCAACGAAATTCAGTAAGCACAATACATTAACTTGAGCTATTTTACTATAAGTTTAGGCATACTACTTTATGGAAAAATAAGGGAGTCCTTGGCTACAGCCTGCATTAACTCCAGTGAGACCAAAGTGGTAATGCCCATATTCTGTAAAGGAGAGTAATCAAATATGTCTACGTAGTAAAGTGTCCGTAGCCCTAGTACTAAATCAATAAGCATTATAAAGCTGTAGGCTCCATAAAGGAAACCGAGGAAACATGTTTTTATTCTTGATATCGTATGGGGAATATCAGTTATCTGCTGTGCTGGTAATACTGCACATTCATATATATATATATATATATATATATATATATATATATATGTAACCAGTTCCCTCTCTCTCTCTCTCTCCCTCTCCCTCTCTCTCTCTCTCTCTCTCTCTCTATATATATATATATATATATATATATATATATATTGGAGAGAGAGAGAGAGAGAGAGAGAGAGAGAGAGAGAGATCATTGTTAAGCAAGATGACTTAATCAGGGGATGACAAATATTCATGAACAAAAATAACCCAAGTAAACACCAGGCACTGCTTGACAATCCCGACTGAATGAAAGCAACTAGTTAGGTAGTCTTTAGCTCAGCCATTTTAATGGTGTTTAGAACTGGAAACGTATATTAGTGGCCACGGTCAGTTGGATACATGTTTTATGTCTAATTCAAATTTTAAATAAAAAATAAAATTTTTGATAAAAAAAAACTACGCGGGTACACGAGTAGCTACCTCGTGTAAACTTTCTGCCCTTACGCGGCAAATAAAATCAGTGTTCGTCGGTATAAATGGTCGAAAATCAATGCTTCGACCCACTAGGCCCCCTTTGTTCCATTTATGGATTTTAAGGACGATCTTATTTTCGTGCGGAATCAAAGTACTTTTTTTACATGAAAACATAGCATAATCTTTATATATATCCTAGAGATTTTTTTCAACATTGTCGTTTTCTTGATAGTTGTCAGCATATCTTCTTTTATGCCTCTATGTAGTTTTATTTCCAGAAAAGTTCCATACGAAATGACGCAAGAATTTTGTCACTATCCATAAAGTTGATTCTCAAAAATGTTTGATAATGTTCATTACACATACAAGAGGATTTAAATAAATTAATTGCATTAGTGTGTATGTTTTCAAAAAAAAATGTTCAGAACTATTGTCGACCAGTCTTTCTTTCCGAAATTACACGTTAGTGCAAACAGGTTTTAACACATGGAGCAAGTTCTTTTTTAAGTTACCTATGACACGTCCCTCTGTGTCACCATTACATTGAAAGCCATCATTGTATCTGCATGACTGTAAAATACCGAAACAGTTTATTTAGCTGCAGATGTGTCAACCGAACCGAATTGATAATTCATAAGGCGTGTTTATTGAGAGTACACATGAGAAAATAAGTTTCCAATGAAAATATATTCGATGACTCATTTCGAATGAATTAGGATATTTGTGGGTGATGATACAATGAATTTTCGGTCCTACATTACGTACAAGCAGTAAGGTATTACATGACATCTGAGCCACTTGGATTTAATCCAGCTCTATTAACACCTTTAAAAACAGCACGAAACCTGAGCATACATGAGAGTCAGTGACGTCGGGTGGTAATTTAGATTTTTAACGCCGCCCTCCTTGAAACCCGCGAAGCTGAAATTCTCTCCCTACATAACACATCTCACGGACACACCCGAGACAGATAGATACAAGGAAGGAATGTTTAGCCTCTGAGCGGAGAGTGTTATTTTACCAAGTTTGCCAGACAAGACCGCGGTAGCCCTTGAGAAGGCGGCCTACCCCCTGTGCCAGCATTGCTTGCACCAAGCTCATCGATTTTACAATCTAGAACACACGCAGTAGTCTAGTAACCTTTCCATTTTGGGCAGTTTATACGCCTTGTCTAAAGTTGAGCTGGAACACTCAGTGCCCTATGGAATAAAACTATAATATAGCGCGGGTGTACTTTTATCGAAAGGACTTGCGGGACCGCTGGACATACGTTGGTGGCCTGACATGTCTTTCGCTACGGCTGGATGAGAAAGATAGCGTAGATGGGATTGCCTTCTTCTGATGGATAGCTTTAACTGTGCTTGGCTCCTAAGCTCTTTTCTTCTCATCAGCGTCATCATGGGTAGGTGACCGGATTTTTTGACGGTTCCATCTCTTCCCACTGACCGTATGTAATAATTGTAATTTCAGCTGCACAATGCCCTCTATAACCTCTCCTTTGCAAGGTAAGCGCTCTTTCTCATCCGTTTTCCTTGGTGCGTGATACCTAATCAGTGTACATCATGAGACAGCCGCATAAACTAGTATACCTGTTAGGAAATAGACTCATATGTAATCTTCCCATACAGTTGGCACCAGTGTTTATACCCGGGCCCAAATCTCACCGCTGAACCTGTCAAAACTAGAACAATATCTGGCATCCACTTCAGCTGATGGAAGTCCTCCAACTTTTGCTTCTTTGTACTACTCTTGTTCCGAAAATGATAAATGATAAAGTAAAAGTGATAGAAACATATCCGCCCAGGTGCCACTGACTGGCGGGTATTTTGGGTTGATAATTAAGGGCCACAATGAGGTAACGGAAGAAAAGGAAAGTGTATAAATACGTGTCGTATTAGATTTATTCACCTCTTCCGGAAACGGGTAAGTGTTAACCTTTGGTCAGACTGTGTTGAAGTTTACTGCCTAAGAAACCTCAGAAAATAAAACCCGTTTCCATTTCATTATTAGAATTAGCAAGTTATGGCATCAGCTAAATTGCTTTCAAGCTCCTACCATACATCAGTTTCTGTAGGGACCGCCGTTACCATGTTCCTTTACATGTTCCATTAGCGTAATGGTGTTACAAGAGAGCCGGAGAAATATTTACCGATTCACTGGCCAGGTGATATTAATATTAGATGAGAGAATAATTCATTATCTGTATACACTGTATATATTATTTCACCTAACCACCTAATGTCTGTGTATATAAAAAGAATGTATATATAATTTGAATACATAAATATATCTTATATTTAAACACATATTACATGCAGTATATTATATTATATATATATATATATATATATATATATATATATATATATAGATATATATATAGAAAGAGAGAAATACAGAGAGAGAAAATTTTATTATTTCGGAAATGATAAAATTAAAATATAAACATACATAGCAGAATCAATAAATGTACTTAAGTGCTATTGTAGATACATCGTTAAATCGGATAATTTATTAAACATACTTAAACCATCAGTGGTCCATGGCCTTACGGAGAGATAATCCCAAAGGCCCAGAGGTCTTTTGAATGTAACGACCTGGGTAACGCTAACTTTCGGATGACTAAAGCTTCACCTAAACTGAATGTCTATTGTAATGTAAACCTCATCCTCGGCAGCTGATCGATACATTTTCATGATAATTTGGCCAGAGCTCACTAATGCACTTGTATATCAAAAGGTCTGACTGATAAATATAAGCATTGTGGCACAGCTTGCCAGCGTGGGGAGGACGTTATTACAGGACACGGGTATTTCTGGCAGATTTACCAGACAGTGTGAGAGCTATTGGGTTTTGGTAGCTTTGAATGATATTCGTTCTAACTTAGCTATAATTGCCAGGCTCGGTAACCCAAGTGTCACACTGCGATCCCAAAGCAGTCATGTAAACTTTAATTTAATGTCTTAAAGGCTTCTTGTAAGCCATGTAAACTAGGAATTCTGATATTCTTGGATTATTGGTTTCATTTTACTTTTTCATTCACTGAATGTATATACCTTTTGAGTGGTATATTTTACGTTATATCAAGGTTTATGCCTCCATTTAAGAAGCGGATGGAATAGGCCACATTATCGATCAGTGTTTATATTTGAACAAAAACGTATTTTGAACATACTTATAATAAAAATTACAATAATACAATGAATATACATGGCTATTTGTGCATATCATTAAAGTTATATATATTATGAATATATATATTCTCTTGTTAGAATGCAAGCGGATATAGTTATAAATATAAAATTATTGTCATCTTTATTATTACTCCATTTATAACAGTATATCAACTTCTCATTTTAACTTTTCACCATACATCATTTCGTTAAGACTTAAAATCTGCCTGACAGCGTTATCGGTTTTGCATGTTATTCATAAATATGTCTGCGGCTAAAATCTTCCTTATATGTAAAACGTTAGGAAGTCAGTGCAGGAATGTGCTATTACAGAATACACGAGTCTAAATAGCTCAGAGCATCAGTCATCAACAGAACTGCCATAATGTCATAAAGCGTCAAAATGTCATCCTGCCGTGATATCAATATGTCACGTGACCAGAGACCAGGTAATTCCACCTTTGGGCACCAGGTCCGAATTCCATACATTTCAAACCCAAGTAACTTACGTCAGTGACATAAGGAATCATAACAGACCATTGACCTGAATTGAGATACAGGAATTGGTGACCTCAGGTTGACAAATATGGTAACGAACAGAGAGACGATATAACCTGATCATACTTACACTAGGGGATCTATGTTAAACATTCAGCAAGCTGGCAAGTGAGAGCCAGAGCGGCAAATCAAACGTCACTTCCAAAACTATTTAAATTCAGGATTTGTGAAACGTCACACAACGTATAGTACACACTCTGATGTGTATATTAAAATGTGTCGATTTATATATATATATATATATGTGATCTAATAGGTCAGTAGATAGAGAGAGATGCAGAAGGACCAATAGGTCTCCTAATTTGGTCACGTGGTATGAGATATAGTGATTGGAAGGATATGATGTAATGGTTACATAATAAAGTTTCGCTGCCATGGTGTCTAGTGGAGGTGTACTTAAGCATAAAATATTTTAGCAACAGCAAATATACAGCTACCCTGCACATATAATTGCTACGTGGGTTGAACATTTTTTTCAGGACTCTAAGCAAGAAGTCTAAATACCATAGGAACTTAAGAGCTAAATTAAGAAATTGCTCGACACTATAATTATTCATAGCGGTTTTGCATAAAATGACACGCATTATCCGTAAGATTGATAATAACCGTGAAAGTGGCGCTTCAGAGGGCTACGAAGTGAAGGTCAAGTCGATACCTTCTTAACACGAAAGCAACCTAAAATATTCGGTCTTGGCTTTCTTGTTAATAATTGCGTGGCTGATGGGAATGTATGAACCAAATTAATGGACGTTGTCGTAAACATCATCATGAGCAACGGCTGCATTTTGTGGCCCCTTTTTATATGTGAATGTGTTAAAGGGGACAGTTTTCAGGAATAACCTAGAAGCCGAGTTTGAAGAAGCAGTGTTCTATTAATGAGCATGAGATTATAAGCAACAAAAATGAAATGAAAATTCGGCGTCATTTAACAGTTCTTCACCTAAACCATATATAATAATATAAAGTATATAAAGTGTTAGTAACAAAAAAAAACCATAAATGCATAATATGCAGGTGAAAGAACTGCAGGATATGCAGGAGGAAAAAACTGCAGAATATGCAGGAGAAAAAAAACTGCAGAAGACGCAGAAGAGGAAAAAACTGCAGAAGATGCAAGAGAAAAAAACCTGCAGAATATGCAGGGGAAAAAAATCTGTTGAATATACAGATAAAAAACTGCAGAATATGCAGGAGAAAAAAACTGCACAATATGCAAGAGAAAAAAAACTGCAGTAGATGCAGGAGAGAAAAAAATGCAGAATATGCAGGGCAGAACTGTGGAATATGAAGGTAAAAGAACTGTAGAAGATGAAGGAGAAAAAAACTGTAGGATATACAGGTAAAAGAACTGCAGAAGACGCATGAGAGGAAAAAACTGCAGACTATGCAGGAGAAAAAAACTGCAGAATATGCAGGAGGAAAAAACTGCAGAATATGCAGGAGAAAAAACTGCAGAAGATGCAGGAGAAAAAAATGTAGAATATGCAGGTAAAAGAACTGCATAATATGCAGGAGAAAAAACTGCACAATATGCAGGAGAAAAAACTCCAGAAGATGCAGGAGAGAAAAAACTGCAGAATATGCAGGGGAAGACCTGCAGGATAACCAGGGGAAATAATAAGTTGTACACATGTCGCTCTTTCTGTGCACAACTGGCATAAAAGAGAACGACATTATGCATGCGCAGTATAAAGTTCTTGCATTTAGAATCCATATATTATCTCTTGTTCGCAGGAATGGGTGACCAATGTCATCAATTAAACAATTTCTTATTTACTCATTGCATTTATCCCATACAGCAAAGGACTCTGTTATACTGGTAGCCCAGGGGAAATATCTGTTTCTTTTGTTGATATTGCAGGTTTCTTTCGTTCGCATTGGATTACGCGAATAAGATACATATCTACATGAAATGGTCACCTTTAATTCAATAAATGGTGTAAATCACATTGAAATAAAGATATATCATTTCCAACTACACTACCATGGATAGTTTCCATACATGGAGGACCAAATTTTAAATGGTTCTTTGTATGTATGGATATATTAATTCAGGCAACGGAATCATTTTTTTTTTATGCTGAGGTTAGTTCTTAATGTTTCTTGTATGAATAAACCGAATTACCTTTATTTGCAGTCAAAGGCAAATAATACAGTTTTACATAACATTTTGAAAATTATTAAATAATTTGCTTTCCATATAAACGGTATATTCGAGAAATTACAGGAGGGTTAAATGTTTTTTGTGTGTTTTACCTATATCATGTACTTATCATCACAAATTTATCTTGATAAAAGATGACAACTTTGCATGACAGATATGTCAAAACGCAACCATTCTGGCTACACTTAGTTCCAGCACCTTTTCCACCTACTTTACGCGAATTTTCTTTAAAAATGCTTCGTTGGCAGCAAAAACACAGCTGTAGAGTAGGACCTAGCCTATTGGTTGAGGCGTTGGACCTCGGATCGAACCCTGCCGATGCCTCAATGGCCTTATGGTGAAATCTGGCTAGAACCTCAGAGATTTGCATAATGTCTTAACGACGGGTTTTTCACTTCTGGCTTGTTCGTAACCCTGTATATTAAACCTGAAATCCAGAGGGCTTAATAATAACATTTCATTCTTATCATATTGATACCTTCATCCTCATCCAATAGTGCTACCAACAGGCCATAGACATATCCTGAAAAAATACATCTGTCACCACATAAGGTATACATTGGTGAGTTCATATTAATGTTAGTATGTAATAAACATGTTTGATTTGCGACTGTTTTGAATTTCTTTTGAATTTTACTGTTTCGTTACATGAATTGATCATCCTGATTTATCCCTGTGGGATAGATGAGATTGTGTGTGTAAGTTTACAGAGGTCTCTTGTATGCGCCACGTGATTAACAAAGATTAATGTAAAATGAAATATGATAAAATCAAATTTTATCTTAAATTAATCCTGTGGAATTCGTACTTCGGCAGAGTTTTTAATTTATTCCAAGATAATCGCCACATTGGTGTAAAGAATTTCGTGATTTCACTGGTGAATTTCACAAAATATATCGCCAGAAATAGGTGGAGTGGTAGTGGTATGAAGTGCAGATAAGTTAAGAACCATTTTTAAGACAGGTCGTTAATTTTGAATCCTCTCTGGTTACAGATGGACTCACTATGTCGGACGAAAAACGGTTGATAAAAACCCTGACCCAGGAGTACGAGAAGGTCGGCAAAGTCGGCCGACCTGTTTACAACATGACCGATACGATCACTGTCCACTACGGCCTCGCTCTCATCCAGATCCTGGACCTGGACGAGAAGAACCAAGTCCTCACTACCAACGTCTGGAGCAGATACGTACGTAATCCAAAATTGCGGCGTGAACTCTGTAACAGTCCTCTGTCTCTTTCTCTCTCTCTCGCTCTCTCTCTCTCTCTCTCTCTCTCTCTCTCTCTCTCTCTCTCTCTCTGTGTGTGTGTGTTACAGAAATACTCTCCCTCTTCACTATATTGTAAATTAAAATAACTTTTCTCTTTGTAACAAGAGACATTATGACACTTGCGAGAACCAGAACAGCAAAATGGGCTCGACAGTTATAAGAAACCCTTTACCATTCTCACTTGCGTCTACCTAAAAGCCAGTAGGTTTGTTTGTTTTCCCGTAAAAACTTGTCGGAAAGGACAAACATTTTAGCGTTAATTTGGAAAAGGACATAACACGCACGCAGTCCTACAGGGACGTGTGTGCGTGCGTGTGCAGGTATTAATAACATGTTACACCTGAACTACAGAACATTCGTGGTCGGAGGTTTTTTTAACGATGCATCAGGTCCATTTAGTCATTCACGCACGGACGATGCTTATTAACCTAGATTTCTTTGGTTTTATCAGGAGTTTACAATATCAACCAAACCTGCTTACTTATGAATAATACAGATACCGACACATCACTGATTGGCTCTCGTCCAAGGCCAGAGAGGCGTTATCATCAAGGTAACATAAAGAGCAGTAATCAAATCGTTTACAACCTCTTCAAAGTGGCAATACCGCCCTTCACATCAGAGGTAAATTGCTTGTCAGAGCGAAAATTAATTAGACAAAGTTTATTGGCAAGGAAGTTGCCGCGGTCGTGATACTTGAAGGTCAGCCCTAGTGGCAAGTTGGCGTAAAACGGGCTTGGCATCACCTCAAATGTGTTTTTAACAGAAACGTGTTCCCCCGTTGGCGTACGGCCCACTCATACATAAAACTTGTTGGTTATACAAACTATTGATGGGACTTTAACGTCATCTGGTAGAACAACCAAGTGAACGATTTATCACCGAAAAGAATAAGTACCCATCTGCGCCAGATGAGGTCCTTCAGAGCGATTCGTTGCTCCGGAATTTAAGACCCAATTTCACCAGATTACTTCCAATTCGATCTGGGCCCGTCCCCCTTGCTACCAAAGTAAAAGCACAGAAATTACACTCTATCATGATAAATGACTTCAGCATTGTGGCTGGATAAAAGACGCGTCACCGGGTGACACGAGTGCTTGGCGGTCATTCTACAACTTAGCTGCTTCTCCACTCCCCTGTCACTCTTTGACTAGGCGCCAGATGACATCACGTGATGTAGCGTGAACGTAAACGAGACTCGCAGTTTAGTGAACATAAAAACCAAGTCGTTTGGTCTTTTCAAGCAGGCCTTATTCTATTGGGTCCTTTAGATGACATAAATGTCGGTTTTAAGCCGAATTGCAATTTATGCCGAGTGCAATGACTCTCCGCTCGTTCCGAAAAGGCGCAACGAAACGGTGTGTCAACGTGGTAAAATACCTCGCGCGTGCCTCCATGCGAGTGGTCGTAAACAAACCTCATTTGCAAAAGAGCCAATTTGGCCCATCGCAGATCAGTGGATTTGGCGTAAACTTTATTTTCTTCTACCATTACTTTCTAGTTTCTACACAGGAAGTTACTTTCTATAAAACTACTTTCTACATTTTTACTCTCTGACAGTTCAGTATTCTACATTCTGACGTTTATGTGAAATGATCACCTGCGCCTGATGATCTAGTTATTAATTAATTGATACTTACTTTGTCGCTGTTTGTTCATTTACGACTGCTAGGCTGTAATAACGCCGTATTCCAAATCAGATCGTGTTATAATAATATGTTATGCGAGCAGTCACTTGCATGGTGTAACGAGCTGAGTCAAGGCACATTTTTTTTAATATAAAAGACTTTGGAAAATTTGTGTTGCCTGTATGCGTTACAGTGTACCACTAGGCGCTAAAACTCTATCTTATTAAGGTTTTAATTCTAAAACAAAATCAAGGCAGGGATTTTTTTTTCATTTATATATGGACAGTTTCAGCATAAACTATGAATGAAAAATATGAATAATTAATATTATAATTAAAATAAAATAAAGATAATGAAACAAAAACATTAAAAGTAAACACAATCCATGTATAATACAAATTAATGCAATAAATATAAATTTAGCAAAAGTGATACTGGCAGAAACATTTACGAAATCCAACACAGACATTCTTTATATATTCCTTAATTTGTAATGTTACTATGGTAACATTATAAGATTTAGATTATATGAAACATAATAGACTCCACCTACTTTCTTCCTTGTGTCCGATTGGATGTCACTTTTAGGAAGCGGTCTTTGAGAAAACAATACGAAACTCGTATCAGATATTGCTTTGGTTGTGTTTTGGTGAAAGGTTTCACAGAACCGAAATCTGTTTGGTTTAAACATATTTATTTCTTTTGGATTGAACAAATAGCTCTTGAGCATTATTAAAAGTACTCTCTAATCATGCAATATAAAGAAACATTAATGCAGTATAAAGATACATTAGACACATGTTTCAAAGTTTCGAGTGTAGCCCAAAGGGTTTTCAATAAAAGCAAGCATAATGTGAATTCGCCGCGCGTAATTATTATCACGTGATCTCATGCCAAGAGATGACTATATGTCATACGATCTTTTTATATGAACAATGCTTTATTAGAAATATGATATATATATTGAGGAAATTACACAGCTGTATAAAAGGATAAACCTCATCAGAATGTATGGAACTTGATAATACTGATTTTCAATGAGAAATTCGGAATCTGAGAAAATAACATACATCACTTTTCAGTTTTATATTAGCCATGGATGTTTCCACAAAGACATTGCAGTTGTATTTTGTTTTGTGTCATAATATCGAAAAGAGACACTTATCCTCATTATCTGTTTTAGTTTGTTGTCATAAGTCCACTAATGATACATGGGCCTCATGCGATCTGCTATCTGTGTCCTTATTCTTTGTAAGCTTAATGAGTAGATTAAACATAGAATTGAATAATTGCTCCAAATTAATGTCCAAAATTATTGCCTTAAATCAATTCTTGGAGAAATTAAGCATAAACAACCATAATAAATTATGATTTTGACTCATTGATCATTGGAGCGACCTTGAGTTCGTTTATATTGCCTGTCGCTCTGGTTGAATCTATATCTTTTAATGGAAAAGGAAAGACCGAAAGATTAAAAGTCGTCTGTAGATATTGATGGCAGATCCAGTGCTCATAAATAAAATAATCCTTTAAAAAGGCAACCATGAATCTTGCTTCCGCACTTTTGCAGTAAAAACTAGCAAAACAAATAAAATTGAATGTTCACACCAGCGGTATATTGAGTGTCATGAAACGCTATTTAAAACCACTTGTTTGTTTGCATTTCATGGGATAAGGGATTTAAAGATCGATACAAGCTTTGAGCAGAACCATTGACCTTTCCCTCTTCTTTTTTTTTTTTTTTGCGTGAATGCCCTTAGCTTAACTGAGCTAATATTTGCGTGCCACAAAATGTTCACTGAGGACAATTGGACTGTACCATGCCAGATCTTCATTTGCCATATTTTACCACATTCATTTTCATGATGTTTATATCCTTCCTTAACCTCAGCTCGGTTCCATGCAAATATTACGTCAACGAACTGTCTTAATATCTGGACAGCCTTATATAGCCCCATTAGATGCTCTAAAATAGAACCGGACGGGTTAATATATATGTACGACAAGTTTGCATCTACATAGTATACAGGTGAATAAGACCGATAGTAAAAGATACAAAAAGTAATAAAGCATAGTACTTTGATTTCATACAAGTATATGGCCACATTTATAGATTGTTTTGTATGACCTGTGACATATCCATCCTCAATACACACGCTCAAACATGACCACATACGATCTCATTAAAATTATCATAGCAGTCACACCGTTTTTCGAACAATAATTAATCCTTTATTGTCTTACTGACAGATGGGTCATTTCAGCCTATGATGGTGGGTTATCTTCACATAACACGATCAGAAAACATGCATTTATGACGCTGTATGTGATATCATGGCGATACAATTATTTGAAAGCTAAGAGTCTATTAGACAATGTAGAAATATGTTTAGTAAACTTGAAGAAAACTTTACACAAACACATGATATTATAGTCAAACTCTCAGATGTTAGATGAGCTCTTAATAGCTGTCATTAGTTGATTACATCATGAATTTTTTCATTTTACAGAAATGGCATGATATTTTGCTGACGTGGGACCCTCAAGAATATGGAGGGGTAGACCACGTGCGAATTCCCGCAGATAAGATCTGGACACCCGACATCGTACTCTACAACTAGTAGGTGTATCAGCAAAATAATGAGTAAATTGGTTTAGATATTTAAAAACTAAAAGCTCTCAGTTTATATCCGAATCTTGGCTGCCCTAGGGAGAGATACAGATATTATTATTTTCAAGTAAGTTTTAAACATTCACTCAGAATATTTCAAAATAGGCGATTGGATGGAGAGTTAAATATAATAATGCTGAGAGCGCTGAAATAGCCGTTTCTATATCTATATAAATTAATGTACAATTTTCTAATAATGTAATGTTATGTAAATTATTGTTATGACGTGTGTTAGCCATTAAATCCCTGTCTGTTTTTTTTTTTTTATTTTGGATTTATTTTGGATTTATCTTAGACTTCGGACAAATTCTGAAACTCGTCAGAACATTCTGACACACGTTTGTTTTACCTTAAAACAATTTTAACCAGTTACTAAGGGGAAGGGTGTCTTTTGAATAGATGGGGATCTTGAAATTGAAAATTATTTTGTAACATGTTTGATCTAAAAGAACCTAGTCACATTCTAGGGAGTTTTAGGTGCCAATCTTCAGAGCGCATTTGTAGCCTCTGAGCAATAAAAGGGTTAAAAACATTTTTGTGTCTTTTGCTAATATATGAATAAACATTTGATAACATACTTTTCTTCTTTCTACAGTGCTGATACAAGGTTAAAAGAACAGCGGGAGGCCCTGGCCGTGGTGTCTCACGATGGGTCGGTCATGTGGATCCCTATGGCTATATTTAAAAGCACGTGTTCAATAGATATCACGCACTTCCCTTTTGACGACCAAACGTGTCACATGAAATTTGGCAGCTGGACGTACGACGGTTACAAAGTCGATGTTGATTTTTATTCAGGGCTCGAGCAAGTAGATACCAGGTAGGGTGTGTATATCCGTGTGCGTATGAAGGTGTGTGGAGTGAGATTGTTTGTGTGGGTGCGTGTGTGTAAATTTCACCTACATTGGTCACAAAAAAGTTCCATTACGAAAATACTATATTATGGAATAAAACAAATTTCCATAAAGAAAATGCAATTGTGGACTGTTTTTTTTTTTTTTTTTAATTTTTTTCATTACAATCATGATTATAACTTTCTCCGAAGCTTATTTATCCGGATATTCACCAATTTGTCCTTTCTTTCCATAAAGTATCTTGCACAGACTCTACAAATTTTAGCTATTTCTTTTAATATTTGTGTATTATAAGATAATATAAGGTATTTCCATGAATTGGAGGTTTCAGTTTGTCTGTTGTTTTCAGTTTGTCAGAGTGTCTGTGTAAGATAGTGTTCGAGTATATGCATAATGCATATGGATGGAATTCAATATATGATATATACATACCTATATACATCAGCTAAGAATTTCGCTGTCTGCAAGCTTTCTTCTGTGATACAAAATACAAAAATCCACGAAGTTACAGTAATCACTCTGTAACAAATGGGAAAACCTTTTGCAGACATCTTCTAATTGTGTATGCCAGATTTATGCTTTATGCAATTTCCCGGAAGCCCTCCAAAGCACCGATATAAATGGGCGGCAATTTCAGGAAAAACATCCAAACCCGATAAAGGCGTGAGACAGTCTCCAATTCAGGTTTCCTTAACATAGCGTTCGACTGACTGGAAAACAACTGGAGATGTTTATCAGTCAGTTCAACGTTATTTTGACTTCAGAGTCGATGGTAGCTTTAATTAATTATGTTTATTACCCCCTTGTATGGAATACAATGTCACATATATAATACGGTGAATTGTTTATGTTTTAAAACACGTAACGCAAAGCCATACGGATAGCTGTCAGATAAATCAAGCTCAATGCAACATTTATCGCATAGTAACTTATGACACAGACACCTGAGGAGTAGCAACCATTTTATACGAAACTAAACTGTATATTATTTATCCATTTTCGTTCCAGCCGTCCATCTGGTCGATCCATCAGTATCTGTCATTAGTAGACCTATTATCTTCTTCATATTGAAATTACTACAGCTTGGTCACAACACATTTTATCTAAATTAAATGGGAAATTATGAAATAATATTACCCATTCATATCATCACAGATGATACACACACATATATATATTTAAATATATATTATATATATACACATAATGTTAAGCACAATATTGCGTACATTAGGACGTTACGGAATAAACTAAACTTAACATGTCCCCAGCTTCAGCCTGCATGGTTTCGCATACTAAACTGCAGCAGCTTAAGGACTAACCTGCCCTGAACGTGCCTATACATCAGATATAACCATCGTCTGTGACGATCCAAATTTAAACTGACTTTGGTAAAGTCGCGGAATTTGATTTGATTCTTTTTCAGGATTCGAATTTAAACCTTTTCATAATTATTGCTGCTACCTTATTCTTCTCCTTCCAAATAACCATCGTGAAGGGCATACATTGGCAAATTGGAAGAAAGCATGTGAGCATACTACCACACGTAGAATATAATGTATGTTCAGAATACTCCTAAATTAAAATTCCTTGCCTCGACATTTATCAGTCCGTAATGTTAACTAACAGTACCTTATCGAACCACCAGACGGTGCCACCATTGGAAGTTCCTAAATGTTAGTCATACACATAAACAGACATAAAATCATGCCAAATATATTTGATCAGGATCAGTTGCAAAATATAACAGACCTCTTTTTACGCTCAATCACTCGATAGCGTGATACAGGTCTGTTGTACCTGTGTGTGTTGTGCTCAGCGAATGAAAGATATCAATTTCGAACATCATAAACCACAAATTAGTCATTTTGCTCGACTTTCCATGCTCCTAAGTTGACTTCACCTGACCTTTTGATCCTTTTCGCAAAGGAGTTGTAGGAAGGGATAAAGTAATGAATCCGTTCGTGCGTGCGTGGGTCCGTCTGTCCGTCCGACCGGAATTGACTTTAGACCAAAACCTTTTATCTTTAACATATGGCTCACCCACCAACAGATGAAGGTCTCTATCGATTTTGAGGTCACGGGATCAAAGGTCAACGCCATTGGACGCACTTCTTGGACAAGCTTGTACACCGTTTGACTAAAACCTTTTATCTTTCATATATGGCTCACCCACCGACAGATGAAGGTCCTTTTCGATTTTGAGGTCAAAGGATCAAAGGCCAAAGCCATTTGACGCACTTCTTGAAAAAGCTTGTAGACACATTTTAAGCAAAATCATTTGACCAAAACCTTACATCTTTCATATATGGCTCACCAACCCACTGATGGAAGAATCCTATTAATTTTGAAGTTACGGGGTAAAAGGTCAAGGCCATAGGACCCAATTCGTGAAAAGGCCTGTGGACCCATTTAAAGCCCAACTGTTTGACCAAAACCTATCATCTTGCACATATGGCTCACCCACAGATGACGTACCCTGTTGATTTGGGGGACACGAGATCAAAGTTCAAGGCCACAGAGCTGGTCTCCTGATTTTCGCAATGTGTAATACACCGAGTATAATTATCTTGCTAGGGAATGCTCCGCTTTGCGGTGTGCTTGTTTATATTATTTTATTGGCCGAAAAAACTTCGTGAATCGACAGCCGGCGCATCCCCACACCGCTACCGATTTAGCATGCACATTAATACAACCAGCATTTTGAATGGCTTTTGTTGTTATGAATGTTGATACAATAAATGGAAGGTGGGAAAACCAGCCGATTTGTTTCGGTTTCGTCCTCGCATATACCAAATTTTTCTTCCAGATTTAAAACAAAATAGGTCGGCAGCAAAGAATCGGCACGAAAGTTCGGTATATTGGATGCCGGTATAAATCACTGGCATCTTTGACAAAAATCAGTTAATCAGTATTGTTTTGGCCAACCGCTGATGTCACTGCATAAACAGATAGCCTAAGATCAATGACCTGTTATCTGAACTCTAATACGACTTATATGCATCTTATCGGGTAACGTTACGTGAGGGAAGTATGTATTGCGAGATAATTTACCGTTTCAGCCTAATGTATACTGAACATCAGAGTTGGCACAATATAGCGGTACATTGATATATAGAGCGATCGATGCAGTTAAGCCAATGCAATTGTGAATTAATTACTCTTACAAGAACACTTTGGTCCTTTTTGTTTCCTCTTCTCGATTATTATTGTCATATATATGATGAAATGAAACTAAAACAATCGGCCGACTTTTTTTTCGTTTCCGTCGTCACTTCTACCGATTTATCCAATCGGAAAAAAAATTGTTTGCCAGTAATTTGTAAATCGGCTTAAAAAGTAGGGGAAAAGCGTTCATGGTACCGCTGACAGAACATTATTACATCATTAGTGCAGTTTTGTAAATCGGCTTAAAAAGTAGGGGAAAAGCGTTCATGATACCGCTGACAGAACATTATTACATCATTAGTGCAGTTTTACTCTGCAATGGATGAAAATCGAAATGAAGACATTTAGAATCTATCACGTTTTTCCTAGACTTTCGTTTTGCTATTTTTCCATCAGCGTAATAGCCACCAAGGGTGATTTAGATGTTAGATATAGGAGATCGACTATCATATGTAGTAACCGACAAGGCCATCGTTGTAACCGCGTTGTGACCTTATAATATTGATAAGACAAAATTCACATTTCTTTTCATCACTGATCACATATCTTTTTAACAAAATTAACATTTCTTCCAACAGCCAGAAGTTACTTTATCCCTTTTTCTCTCGTCAGAACTAACTTTAACCCTTTTCTCTCATTATAACTAACTTTAACACTTTCCTACCATCAGAACTTACTTTATCCCTTGTCTCTCTCCAGCGATTACATCCCCAGCAACGAATGGATGTTGGTAAAATCGCCGGCCCGTAAGAACGTGAAGTACTACCCGTGCTGTGAGGAGCCGTACCCCGACCTGACGTTCACCTTACAAATGAAGAGAATCGCTGCCTTCTACAACTACATCCTCATTCTGCCCTGTGTGCTGCTGTCATCGCTAACTCTTGTCATATTTTGGCTTCCACCGGAGTCCCCGGCCAAGATGATTCTCGGTAAGACCCATATATGTGAACTAATAATTATATATAAATAATTACATGATATACCTAACCAGGTTTGTGCACATTAATAAATATGAATAAATTTAGATTTTGTTGGTTTTGATTTTATAGCAGATGATAGTTTATTAATTGTTTGAAAATACAACATACTTATTAATTCATTACGATATACATTATTTTTAAATTGTCAAAGTATCGAAAAACGTTAATGCTTACGGAAACATTTTTTCCCTGCTCCTAATATTTGCTGTGGATATATTATCAATCATGAATTAAAATTTTATATAAGTGAAACCACTCATCTTATATGTTTGTGGTATCAGGTCATTTAAATATATAATAAAAAAGATATATGTAACGTGTATCGTAAAAGATTTTCTTTTTTTTCCAAGTATTACGTCCAATATTACATGAATGTAACGTGAGAATTGTATTTAAACAATCATTCCTTTATTATCTGACATGTATGAAAGATTGCTTTTTTTTATAACTATATACCTAATTTATGGCAAATGTGACCATATCAGATCTTATATAATTATTTTGATTATTGATCATTTTAACAATACTTTCAGTGATTTAGACGATTTAATGGTTGATTTAAATTAATGATCAAGGATTTGCTTTACTTCATGTTTATTCCTTTATTTATTTATTTTTACTTCCACTTTTCACACTTCTGTTAGATATTGTTTACAAGTGTCATTTCAGTCTCATATATATATATATATATATATATATATATATATATATATATATATATATATATATATATATATATATATATATAGTTTGCACATAATTGTTACACCTTGTCGATATCATATTGTGTCGTGCTGTGGTACCGACCAGCACTTTCAGCACCGTATGTAGCGTATTTGATTTAAGTAATTTGATAATAAGTCGTGAATATTTTAAGGTACTGTCACCGTTATATCTCAGATGTGTACGAATAATACAGGGCGAGGATCTTAGCTATCCAGCGGAAGTGTCTTCTGAAGGAATCAGCATGATCGTGTGATGTTAAAATTACAGTTTTCTTTTTAAATCACCCTTGAGTCATCCTCGACCATTATCAGAAACAAGTAAATTGGACGTTATTTTTTTTAATTTTGCAATACTTTTTTTATAGTAGAAAATGTCCGATATTTGTTCATACTCCGATGATTTCGACTACCTACTTTGTACTACCTTGTACTGCATTCCAGTTGTCCGATATTCGACATCGGATGCAAGCTTCCCGTGCGTTTACGCGGACTACTCTTAAAAAAGCGGAAATGATCACAATTTATATGTGTCTGCGCTTTGGGTGTGATTATTCGTGCATGGGCAGCGCCAAAAAATGTTGCGGATCTGTCATATCTCAATGTAGATATTACTCATAAAGCTATATACGTGGAGGCTTCCGTAGCTTAAGGATCGCGCTTAATATTCGGTCTCAGGAAAGGACCAACTGTTGCCGAAAACGAGACCAAGTTCAGGATAAGTACATTCAAACTGACTTTCACATACAAATATGTAATCCTCCACATATGCCTTCGACAATATAAATATCTGGCATTATACTGCTATACATAAACACCAAGATAGGACTGATATCTGTAAAATTAATGCAAGATGTAAAATGCAATATCTTTTTTGCCTGAAAGGAAAAGAAAGAATGAAAGAAGTCACAGAAAGAACGTCGAATGTATGACATATGAAATACATTCGTAGTATTTATCGGGACTTATGATTATTACCTTTTGTAACAGGAATATTGTCCATTTTTTAAGACAGTTTACGAAAACGCTTATAAAATATACGGTTATGTCATTACGGCATCGCTTTTCATCTGACGCTAGGCTTTATTCGCTTCATAGATCGGGCGGAACTCGGAGTTCAGATCCCACAAAAGGTTTACGTCATACTTTATTTATTTATAAGAAAAGTTTATAAAATATAAAACTGTCATTAGGCCTAGACGTCAAGGTTAATTTTAATATATCGAATGATTCTGCAGGAAAAATGTGCGAAAAATGAAACAGTTGGTGTCTTAAATATGCCATGCGCTGCATTCTCATATCAGGAATAATAGTTAAAATTCTGTGCGCGTTACCCATCAGCTAAAATAAAACCGGGATTCCTTGTAGGAAACATGTCTTTATACAAACTGCGTTGCGAGACAAAATGACGTGCTCAGTGCTTCAAAAATAATACATTTCTGTAATACGTCAATCAGTTTTTCTTTACTTTGTGTTATTCAAAAGAACTTATTCCAGGCTTTCGTTCGACTTCTCTTTATGTTAGGGTTTTTTTTCTTGCTGCCGTTTCTTTATAACTAACTTTGCAGATTATAATGCAGGTAGAGTGTTGCCAGGTCTACATATCAAGCCAATTGGTATATCACTGGATGATGCGATGTCACCGTGACCTGATTCATGTTATAGGAAAAATATATATATCATGGACATGTTTATGCTTCTATATGTGCGCCGCTATGCTAGATGTATATTATTATATATTTACTATATTTTATAGCAATAGGCAGTCGCTGACGATCATAAACAAAAATCATGTGTGCATTTTCCAACATGTTTTTGCAAGTAAAAATGATTAAATTTTCATAGCTAAAACTTAACCGGTATATGCGGGTATTGTAAGGTTTCAGGGACCTAGTCATCCGCAAAATCCATTCTGAGAGGTGGCATTCTGAATGCAGTCTGCCATGAGCCTATCACTTGCTTAAAATTCAGTTCCTTCCCCAAGCGGCATTCTTGTATTATAAGAAACCGAGCTTATAATCTCAATCATCGAAGCCTGCCCTGAATAAATACATGTTTTGCTATAAGTAAAGATTGTTGGAAAATGCCGCCCATGGGAAACGAGCTGCTATTATTTCCTAAGCACGTAACCTTATCTCCGGGACTGACGGGGCCGGACGTGACCCCAGGCCTGGATAGGCAAGACCAGGTATCCGAGACAACTGCACCTGCATATAAATATTAGCGGCTGACTGGGAAAAGTCCCTCAAGGCCTATCTGACATTTTTGCCTATTTAACTAGTCTTTTATATATGTATATAGTTTATGCACCACCTATACCTCTTCCTTAATAGTAAAATTTTCCTCTGAAGTCTCTTCTGTCTTCAAATCTATCAATTTCACTTTTCTACACCGGAACATAATGTGAAAAGGAAACCAGCAGGGTCGTATTTTTGAACACATGCGGTGTTACACTCCTGTTAAAAGGAAGAGGCTGTTTATAAACATGCTTTATATATATGTAACACCCCAGCTCCGATATTTCCGAAAACAATACAGATATATGACATGTTATGAAATAGACTTAAGATATGCAGAATTCGTAAATATTCTCTAGGAACATTGGTTTAATAATTTAACGTCATGCTTCCGTCAGTGGCAAAGTGATATAGCTAAAATAATCCGAGAAAACCTTTCTCTCAGTTGTAACTTTCTATGTCAAATATAAGTTAAAACTAAATGTTTTGACAATTTAAGATCTTTATTAAAAGGACTTTTAGTCTCATTCTCTACTACTGTGGTCCGAACCTACAGATGTTCTTGTATGCTTATTTGGCAATTCAAAGCTAACGCTAGGGACGCCACAAGGGGTCTAAATGAATGACAGTAATTTTGAGAAATTCAGTGGCCCGTAGTAGCTCTCGTCTGTGACGGGTCAGACAGAAACCCGAGTGGCAAAGGCGTCTGAGAAAAAAATACTTGTAAGACTGTCCTGGACTAGACGTGGAAATAGCCAAAACCAACGATGATATATTATAGGTCATGTGTTCCAATGCCTCACGGGTTTCGACGCTTTCAATAATACCTTGTCCGCAAGATAGAAACGCCGCCGCACGTAAACCAACGGAACCAGTGAAGCAATGATATGGATAGCAGCTTCGCTCTGAACGGCACGGTGATTTGCAATATTTGATAACATGCGGTGTGACTCCCGTGTCAGGGGTAGGTCCCGCAGAACAAGACACTCATATGAAAAAGTCTGAGGTCTGCGACGTATTGTATTGATGGCCTGTTAGATCAAAGACAACGCTCCATCCATCACGTTTGAAGGGAAATATATATGAAACGTACTTTGCCTTCCATGAAGTTCTTCTGTAGAAATATGAGACAAATCAACTGTTTTTAAGCCTGGCAGATTCCCCTTAGTCAAGCATCTTTCTTTGTATACCAAATAGTGGGCCAAAATAATGTGAAAAGACAGACAATCAAATGACACAGGCACATGAGAGATAAGTAAACTTTAATCCTAACGTTATCAGACATCCTTTCAGCTGACTAAGCAAGATATGTGCTAGTCCCGTGTTAAAGGAGTTTCATCATCGGCGACCACGTAGATGCGAACTCACTTAACGTTTATTAATACTGGATTGAATTGATAAGATGTGACATCAGTGGTATAGGTATTTATCATATATCAACAAAGAGGGCTTTAAAAGCATCATGTCTAAGATATGGTGAAATGTTAAAATTATCCAATTGTACATAAATTGCATCACAAGATTATATTATAAGAATCTACAAAATATTTTCAAAGCATTAGTCCCTTATATGTTTGAAATTGAAATTGAGTCATTGAATATTTTAGTGCTTTAACTATGGTTAAACTTTATTATGCCTAGTTTGTTATATCCCAAAAGAAATTGTTTTTAAATACTTGTAGAACAGCAAAGCCTATTAAATGTCCCTCAGTTTTCATTGCGTTAGACGATAATTATGAAAAATGAAGATGATTTTCGGATGGAATATTCTTTTTATGAATGCTTGGAGATCAGCTGAAGGTTAAAAGGAATATATTAATTCAACAAAAAAGGAAGAAGAACTGGTTTATACTAGCGAAATGTTCAAATGGTGTCGGTTAATTACTTATTCTTGCATTCTCACCAGCTTTCTGGCTGACAGCTTTTCCACGTCAACTTTCACGTGTTCTATTCACGTATGGTCATACCTGCAATGACAACGACGGTATAACAGAGGAAAAATATGTTAAAATGATCAAACCTGTGTCCATATTTACTTTTATATACTTTTTCAAGTGTGTCCATTTATTTGTAGACTGCATCTTACTAGAAAATGTGTCTTGTCCAAGATCAGCAAATTCTGTTCACCACGATTTTCAAAACTGTCTGATTGTCGAAAAGATTGCGTGGGTGTAGACGCCAGAGGAAAGAAGAAAAGAGTACTCAATTTGGCGAGAGTGCCTCATGCCCTCTCTGTTTCACCAATTAAATAAGGTCAAACGTCACAGGCCCCGGAGCCCACGTGATGTTTTCACAAATCAGACAAATGAAAAACGTGGTCTATTCAAAAGTTTTTCCCATTTTGTATTTTGGTTTAGCAGAAAATGATTATGGGTTCGAGATGCAGGCGGTGTACGTTACATCTTCAAGTATTGATTTGTTTTAACCGGTCTCTGGCAGGTATGAATATCTTCGTGGCATTCTTCGTCTTGTTGCTGCTCCTAGCAGAGAACACGCCGCCTGCAGCAGAATCCATCCCCCTCATAGGTATGAAGCAACACACGCGTGGTGCCCCCACGCCCTGCACGCGAGGCAACCTGGAGGGGCGGTGTATGCTGCGGGTTGGGCGAGCTTCCCGGTGTCAAAATCCCACCAAGCACCTCATTGGTTGACCACACATAGCTAATTTGCATATTTTTGCATAAACTTTTTCAAATCCCGACTGAAAACGTCTTACTCTTCGGATAATGTTGAAAATTATGAAGGGAAAAGGAGAAAAACCAATGAACTGCAATGCATACGTTTTAAAGAGTTGTTAAACAAAAGGCAAATCTCAAAAACATGTCACTGCAAAAATGCTTGCTAATTTTCTATATTTCGTTATTTAAAAAATAGTGCTATTATGGCGCCCGTGCATAGAACTTAAAGTATATCATATATCACAGAAAAAAAGTTTTCAGTTTTAGTAAACTCTCATTTTGAACCTTTGAGATTCACTTGCGCTTGAGCTCAATTAACATATACAAAGAGATATAATATTCAAAGAATCAATTTACAAGGTAGCCAATGTCGTTGTTTTTATATTTGTCCTGTAATAATGGGAGGTTTTAGAAATGGACAATATATATATATACATTAATATATAGGGAGTTTATCACCGGGAGGCCCTGCCTGAGCAGCTTAATCTCAGAGGCCCCTCCGCCTCTACACCTGTTATGTGTGTGACGTCACATTATTGTGATGGCTATACGCTGATCTAGCCCGTGTTTTCTCACCTGTATGTTTGCATGCATATGTTCTCTGTTATTTTTGCTTTCAATGTCTCTTATGCACCTTGTCAGTTCATCTATCAGTGATTCATAATTGTTATATGTACTCACCTATAGCGGGGTTTATACGTGGGTACGTAGTTATTGGTGACTGGTGTGGTGTTACCCTCACGAGCAATAAGGAGATCCGTTTCGGGGGACTAACATTTAACAAACAATTATAAAGAATTTAATATATATATATATATATATATATATATATATATATATATATATATATCAATATACATACATACATAAATGGATTTGGATTTAAATTACGGATAAGTGAGATCATTTTGTGTATTACTTAAAGGTAACCATAACTGTTATGGATTTATTTTCTGTCATTAAGAGTAAGGGTTCTAAATAAGCGGGTCTCCTATTCAGAAACGCGGTGTCCTTGCTTTGCATAATTTGGGATACACCTCTCCGTTGTCATGTTCGCTATGCATATTACCCAGGCCAGTTGGTCAGTAAGAATACTCTAGTATTGACTGTGGCCTTAATTTGATTTCTGCCCCGACAGGAATGAACATATTTGTGGCCTTTTTCTTGCTTCTGCTGCTGCTCGCAGACTCCACACCGCCCGCCGCTTCCTCCGTGCCTCTCATAGGTAGGCCTCTTTCACATCACACAGGCGAGCATGCGCGCGTGACCCTTTCCTGTCCCGCCAGCCGAAGATCAGCATAGACTGGTTCCCGCTCATGTCCGTGCGCGCTGAACTAAAGCCAGGGTTAAGGCCATTTATTTGACAAAATTGAAATGGAAGATTACATTTTTAAAAATTGGGTGTTTTTAAGGATTCACTTTCATGCGCATCCGTTTCTAGTTCCATTTCCACTTCCGATTTGTCTTTACGCAGGCTACAGTCCGGTGGAATCGGTGTTGAGTGGTAACCAGTCTTATACAGGAAAGAGAACTGGGACTGCCGAAGCTACTATAACCAGTAAATTATTACAGCAGGGTTCCCAGGATTTAAGAATTTTGTTGAATAGTACGTTTGATATGATCCAAAAAAAACGACAGGCAAATCAGGAAATATGCTATTTGGTCGAATTTCCTATTTGTTCTAATTGTTTATTTTTTGTCTTTACACTCCAACCAAACTTGTCGAGCTTATTAATGTATATGATCTTCTTGGTTGTTTTAATTATGATTACAGACTTTAGGATTTCCTGTAAATAGGGATACTTTTAGGTCTGTAATAAAATATGAAATTTTACCTTTACCTTTAAAATTCGAACGATTGTACGAGAAGCGGCTTCACTTTGACTTCTCCAGCTGTCTTCGAAGCTGATGGTCGAAATATACAAAGACATATATTAAGAACAACCGACCCTGCTTTAAAAGTTATGAAAAAAAGAGGGCCAAATATAGCCCTTTATCAACCAATAATAATAAAGGCATCACGAGTATTTTCATGATACCCATATTAAGCTTTATTTTTTTTTTAATGAGTTAATTATAGCAATGGATTCGATAAAGATATATTTATATTGGAATATTCCAGAAGTATATATACATTTTTACCATAGATACCAAATATCTTTTACCAAGAGGATGATGACCTTAAGACTTGGTGTGTCTTGTTGCCTTAACATGCACGGCTTACTTAACGCTTAACCTGATTGGGGCGCTTTGTACAGAGTGTGTCGTGGTGTGAACGCATAAAATCATCAGGTGAGGTGAAAGTGTTGCGTCAAAGACGTCAGTTTTCTGCTTAGTTAATGGCATGGCCTTTGCTGCGTTGAAAGAAATAAGAACTAACACAAATATACACCAACAACAATTTCATCGAAGATTAATGGTTATCTTATCTCTAGTGTTCACTGAAGCAAACAGTAAGATTATTTTCATTAAACAAACTTGCATAATGACATGTCGTTAGCATGCGCTAAAACAGACGTGTTTAATTAGCCTTTCTCTGTGAGTCATATTTGTGAAAATGGCCAGTTTGTCGCTCATTATTGAATTTATATATGAATTTAAAAGCTTTACGTGGCAGTTGAAGTAAGATTAAATGGGAATAGAAGGAGTTAATGGAATATGAAGTGATAAAGTGTTCGCGAGGACATTCTTCCGCTGATGGGATGCGCGGGAATAGCACGTTTCCATTTTGAGAATAAATTCAACCATTTTCCATATTTCTTGCCATACTCACTCTCACATGTACCCAATTATAATGGTTCTCTCCTGTAATTAAGAGTAATTGTACAGGCGATAATTCATAATTATATTGCTTCAATAAGCCAAAGCGTTTTTTTTAAAGGGGCTGCTTTTCAAATATCTCAATTTCCTGATGGTTCATTTCTCGCCTCTGCTTACCAGTCAACAATGGGTCAGGGAGCAAGTCAATCAAGAGCATATACACGATGTCCTGTGTCTACAATAGTGCAGGGAACAAGTCAGGCAGCACCATATACTTTATTGTGAACGCTATAATATCATTAATATGCAGCTCAGCATTTTTAAAGGTGCACATCATTCTATCTGGCATGTTCGGAATACATAAATTTTGGAGTTCTTTCCCGGGAAATGTCCTTCATAAATTATTTCCTTACGCCTACACACAGATAACATAAATTGCACTGAGCGCGATCAGTGGCGCGAAAGAAAAACACAAAGCTGGCGTCCTGCACAACTCTCATAATAAAAATATCACCCAACCTAAAAGAATACAATTTATTGTGCCTCGTGACAAGTACATTTTCTTTCTTGGTTGCACGATTTCGCGCATGCGCAATACAGTACTTTCGGTCACGCGGTCTTGTTATAGTAAACAAAATCCTTTGGATCCTATTGATCAATTTCCTGAACCCAAACCGTCATCGACACTAAGTCTCTCTGCCGTGATGGTTTCACCAAAAAAAAAAACCTGTATTTAGACAAAATGAACCAAAAGGGGAAGATTATTTACAATGTAGCGACTAATGAAGCTTGAATACCAAACGCCCAATAATGCATGCGGCTGACGATCCAGAGTTCCAACAGTAAGTGCAGAGTTCCTCTGTAGTTTTTATATTTTTTTCCAAGGTCCTTATATTAAATAAATATAGAAGAAGTCTTACGGCCAAAACACACTGGCGCGGCGGCACGCTTGCGTCACACGGGCAGCAAGACGGCAAAAAAATCGGTTCCTTATATGACTCGTGACAAAACACACTGGCGCGTGCAATATATTCCTTCTGAATATATATTTTGTCTGTTAAAATACATTGATTTACACCTTATTTACATGTATACTTCATTATCCAGTAAAGTATATGAGTAAATATAATATATATAACATATGTAGACATATGCATGTTCATATATAATTCTTTGATATGTAAATTATAAGCATATATATTCACATTGAAACATTTTGTTTCATATATAATGAATCATAAGTATTGTTCACTGAGTGATGTCATGACTATTTTATGAAATTTACGCTCTATAGGGGTATATTTCTTAGGCAAACATATAAACTACCACAAAAAAGTCTCGATATTCCACAACTTTGCCGCGTGCCGCCCGCGCCAGTCTGTTTTGAAAATGCCGCACGCCTTCCTCCCACGCCAGTGTGATTTGGCCTTTGTTAATCATGTGCCATCCATTATCACGCGAGTCCTTTCTTTTGGCAAAACACCAACGTGAATATATGATGTTAAATATCGGTTGATGAATTAATAGACTGTCTCAAAATGTATCGATGGGCTGTCGTCGTCGTCGTTCTGGGGAATGACAAGCAGCAGTGGCCGATTCGTTAAGCTGCATATATCAACTGAACTGCTTTCCGTAAGTCTAAAAGATTAGAAAAGTCGTCAACCTAAAAAAGCACAAGAGTTTCAAGGTCTCTTGAAAACTAAAATAAACAAAGGCCGTGTAAATATTCTTTCAACCAATTTTTTCATTCATTTATGAGACCATGATCAGATAAATAGGTGATAAAATAAAAGCACCGGTGTCACTTAATTCACTTAAGCTACCGTATTATCTGCAAATATGTCCCATTCTTGGTGCCTTTTATATGATAGGAATAATGACACAGGAAAAACTATGACCAGTTTATATCTGGTCAAATCGGAATCTATAGCTAACTGTATGTAATTGTAACTGGAAGAAAAACTGGTATGTTTAAAGAATATTATGCACTATCTCGGATGGCATAAATATAAAGTGGTGTACACGGGGAGGGAGATGCATTTTAAAAAGAGCATGATTAAGCACCCCCGTTTAATTATTGTATATTTAAGTCTGATTTTTCATAATAATTATTCCTGTAGTCCTGGTAAATGCACAGGAACCACATCTAAACTCTGAATTTGCATCCACATGCATATCCTGTTAAAAAAAGACAATACTTTATTTAACTTTATTATTATTTTAAATATTGTAAAACATTCTCTGCCCCAAGGACTCTGATCAAACAACTCAACAAACGTCAATGACTAATTTTAAAAGTTGACATATTACCTTTCAAGCATTTATAATTTCACAATTATGGCTGTTTATATAGGCGACGTTTGTATTCCGTGGTAATGACAGACGTACTCAAAGGTAATTCTAAAATAGACGGAAAATTCACTGTGAGAAAGATTTTACTTTCAGAACTGAGTGTGCCGATATATCACGATACATAGTCCACAACGTAAGATTCCGTGTCATATCCGGTTGTCCTTGTGTCGATATATTTTTAGACATTGAATAAGCGCCACACAAGACAAAAGTGAGTGACGGCAGTTAATGGCTAATTGTTTGGGAATAATTTTATTTTTTAAATATGTTATATGAGAGAATTCAATGATAAATGGTTTATCTTTCAGAGAGTTTAGACTTGTATCTACTTCAATTAGAAATGCCATTTAAAAAAAAGGAAGAATACTGAATCTGAATCCAAACCTTAATGCTCAGTATCGAGGATGGAAGTATCATATTGTTAAATAATGTATCGTGGGACCTGGGCAGCCGAGGGGTAAAACGCTCGGCTCTCTCCGCTGGCGACCCGGGTTCGATCCCTGGTGTGGCTATAAGAGAGGGTTGTAGTTGCCTGTCGGTTTTCTCTGGGTTCTCCAGTTTCCTCAACCTCTACAAACTACCGAACGGCATGATCAGAGCCATGGAGAGTGCCATGATTGGTTATGATAACTAATTGTATAATCCATGTTAAATAAATTTTTAAAAAAATGTATCGTTACAGCCCTAGAGGTGAAAAACCAGGGGCGTCAATACGGGGGGGAGGTATATATCGACCCCCTACTTTTTAGCAAGTGGGGATGATCAATGTAATCACCCCTCCCCCCTAATATTCAGAAAATGACATTAATATATTGAAAATATATTATATTATTTTGAATTATAAACTTTAGTTCTAATTCTGAGTTTACTATGAAATATAAGATATCTAAATCTGGTTTAGAATTACCCTATACTGGAACATAATACCTTATTTTTTTAAATGAATATGTGTGTGTACGTTATATAAAAAAGTCCCAACTATGAATACCCTCCCATGCGAGTCACCCCCCCCCCCCCCCCCACACACACACACCATGATTGAACATAAATGGACGCCACTGAAACAAACAATACATGAAATTTGTCTTGACCCTGGTAAATCATGCATGCATGAAGTAAATGGAAATTTAGTTTTTTATGTGGAACAATGGGAACCCTGCTGTAAAAGACACTGGTGGATGGGATCTTAAAACGTGTTTGTGACGGGTTGGCAGCAATATTTATATGTCATTGGTAGTGGGACTAATATGTGATTAAGTGACCTCACCTCTCCATATTGTAAGTGAGCGCTTATTAACAATGGTTTGTGGTACTTAATGTTATTATACATTTCGGTGTAATGTCAGAAGACTGTAAACTTGAAAGTAATTCAAATTAAGCAGCATATTATTTATGTGAAATGTAAAGTACATGTGAAATGACTGCATCTTTTATTTTAACAGAAAATGTATTTTTAAGTAATGTTAAATGCTCAATGCTCAATGGACAGAAATCCAAAATATATTCTGAATTCTCTCTTTAAAATAAATCCAAAGTACTCGAAATCATTCAATGAGTAAGCATTATTTTTTTTTGTTCTATTATAAAAGATGTCGTCATATATGCAAATCTTACATTTCTGCGATTAAACAAACGTGAATGTTATTACACAGAAGTTATATTTTCCTTGTATTTTAAATATATGCGGCATTATGGCAAAATATAACATAAAATATACCTGATGAAAATAAGGCGTATATTGCCGGTGAATGTAAATGTGAAAACTTTCTTTTTTCAGGAGCATATTTCTGTCTGAACATGATCCTGATAACGCTTTCGACATTTTTATCAGTGATCGTCATAAATCTGTACTTCCGAGGGGACAAGCGCAATAGAGTACCCAACTGGCTCAGACGGGTAGGTATATAATGTATCTTCATATGTCTTTATATATCTATCATTGCGAATCATCATTGTTTACCATGTTCTGGTTTCGATGTTGGTTTCATTATAATTGAGCCATAATCTGCAAAAAAATGCGCATGATTTTACTGACTGCGCTAAATTGACCTAAAGGAAGTACTAATATTACTGGGTACATATTAATGAATTGCAGAATATTGCTGCTAGGAAACTTACTATTGCGCCACTCTAACGGATACATGTGCTTGTTCATCTGCAAGCTGTCAGTGAAAAGAGTACACTGCGAATGTTGACAAACAGTAAACCCATATTACCCGAGGTGGTTGTTTGTGCACGAACTTATTTTGTAAGAGCAGACATGTGACCAAGCACAATCTTTATTCTTTGCAAAGCTCCGATTCCTCATTTATGATGGTATAATTATGTCCTTGTTCGAGGTTTTGGATTACGATCCGCGGCACTCTTGGCCAGCCCCCAAAAGCTATAAACCCTTCTTTTTGCTCATATCTATTAAAGGGTTAAGACTTCTATATTTATTACACTTCAGATATCGGAACGGGCCTTTCATATTTTTTTATATAAAACTTTTGTTAATATTTTAACATATTTAAAATCCAGATATCCTAACGGAATGAATTTAGGTGTATGTAGCATTAAATATAAACACTTCACTATTGGCTCAATGCTTCTTTCCTATTACTTCAGATTGTAGTTGACGGTTTGGGGCGAGTTCTGTGTATGCGGTCTGACGCACCAGCGCCGCCAGACGATCAAAACGGCAAGCACGGCAAAAACGATTACTCCGCCGGCAGTTCGTGCGGGTCGGAGCACAGCCATCGGAAAAGTCGAGAACGCAAGAAAAATAAGAATCAGGAGATGCGATATAACAAGTTCCAGCCGCCACCTCCTGTGTTGGACTACAGGGACGGGGTCACTACGTGCACCACGCCCCGATTTTCGCACGAACAGTCGGGCGCCTTCCATAATCAGTCGCTCGAAAGTGACATTCGGGAGATTCGACGAGGCCTGCGGTCTCTTATGGGCCGCCTACATGATAAAGATGCTCAAGGCAAAGTTGCTATGGAGTGGCGAATGATCGCAAGAGTGCTAGACAGACTCTTCTTTTTCATATATCTGACCACCATCATTGTGTCTCTTGCCACTATCTTCCCGAAAGGATGAAAGAGGGCGCCACATTCACATCCCCCTTCCCAGCAACCCATTTGATAACGACACCACATGCTTCATTTGTAAATAGCTTCTCACGTGCCATATAGGTTCCTGTCATGCGTAGAGCATATAATGAGCAGACAGTACAAATGCGCGCGCACGAGCAACGCAGAGTCTCGTGCTGGCCGCTTGGCTAAATAGTTACACATCGAATCTTCCAGTTTATATGTGGGCCAAGATGCCAAGTTTAGGAGTTGGTGAAAGGTATAGTGTATATAATACTCAAGAATTTGGGGAAATGCATACATTTTTATCAATTCATTGGTTTTGCAGGTATGTTTGGCGGGCGAAAATGTAGTTTTTACATTTATAAGTGTACTAATATGTTGGAGTAACATGTTGAGTGGAACTACTTGACGTAAATTACACCTGCCAGACAAAAAAGCAATATATGTGTAAGAATGTGCTGGTAATATTGATATGCCATGGTCACCTCTGTGGTAAAGAATGTTAACCCTAATGTCCTCCAGAGGGCGCTTGCACCTCCAGAGATTTGCGCGTCGAATTATTAGACTTCATGCAACGAACATGCACTTCGGCAAAATAATGGACTTGAACTTAAAAAGACTTCATTTTATATATAGCACTAGAGTGTACAGTTGGCACTATGTATAAGCTTTAGTGGTGCATTTAAAGCCAAATCATACACTTCGCTGAGTCCGTTTCAGAATCTGAAACGGGAACGATATCGCAACGAAAAATCTCTTTTTTTCGGGTCTAGAAACGTAAAATCATGCACAGAATATAACAACAATGGGTAGTATGTGTCGCAGATTCATTTGATGACTTTTTACCTAATATTCTAAAAGAAAGATATAATGATATATATAAACGTCATAATATAATTGCGGTATAGGTTTTGCAAATTAAATGTATCAAACATCAAATGGGGGTTGTACCACAAAATCTGTCATACATCACGGCAACTGCGACAGCCTTACTTCAAAACCTTTTAAGAAGTTTAAAAAAAGAAGGGATGGATCAAACAGGCATTTCTAGCAAATTTTATATTCCAAATAGCCACATTTAGAGACACTGAAAGACATTCCCATTTAACGAGTTTCATATTCGTTGAAGACTTTAATAGATTTCTTTATTATTCCACTTAGAATATTCCACCTAGGAAGCTAATATCAAGAAGGTTTTGTCAAAGACATTGCCTTCTGCCTTATTATATTGTAGGAAAGCTACGAAACTGAACCAGTGAAGCTTTACATATGGTTTTCTAAATGTTAACTGTAACACTTTACCTTAAAAATGAAGTAAAAGCACATACTGCAGCAGTTGCACGTCATTGGCTGGTCACTTGTTAGTGCGATGTCACGTGACTGAATACATATTCATGTAAATCCACTGTGTTTAAACAAAAGAGTGATAAGTTTATACTAAACATGGTTGATTTTCTCATGAATTTTTAAATGAGATACAATTTCCATTTTCTGATTACTGAAAGTCACTATATAGCGATCAGAGCTACCTTGTTACGACAACACATTCTGCCTTTGCGCTTTTCCTAACATATATCCGGAAATGAAAGAGACAGTATCGCATAGAAGAAAGCTGACTGTCAGAGCAAATAAATAGCTCACAATATTAAAATGTTTGCGTATACGCTTTAACAGGTGTTTTAGCGCCCGTACGAGCAATAAAGATAAGCTCTCTCACGCAGCGCAGAATTTGCACGTTTACTGTTCACCCATCTGTGTGCATAACGCGCTGAAGCATGCTCTGCCATATAGATAATTACTGTCATCGTTGAGGATGTTCTGAATAAAAAGATAGTCTTAAACATTTTTATATTGCATAACTTGATGAAAATGGTAAACTATAGTACAAAGTGAAACATTGGTATTATTGTTTTTCCTTTCAGTCATTTTCAATCACTTTTCAGTCATTTTCAAATAAAATTATTCTAATATTATTTTTTACATAAGTATAAAATTTCCCAACATGGCAACAATGATTTTAATTTTGTGTTAACGTTTTATATCCAGACAAATGTGAAGTTTCTGCGAGTAGATCAACAAGGAAAGGGTCGCTTATTTTGAAGAAACGATTATTTTTAGGTTTTCAAACGATGATGATACCCTAAAGTCAGTGATGCTGCTTCATTGTCATACAGAAAATGTGTTTTTGTATTCAAATTTAATTTGATAATGTATGTGTCAAACGCTGTCTTCTTTGAATAAGTCCATCCTCTAGTGTAAGCAAAAACGATTTGGTTCATAATATGCACGTGGATGCACCCGAGGTCGAAAGACCGCTCTCCTTTGTAGAATTAAAGATATAATCTTAATTTGTTTAATGATTATGGAAGGGAAAATAATAAAGAAATTAAAATAGAAGGACATTAAACGGCCCTATAAATATATTTTCCAAAAAAAAAAAATACCTAAAATTATTGATATCCTCTAGCGTTTGACTAATTGTTAAAATATGAAAAAATCAAATAGTTCAACAGGTGCAATGTCTGTAATGGGTCTATATTTATTGCCCTCTTACATTTGATCGGAACTGGAAAACTGAGCGCCTTAAAGAGCATTGGCAGAGTAGCTGTCACGCTGAAGAGGATTCTCAAATATTTATATTTCATTTCAGGGGTGGATCCAGGGATTTGGGGAGGGTGTTCACTATTTAAAATGAGGAATAAATACCTTAAAAACCAACAACCCCGGAGTGAGGTTCGCCGTACAAATATATGACAAATAGTGCAAAAAAAATTATCTCCGTAATTTGGAGATTAAACGCCTACACCCCCTCCCCCCTTGGATCCGCCCCTGTATTTACAAATGGTAGCTACGTCTGGTTGAGAATGTTCTCTTGACCGTCACAGATGGTGATTTTTTTTCCATTTGATTTCTGAATAGTGAATGGTAAATAATGAGACATTAACACTGAATGTAAACGACCGAATGCAGGTTTCTCCTATATACATTGTTACACGTAAAGGTCTGTTTCCTTTCTACAGACTAACGTGTTTTAGACATTCGGCGTATTTTTATTATAAATAAGGTATGTCTTGTGAACGCTGTCAAACTAAAAATTAAATTCACACATGCACGCCAGGATCGATTGATTTACATGAATGTATTACTGCAGCCAGGTTTCTCTCCTGGTATTTTGTTTTGTATTTGTGAAATACGTATGAAAGGTTGTGTACGTAATTACACGTTCTATCTAATATTCATACGTATACATTATATATACCTGGGGTACGTTTCACCGAAATGATGACTTCAGCCGTAAATTTGGCTGATAGGGTGATTTGACGTGATACCATAGTTACGATTATGACGTCATAATGGCAACTATGGTATTAAAGCCTATTTCAGGGCTTCAGCCCATTACATTGTCACTGAAACAGACCCCCGACCATCATTATCTAGAGCTGGCCTTCAACGTTCATGGCTACGCTGTTTTCTATGCAACACATATCAATAAACTGATTGGTTCATGAAAGTGCATCTTGTTCTGTTTTACTTGTATATAAATCTGTGCTTCCAAAAGTTTGTCTGAGTTTAATGTTTTGTAATATAATACGAATACAAAAGAGAAATTAATACAAATTAATACAAATTTTTTTTTTATATTTTAATTTTTCTTTTTCTTATTTTGTTTTTCGGTTCGTCTTTCCAGTAAAGTTTTTTTTCTATATTGTCATTGTTGTCAGTATTAAACCTCCTCTTAATATTTAGATCCAAATTACTTGTATGCTACTTTTGTTACATACATGTAGCGATTAAAATATGTAATGATTCAAGTCCTAATGTCCCAAAGGGTGCCTGTGTGCCCGGTCGTCTGTGTGTGCGCATGTGTGTACTTTTTGTTATAGATATAAAGCGCAAAATACACAAACTCATGGACCTTTTTTGAACGTAAATAAACATAGTAAAATAAATCTTTTACCGATTGTACCTTTCTTCTGGAATGAGATAGGGTATCATCAACATTCAAAATAATCTGAAGACGGCCTTCGCTTTAGTAAAAATAAAATCCACCAACTCCACATTGTCACCTACCATAAAAATAGCATCATCCTCTGTGTCCCAGTCATCCACGACACTGTTATCATAACCGGCTTCTGTGGCTCAGGGGAAGAGCGCAGGACTCAAAGCCGGGAGATCGTGGGTTCGAATCTCAGCCGAGGCGGCGAGGTTTTTCACGGTCTGGGTGAGCGCTCTGCAGACTTAATGGGTAGGCTGTGCCCCTCAACCGTGTATCACTTACATACGAGTGCGTCTTTGGGGGGTTCCTCGGTGTTATGACCAAGCAATGGGGATGATTACACACCAAGGACCCGTAGGTGCAGTAGACACCGGGCCCGTAGGTGCAGTAGACACCGGGCCTGGGTGACACCAGGATATAAAAATGACAGGAAGCGAGTGCTACCGCCCTGTCTTAATGACATGCATCAACCACAGTATCAGCTGAGTGCCCTCTTTTTTTCCCAGTTATTACGAATAACTGGGAAGAGAAATAGATAAATTGAGAGCTGTTACATTTTAAAACTAGAATACTGGTAGTCGACAAGCGACTACGTGTATCCGCCGAAATCAGAGTGGGACGGGTGAAGCGAGGCAGGGATTGAGTAACAAGGGGAAATAGAGTGAGGTGTGTTGCATATTAGCATGGATGTCTGCAGCCGAAATGTGTATGTAGGTTATGCAACCTACCACAAAATCCAGAAAGCTATCAAAGTGTATACAAATGCAAAAAGTCAAACCACTGCCGAGGTATGAGTGATTTTATCCAACGGTAGACAAACAGACGGACGCTGTGCAAAAATGGTTGCAGGTGGCACCACCAGTTTTGAGCTATGTGAGATCTAAACACATGCAAAATTTTGGCCCAATCGGCCAAACTGTTTCCGAGATATGAGCTTGGATGTCTGCAGCGTAAACTAGAATGTAGGTGGCGCCACCTGTCATAAAATCAAGAAAGCTATCCAAGATGTATAAACCTGCAAAATTTTAGGCAGATAAGTCAAACCACTGCCGAGATACGAGTGATTTTATCCCACGGCAGACAAACAGACGACCGCTGTGCAAAAATGGTTGCAGGTGGCGCCACCAGTTTTGCATATGATAAAGAGCTTAGTGAGATCTATACACATGCAAAATTTTGGCCCAATCGACCAAACGGTTTACGCGATATAAGCCTGGATGTCTGCAGCGTAAACATAAATGAAGGTGGCGCCACCTGCCACAAAATCCAGAAAGCTATCAAAGATGTATAAACCTGCAAAATTTTAGGCAGATAAGTCAAACCACTGCCGAGATATGAGTGATTTTAGCCCACACCAGACAAACAGACGGATGCTGTGCAAAAATGGTTGCAGGTGGCGCCACCAGTTTTACGTATATATAATAAAGAGCTTAGTGAGATCTATACACATGCAAAATTTTGGCCCAATCGGCCAAACGGTTTACGCGATATGAGCTTGGATGTCTGCAGCGTAAACGTGAATGTAGGTGGCGCCACCTGTCATAAAATCAAGAAAGCTGTCCAGGATGTATACACATACAAAATTTCAGGTGGATAAGTCCAACCACTGCCGAGATATGAGGGATTTTATCCTAAGGCAGACGAACAGATGGACGCTGTGCAAAAATGGTTGCAGGTGGCCCCACCATTTTTTATGTATGTTATAAACCTATCCAAGGGCTACATTTGTGCAAAACAATTTTTTCGGATCGGTCAAACGATTCCCCAGATATGCGGGTTAATGTGTCAAAACAGACACACAGATGGACGCACTGGAGAGATGAAGGTCAGAGGTCAAAACAAAATCGGGGCGCAGCAGTTCACAAGTGACCCGTACATAATCCCGGGTTTCGTAAAATCCCTCCCAGCGGTTACGGTGGAGTTCTCCGGACACCAACGCGGCGGCGGCGGCGGGCTGAAAACATAGTACACGCAAAACTCTGTTTTGGCGGATACAATAAATCTCTAATGTTTCACAACATTAATATACTTTCTATTGATCCGACTGATGTGTCCTTGCATGAGAAGCCATCTTTGTTTTGGCCAGTCACATTTTTTAGACTGTTCACATGACATCATCCAATCAGCAGCTGCTAACTGAGGCACCTTTTGCATGTGACCAATGACCTTGACCGCCATAAGTGGCGCTGATATGTTTTAAATTGTGAACTAATTTCTCATATTTTAAAGTAATTCAGTTTTTTTTTTTTAAATTGTGTAAGGTAGACGTTTATTTCCCTTGTTGAAAATAAGGTTCATTAATATTCTGCGCTTTATTATTATTTTTTCCCCGCGAAATGCAACTTATAAAAATTTTCCTAGCCAAAATTATGTGGACAGGAAGGGGATGAAATGACTCTAACTGATGTGGGCTTCGAACTGTGCAATTACCTTTACAAAAGGGTAAAATGTACCTTTAAATTCGTCCCAGTTATAATTTTTAAATATTACCATACATCAAAAATTTGAGGTTAAGTATATAGATTTAGTAATAAAATGGTAAAGTTATAATTAAATGTTTTAACCTAAAAAGGCAAATCCTGAGACGGTGCGATAGAGCTGCCTTGGATTTTGGCTCGATCAAATTAATATCCCTCATGTTAGCGTTTAGTGACCTTCACATCTGCACCCTGCATCATTCGTCATGAGACGTAATTTATCATACCTCCACCAGGCGGCGAGAGGTTTATAACTTAACTTCGGTAGGTCTGTTAGAAAAATTAAGACAAAAAGTGCTGAACATGTCTTGCTGAAATTTTGCAGAGGTGATTAAAACTTCCAAGGCACAATCCATTAAATTTTGGAGGTAAGCTGGATCACCTCAAAAAAAAATAATTCAAAGGATTCTGTACCATGTTTACGGTTATTTTATTATGATAATAGAGCTATTGATCATTATTTGTGGGTGGGTTGAGGATCATCCTAAGAGGACTCTGATGCCTCCGACAGCATTTTGTTCCCTGCGATACAGAAGGTTGGGTGGAAGAATTGGTTTGTGAATAGTACATGCTACCCTCTGGCGAACAAGGTGTAAATGAAATTATGTCAAAGGGCCAGAGATGCAATCTTATTAACTTTTTTCTTTATTTTTACTATTTTTTATTTTATTTTATTTTATTTTTTTGCTTCTTGACATATACAATGCAGATCTATTAAGTGTGTTATTTTATTAAGTTTCATGAAATCGTTTTAAGGTGTCATGTGAATACCTACTAATGTGAAAACAACTCACTGATCAGTTTCTTCCAACAGGGGTGCCCATTGAAATGTTCTATGTCAAACTTTTACATATTTCACACAGGCAGTAAAGCGAATCGGGGTCTACAGGTGTAATTTAAGGTGAACAACTTCATGACAACAACCGAATTTTACAGTATGCTCCGACTGATTGGTATATAACCTGTCGTGAACCATGAATGGCAAACCATGCTAATTTATGGCTGTTTTTTAAAAGATAATGACTTTCGTTTTTTTTACATTATATATAGTAAGAAGTTTGCATCTCTACAAGCTCTCTAAAAGCCTCTCACACTCATAATGTAGAAGTGCGATTTCAAAATAATTGAACTGTCTTAAAGGTGGCGAGATCTCCAAATTGAACAATGTACAGTGAATTCTTGCCTGACGACCACCCCGCTTTGACAACCACCCCCGATAAGATCAACACTTTTTTGGTCCCGGACTAATGTAAAGAATCATAAAAACCTCGCCGCCAACACGACCACTTTCAAGTTTGGCTGGTACCGCAAGTGGTCATGTCGGCGAGATTTCGCTTTAGTTAGATGGTCATTAATCAGGTAATCCTATTGAATATGACTTGCTGCGGAGGTGTCGAAATTGACTTGAGCATTGCCTCTGGTGAAAATACCTGTCCCACTTCCATTTCCATTACATCTTCTTGGAAGGTATAGCCATCCGTTTCATAATTAATTTCTCTTTTCTTCATCACAAAATTCAAATCAAACCTGTCAATATTATTAAATCCAAGTCATGAGACAAAATATAATCGCATAAACAGACAACTATTTTTTTTTTTTTTTTTTTTTTTTTTTTGCTAATCTGACATTAGCCGAGCAAATTTTGAAATTTAGATTAAGATAAACGTCCGTTTGCACTAAACTTCGCATATAAACCCCGCTCTGTCTAGGTTTGCATTCAGCATTGTCTCTTAACATGCTTGCCGGCTTTAGTCGCTCTAAACGAGTTTTATCCACCGCCTATGAATTTAAAGTGTCTTTAGGTTGGCAAGATTGTTCTCACTAACTTTTAACATCAAGATGCATATTTTGGAGGTAATCTGGGTTATCATAATAAATTATGAATTCAAACACTTGTTCCATTGTTATGGTTGTTTCGTTATTATTGCTTGTGGTCGGAATTAGGGGGTGGCTTGTGAATAGTCCTGACAAGGGGTTGATGTCTCCTTCAATAAAGGACATGTCCAACTTTTCTATACTGGATGTCCAGAACCCAAACTTTAAAAAAAAAGAGCCCGTTCTAAACGCATAATTATCGCTAAAGGCAAGTTAATTTAGCAGTCAGCATCGTTCCCTTATCTTCCTGGATAAGTATAAAAGTTGCCTGGTGCGTAAAGGGAATTGTGCCCGAGAGATGGCGCAAGTGTGTTTCCAACATTTTTTGCGGGATTTCACATTCGGCCTTCTCTACAATTTCATTATTTAACACTAGGTGGCGGTGTGATACAGAGATAAATTTGAAGTTTCTGCCTAAAACATGGATTCACAAAGCATTGCATGCTGTTTCTATGGCGGAAGATCCAGATATGCTAAAAGGATACTGGCCTAATTTTGTGAAAATAAAGTGCAAAAGGTGTTGAGGCACATAATTTAATCTTATGCACCAACAATATACAGGCTCTGTAACCTTGAACACAAAGGAAAATTATCATAGATCTGTACCAGTTTGCAAAAGAAGTCAGATTGACCTAATTTCGCGTTTCTGGTGGAGGTTTCCCCGGAACCTCCACTTCCTGGATTAAGATTAAGTTTCAAGTTCTCTCAAGCTTATATTTAGTGGCTTGTAAACAACAGAGCTCATTTGGTAATTATTTAAATTTAATCACATGTACAGCACACATTTGTACAGGGTTCGCACTCAAAACCTCCGATCAAATGGGAGGACTTTTAAGAAAAATATCCACCAGATTTAATGGACCAAACTCTATTTTAGTCATTACATTTCTGAAGAATGTCCAGGACTGTCAAAAAAAAGTGTATGCAGATGATTGACGCCCTATCAGTTCCACAATTAACTGAGATCACTCGAGACAATTACATAACAAAACTCAGGGGACTGGGAGAACATACTTTGAGGGCAAATAGGGATCACACAAACGTGCATCAGACTTTTTACTGTTCAAATATCTACGCAGCATTCACCAGGGACAAAACTGAAAGACAACTGCACAAATGCAAATATTTTATATACTTTAAGGGGAGTTCTGGTTATTTGGCTAAAAATTAAATGTTTATGCATTTCAATTCGGCCTTTTTATATCTTGGATCTTCATGGTTTTAAAGGACCCATTTAAAGAACCCTGTTGCTGGAATCGGGAAACATTCAAACTGCATTCACCCCATGATATAGTTTCCTGCTACCCCTATACCAGCAAAAATGCCACACAAGACTAACAAGAGCACTGCTTAACACGTCCGCCATGTATCTAGTGACCTCTGACCTCATTAAATAAGCATTAATTTTGCTGAGAATATAATTCAGGTGAGAAACTATTGGTAAATATTTATAATTATTATCTTTATAATAATCAAAATCCATTAGATTTTTGTTAAGTCGCTATGGTGCCACCAGTCTGGTGACCTCTGACCTTATTAAATATGCAAGAATTTTCCTAGAAATCGAACTTAGGCAAGACATTATATTTATAAATATTTCTGTTGAGTTTTATCAAAATCCATCTAATTCCTCAAGTTATCACAGCGACACCACAAAGAGGCCTAGTGACCTCAGACCTTATTAAACATGCAAAGATTCCGCCTGTAATCAAACTTAGCCAAAATTTTATTAGTAAGTAGTTATGGCTAGTTTCTTGAAAATCCACCAATGCCCCGGAAGTTATCACAGCAACAAAGTTAATGGACAGAGGACGGACACACTATGGGTATACCATAATATGTCCAGTCATGGGCGGGCGTATAACAAGTGACCAATGGGTCATGACGCTCAGCCGACTGATAGTTGACAATGTCCTTGCATAGGGAACTAATTAAGATAATGGAGGTGGCACCATCATTCATGCAAGTTAGCTTAAGTTCATTAAGACGCATAAGGACACCAAATTTTAGTACAATCCATTCACCAATTCCTGGGGAATCTCGCAATGTGCGTGTATTTTGCATTATTTCTGGGGTCCTAAAACATGCAGCATAAATTGGAAAATATAAGTTATAGACACCTATAATTTTAAGTTTGCAAGGAGACTTATCATTGACCTCCCTGGATGTAAAATCAGAAGATTCTACGTCCAATAGTTATGATTTGTGCACTGCTTTTGTTTAAAACTTTTGTTTTGAGGGCACTTTTGAGCGCAATAGCTCAAATGGTATGGGTAAAAGAGACCTAATTCAGGAACTCTTGGAGACTTTTCATGGACCTTCAAGGATGTAAAGTTGAAAGATTCTAAGTCCAATCAATGATTTGTGCCCTGTTAACAGATGAATGCATCTTTTAAGGTCTAAAAAATAGAGTAAAAAAAAATAATCATTACATAAAATACAGGTGGCGCCACCAGTCTGCAAAACCTGATGAAACACTCCATGATCAATATCCATGCAAAGAATCATGGTGATCAATGCATTAGTTGTTCAGATACTTCAGCTTTTTTATGAAATTTTCCATTATTCTGGGGGGTACTTCAGAGCCCTATAGCTGGAAGAATATCAGCAACAGAGACCTAATTTCAGGTTTCCAAGAAGAATTTTCATAGACCTCTCTGGAAGTCAAGTAAGAAGATTCTAGGTCCAGCGGTAACGATTTGTGCCATGTTAATGGACAGACGGACGACAGACAAGGAGTGAATACTGGCTCGCATGACTTACAGTCAGCTGAGCTAAAAACTCATCAAACACACTGCCAAATGTCTAACACAGCAAAGAAACAATTCTAACAGAGACGGACAATTCCACAAGCTTTTATTGTGGGCTGTACAGCCAGTGTGTACTGATGCGACATCTGTGTAATAGATCTGTATGTGTTGTAATTGACAGAAGTCCAGGTAGCATAGATTTAGTTCTTGTATCCCATACTCTTTCTGCGACCACGAGCACGCTCGAACTTCCTGCCCCTGGAGCGCACGTATGGCCTGAAAAAGAAAAGCTACAGCTTTAGCATAAGCAGCATTACAGTTTCACAACAATGATGTTATAATCACCTTAATTAGAGGACGTAACAGATACTTTAATTATACCAGTTTCAATCACTAGTGATCAAAAAGCTATGTGTATGAGAAAGAGATCTCTTCCCAAAAGCTAAAGCTGCCAAGTTGCCAACTCATAGATAATATTATTCAGAAGCCAAACTTCCTGTATGACATAATTCTGTAAACTTTCTTTTTACTTAATAACTAAACACTTTAATCTTTAATCAAACTGTATTACTTAGATTAGACACAAGATCAATTTTTTTCTGTTTCATGCATTTCCAGATGGGATATTTTAGGAAATAATTAACCAAGACTGATCCACAAGTCTAACCATGCAGATAATAAGAGTGAAAATCGATGAGATTCTATAAAGTGTTCTTTAATCTGTGTGTATATCTATCTCACTGTATATTTTATCTTGTCTACCACAGCTATTCCAGAAACGAAAATGTTACATACTTGGTTTTGCTGTGGGGTACACCAGGTGCTGCGCCAAAATGCCTGTATGCTTCGCGAGCCTTGCGTGGACCTATTTGAAAAGAAAAACAGTGTAAAGCATATACAAGTAACAAAGCATGTTCTTGTATAATACAAATATAAATTGAAGACTAACATATCTTACTATTTAACCAGACTGCACTCATAACAAGCAATATTCATGTGTACAGCTTTTGATGAAGTCTACTAACAATACCACTGACTATTATGGAATTATCTCATTGGAGTGAGAAATGTCCCACTTTTCTACACCATTATCTATATCCAGCTATTTGCTTGATATAGCTCTGTTGGATTTCTGGCTTTCTCTGCATACATGTTCAGTTTTCTCCACTAGAATTCTGATAGGCTGGTGGTAAGCGCGGTCAAACCAGGCCTGGGGCTTACCTGTTGTGCGTCAAGCATTTTTTATTGTCTGATTAAAAATTTTATCTGCATGGCTTTTTTATGCATGTAAGAACATTGAGAGCAAGAGGAAGGGCATGTGTAATTTGTTTGTATGAGCTGTCATACAAACAACAAATAGAATGCAAATATAGAAATTTATTGTATCAGCCACACTTAAAGACTAGCTGTTATGACAGCACATTGAGTGAATATACCTTCCTAGAAGCCACAGTCGGAATATGTATCAATGTTTACCAATATCCATGCAAACAGGCATTGTGTAATTAAAAAGCAATTAGGGAACAAGAGAGTTGTGGCTTCTCTTACTCTACAGCAGTGGGCTATCTTATACCCATCCAGTAACCTGATGTCACTGGCTGTGATGATAAGATCCCAGCACTGACACCAGCTTAATTACTCCAGGCTAACAATCATTCAGTAAGACCCCTTGTAGGGTCAGTCTGTAAGGCCAGTCCTTGTTACCCCTGACCACTGTATGTCTGGCAGGGACAGGGAAAGGGTGGCGGGGACAGATGAAAGAGTGGCTGGTGACATTAAAAGCTGACGGTGAGAAATGAAAGGCTGGTGGTGCGCCAGGCTATATTGGCTAGTGGAGAACCCTGCATGTTTATTGTTAATAAAACCTAGGTAATTCTTGTTAAGCAAGGCTCTTTGTCTACTGACAAACTGAATACAGAAATATCATGGGTGATTGCACATTTGTGAATGTTTAGAGGTCACTATTTGAAAACACCCTGTGATAACAGTTTGTCTCACATGCCACCAGATATCCTTGTTGAATTTATTTTATTATGACGCCCCTTGCCCTCTTTTGCAGTAAATGTGGATGTAAACAAAACAAATAGCTGTGGTATTGTGGGATTGGCATTTACTGGCCTACTACCATAATAAGCCAAGGAAATATGTTAAAAGAAGTCAGATATCAGAACAGAGTCCTTTAAATATTTTTTAGTGAATTTATGGTCTCCTTTAATTGCGACCAATAACCTGTTAGACTTACCTTGTACCAGGACTGTGTTTTGTCCCTTGGGGGATTTCAGGGCCAGCTGGTCCAGAGTCATGATTTCACCTCCGTTCTTCAGGATGCGAGCACGTGCACGTTCAGTCACACGCAGGGCACACACCTGCAATAAAACAATATTATAGAATTCTCAAGATACTGAACATGACAAATCTTTCAGCTTAATCAGACATTATGTACATCTGGCAATTAAACTTATAAATTTTGAGACATACCAAAAGGGCATAAAGAAAATGCACATACAGTAGAGCGCCATTTTTCCAAAAGCGTCGGGGGACAAGCTTTTTGTTTGTAAAAACGAACATACGGAAATGCGGACAGGGGTCTAACGGCAAGTTAGTACGACAGTTAATGAATAACTTAATGCCATTTTACCTGAGGAACATGGTGTTTCTTTTCGATATTCGTAATTGACAACCTGGACATATAAAAGATATTGGATTATTGCTGAGCATAATTGGCAAAGATCAGTCTAACCTGCTTCAAGGATACGTGCGTTTTTTCATCAAATTCAGTGGAGGGAATGGTAAAATGACATCGCCAAGGAACACGGTGTTTCTTATCGATCTACGTAATTGAAGATTGGGACATATATAAGCCGCTCGAGCACAAGCGTTTAATGAATTATACCTCACCAATGCTGATGCGAGTAAACTGCTAATTTATTTGGCATTACCTGTCCCAAGCCGACGAACTATGCTTGCTTGAGTAAACGAGGGACCCATGGGTCACGGCGCTCAGCTGTTATATATGATAAAATATGATTTGGGAAAGAGGCACATGCTTGTTTTGTGTGGTAATAAATATAAGCTTTATTATGAGTTGTTGATGTTTAGCTTATGTATGATTTTGATAGTATCTTTGGAGATAGGGAAGAGGATTTATTTCATTTATTTTATTAACAAATGGAGTGCTTTTGTCACACAGATTTTGACTTGGCCATATAACTTATAAACAGCACATATTATAAAAGAGTTTAACTATTTATTAAAATTTAATAACAAATATTGTGCCAATATAATTTTTATTAAAAAAAAATAAGAAAATCATAAGATTTTTTAATATAAAATATAACTGAAATGATTATTGAAATAATACTATAGAATATATATAGTATCTGCACTGGTATTCAAATACTTTCATTTTTACCTGAATTTCCCATTCTTATGCAAATAAAATTTTTTAATGCAGTACATATTCATATTCGTGTTCAAATACATTTGCAAAGGATTCGCACCATGTCTAGTATTAATTCAGTTTTAGCCAAACAAAGATGTTGAGAATCCAGAATATACAAAATTCACAAATTTAAATAATGATCTTAAGTACCTGGTTTTATGGCTTTTATTTATATTAAAAAAAAATAAATGTAATATATTCACTTTGGACTACTTTCATATCAATCTACACACTAGACACAGTAGGAATCTAGATTAATATTATCAACTGCATCTTTGTCTATCATTAATTTCCTTCATATGATCCCTAATGATTAGTAATGAATAATATGATTTATTTTTTTTTATCATTAAAATTTCACTGAAAAATACCATAGGTGGCCGCATGGTGTTATTTGGAATAACACTGACATTGACATTCTATCCATCTATACAAAATTCTTACTTCATCAGTAACTGCAAGTTAATTTTCTGTTACTCATCAACAAACAAATTCCTTTTCTATTAATTTTTCTTTAATTTGTTATAAAAAACCAATACAAAATTATTAATTAATTGTTTATTGTTATGTTGTTTTTCAAAACAACTACTAGATGAGTTGGGTTGGACACCTGGATCAACTGTGGCTGGACATTAGCTGCCTGGCTGCCCCAGTGTATGCTTCGCTCAAGCATGCATAATCTGATGAAAGGTCAACAAGGTCAACATACAGGTGACTGAAGAGGGGCTGGATTAAGCCTGGGTCTGATATGGTCTCATAAAAACATTAATAACCTACAATATTTGGCCAATTTCTTTAAGCTTTCTAAACTACAAAGATGATATCCTCATGTGTGCATGATATGAAACAAACGTGCCATGGTCAAAGTTGGGCAAAATTTAAGGTACTAATTTTATATTTATACTAATAACTTATAAAATTTGAAAAATTCAGTACTCATTTTTGGTATTCAATTGAATCTTGATTATATAATGTTACATCCCTGACAAAAAATCTCTAGCTTTAGCAATCCTCTTGTTAAGGGAGTGAATATATTTCTTGATTTTTAAAAAAGTTCATGATGTTTGGGCCCATAACTTATAACAATTACGCAATACTGACATCATTTCTGGCATGTACATAGCGAATGTATAGAAAAATATGTATATTATATATGATCAAAGTCAGATCAGTGGTTTTGATATTAGGCAGTCTTACAGTGTAACAATGGGTTTTTAATTGAAAAACGAAGTTTTTCATTAATATTTCGAAGGAATTAAGTCCTAGTGATAAAATTATTAGCATGGTAGGGGATTATGGTGACATCTAACTGTATGCTACATTTAAGGAACTTAGAGCTGAAGCTGGGGAGCTGAGCTCTAGCAAACTGCATAACACTAGCTTGATGTAAACTTGATGTGACATGGTGCTTGAAAACTTGAATAAAATCTACATTTTTTGATCAACTGGTTTCAAATTTTTGGTGTTAACAGACAAAATGCTAACAAAAACATGCTGTGAAAATTAAATCCACAGTACTTACAGGAAAAAAACGTGCTATGGTCAAACTTGGGCAAAATTTAAGGTACCAATTTTATATTTTTGCCAATATTTAAAAAAAAATTAGACAGATTTTGATCTAATTTTTGGTATATGATTAAATTTTGATCAATTAAAGTTGTATTACTAAAAAAAGTCCCTACCTTTAACACTTTTGGTCTTAAGTGACCAAACATCTTTCCTGATTTTTTTACAAAGTCCATTATGTTTAAGCCCATAACTTTTTTAAATTAAATAATACTGACTTAATTTCTGGCATGTACATAGGAACTATATAGAAGAATATTTATGGTAAATATGAAGAAAACCAGATGAGTGGTTTTGATATTAGGCAGTCCTGAAGTGCAAAAATAGTTTTCTAATAAAACATTGAGGTTTTTCATTAATATCTCGAAGGAACGAAGTCCTATTGACCCAATTTTCGGCATGGTAGGAGATTTTTGGGACATCTAACTGTATGGCAAATTTCAGATTCGTAGGTCCAATGGTGTCGAAACGTGCCAGTCTTACAGACGGACATCCGGACAGACAGACAGACGGACGACGGACAATGGACCATGACTATAGCTCAGATGACTTATAGTCAGCTGAGCTAAAAACGAGATGTGGTTGATACCATACAAGTGCTCTTGGGTAAACTGCTACGTCGCTTACTAGGGGTACAGGGGGCCCGAGCGTTGCAGGGCTAGCTGTGGTTTACACAACTTTGTCCCGGGCGACAACATCAGCCCAGAACAAATTAATTTGGGTCACCACTGGGCTTAACACATGACTGCAGGTCTTGTGACTCGTAATCACAATACTCATTTCAGGTTTTTACATACTTGAAATATATTTCGGAAATACGAATAAATTTTCGGTTCCCCATTTTAATTTTCGGAAAAACGAATTTTCGGAAATTTGGCATTTGGAAATACGGCACTCTACTGTATGTACAAAATTTATTGGCGATTCCTTTTACATAAGCTTGTAAGTATTTCTCGATTAAATTTTGTTTTAAACCTATTTAATGCACATCATACACAAGACCAAACTATATGCAAACTGAGATCTGTAAAACAGCAGCATCAGTTTTGACTACACTGAAGGGCCACACTATGATGTTGATCATCAACTGAAGAACATTAGGCCATACCCAATCAACATTCAAGTTAAAAAGATGGTTAGTTTTCAGAACATGGTGAAAGATGTTTCTTTCTGCCTGCATGCTGAGTGAAAACAATCTACAATTTTCCCACACAAGATCAGGAAATAAATATTTGTCGAGAATTAGCCATTCATTAGTAGGGCCATTTGAAAAACTTAACATACCGTAAACTAGGGACTTGGCTATTCAAGCTTTAAAAACCAAGTTTTGAATCATCAAGCATTACCTTCAGTTTTGGGATCTTGAATATCCTCTGATCATCAGTGATGGTACCGACACATACGGCAATCTTTCCATCACGGCCAGGCTTGTTCATCAGTCTCACCTGAAAGCCGACAGAGATCCTCAGATTATCCATCAATGATGGGGTTTCAAAATCAACATTACTGGTATCTGATTTGTAGCAGGTTATCCTAAACCAATAGAGATGAGGAAACAATGGGATGCTGTATATACTCTTTGATTCTTGAGCAATTATTTTGACATAGATTAAAAGAATTGTACATCACAGGTCTCGTACAAACCAGATTATGCAGGTAACTTTAAAAGTTTCATTTGCTAAATATATTGTTACACAGGATATATTATACATGCTGCCTGGTTAAATTCAGTTATTTCCTTTACTCTGAGAGGATGGAATAACTTCAAAACACTTACAAGACGAGCCAAGGACAGGGGTGGTCGGTTATTCTTGCTCATAAAGAGCCTCTTCAGAATGATTTTGTTGAACTTGGCATCAGTTCTGCGAGCCAAGAAGCGGTACAGCTGCAATGCAATAATACATTATTATAAACCATCATACTTGAAATACGATTGTAATTTCTTTATTGAATAAGTACATTTTTACCAGACATGCATGAACACTGAGTAACATTACATTTTGCAGTACAGAAAATAGTGTTATGCCCAGCTGCTTATATCTTAATTTTGCTGCTTATTTTTATCTGCTTCTTATTTTCTATTTCAATTTATATATATATGCTATTCACTGGTACCTTTCCATCTGTATATACACAGACATACTGTATACTCAATAAGCCATGAGACTGATTGTTTGCATAAATGCCCCCGTTGCCACACCTTTTTCATCAAGTCTTCTGATGGCAGAGTGCAGAATTTAGACATCAGCAATCACAAGTTCAATGAGCAAGTCATGGCATATAATGTGGTACAAACATTCCCTGTATTAGTTTCATGGCCGTTAAATGTGTCGCCTTATTTTGGCAGTTTCTTTAGTGTTGCACTTGCACTATAATTGCTTCCTAATCAAGAAGCGCCATCCGCCAAGCAGTCATAACTATTTGTAAAACAGTTTTAAAACAGTTTCTCTCCTATACCCCCATTATGACCGGTAACCAAGATCCCCTAGCAGATATCAGATGCCTGCAGCAACGAAATGTCTATACTTACAACAGGTGACTGTTTTTCCTCACCTCCCCTGGATACATGCAAAGAGTGTGTGTGCATGACACTATTTATAATCTGAAAAAGCTAGCTTTGATGTCAGTTTTGCTGACAGTGTGGCATTAAATCTTTTACACTAATATGGTTTAAATATCTTACTTATAATCACACAGTTACTGCAACATACTGACAACAGTGCTTTTTACCTCTGTTATTGTGTATTTTGGGCCGTGAAGAAACAGGTCATACTGCTCACTGCAGCCATGGCATCAATACATTAATAATGGTGAGACAACATTTGCAGTGACATGAACTAGATTACTATTCCTCTTTTACAGGTGAAATACACATATTTTAACTGAGAATTTGTTCATTACTACCATTAGCTTACCATAACTAAAACTAAACTTGACTAAATAAAATGGCGATACCCGATATCCCTTTTACAGATGTAGCCTGTGCGCAGCAGTTGCAGCTAGTCATCCAACCCAAGTACTTGTATCAGGTGGTGTACTATTGTCAGACATATCTGACATTTTTTCCACCCTGTGTGGCTTTACTGATTACAGTATACAGATGTGGGCAGGCTATTAGGATAATAATATTTTGTAAAATAATAAGACAGGATTAATGCAGAAACGAGATCATGCTGCATCTGTTCCGTAACCAAACCGATTTAAATAAGTGAACATATTAAGTTATTAACACACATGTACTAACGTTATGTACCTGTAAAACTTTGCATACAACGTGCCTGACAGCAAGTGACAGACACAAGAACCATGCACTGTTTCGATCTGACAAGTCGAGCGCCATTACCAAAACCTCCTGTGTGTGCAATCGTCATTACATTTAAAGAAACCCCGCCGTGGCATGATCAGTGACAATGATCAAATAACAACACGTACCTTCACCAAGAGTCTCAGATAGATATCTTCACTCCTGGGCTCGGTCCTCCGGACCTTCCTATCATGCTTGTGGCAGATGTCCTTCCCCTATAATTGACAAGAAAATAGTAAAAAATAGTAATATAGGAAGAATTTACATATTCTGTTTTATCATATGATTGGCATGTTTTATTATTTTAGTTCATAGGCATGCAGATGTAAGTGGATTTTATTTGAGTTACACATGTACAAGCTCACCATCTTGGGTTATGGTGGCAAAGAGGAAGTACAATTGCACGATGGGATTGATATCTGCGGTCTCTGGTCAATTCGTGCCAAAACCAACTCGCTTAAATCAACTCGTTCCAGCGATACTTTTTCAATGCATGTCGTAAACTCCAATGGGTCTGCAAACATTTTCTTATGTCACAAGCTATGCTAACAAAGGACATCGCTTGTTGAGGCTCTTTCCTAAGTACTATGCCCATAAATTTCTAACATTCCTAAGTGTATTTTAACAATTAAAATATATTTAATTTATTATAGTTGCTGAAGTTATTCATATATTAAAATTTCATTTTTTTTCATATATAGGGGCCTACATTGTATATATTATTGGTGTGCCGATTAATCGAAGATTGGTCGTTTTCTTTCAAAATCGATTAAATCGATTGCATTTTTTTGCATAATCAATTAAAAACGATTATGTTTGCTCATGTAAAGAATCTAATCATGTCAGATATATATATATATATAACCTTGTGCAGCCAACAAACGTCCTACGAAATGTCGACCTTCAACTCCTTGTATGCGGGTGGACTGATGGCTCCATTATGAATACCGATCGATATGTACGATGCATATGTATGACTATACATTGTGGTCAATATTTTATGTACTATAGTATGCAGTAGATTTCAAGGTTGTATAGAAAGTATACACATAAAATAATCGATTAATAATCGATCATCGGTCTTTTTTTTCATTCACCGATTATGACTTTAAAAGGCAAAGAGTATATCTATATAATTCTGGAAGTCTGTCCCGTTGCTCACCTTACTGGGCCCTCCTACACGCATATTTTCACCTTCCACATTCGACGCCTGTATTCCGGATGGTTTTATGCTGCATCCCGGTTTCGACCGTGCCCTATTTTCAGCGTCTTTATAACGGTGTTGAAAAAATCTGGGGACACATTTTACTCGAAGAAAACGTGAACAATTTAGAGGGATGTATAACGATGCATGTGCTTTGATTTCAGGAACGATGGTATTATACATTTATAGAGAAAACAAATCCTAAACCTATACCATTTTTATAACAACAGGAGGATAATCATTTATTTGTTTATGGCCTGTGGACAGGTACTTTTTAAGGACCTTTGAAACCATTAAGGGCAAATTTGAAGCCTTTAAGGAATTCCTTCGCTAAAGATATAAGGTAACATTAAGCAGAAAATGTAAGAATCTGAACATGCACCCCCAAAAGCACGATAACAGATGATATATATGAACTAGGATGATATGAAAGGCAGGAAAAGGAATTTTCATTATTTGGGTCGTTTTCTATAGAATTACCCTTTTAAGGATGCAAAACTGTATGTTTTGACCAGCAAAACAGTAGTCCAAATGTCTAATATATTCCAGGGTTGTCAGGGAATTACTGCCCTTGGAAATACTCCCTTTGGAAAATACCGGGAAATACCATCATGCAAGAAAACACTCATATGTCTTAGAAATAAAGAAAACTTATGTTTATTTGTATATATTGTCTATTGACTTTATGATGCCTCCCGCTTGAGACACCCATCAAACTTGTTCTTGCTGTGGCGCAAAGCTTATGACAAGTACTGTCATCTCGCGGCAAATCATATAACTAATTTACGGCCCTCCGACCAAGCGACTCCTTCCATGATAAGAGCTGGCATTGAGTTACGTCAATCGATACATGGAATCATGTTTTATTTTACGCCTTTTGGTAACGTTAGCAAACATGAGCACTAAAGCTCTGACAGGGCTTAGGCAACGTTTATCCCCTTCAGCACAGGTACAGTCTCAATAGAAATATGAACATATATATGTTGGCTGACCCTAATTGTAGTCCTTATAGCATGCAACTCAACTCGTCGTTCAAAGAAATCAAATATAATTTCAAATAATTTGCTTCATGACCAAGAAAGTTATTTTAGGACAGATCCAGGTATATGCTCATGCCTGGAATCCCGTCACCAACCCACCCAACTCAAAACCAACCCGTCTCTACCCCAACTCCCATCCAACCCCCGCCCAATCCCATTGTTTCGACACAGACCCATTTTTACCCGAAATTATAATATTTTAAGGGATTCTGATTAGTATTCCTGGGTTCGACCCCCCCCCCCCAAACACACCTACCTATTGATGATGCCTTAAATATGATGTAAGTATACCCTAGGGCAGTGGCGGATCCAGAGGGGGACCCCCCCCCCCCCCCCGTTGAGCTGAAAAATCTCTCATTTTATCTAAAGATCTTTTTTCCAATAATTCATTTACAGATTTCTTTTTATTTCCTAGCAATTATATTAATAAATTATCCACGGTTTATTATTTTTCAAATGTGAAGTGGAGCATATTAATGAACAGCTTTGTGATTGGCCCCATATTAGGATACCATCCAAATATTTCTATATAACGAGTCTTTCCGTTATTACTCTTTGCTGGGTCATAACACTGAGAAACCCCCGAATTGAATTCGCCTTTAAGTGAGGCACGGCCTTCATCTTAGCCGAAAGAGCTAAGCCTGGGTTGGGGTCGACGGTGAACAATTTTACGGCTATTCGGCTTAAACTCGAACTCACGATCTGTACTCCGCTGGGTCCCGATGCGCTGTCTAGACTACAGAAACCGGTAAAATAGTTTGTCATACGATTTGAACATTTTAAAAATTATAAAAATTATAAAAATTTTACCATGAGAATTACTTTTAAAAGATGCTGATATTTCGCAAGTTATAGGCATTGATGCGCATTTTCACCATTGACATCAACATTTTACTTTCCAGTTAATATCCTTATTTTGAAGAAATATAAATGTTACAGCCGGCCAGACGTTAATATACCCCCTAACCCCATACAAAAATCCTCATATTTTATGTGACAGGTGCCTCAAAATGTCCGCTTTACTTTTCATATTGAAAGAATTTCCAAAGATATATCTATAATTAAATTTAAGGAAAACATGGTGAAAATAGATGAAAAAAATAACAAATTTATTTAATTATATATATATATATATATATATATATATATATATTAAATTTACAAAACAGAATTAGATTTAATAATACCCATCAGCCCCCAACCTAATATTATAGCGCCCCTCTGGTCTCGAATTCCTGGATCCGCCACTGCATGCATGCAGGTGTGATGGAGGACTATTCAAACTATCTACGTCCAAGCGTCGCGCCCATACCTCCCCCCAATATAAATATGCTGCCACCTGTGTTTAACTGTCCGTCATATGGGTGTGACGGGTGATTAAATGTAACATATAGAAACCATGCAGGCATGTTTTGAACTATACAAGGGCGGATTCAGAGGGAGCGCATGGTGTGCAAATTTCCTCTATTAAAAAAGACTGGAAATAAAATAGGCCTAGTCCCGAAAAAGCGTTTTAATTCCTACCCCGCCGCCCCCCCCCCCCCGTTCAAATATCCCTAGTTTACCCCTCACGATAATCCCCACCGCCATGCATGGATATATATATATATATATATATATATATATATATATATATTTATATATATATATTCACATAATGATTGTCCAGCTTTTCGTCATAGATTTATACACAACCTGCATGTGTATTTTAGTCGGGATTTTTACATCAGGTCAAGTTTGGCCTTAAATTCCGTATTATATTAATGGTGGTTTACATATTTAGAAATAAAATGCTCCTGTGGAAAATCTGGCTGCACCTTATATGTACATTTAGACGTAGATTTAGACCAGTAAGCTTTTAAATTCTAAACGCTGCATGGGCCTGTTTATTGAATTCTGCAGCATGGGCCTATTTTTTAAATTCTGCATGCAGCATGTACCTATTTATTGAATTCTACAACATGGGCTTATTTATTAAATTCTGCCGCATGGGCCTATTTATTGAATTCTGCAGCATTGGCCTGTTTATTAAATTCTGCAGCATGGGCCTATTTATTGAATTCTGCAGCATGGGCGTATTTATTGAATTCCGTTACACATAAGTTATACTGTGCTAAACATTAAATTAAAAAAATGATTTATCAATCATAATATCACAATGGAGTTGAGATATAAAGGATATTTTTAATAGGCCCATTATAGATGGGTCGCATAGTCATCAATATGTAAGAGAAATTCCCCCCCCCCCCCCCCCGAGTCCTGGCTATAACTATAGACCCGGTCGACCAGCGTTAATGTTGAGACACCCACTTAATTCTATCAAGTATGCATGCGGGATTTCTTAAATAGTTTCGCACCGTTTGCTTACTTCTCTGTATCTCTGCATGCGAGAGTTGTATAAAACCTATTGGTACCTCTATCACACTAAATAAAATAGGTGTCACCACTTGTCCCATAAAACAGATGAAGCGTTCCAATATGGACACCAGCATGAAATAAAGTTTTAAGGTAATTGATGTATTAATCATTGAGAAATTGGAGATTTTGTACAAAGTATATATAAGTAAAATGAGCCAAATATTGTGAAATGTCAAATATGTTAGTTATTGTTTATAATTACCTGCTCGGCAAAATCTGTTCAAAATCATGATATACATATACATTTTATTTATTTAATTTTAAGGTTTAATTGTCGATTTATACTCAACAGCTTCGAACCCTCTGAAGTGTTTAACGTTTAAACGTGCTGATACTCATGATTTTTGTTGTGTAGCTCCCAGATCACAGGTTATAGGCCTGGACCTAATCCAGGTTTACACACCTCGATGATTCATGCCCTGCTAGTGGAATTAAGCAAAGACGGGCATCCGTAAAAAAAACTATTACAATTGAAGGTAGTTCTGTAAACTATTCTCAAATAACCAACTAGAATACGGGTAGCTGATAAGCGACTATGTGTATCCGCCAAAGTCAGAGTATAGGACGGGTGAAGTGAGGCATGGATTGAGTGGCAAGGGGAAATAGAGTTAGATGTGTTACATATATTGGCATGCATGGATGTCGGTCACGTAATCATGATTGTAGGTGGCGCCACCTGTAATGTGAACGAGAAACTATCCAAGATGTATACACATGCCAAATTTCAAATGTATAAGTCAAACCCCTGTCGAGATATGAGTGATTTTTTCCCACAGCAGACAAACAGATGGACGCTGTGTAAAAATGGTTGCAGATGGCGCCACCAGTTTTGTGTATGATAAAGAGCTATGAGAGATCCAAACACATGCAAAACTTTAGGAAGATGCGTTAAACCAATCCGGAGATATTAGCATGGATATCTGCAGCATGAACGTAAATGTAGGTGGCGCCACCTGTCATAAAATAAAAAGAAGCTATCCAGGATGTATACGCATGCAAAATTTCAGGTGAACTAGGCAAACCACGTAAGAGATATGAGTGATCCAAACCCAAGTGAAACAAACAGATGGAGGCTGTGCAAAGTGGATGCAAGTGGCGCCATCAGTTTCTTTTATGATAAAGAGCTATGTGAGATCTAAACACATGCAAATTTTCAGGAAGACACGTCACACCAGTCCGGAGATATAAGCATGGATGTCTGAAACGTGAACGTGAATGTAGGTGGCGCCACCTGTCACAAACTCAAGAAAGCTATCCAGGATGTATACGCATGCAAAATTTCAGGTGAATTAGTCAAACAATTATATCCCAAGGCAGCTGAACAGATGGACGCTGTGCAAAAATGGTTGCAGGTAACGCCACCATTTTTGTGTATGTTATAAAGCTATCCAAGGGCTACAATTGTATAAAATGTTTTATAATGATTGATCAAACAAGTCCGAAGATATGTGGTTTAATTTGTCAAAACAAACGCACAGTTCGACGCACTAGAGAGAGGAAAGGTCATAGGTCACCCAAAAATGAGGGCGCAGCAGTTCACATGTGACCCGATCATAATTCCGAATTTTAAAAAATTCTGCCTAGTGGTTACGGAGAAGATCTCTGGAAACCTATGGGGCGGCGCGGCGGCGGCGTGCAATTGATAGCATTTTATCCGCAAAACTCTGTTTTGGCGGATACAATGAGTTAGTTAGAGGGCTCTAATTTATTTAATTTTAGAGATAGTGTTAAAATTTCATATTCTAATAGCAATTTAGTGTCATTATAGAATGCTTTTATAATAAATGAGGTGAGAAATATTGGGTGTGTGAAGGTTATGTAAACCTATTCCATGTGCGTTTGTTGTGTGAATCAAGGATTTCATCCAGATCCCAGAAATTGCCCTGATTTGATTGGCTGATACACATGTGACATCATGGACTGAATGTTATCAACAACTCAGATCTAGTAATGCATGTTGTTTTACAATTAAGTTGTCCAAGGTCAAAAGGCAGGTAAAAAGCGAAGGCTCTGGAAACTGGCAGTGGCCCACCTGCGAAATAAAATAAACGGGCCGTCCCGTGAATGAGGACATAAAGTGATTACCGCCATTTCGGGCGCCCGGTACCAGGATGAGGACCAGCGTACTGGCTGTATTAATTACCAGCCAAATATAAGTGCAAACTGGGTCGTGTACTCATGGTTATAGAGTGATGACCACGTTAAAATTCTCATGCTATTTTTCGACAAAAAAATATTTACCTTATACTTGCCGGCAGCATGGTTCCAGGCTCTAGGGATTCAGTCGTTTGGTTTTAAAAAAGTGAATTTCGAAAGAATAAAAAAGGCAAGGCTCCAGGCATAAGCTGGAACATGGGGGATCCAGGACGTATCCGACTGGGAAAAGGATCCGGACATGATAAGGAAGTGAAGAACAGGCACCGAAAGAAAGAATCCCGTAACCGCACGCTCTTGGCCGAGTGCCAGAACCGGTGTTATCAGACCAACCAGAGCCGGTGTGGCATGTTTAATTTTTGGAGCTGGATGCACAATGCACTACCACGTTTTCACTGGTCTGATTACAATTCTTTGCTCTGTGCCAGCCCTGCTGATGGAACCCATAGAATCTTGCTACAGGAGAGCATAGGACAGCTGAAACTTAACAATGTAGAAATATGTTTAAAGCAATAAAGGTGGGGGTGGGGGAATGGGGAATGTATCGGGCAAGGTAGCGTCCAAAAATTATTATATGTCACCATGCACCTAAACCGTGTGTGACTTCTTCCCAACGAACGCTTTTTTCAACATCGAACTTGTCTCAGTAGAACGTATATAGCACTATTATTTTTATTCATTATTAAACAAAACATGTAATGTTGATATCACACGTATATATAAAATATTTTGTTTATGAAATCCTAGATGATTGTTTTTCTCTAATCGATAGGGACAGAAGCGCACTACTAAGTTTTCATTGCTTTTGATATTTGAAATAAGATCTGAAGTAATGAGATTAAAAAGAAGGCCGGCAAATAGTCACATAAACCCACCAAAAACTAGAATACTATCGAAAATCATCCAAGTACCACTGGAAATCCACTAATTTCTCTGACACACTTGAAAATTTTAGATCTTTTTACTTATAATTAGCAGTAAATTATATTAAGTAATTAATAACATTTTATACTTTAAAGATATGATTTTTATAAGGACTGCACGGGAACCCGACGCTGTTCGAACCCGGTGACTTGATATAGGCCTAACTGGCCTTGGACTGAGGGATATGTATGTAGGCCTATCGCCAACTGTTGGCCAAATCTGTTACTAACATTGCAAGCTTGACAGGAGTGAGAAGAGAAATAAACGACATGTTAAATTTCAGTGTAAAATTCTTATAATATATATCCATATATTATTATTTTATGCTATTTGTCAGTTAATACAACTGAACTTCCAAAATGTCAAAAAAATTAGTTGATTTCCAGTGTTTTTTTTTTTTTTTGTGATTTTCGGTGGTTTAATTCGATCGTTGGTTCTCGATGGTTTCCCGTAAAAAATCCCGCCTCGAGTAAATTTTGAAGATAAACTCAAATGTTTTCATTTTAGCGCAAGGCCAATGGTTGAATTAATAGCGAATTCCAGATGCTTATATGTATAGCCTAAAGTTCCTTAATGAAATCCTGTGAATAGACAATCTAATATTCTCTGCAAAGAAAAGAATATAGTATAGAAAGAAAAGAAAAAAAGGAAAAAATAAACAAAATTAGTAAAGAAAAGAAATGAAAAGAAAAAATAATAGTAAAAAAAAGAAACGAAAAGAAAGCGAAACGTGGGGCTGGTGAATATAGTATAGATATATATGGAATTGCCTGAATGCACTCTATCAATATATTACATAATACAAATATAATATGCAATGGTAATAATATCACACGAAGTGAAATATTACTAGTATATAATTGCATTTCATAAACATTATGTAACACCGTTTACATATATTCAAAATGGAATGAGGGAGTGTAGTGCATAAGTGCTATATGGCTGACCGAAATGTCGAGTCGTGGAGACCACACGAATAATTGTAGCGAGTTTGTCAGGGAGTGAGTCATACTCGGGACAATTTCGGCATGGTACCATCGTCTGTTAGCCCCCGGCCCCCTGGCATGTACCAGAGCAACTAGGAGTACGAGGGTCTCAGTAGGTGTTGTTGTCACAGTTTACACGACGAACAGATTGTTTGTTTACGAGTATGTTGTTAAAACCCGGGTGCTAACTCATTCAAGGTTCAGATGTTGTCATAAGGCTCTAAATTTCTACAATACGGCAACGTGAAGTTTGTGGAAAGAAGAAAAAACTGTTGACGGTCCCAGGATCTGAGTCAAACGCATTTGATAACTTGTCTGCTGACAGTGACAAGCATATAACGTGAGTAAATCTATCAAGTGTGCTACTACTATTCAGCTAAGCGCAGTATCGCTCTGCTAAGCATTGGCAACCACCCTTTTTTGTGCGTCAGTCCGTATCTTAAGTTACAAGTTACCTTTTGTTCAGTACATTTTTAATAAAAGAAGGGCACTTTATTTCTGTACAGAATTAATTTTAAATTTAGAATTTAATACTAGTTTATGATATACTCATATAGGCCTACAATTTTTTTTAAAAAGAAATGGTGCAGACCTGGCAGACTCAGTGAGTGATAATCCTGTAACACGATAATATTGATAGCCTTTTTCTTGTTGATCAGCACACATTTTGGTAAATAATGGCTTCAGAGTCAATGGGAGTGGAATTGTAATAAATAATTTGTTTTGTGATTTGTTAAAACAATCTTAGTTATTCTTTACAGTTTATATTTTATAATCTCGCTATAATAAGTATCTGAAACATCTGCTGTGGAAACATACTTCTAATTTAACATTTAGCGAAAATCTTAATTATTCACACCATGATAATAGCGCCTTTTAAATAAATTTCAGTTTGCTTAGTTTATTATGAGAAGTCATAGTGAAAGTTTTTAGCAGAGAATTAATTAATTTGGGAATACATGATAGTATTTTAATAAGAATGTAAGACAGTTCTTGCAGTCTGAGACAAGGTCTGAAAATTTTTTTAAAATCTGTCTTTTTTTTTTTTTATCAAATGCCTTTTGCTTGTCTAACAGTAACACTAACACTGTCGTTACAAGCATAGGAGTTAATATGGTACTGTAACAAAAATTGCTGGTAACATTTTGCTTGTTAAGTGAACATTCATTAACCAAATGGAATATATAAGAAAACAAGACATACCATATTTCTTGAGTTGAAAATGAATATCACTGATATTCTCAATGGACAGGATGTATTTCCTCCACAAGAATCACAAGACAATTTGAACAACAAATCATATGACAGTATAAAGACGCACATGAATAAGGCATGCACTGAAGGTTACTCATACATTTTGTTCATGGAGGCTATCTCTTATGTCAATATTGGCACAGATAAAAACTTGGTAAGCCTGCACTGATTCATTGCACTGTTGCACTTAAGTGGCAGATATATTTGATCGACCTGTGAATTATGAGGGGCCTTTGAATCAGTTCAATTAATCAATTCTTTACTTTCAGTTCGATTCTCCACATGGTTATTACTTTAGTACTGGTTGTAAATTTAAGACTTTCTTTTAAATATTTCTTCATTGGACATTAGTTGTGTTTACCAAAGTAAAGTTTGCCCATGGGTTCTTGCCACCATTTTTTTTCTATATACAGTCGAGCCCACTTTGTGTCATATCAGTTAATAGAAAATCCTGTTTATTGTCACATAAATCTGAAATCCCAAACCATTTCCTGTAGAAACAATGGTAAATCTGACCGTTTAATGTCATGGAATATTGTCATAATCCCGTTTATTGTCATGCTTGGACCCCTTGGCAGTGATACCAGGTTGCAGATAATATCACATCAGATGCCGACACGGCGATCAACGAGGCCAAGAGCCTGTAATCAGTCAGGCGTATCGAACGATCACATCTCCCACCTGAGTACGGCAGGCAAGTGCAGTGATGCATGCAGGTCACTTCCCATCACTTAGCTAATAAACGTCTTAAGATACCAAGGTAATCCAGTTCATTGCATATCTTCGTACGTTAACAAGGGCGATGTTTTCGATTCATTTTATACATAATGAACTCCTGGCCTTTGCAAGGCCATGGTTTACACCTCGGTGTCGTTTCGCCGAGATGGTATGAAGCGCGAGCTCTGAACATTGCTTACGACTGGAAATCCCCTTTAATGGTCAACAAAAAGCTGGAGGTTTTGTGAGCACTGGAGGAGATACCCGGTTTTAAACCTCAATCGCAGCGAAACTTCAGTTGACAATGGCATAACGATGCCCGCTCCCCCAACAGGCCTATCATAAAGATGATCATGGAAATTTGAGCCATTAATAAGATATCCGGAAAATAAGGCGCAATAGTCGGGGAAATAATTAATTAGTAAAATAGTTTGCCTTACACATAAAGTTATAATCGTGCCGCATATTTCCAGACATTTGACGTCATGACCCAGATGTTACGTCTTTTCTGTTGGCAAGTCAGGTTTTTGTCAGATATTGTGGCATGCGGCACAAAACTTACAGGATATGAATTTTCAGGTGCACATAAACGTAATTTGATATTCTGTTGTGCAATAAAAATATTCAAAAACGTTTCTGTTTCCTTTTTTTTGACGATTCATTTAATATCATTCAAGACATAACGCTTCTTCTATGACTCAAAAGGACATCAGTGTTGAAGCCCGCATAATGTCACATCCTGGTTATTATCATAATTTATGCATGCACCACCGACATGACAATTAGCGGGCTTGACTGTAAGTGGAGTGGTTTACTGGCAAGCATTGAAACTTGACCTTGAGCAGGCACAAAATAAATTGTCTTTATATCATAGCATGGTTCATCCAAAATTAACTGCACACTGGGGGGTTCAGGATGATACTTGCCAAAAGTATAAAAAATAAAACAAATCAATTCAGAGGTTAAGATTCAATTATAATTTAATTCTTAGTTGGGGTTTGTGGGTGGCAATTCAATGCATCTTTTATTCAGTGCATTGTTGGTTTTGTTACCTCACCTAATATGTCAGTTCTATGGTATTTATATGTTCTTGTTGAACAAACAAGAATTGTGGGTACCCAGGGTACAATGTCATAAGCAAATTTGAATACCAAAGGTCTAAAGTACATTAAGTACATTAAAGTACATTATGCTGAACTCTTTTAATAACTGGAGTGAGGTTCCCCTTGGCACAGATACATATCACTGCTGATTTGGTTAATACCATATATATCATATGACACATACCACAATTGACTATTACAAATTTCCTGATTCCAATGTCTGATGAAATGTAGTTGTTTCCTGATTTAACTTTTTTTGTATCCTCAGTAAACCACATATTTTATAATGTATGGATGTTTATAAGAGTTGTGTTATATACTTCATGTTAAACTATTGATCCTAACATGGAAAAATTAAGGTGAAGTTACGGTGAAAATTTGTAAGTTTTGTTAACAGTTAGTATATACCGTAAAATCTGTGAAATTTCGTACCTCGATGAATTTCGTACATGGTCTTTCTTCAGTAACCATAATTATTAAAATGACATGTTAAATTTCGAACTGCCGATGGTCTGTTACGCCATATTTGACGTTAGCAGGACTGCCGTGAATGTAACACTGACGTAACCTCACCCTGTTATCTGGTTTTGAACAAGCCTACCGGTCCGATCGATGTGAATGCCATGCTATTGATAATTAATATGAATTATATCTACATCATATAGAATGTAATTTGACTGAAAACTTAGATTTTTGTTTCAGTGACAATAGAAAAGCTTAAAATATCTCTTATGTGAGTTGCTTAATTGTCCGGGGTGCGAGCGACACGCCGTGAATAACTGACAGACGTCCATGAAGTTTGACGGAGGTTGGAAATTGGATAATCAGGATTAACTCCGTAAATGATCTCAAGAACACTAGCTTTACGTGCACCGTAAAGGGGGATTTCTGTGTATAAGCCAGGTTCAAATTGGTCTCTTTCAAGCAAGCTCAGCGCTCTGGTGTATGTAATAGCAATGTTAATCAGTTTGAAAATTAATGCTAATTTCCATTAAAACATTTAAAATAAATATCTTGAATGTCACACCAGAACGACCAGTTTCGAGTACCCGGGTACCGTATCACCCAACAATCAAGTCACATGAGATCAAACGGTACATCAAAGAGCTGGCAGACGTTCATGAAGTTTAACGAAGGTTGGATATTTGATATTGGAAAATCAGGATCGATTAACTCTTTAAGTGATCAAAAGACCTCTAGTTTATTGTGCACCTTTAATGGGGATTTCCATGCGTAAGCCAACTGAAAAACGATGTCCCCGGGCAAAGCCCCGTATGTCACGCAAGCATGTACGGGTGTCGAGCTTCATGACAGGATTAAATCCTTCAGATATACTTTTTAAGATTACTTTTCCAAAGTGATTTAATATAAAATAAACAACACAAGTATAGAAAATAATGTTTTTATTCATGAAACTTCATGGTTCACACGGATGAATGCAAAATCGGCGAGTGAATACTTGAGGCTCCTATTATCGCCCACTGCCGACGAGGCATCTCAACTTGTCAAGACCATAATTTTAAAACTGCTGAAATGGATTGTTAAATTTCGGACTTCCACAAATTTAATTATTTTTTTCTGTACAAAATTTCACAGATTTTACGGTATTATGAATGTTAAGAGGTTGAAACATATAACATTGAACTGTTGCAAGCTTGCCAGGAAAAATTGAGAATTTCCCTTCAGTTCCTACAATGGTGCATACAGTCAACAAAAAATTAAGCCCATTTTCCACAATTTTTAAGAATTCTCCAAAGGAATCAAGTCAAGAGCACAAATTAGCAACATTATCAAGGACACGGTCCTCATTTGCCAAAAAAAAATGATCCAGGAAAAAATTAATTTTCCTAATAAACAAATTGAAAATCCTTTAGTGGAAAGTTGAGGTGAAAATTTAGGTTTCATCTTTCTTAATCAAAGTTTGATGTTTAAAGATCTTGGTTATTGTTTTTTTTTAAGATGAAGATAACAAAGTGCTGACTCAGAGATTAAAAGATAAGATTCTTAATGTTATCTTAATGTTAGCAAGTCCTGATTAATGCCCCTTGTAATTTGTAATGTACTTTTATCAAAATATTGACAGCAAATGTACTCAAACTGCAGTCCATGTGACATAGGTCTAGGACAAATCCGCCCCCTCCCCCTTCCTGTCAAACTTACTGTATGTTAATTTTAATTTATTGTCTGTAAATAAACAAAAAAAATTGTGTGGCATACTTGTTTTCTTGGATGTGTTAACAATAAAATTAACACAGAAATTCTTGTGTTAAACTATTTTGTAATGTCTTAAGAAATTCTATAATTAAGGTCTCTATTTCCTCAAATATGTGAAATGTACAAAGAAATATATCGGGTAAGAAGTTATAGGAGATACATTGGAATAAAAATGCCATTGGAGTCTTTATTACCTTCATAAATCATAGTATAAACATAATATATATTCATATATTGAACATATTTTGTATATATTATGAATTATGTTATATAGATTATATATACATTTCTTCATATTTACCATAAATATTCCCTTATATAGTTTCTTTGTACATGCCAGAAAGTAAGTCAGTATTACATAATTGATGAAAGTTATTGGCCTAAAAATAATGCACTTAGTAAAAAAATCAGAAAAGATACTCACTTAACATGATAAGTGTTGGAGCTAGAGAATTTTTTCAGGTATATAAATTTATTTAATCAAGATTCAATTATAAACCCAAAATGAGATCTGAATTTTGTAAATTTTTAGCTCAGCTGACCATATTAAAGTTATCTGAGCTATAGTCGTGGTCCATTGTCTGTCATCCATCCGTCCTTCCGTAGATGTGGCACGTTTTGAAACCTTAAGACCTAGGAATCCAAAATTCGGCATAATGTTTTAAAGATATCCCCAAGATCTCCTACCAAGCCAAAAACTGGGTCTTTCCGACTTAGTTCCTTTGAGAAATTAAGGAAAAACCTCAATTTTTTATTAAAAACCTATTTTCAAACTTCAGGACTGCCTAATATCAAAACCACTCATCTGTTTTTCTCATATTTACCATAATTATTTCTCTATATAGTTCCTATGTACATGCCAGAAATTGGGTCTGTATCATATAATTTAAAAAAGTTATGGGCCCAAACATATTGCACTTTGTAAAAAATCAGGAAAAATATGTGGTCACTTAACACAAAAAAATGTTAAAGCTAGAGACTTTTTTTCAGTAATATAACTTTAATTAATCAAAATTTAATTGTATACCGAAAATTAGATCAAAATCTTTTAAAGTTTTTAAAATATTAGCAAAAAATAAAAATTGGTACCTTAAATTTTGCCCAAATTTTACCATGGCACATAAATAATTTTAAATATTTGAAAATAATTTCATTTAAATTAAATTTTATCCTTTACATATATGCAGAGATGCTGTAGTTCCCACCAGTCCCTGTAAGCACCACTGAATTTAATTCTGTATTCTGTATTTATATCCAAAGGTGTTGTATCTCTTCCCCCCCCCCCCCCCCCCCCAGTCATTGAGCCCTAGTTCCTGAGTATTTTTATTGCAACTTCAAAAATAAATGGTGATGCAGTTATAACTGTCTTAATCAGCTGAGCGCGCGTGACCCATGGGTCCCTTGTTAAAGTTATTAAGGCCCCACTTTAAAAGTGGGTGCCCTATAGTAATTGACCTGTCCGTCTGTCCACAAACTCTTTTTCGGGATGATAACTCCAGTTAGGATTGAAGGATTGAGTTCAAACCTAAAATATGTATTAACCATCAATTATGGAAGATCCCTATCAATTGGGGTCCGGAGGTCAAAGATCAAAAAAGTTATTCACAGTTTTGTGTTAAATTTTAGGTCCCTCTTTCAGCAGGGCAGAAATCATAATTGTAACCATAATTCACATCATGGTGGAGGTGCAGTGCTCTGCTCACGTGGAAGTTGTTCATTGCAAAAACTACCTCTACAGACTTACTCCACAATTGATGCAGTAGCAGCAAATCTAATCATACAAAAACAACAAGACACAACTCATTTCAGTTGTTACTCATGTATTGTCCTCCAAGAACTCCATTATATGAAATCAGTGATTGCATTAAAAACTTTATCAATATGCACAGAGGATCACAAGTTATCATTGCAGGTGATTTTAACATTGACCTGACAAAAACTTGTCAAAGAACACGGTCATAAACCAGTTGCAACCTTAGGGTTCACCCAGGTTACAACTGGCCCAACAAACCACAGTGGCTCTCATTTAGACCATGTTTGGACAAATCTAACATCTTCCAACATCTCAAGGAATTTGGACACATTTTAGTGACCATCAACAAATGCACATTAATATTCATATGAAGCCATTCTACACAACACAGCACATCTGTAGACCTAAGCCCAAGAACAGCTGAATCTCATTTCAAGAGAATGACCATTTTATCACTACTAACCAGCAGCTGACCCTCTCTAATACCACAAGGTTCATGAACAGACTCAAGCCTCACATATAATAAGGCCAATTTAACATACAAATACTGGAAAAATATTTGACACAGCCCAGCCAAGACTTCAATCAAGAATAATTGGCATAGGTAATACACAAATACAGAAACTAAAAATGCATGCAGTTGTTTTATATCATTATTTTGATAGCTTTGAACATTTTCACTTTACCATATCTTTTCTTCCAGTTTATACATGTCACCTGTTCTTTACAGGTTCTTTAATTTTCAAATATCACTCTTATCAGCCCATGCTACCAAAGCACACCAAATTTACAGTACTTCAGTTTATAATAACTGCATCTTTTGCGGGGCCCTTCCTGACCTGTCAGTTTTCTAGTTAGCATAAAGTTATTAGCATTATTTAATATAATTAAACCCATCAGCAGGCATATTTGGTAAAATATTAGGGTAATTAAAAATGAAATTTAGAAAAGTGAATTTTGGTTCAAATTTCTTTTCAGATATTTATTGTTTTACAAATTTAAATAATATATTTTATTAAAAATATATTTACATCTGCATCAAAATGTGATGTTATATGACCAAATCAGCTCAATTTTGGTTGCATTGTGTAATTGTCATTCAATTTATATATTAAATAATATGTTATACTATATAAAGACTAGAGTTACATTCATTAACTTGACCCATCATTATCCCCCCCCCCCCCCACACACACACACCATGAACTCCTCCCACCTATGGAGTGCCACCTTTATGGCATCTGTAATTATAATAATCATATTATATATTTTAAAAAATTGCAATTATTGTTTAATGATAATAATAAAATAGGTTGGATTAGAAAAATGTGTAAACTGCTGAACTGTCAACAGCTTATCATAAAGCCAACCAATGATCATGCTTATAGTGTAGGTCCTATTTTCACTAAATGAATTATGCTTCAGGTTCAATATTTGAATATATCCTATCATCCGACCATGACCTATATTACTTCTTGTTCTCAGACTTTATCTCCATTTGATATTATCTTAGATTTATACCTTAAAGGTCAATTTCAGCTGAGCACAGTGACCCATGGGCCCCTTGTTTTTAATAGTATAATCAGATCTGTCACAGTATATATAGACTTATCACAAAAAGTATCCTCTGGTCTTTGTGCTTCCTGTGATAATATTCATTAATATTCATAAGGTGAGAGGAAGGCTTTACGACAGTAAATATAACAAATGATCCCTGAGTCTTATGTTAAGTTTGATCAGAAGTAGAGCAGTGTTAGAGATCTGGCACAGATTGGCACAGTGTATCTGATTGGGAGGCAAGGGCAAAGTACTACATCACCGTTGTTGCACATTGTATGATATCATAACACTGGTGATAATAACTTGTGTTCCTGCAATTCTGTTCATGACAAAAAGACGCTGTGTTAAGAGAAACTGGTAGGTCCTGTCATACCTGAATATTAAGCATCAAATTGATCTAATATGATTTTGGGATCTTTGTTCTTGGTAATTTTGAAACCTTCATCTGCAAGCAGAAAATGAAATAATGGCCATAATATTGAAAATTATGACGTTAACAAAAACATAATCAGAAAGAATAATAAGTATAATGTACAAATTCTGTATCATTAGCATCATATGATTCAGTTACTATAAAGAGTGCAATATGAGCAGGCCATTATCCCAGATTTAAGGATGAGAAGAAAGTACTGGGCATTATTGATTTTAATTTCATCATGTTTGGTCTGCTGCAATGCAGCTAATATCTTGAGTGCATGTCTGATTTTCCATGTTTTCATTAAAAAAATTACCAGTATGTAGTGTCTTGTGAAAAGTTTTGTCTGAATATATATGATAGTACGAAATATTAGTATATATTAATCCACAGTCAGTGGTGATGTTTATGGTTTCATTTAACATGTGGATCAGTTTTCAAAACTGAACTGATAGCAGAATAATAAGTATTTTGTCTTCTTCTCATAGTGCACTAAGGGATGGCAGCCGCAGACCCTAGGGCTGTCCAGTGTCTGTCTGTTCAAAGCCTGTCTGACTTGACCAATGGCACCCCAGCATCACCTGAGAGCCGCCCAATATTACAGGACAATTTTCTCCTTCATTCCAAAGGAAAGACGCCGTACACAGTACAATTGTGGAGCTCAAAAGTAACATACAATGTGGCAACTGCTGGAGAGATTACCGCCGACAAAACTGTGATCAATTTTTCTGATATTATTGGTTGTAATTGTTTAAAAGGTAAAAAGAGCGGGGACCCCAGCTCGTACCTAGCCTTGTACACATACCCGAGAAAACGGAAAATACTTGGCAAACGGAAAGTGCGGAGTCGACATGTGGTGTGTTTTACGTTCAATAAACATTCAACATACGCTGATAATTGTCATATTACTGAAAAATGGAGGTTAGTGATTCGCTGCCTGCTGGCTGGAGTGGAAGTTACGTTAGATACAAGTAAGTGCTTATTAAATTTACAGATTAATTTAGGAGATACTTTAGACTGGCCCAGTAGTTAAAGCTAATAAGACTTGCTCTCACTGATAAAACTAGAAAGACTTGCTCTTGCTTTGAATGGCAGTGCCTAGGACAGACACTGCCCCCAAGTAGTAAATTATTAAACTAATTTTTGGTTCTCTGACCGCAGTATATGAGCCAGCACAGAAGGTTTGGACAGAATAATGTCTAATGATGCATGGAATTATGTTAAAATTATTTATATTTCAGTTGAGTGGTATATACAATTACTGCTGGCCTTGTAGTTCTAGAGGTACTCATCTGGTGTTAAAGGCAATACAGGATATTATTAAATTGCTGCCTTCTTGATTCATTGAAACAGTCTGATCCAGGACTCCTGCCTCATAATAGTGCCATAAGAAACATTTTTTTTACCAGCACAATCATGCAGTATAATATATGGGTTTAAGTGTTATTTATCCATGGCCACCTGTTAAACCACGTGATGTGTTATTAATTTTCACAGCACCAGCAGGTCAAGCATCTCATTTATCACAAACACAATAACACGGCATCTTGAACAGTTTTATAGCTAATAAGAACTCCAATTTTTTTTCATTTCCCTGCTTTTCCAAAGATGTTACTGAGAGCCTGCACTAATAAAGGTTACCTTAACCCTGCTCATAATAAATAATAGACCTTGGATTTTGCTCCCTCTGCATCCCCACTCCATCAACCTCTGTTGATTGTTTATTGTAGCCATGTAACCGTTGCCAGAAAAACTTATAGCAGCCTAGCAAAGAGTGCCCAGAGCCAATGTTGATTCAGTTCTTTTGAATGACAGCTTACGAGCCTAAAATCTGGCATGTGTGCATAGACGACAGGCTAAGAAAGAGAGACCTGACACCTTGCCGGGCAGGTTACCTGTCAGTCATAACGAAATGTCTCTTGGCACTCCTGGCTTGAATGATATCTGTTTTTCTGGCTAGGATACAGCTCTACAACAAAATACTGTAGTTTAAATGTCATAGGAGGTCGATGGATTGGGAACACAGAGGGAGCTTATTTGAACTAGTATTAAATTAGAGATAGTTTAGAGTACCTTCCCCAGTGAAGTCAGTGGAGTTGAATTCAGTATTGGGAAACCATATTTGACATGCCTGTAGTGCAAAAACAGCTTCAGGAGATGTGCACATCATACTTGGAACAATCAATGATTCAATATAACAACATTCTGACTCACTCATGATCAATTGTCATGTCTCACACATATGATTTCAGACAGATCCTTATTATATTGTGAATAATTGATTATTGGGAAACCAAGAGGCCCATCATATCATTTTAAACAGAGCACTTCTGTGTACTGCACAGTAGGCTAGTATGAATAATATTAGTTCACCATGATGATATGTTTCATAATGCAAATGATAGTGAATGTACTAGAGTGCAGCGTTTTAGCAAAACCTGTGAGCTTATGCGATGGCGCAGCGTCATCCATCCACCGTCCACCATCCATCATCATCCGTACATTAACCTATGCTATCTCAAAATCTGTCAGAGCTAGCAGCACCAAATTTTAGGAAGGATAAGTAATATGTCAAACACTATTGGATCGAGCTTATTTTTTATGCCCCCCGCCACAAAGTGGCCGGGGCATATAGTTTTACCCATGTCCGTCCTTCCGTCATTCCGAAATCAAACAGTTGTACGGACTTTTTTTCGCAATGCCTGCAGATATTGGCCTGATTTTTGGTGTGTGGGCAGATAATGACCAGTTACAGATCGAGTTCGCGTTTCGTCCCGGTTGACCTACTTTTGATCGTTTTACGGCTCCTAAACTTAGAAAATTTCATGAAAAATGGAAATATTCATGACAAATACTCATGTACAGACTTTTTTACACAATGCCTGCAGATATTGGCCTGATTTTTGGTGTGTGGGCAGATAATGACCAGTTACAGATCGAGTTCGCGTTTCGTCCCGGTTGACCTACTTTTGACTGTTTTACGGCTCCTAAATTTAGAAAATTTCATGAAAAATAGAAATTTTCATGACAAATACACATTTACAGACTTTTTTTCGCAATGCCTGCAGATATTGGCCTGATTTTTGGTGTGTGGGCAGATAATGACCAGTTACAGATCGAGTTCGCGTTTCATCCCGATTGACCTACTTTTGACCGTTTTACGGCTCCTAAACTTAGAAAAATTCATGAAAAATAGAAATTTTCATGACAAATACACATGTATAGCCGTTTTTAGCCCTCAGCTCATAGGCTAAGGGGCTATTGTCGTCACCCAAGCTGTCCGTCTGTCCATCTGTCTGTCCGGTGTCTGTCCGTCCGTCCGTTCCGCGTCTGTTAACTTTTACCTTGTGAGCGGGATATCTCTAAAAGGATTCACCGTTGGAATTTTATTTCATCAGTGAAGATGTATATTGATAAAATCTCGGTCAAGTTCGAAGATGGGTGACCTTGACCCATTTTTCTACATTTTAGAGCTGATTATAGAAAAACACTCAGAAGTTTATATCTCAGGAACCATTGTGTGGATTTTCACAAAACTTACTATGATCATTGGGACTGATGGTCTGTATGTGCTGCACAATTTTGGTGGCGCCACCTGCAATTTCTGATTTTTTAATGAAATTTTATTGGATTTTTTCAATTTTGGCCTTTTGTGCAGGATATCTCCAAAGGTATTCAACACAGGAACTTCAATTCTTCAGTGCTATTGCATTATATTTACAAAATCTTGGGCAAGTTCAAAGATGGGTGATCTTGATCTACTTTTCAAGGTCACAGAGCTTAGTATAGAAAAAAACTTAGGAGCTGATTTCTCAGGAAGCATTTGTCGGATTGTTATGAAACATGGTATATACCTCTCCAATTTAAATTTATAAATGATTATCAACTTTTGCTAATATTCTAGTTTCGCAATACAATGCTTACAGATACTGGCCTAATGTTTGGTCTGTGGGCGCATAATGACCACTTACAGATCGAGTTCTGTTTTTTGTCCCAGTTAACCTATTTTTCACCATATGACAGATCCTGAACATAGAAAATTTCATGAAAGACAGAAATTTTCATGAAAAATGCACATATATGGACTTTTTTTCACAATGCCTGCAGATACTGGCCTGATTTTTGGTGTGTTGCTTGATAATGACCCTTTACAGATCGAGTTTGCATTTTGCCCTTGTTGACTAACTTTTGACCATACAACACTTCCTGAACTTAAAAAAATTTACAAAATTTAACAAATGTTTCTAATTTGCCCCAGGCGGAGGCATTCGTATCGTTCCGACACATCTAGTTGTTTATCTGTATTGACATAGATTTTACAGGGAAAAAGCTAAAAAACCTTTAAAAATCTTTTTCTCAAAATTTGTCTGTGTTTCAGTTCTGTGATTTTTGTCTTAAATTATTGGAAGCTGAACTTTGACATTTGGCAAAAAAAAGCATACAAAAATTACAATCCTAGAAATGGCTGGAGCTATCATCACCATATTTGATGCAAATGTTGGTCACATGAGTCATATTTGAAATTGAGGTATTGGTGGTGCCACCTGCATTGACCTCTTTTGTACAAGGGTCATCAGTCATCAGTACTTGACCCATAATTTCTCAGGACAGCAGGAGCCAGCATCCCCAGTTGTATGTAAAAATCAGTCACATGTCAAATGTTGTTAAATTGAGCTTTTTTTTTGCGCCATCTGCATCAGCTTACATTTTTCAGGGGAAACTTAAACACCTTTGAAAATCTTCTTCTCTGAAATCATTCAGGCAAATTTTTCAGTATTTCACAGAAATAATCCCAGAGATGCTCTCTCTCAAGTTTATTCAAATGGTTTTGGGTTCAATGAATTTTGGACAAGTGACAGGAATATGAACTTTGTCATTTGGCCATGTAAGCATGTACTAACATTACAATCTCAGAAATGATAGGAGCTAGCATCACCAAGTTTTGTGCAAATGTTGGTCACATAACCCCTATTTGAAATTAGGGGTTTTTTTTGCGCCACTTACATCACCTGTTTTAATGGGCAAAAAACTTGCAATTTTAGCACCTTTCAGCTTCTGCATTAAAAATGTTTCATGATGAAAATGTCAAGCCGAATGGTTTCATTTTCACAAGCATTATTCTTGGGTAGGATTCTCTCAAGTGTGACAGAATAGACAAGAGTTCATTGGACTCAGATACTTTGGAAAAAATAAAGCTAGTAGATTTATTGTGGTAGCAGACTGAGCTCTGTGGGTATACAAGCAGAGCTGTACAGGCAACACAGATGATAGGTGTATTCAATTTATGCATGTGTAAGCTAAATCCATGAAAGAAATAATCTGTATTCTGATTTTGCTTTTAATAGGCATCTGTTATTATTCTCAACATTTTTTATAAAAATATGAATTGGTCAGCATGAGAAAAGCATTGTAGCCAAAATCTTTCAGTATGTGTAAACAGATTTGGTAACAAGCCAAGATTTGGCTGTAACTATAAATAGCCAGGCAGAATGGCAATCTTTTCAGATTTGGCAACAGACCATAGGTCAGTCTGTATCTATTAATAGCTTTGGCAAACTGCAAACTGTATCAGATAAGTCTACAGGTCAAGAGTTCAGTCAGTGCAGCAAGGTGCAGGTCAAGAGTTCACTCGGTGCTGTAGCTGCACCTGCAAATTAGTTTCGGTTTACTTTGGTGACAGTGCAACTGCCTTTCCCAGTTAAGCTTGGTCAACTGAGTGCACCTGACTGAGAAGTTTGATATATCAGCCAAAAAAATTTGGCCAGCCCAAGCATCCATGATAGCTTTCTCATACATAAGACTCGTGTTACCACCTACAATGGTTTTTGCACAATCAATGTCCCTGCTTTGTCTCAGGAGAGATTTTACCTACATATCAACCTGAAAGTGTGCATGTCTATACATCAGATCTCAAATAGTTTTGTTGGATACAAGACTTGTGGCTCCACCTACAATTATTGTTTTTAGGGTTATGCATCTGTGCAAATAGCTCAAGAGTGGTTTGAAGTATCTGCCTGAAATTTTGCATGTCCGTACATCTTTGAGGGCTTTCTCATTTACAAGACTGGTGGTTCTACCTACAATCATTTTTGTGTTGTGTCCATCCATGTCAGTATATCAGGACTTTTTGATCAGGAGTGATTTTTGTGTAGTTGGTGCTTGCACTTGGGACCATGATATTTAGTACTTGCATTGTACATGTACTTGTCACACATGTACTTGAAAAGTAATCAGTACTTTTCAAATAATGGTCAAGCATGTTATCATAGAAGCATTACACCTGATGTATATTCCATTACACAGGTGTGCATTAGGCCTGTAGGCCTTGTTAAGTATGGTAACATACAAACCGGTACTTGATTTTACATTACTGTTATTTGCTTGTTTGACTAATAAATTTATATAATGTATATATTATTACTTATTGTTCGCTTGTATGCCAGGTGGTATGGTCATTGTAGTTTATCTTTATTTCCTCATGTTTTCTCTCTATAAATAATATGCTATTTTCATATTGCATGGTTATGACTCATCACAGCTCCCACCTAGAGTGGAAACGTCTGACTGATTCGGTTTGTTTACACCAGTATATTATTTTATACCAAATGGAATACTTCAAGGTTCAAAATTAGTGAGCACTGGATCACATTAATTTCCTGGCAGAATGAAGTGGACTTTGACTACCCCTTGGCTGGTCATTATTTTAACAGGGTGTGTTCTAAACAAAGAATTTAATCATTTATAATTATAAAAAATGTATAGTCTTGTTTAAACAATTTTGGAATCCATCAAATTTTCTGGCATGTTGGACCTCAATGTCTATCAGAAATGTTTGAAAAGATTTTAACTTTCTATGTCAACTGGTTTCTGTGGAAACATGAACTAACCAAAAAGTATTGAGTCACCTATATCATATCTTTCCACAGTAGTAACCTCCAAAATTTTGCCATAGGAATGTTGGGAGGGAACCAGATTATATATGCCCACTTTTATCCATTTTTGTGTACCTCTTATAGATTAGGAGTAAATGGACATTGAAAATCTGAAAAAAATCACACTTTTTGAGCCTTGTGACCTTGAACAATAGGCCAAGGTCACTGAAACTGAGTCAAAGTAATTCACACATATTAAGATACATCTTGTGTAAGAATCAATGAAATTGAACATAAACAGTGACAGAATAATAAGAATAATGATAGGAAAAACAAATATCTCCACCTATGGATAGATGGAGATAATTATGTGACCTTGTGGTGCGAGTAAAATGCCAGTTCACTGGAAGTATTTAGAAATTGTAATTGTCAGCCACATGATAAATACTAAGACCCTGAATCGGTACTGCATGGTAATATGTATGCATGCTGTTACATAGATACAGGTCTTTAAACTTGTATGAATTTAAAAACAATGCAGAATTACTTGTATGATACACTGTGCTTGTCATAGAAGCAAATATTCCTGCACCGTCTCTGACCTAATCCAACACCATGATACAGATTATTGTATCCGCCAAAACAGAGTTTTGCGGATACTATGTTTTCAGCTGCACGCTGCCGCCGCCGCCGCCGCGTAGGTGTCCGGAGAACTCCTCCGTAACCCCTGGGCGGAATTTTACGAAACCCGGGATTATGTTTGGGTCACATGTGAACTGCTGCGCCCCGATTTTGTTTTGACCTCTGAGCTTTCCTCTGCGCTCTGCGTCCGTTTGTGCGTCTGTTTCTACACATAAACCCACATATCTCGGGAACCGTTTGATGGATCAGGAAAATTTTTTTGCACAAATGTAGTCCTTGGAGAGCTTTATAACATACACAAGAAATGGTGGCGCAACCTGCAACCATGTTTGCACAGTGTCCATCTGTTCGTCTGCCTTGGGTTAAAATCACTCATATCTCTGCAGTGATTTGACTAATTCACCTGAAATTCGGCATGCGTATACATCCTGGATAGCTTTTCTGATTTTATGACAGGTGGCGCCACCTACATTCACGTTTACGCTCCACACATCCAAGCTCATATCTCGGGAACCGTTTGACCGATCAGGAAAATTTTTTTGCACAAATGTAGCCCTAGGAGAGCTTTATAACATACACAAGAAATGGTGGCACAACCTGCAACCATGTTTGCACAGTGTCCATCTGGTCGTCTGCCTTGGGTTAAAATCACTTATATCTCTGCAGTGATTTGACTAATTCACCTGAAATTCGGCATGCGTATACATCCTGGATAGCTTTTCTGATTTTATGACAGGTGGCGCCACCTACATTCACGTTTACGCTGCAGACATCCAAGCTCATATCTCAGGAACCGTTTGACCGATTGGGCCAAAATTTTGCATGTGTATAGATCTCACCTAGCTCTTTATCATACGCAAAACTGGTGGCGCCACCTGCAGCCATTTTTGCACAGCTCCCGTCTGTTAGTTTGCCATGGGATAAATCACTCATATCTCTGCAGTGACTTGACTAATTCACCTGAAATTCGGCATGCGTATACATCCTGGATAGCTTTTCTGATTTTATGACAGGTGGCGCCACCTACATTCACGTTTACGCTGCAGACATCCAAGCTCATATCTCGGGAACCGTTTGACCGATTGGGCCAAAATTTTGCATGTGTATAGATCTCGCATAGCTCTTCATCATATGCAAAACTGGTGGCACCACCTGCAGCCATTTTTGCACAGCTCCCGTCTGTTTGTCTGCCATGGGATAAAATCACTCATATCTCGGCAGTGGTTTGACATATCTGCCTAAAATTTTGCAGGTTTATACATCCCCGACAGCTCTCTTGATTTTATGACAGGTGGTGCCACCTGCATTCTAGTTTATGCAGCAGACATCCAAGCTCATATCTTGGGAACCGTTTGACCTATTGGGCCAAAGTTTTGCATGTGTATAATTCTCACATAGCTCTTTATCATACGCAAAACTGGTGGCGCCACCTTCAACCATTTTTGCACAGCGTCCATCTGTTTGTCTGCCACGGGCTAAAATCACTCATAAACATATAGTGGTTTGACTTATCTGCCTCAAATTTTGCATATGTATACAACTTGGATGGCTTTCTGGATTTTGTGGTAGGTGGCGCAACCTACATACACCATTTGGCTGCAGACATCCATGCTAATATGCAACACTTCACTCTATTTCCCCTTGCCACTCAATCCATGCCTCACTTCACCCGTTCCACTCTGATTTAGGCGGATACACGTAGTCGCTTGTCGACTACCCGTATTCTAGTTAATATTATATTTCATTTGTATTTTAATTTTAATGTTTTTACAGATTTGAGCACACTGGTGCCTCCGGAGCCCAAGAGGATGCTAGTTCTTGTGAATCCATTCAGTGGACCAGGGAAAGCCCTACAGATATTCCAAGAGAGGGTCGTACCTATGTTTGCCGAGGCCAATATACACTTCAACCTGGTTGTGACGGGTGAGTGACAAATGAGCGGTACAGGGCCACTGATAGATTTAAAGTGACACTTGGTTATTAAGACCACCACCAATTGGACTGGCCAAAAGTGGTCTTAATTCAAGGTGGTCTTAATAGAAAGGTCAGTTATAACCAATGTAAATGCTTTCAGCTCACTCAAGGGTGGTCTTAATAGACAGGTGGTCTTATTTGAGAGGTGGTCTTTCAGGCAGTATTCCACTGTATCTGCCTGTGGCATGAATCAAAAATGATTATTGATGGTTGTTATATAAATCTAGATGGTATATGATGACTCTTATGAGAAACTAACTTTTGACACAGGAAGGGGCATAGCCTAGGGAGGGGGGGGGGACCTGGCTACACCCCTGACAGGTGCAATAGTTGAAATGAGTTGCTAGGGTTTGAGCAGTATATATATCAGGTAGAAAACATTGTCATAAAGATTAGTTGTGTGAATATTCAAATGTATCAAAACAAAGTAAATGTATTTGAAAAATCCTAGTCTTTATGTTTGGTATATAACAAAATTATGTGACTCTTCTTCTATCATTGTATAAGTTTCTAGGCATATTTGTCAGAAAAGAATATTTATCTTATTTCAGTAAACCAAACGCAGGTTGATAATCAAGACTAATAGTTCTTCTGATAGTTTCTTCTAATTTTATCTGTGATCCAGCTAGGGATGTAATGATTAACCAGTACACTGATTCATCATGATACCAAGTCCGAAATGCAAGATACAAGATTTATTCCATACCATTACAGGAATTTGCTTTGCGGGGGATATCATATGTAAGGCATAGTGTTGAGTGAAAAACAAAGAAACAGTAGTATAGTATTAAAAAAGAAGTAGTTTTATTATATTTTGATTTATCTATGCATTAAACAGTCTAATCACCTTCAGCGCAAATGAATTGGAATACCAGTTTGTACTGCATTTCAGGGACTGCAGCCTTCGGCTAGATTTTAGCCAGACAGTATAATAACTAAGCAAGCTTCTACCTTCACCTTTTTTTTTCTCATCATATTCATAACATTATTTTCATTAATAATATTTATGTCCTCTAAATTACGACCAATAACTCTTTCTGCTATTTTTCTTATTCGTTCAATTTTGTTTTTGTTCTTAATGGTCAGAAGACCCCACCAGCATATCAAAGCATATGATATGACACTCTGGACCATTGAAGAATAGAATAAACCAAGTAGTTAACTACCGTAAAATCTCCACTTAAAACCGCACTTCCGATTAAAACCGCACCCAGACTTCGCCAAAATTCCAGGTGAGACACCGCGAGGGGCTCAAATACTAAGAACCCCCCTTTAAAACCGCACCAACTTTCGCTACAGAATGATTTGACAAAGGACACAATCAAGCTATCATCTAGAAATGAACACACGTAGGTTGCGACTCGGCCGTTCCTGTCCATTTTAAAATTCCTTGGGCATTTTATTTAAACACATCATAACACTTTTTTGCAGGGTCACTAAAGCATGAAGTTTGGGAAGACGTAAGGGCCGGTAAACCTCTGCCTGTTTATACAGATTTTATTCCGTGCCGTATTCTTGTTTGCTACTGATTTGTCATTATATTTTAGAAAAAATATTCTGCTGATCCATTTCAAGTCACTGTATATTTTAATTCTAAAAGTAATATTTTGAAATCTTATTTTTTGATGAAAATTTCATTTTCTTGAATTAATCGGAAGATTCAAATCATTTTCATACCGGTTACTTCGGTATTATCATCGTCACATCGTACGTTGACATCGCTCCATGTCACAATTTGCTGGTGCGTTTGAAAACATCGCTGGTCAACTTAACTAAATATCTAAATAACTGAAGTTACCTTGTCGAGATACGCACGTATAGGAAACATGACGCTTGAAATCGAGTGATTTAAGGTAAAATTAAAGTGGCCAGTCGGGGTAAGCAAGTTTTTTTTTTCCTGAAGAAAATTTCCGTGTGGGGAGCCATTTTGTCAAAGCAGTGTTCGCGCAAGGCACGCTGGGACGAAATAGGTGGCTGTTCTGTTTACCACCCACCGCGTACAGCCGTTCAAGATATTCTTAGCAGAATACCGGGGCGTTTCAGCACATGGCGGCACTCAAACTTGATTTTAAAACTATGGTCTGCCATTGTGTGACTCTTTACGATGTCAGCTTTTTAGCCCTCAGCCCTTGGGCTGATGGGCTATTGTCGTCACCCAAGCTGTCCGTCCGTCCGTCCGGCGTCCGTTTACTTTTACCTTGTGAGCGGGATATCTTGAAAAGGATTCACCGTTATTGGGACTGATATTCTGTACCTGCTATACAAGTTTGGTGGCGCCACCTACAATTTCTGATTTTTAATAAATTTTTATCGGATTTTTCAACTTTGGGCTTGTGAGCGGGATATCTCGAAAAGGATTCACCGTAAGAATTTTATTTCCTCGGTAAAGATGTATATCGACAAAATCTCGGTCAAGTTCGAAGATGGGTGACCTTGACCTATTTTTCTACATTTTAGAGCTGATTATAGAAAAACACTTAGATGCTTATTACTCAGGAACCATTTGGTGGATTTTCACAAAACTTATTATGGTTATTGGGACTGATATTCTGTACCTGCTATACAAGTTTGGTGGCGCCACCTACAATTTCTGATTTTTAATAAATTTTTATCGGATTTTTCAACTTTGGGCTTGTGAGCGGGATATCTCGAAAAGGATTCACCGTAAGAATTTTATTTTTTCGGAGAAGATGTATATTGACAAAATCTCGGTCAAGTTCGAAGATGGGTGACCTTGACCTATTTTTCTACGTTTTAGAGCTTATTATAGAAAAAACACTCAGATGCTTATTACTCAGGAACCATTTGGTGGATTTTCACAAAACTTACTATGGTTATTTGGACTGATAGTCTGTACCTGCTATACAAGTTTGGTGGCGCCACCTACAATTTCTGATTTTTAATGAATTTTTATCGGATTTTTCAACTTTGGGCTTGTGAGCGGGATATCTCGAAAAGGATTCACCGTAAGAATTTTATTTTTTCGGAGAAGATGTATATTGACAAAATCTCGGTCAAGTTCGAAGATGGGTGACCTTGACCTATTTATCTACGTTTTAGAGCTGATTATAGAAAAAACATTTAGAAGCTTATTTCTCAGGAACCATTGGATGGATTTTCACAATACTTACTATGATCAAAGGGACTGATGGTCTGTAACTGCTGCACAAGTTTGGGGGCGCCACCTGCAATTTCTGATTTTTTATTGAATTTTTCTTGGATTTTTCAACTTTGGCCTTGTGAGCGGGATATCTCTAAAAGGATTCACAATAGGAATTTTATTTCTTTGGTGAAGATGTATATCGACAAAAATCCCGTTCATGTTCGAACATGGGTGACCTTGACCTACTTTTCAAGGTCACAGAGCTTATAATAGAATAAAACTTAGAAGCTTATTTTTCAGGAAGCATTTGGTGGATTGTTATGAATCATGGTACATACCTCTCCATTTTAAATTTATAACTGAGATATGTACAGATATCAACCATGTGAGAACAGATATTGAGTACTTGTTACTGTTACCACCTCTAAACACTGTTCTTTTGGCTGAGGGCTTTTGTCAGCTTTTGCTGATATTCTAGTTATTCATTTTACGTTTTGACAAATAATCATTGCTAAATAATGCCACAAATGGGTTTAAAGTAGGCTTTTATTTCAGTTTTGCTTGACCATGCCCAACGAAGTGGGCCGCTGTGTGTTACAGCAGGGTTGTTGTAAACGTATTATTAGGTGACAGTTACCAAGATTTTATAACAAGTTATATATCACACGAAACTAATCAGCAATATTTAGTTTATAAATAACAAATAATCGTAAATAATACATTTAAACACGGCTCCCGTGCATGCAAGACTGCTGCTAAGAACGGCCTTCGAAAGTTGCAATATTATCGCCCACTCGGCCAAAAAACGATATCTGTCAGGAAAATTTTAAGGAAACCCTTCTAGTATAAACCGCACAGTGCTTTCAGGAAATCAACCCGATTTCAAGATTTTGAATTTCTTGATTAAACCGCGGTTTTAAGTGGATATTTTACGGTATCCAAAATAACAATTTCAGTTTCCTTAGAAAGTTTTAACCCTGCTGCCCTTTAGAGTATACTATATTTACATTATTATCCCATTTAAGCCTGTCATCTAATATTACCCCTAAATACTGTTGTGCAATTTCTACTTCTGTTCCATCATTAGATACTGGATATTTACAGGTTGGTCTGTGTCAATTATCAGTTCCTATGTTTTTTAAGGCTTTAGAAACAAATGATAATTCTTGCACCAAATTACTACTTGTCCAATTTTCATTCAATATTTATTTCATCTCTACTGGAAATTAATCCAACAACTACGGTATCATCTGCATATTTAAAAATAAGACATCCTTATTGTGTAGCCAGGAAATCATTGGTTTGATTTATGAAAAGAAATGGGGAAAGCACCCATCCTTGTGGGGGCCCTGTATTCATTCCTAAAACTGATGAATTGCTATTACCATCCTTTATATACTGCTTTCTACTAGTGAGAAAGTCCAAAACCCACAAACATAGATCATGTAGAATATTTAATAGCTGTAACGTTTTAATCATAAAGTGAGGCTGAGTGGTGTTAAATACTGAGGTATAATCTATAAAAAGCGTTCTTACATAAGTATGCGACTGATCTAAATGTTTATATATATATATGTTGAGGCCCAGATTAGAATCTGGCCCAATTTAAAACTTGGCCAGCCCAGATCAAAATTTTGATTTGGACTGGCCCAGATCAAAATTCAAAATTCTGATATTGGCCAGACCAGTTTTAAACTGGGCGAGTCCAGATTAAAATTTTGATCCTCGCCGGTCCAGATAACAATCCTGTGGTTAAGACTTCAGGATTTAAATCTGGTCTGGACTGATTTAAAACTGGGCTGGCCCAGATTAGAATTTTGATCTGGGCTGGATAAGTTTACAAGCCTGTGGTGAACTGATTTTAAACCAGATTATAATTTTGATCTGGGCTAGTCAAGATTACAATCCTGTGGAAGACTGATTTTAAACTGGGCTTACCCAGGTCAGAATCCCAATCTAATCTTAGTCTAGCTTGATTTTTATCATCTTAAGTCAGAAAAAAACAGTAAACTTATATTCCAGATACACCATTTTAAAGGGCACAAAACACATAATGAATAAGAACATTTAAAATATTTTAGTGAGGAAAACGCTAAAGAACAAATGTAATATGCTTCTTTGGTTTCATCTATTCTTCAAGCGTGAAGTTCACTTCAACTACACCTACCTAAACCAACCACCATAATTAATCACTGTTTAGAATATGTGTCAGTTCTGAGACATCTGCTTGACTTAATATCAAAATTTCCAACTTTACTGTAATAATTATCTGTTATATTAAATATATACATGCATAATTAATTACCAGCTTTACTCATATATAAGTGAACAAAAGTAATTTATCAGTCTTGAAGCTCATCTGGGTGATCAGCATGACATTGTGCCCTGACATGGGGCTAGGGAGAGGTTTGTGATACCATTACTGTAATTTTCAGTAGCAGAAAATCCCCAGCTGAGAAAATGATATGGTTGCTGCCATTTGGCAGTCTCAAAAATAAAGGAGAACATGCGTGAAAATTGGATTTAGAATTTTATTTCAGAGGGTGACAAACATGGTGGAGGTTTCACTTTGAAGTTAATATCTTTAAAAAAGGCTATACTAATAACTGATAACTAATCTAAATTGAAGATAGTTAAATTCTGCAATACAAATATTCTCTACCTTCAGTTGTTAAAATGCTGAGTTGATGAATATTGTTCCCACTGTTCTATCTAAATACATTATGATCTTGTTAATGTCACACAAATAAGCCAATATTAACCTAATTTATGTACACTAGATATATATTTTTCTGTTTGCTTAATTTCAGTCGCCAAATTTCAATGACTTAAGTTTAGGTATGTTAATAGATCTTTCAGGGCCTTCTTTCCTTAATATGTAGTATGTAATAAGTTCTAGGTCCAATATTACAATATGTGCAAATATTTTAATGGGCGGCTGGGGGGGGGGGGGGGGATCACACACCAAAACCTCCAACTTATGATAAATGATAAATAACTTTAAATAACAAATACAATTTGAATTTACAGGTCTTTGATTACAAGCTTAACATTGAGTAACATATGTATATTAATAATTATTGATTAAATTTTGTTTTAATTTGTTGAATTATGCACATGTTCTGCAAGCTATCTTTGTAATTTTTAGCTGTAAAATACCAGTGTTTAACATAATTATTTTATTTTAGACATTTCACATAAGAGGTAAAATTACAAAATAAATATGACAGGAGTCCAACCAATGATATTTTCATAGAATATGAAATAAATTCATAAAATATTAATTATTATGGACTCACAATGTTTTACATTTTTTTGTATTGATTAAAGGCCAGCTAGGTAAATACTCTGTAATTGAAGCCAGCTTAGGAGTAGATTAGGATTCTTAACTTGGCTGGTCCAGTTTAAAATCAGTTCACCACAGGATTGTAAACTTGACCAGCCCAGATCAAAATTCTAATCTTGGCTGGCCCAGTTTAAAATCAGTCCAGACCAGATTTAAATCCTTAAGTCTTCACCACAGGATTGTAATCTTGACCTCCCCCGATCAAAATTTTAATCTGGTCCAGACCAGTTTAAAACTGGTCTGGCACAAATTAGAATTTTGATCTGGGCTGGTCCAACTCAAAATTTTGATCTGGGCTGGCCAAGTTTTAAATTTGGCTAGATTCTAATCATATATATATATATATATATATATTTATATATACTGTCCAAGAGCACATAAATAGCATCTTCAGTCCCACATTCTTTCCTATAAGCAAATTGGTAATTATTCATATTTTTATCAGTATAGTTCAAAATATGTTTCAATACATACTTTTATTAATCATATCAATTTTTTCAGATGTCACTATCGATACGTGGAAAACTTTTGATCACCTGAAGAAACATTGTCTGACATTTAAAACTTGTGTATCAGCCTCAGGGCTATCCATGTAAGGCATGTTAGGTGGCACTGCATTAGTAGGAAATGAGATGTTCAGCATCTGATGGGTAAATGGTTAAGAGATAAATTTCATTTATGGTATAAAATTACATTTTGTGAGGGTACAGTTATTAACATTTTTATATACAATGGAAAATTCAGCTTAGAATCTAAATTACAGTGTTTTGTACTTGTTACATATTTTGTACTGTATCATGAGCAAAGTATTGTGATATGTTTTGTATTGGGAAATAATAAGTCGTTACAGCCCTGGGTCCAATGCTGAATCTGGACTTAAATTTATAATAACATTTCTTTCAAAAGCCAACCCTGCGGATGGGTACTTGGAGGTATATGTTTGTGCTTACCTTCTAATTAGACAAACACAATAACAAATGGCCAAAAAACCAGTCTAGGTAAAAGTGTGTATTATCAGGGATCAAGGAACATTTAAGGTGTTATGAATATACTGTATAGGTGATCCATTCTGAATTTCTATCCACTTATTGTCAGTATATAATTAAATATTTGATGTATATTTCAGAGTATGCGGGGCATGCCCGGGAATTGGTACAAGGGCTGGACCTGAACCAGTTCTATGGCATCATCATAGTATCAGGGGATGGACTGGTGTATGAGGTAATACACCTACCGTATCCTTAGTCATACCCTCATGTGTTAGGTGGGGATGCCCACATTCAGCATTACATACATAAAATCAGTAAATTAGTAATATTGGGAACTTAGTTAAAATCTCTTTCAGTTGTTAAGAATTGTTTACAGTTACCTTTTTAGCTCAGCTGACTTTCAGTCATGCTGGGCTATATCGATGGGTCTTTGTCCGTCGTCCTTCCGTCTGTCCATCCAGCCGTCTGGCCGGCCATTAGCAGGGCACAAATCGTAACTGTAGGGGCTAGGGCCATGAACCCTATGCAGTCTTAGAGGTTATAAAAAAGATCTCCTTGCAAACCTGAAATTAGGTCACTGCGACCTATATTCTCGAAGTTATGGGGTTTGTTTGCACCCCCTAGAAATAACTCTTTGAGACAAAAATTTCATCTGAAACCTTCCATCTTTCACATACAGCTCACCTACCAACAGGGGAAGAACCTTAATTTTTTTGAGGTCAAAAGGTCAAAGGTCAAGGTCACAGGAGCCTCTTCTTTGAAGAGCCTGTGAATACATTTTAAGCCAACCCTTTCATCCCAATTCTTTGATCTTTCACATATAGCTCACCTACTAAGTTGGAGAAGAATCCTATAGATTTTGAGGTCACAAGGTCAAAGGTCAGGGTCACAGGATCCACTTCTTTGAAAAGGTTGTGGACACATTTCAAGCTAGACTTTTCATTCCAAACCTTCCAGCACTGATATCGCTTCTCTGCCAACAGGGGAAAAGACCTGTTGATTTTGAGGTCAAAGGTCAAGTTCACAGCACCTACTTTTTGCGTGGAGTTATTTTCAGGCAAACTTTTCAATCTGTACCTTCCATCTGTCATATATGGCTTACCTACCAATAAGGGAAGAAGCCTATTGATGTTGAGTTCAAAAGGTCAAAGGTCAAGGTCACAATATTGTTCTAAATGCTGGTGAACATATTTCAAGTGTAACTGTTCAACCCAAACCTTCAGTCTTTCACATATGCCACATCTATGCATCACTCATTTTGACTCAAACTTCATATTTATGGGTCTTTTTGCTTGAATAAATAACTTATTGATTTTGGGGTCAGCTGGTCAGCAGGTTAAAGGTTGCAGGTCAAAGTTATTCACCCATTGGTTGCCAAGTAATTACACCAGATTTAAGTGGTTAGTAGTTACCCATCATTTAGAAAGAATCCAGTTAATATGTGGGCAAAAGGCCAAGGTCATAGGTCAGGGATGTTCACAATTACTTATTTTATAGACCATCTCTATTTTTCTTGTATATATAACCATCCCACTCCAGCTGGTACATCTCCCTGTGTGGCTGTAATTGTGAGTGACACTGGTGACATATGACTCCCTTTTGTATCAGCCTATTAAGTGATAAGGCTGAGTGATAAGTACCTCGTTACTTCATAACAAAAACAATGTTGTCGGAATGCTTCAGCCAGGCATTAAGACTATGAGAGTATAGTATTAAGGTTTAGCTACTGATTTATAAGATGATGGGAACATTTTGCAGTTTATTTTATGGAATCCTAGCAATAAACTTAGTTTCCTAGATATCTGAATATTTTAATATATATCACCACATATAAAAGCAAGTGTTCTTATAATATGTGGATGTGTACCTTGATTTAGGATGGCTTTTTGTTTTATTTCAAGACTCTTAGTCATGCTTTCTGCATTTCTTTTCTTTCAGGTTTGGCAGTTTACCTACCCTGCTGACCCCATTGAAAAGCAGAGTGATAATAAAAAATATTGGACTTACACTTTTTACAATTGCATATCTATAAATCTGATATGAGGGCCTGGACATGCCTTTTGAATTATTTAGGGCATTCATTACTGGATAATTTGCCCCAAGTTTGGTCTCTTATTGGAGAATGTGGGATATCAAATGTCATACTTGTCAGAAATCCATTATGTCTGCCAGTTAGCCATCTTAGAAATTCTTTCTTCAGTGCAGTTTCAGTAATTTTTCTTTAATGTTTGGTCCGATTTAGAGAATGTTTGTTGTCAGATTTCAGACTTGTCAGAAGTCCAATATGGCCACCAGGCAACCATCTTTTAATTCTTTTTGATCATATTATCTCAAGAACAGTTAAAGTGAATGCAGTTGGATGTATATTTATGTAATCTTGTAAATGATTGGGTCAAATATTTCTGAATAAATATTACCATCATTTATAAAAGTGCAGTACAGTTGGCTTGTATTGAATAAAAATTCATACAGAAGCACCTGTTTCTCAATAATTCTTGCATGTATTTCCTTGATTTTTGCTATATATTTTGATCTTATATTTGCCCTTTGTGGTGTTCCTTTTGAGACTGACAGGTTTCAAGCAAGCTGTTGGAATAGTTCCTGATAGCTTAACAATCATGCATTTTCCTCATACCATCAATTCACTTTGTTTTAACCAGACATAGGTGATATATATTTCTGTTGTCATAGAAAATTTTCAACAAATTGCCAATTGGTTCTTCAAAATTTGACTGGAAGTTGTGAATCTCAGTCCATGATGTCACAGGTCATGCTTGTTCTTCATGACAGTCTTGTCAGAGTATAAGTTTGCAATCATATATTTAGAACTTTACTATAACCAAGTAGGAGGGCCCCTTTCCTCTTAGCTTTTCATATTCTTATATAAATGAAAAACATTACAATAGAATATTTCTACATCCACCTTCGTGCTGCCCTCACTTATCCCTTCTCTGAACCCCATCCCAAAGTCAGCCTCAGTAAGCAAGAACAAGATGAATCAGATATATTCATACTTTAATATTTTGTATAACTATTCATCCATAGGTACCTATGTACATGCCAGAAATTATGTCAATATTGTGTAATATGTAGACATAGTGGGCATCACAATAATGTACCTTGTCAAGACTAAAAGAGATATTGTGTCATACAGTCACAAATTCATAAATCACTTCATCAGCATAGTTAATCATAACATCATATCTGTCAAATTGAAAGCTTGCAGACTACCATACACTTGAGATCCTTCAACAAATAGCCTTATCATCATTCTACTACTGCTTATTACTGCTGTCATTGCATTCATATTTGCTCAAATATATCACAATTTTCAACCCCTCCTAAATAAATAAAAAATAAACCACTATATTTGACTCTATTAATCCATCAGTCAGGTAATTTCATTTATCATTTATTCACATATTACATTACATTCCTTTATAATAGCCCAACATGTTCATGATATTCATAAGCTTTATTGACTCGATATAGTATCACAATGGAGAAACATTTATAGTCCAATCATGATCAGCTGAGCGCAGTGACCCATGGGTCCCTTGTTTTTTTTAATGCTACAACCTAAAGCATTTTCCTATTTGAAATATTGGCAAATATCAATGCAGAAACTTGTTGCATATGTAACAGTTGAAAATATTGTGTCGTAATAGGAACATTAAATACTTAATTCTTTTTTTAAGTCACTGTACTTGTCTTTGTGTGGTCATTGACTTGTGTGTATTTATATTTTTATGTTACTTTTCACTCCCATTACAGAATTCACTCTATCAAGGAAGATTTATGCCTAGATATGACATAAAAAACATTTTATTTTCACTCTTATGAAGAAAACTGCATCATGGATTCCATGTTTGAAAACTACCAAAGCTACCTTGCATTTTGTGTAAATCTAAGTGTCATTATGTGCATCCACTTTATTAAACTGTTCTGCCCATATCAAGTCAAGCTGATGTATGGTTAATGGAAAAGCAAAAGAAAAATTAATTAGAAAAATAGTTGTATAATTATAAATTAATTTTTTAACAAATTAACTTTTATGAGATCTACACTCTTTGTTTGTCCCAAAGTGTGAAGGAAAATGGGCAATACCACAGATTACTCTTCATATTTAAAATACCGTAAAAAAACACATATACGTCGAGAAATTTATTCCCCAAAAAATTATCCAAGAAAGTGGAGACGACTTATGTGCGGGTCTAAGCATGCGAGGCAAAATTTTGCACGAACTTAGTCAAACTGCCGGCCTGAATGTCTTAACTGATCGACAACTAGATATCCGTTTCCGGTGAAGTCAGGTACACAAGTCCCCCTTTCGGTCCAAAAATACAGTCTAATAAGGTTTCCGAATATTTTTTTTTCAAATTTTGATCATTTACGCTGTTCTTTCATTTGGATAATGCAGCATATTAAAATGTTTGCAATTTACATGGTTGATGACAACCAGGAAATGACCCGCATCTAGCTATAATGAGCTTCATTCACGGGCGATTTAGTACGAGTGCAGGAGGCACGGGTATTGCGTAATCAGTTGGGATTTTATCCAGGGCATCGGCCCCTGTGTATTTGACATCCAATTATGTTACAGTATTTCCCCACAAAAACATTTGGTGCTTGCATAAGTTTGCAACTTACGGCAACATGTAAACGGCAAAAGCCTGTGGGCCGTGGTATCTGAACTACAGACAGGTGACAAATGGCTGATTACAGCACCGATTAGCGTCCCAAGAAGCCCAAAACTAGGTCACGCTGTTCACCTGTGTACTTACTAGCGGGGGCAATTATCACTCCGTTCAGAAGTTCCTACTTAAAAATCATCCCAAATCATAGTGAATGACTCTGGCCCTGAGCAAAGCTCGGGGAGAAAAATAGACCGAAGTTCAACCTGACATCGATATCGCTATGAACTAACAAACACAAAACCTGCAAGACTTTTTCAAAATTAGTACTCCACAGAATGTGAAATATATGATTCATTCACGAAAACTTTCATCAAAAAGATAGGAAAATGGAGTTTGATCAAAGAACGACTGACGTGTTGTCCACGTGTTGCCCTGGCTTCCGTGCTCTCACTCTGCTATGCTGGATACCTACGCTGCATGTATGCAGTTATATCGCATGTAATTGTTCATTAGTGCGTCCGTCTGTGGAGGCAAAGAAGACCGGAGTTAATTAAAACTTGAATACGGCCTTGTGTTTTCTCAGAATCTATAATATAAATCTCTGATAATAAAATCCTGCCCTTGATCCACGGATATGACCAAGCTGAGGACAGCTTACACTGTCACGTGGCCTTTTCAGGCGACTCGCTTGGTCCCAACTTCGCGCGTTCTTTTCATAATAGATTATATAAAATGTAGAGAAGTCCGCGACAATCCTGTTTTAGTAACACGCTTAAATAGTCATGTTTTTATTTATATCTGACACAAACAATCATTATAAGTTTAAAATAAATGAGCAACGACGGAAAGTGTGAGAAATCCTTGGCTGTTCTATTATCGCGCACCTGCCGATTCTGGGTGTCAGACGATCTTCATTTCTGCAAAATACTTAAAGTATCGACCTGTTATATTAATTAATCTTAGAGTCTTCATGATGCCAAATAACTTTTAAATAGATTGCAAAACAAAACAAATGACATTTTTACAGTTAAAAAAACATGGAGTGGTATGAATGTCAAAAACGAGTGGCCAGTCATACAATCCACCTTTCCCCAGTGGCCTGTCACCTTACTCTCGATGTTCATGTATGCTGCTTCAGACCTGTTTTGACCTCCAGAATGGCTTGAAAAAATTTTTACCTGATATTACCCTGAAAATCTCTATTGACTTAAATGCGAGATCGACTTATATGCGAGTTTTTACGGTAGTGTATATTCTCAATTAGTTCAAATGCTGTATTTATTCAAAATTTTCTTTTCTTTTAAAAATAATTATTGTATCCGCCAAAACGAAGTTCCGAAACTTATACAAATCATCGGGTCACATGTGAACTGGTGCCTAACCAAGTGACCTTGACCTCTGACCTTTCGTCTCTGCCCAGCGTCCGTATGTGCGTCTGTTTCCACACATAAACCCATATATCTCGGGAACCGTTTGACCGATCCAGAAAAAAAATTTACACAAATGTAGCCCTGGGATAGCTTTATAACATACACAACAAAAGGTGGCGCCACCTGCAACCATGTTAGCACAGTGTCCATCTGTTCATCTGCCTGGGGTTAAAATCACTCATATCTCTGCAGTGGTTTGACTAATTCACCTAAAATTCGGCATGCATATACAACCTAGATAGCTCTCTCGATTTTATGAAAGGTGGCGCCACCTACATTCACGTTAACGCTCCACACATAAACCCACATATCTCAGGAACCGTTTGACCGATCCGGAAATTTTTTTTACACAAATGTAGCCCTGGGATAGCTTTATAACATACACAACAAAAGGTGGCGCCACCTGCAACCATGTTTGCACAGTGTCCATTAATTCATCTGCCTGGGGTTAAAATCAATCATATCTCTGCAGTGGTTTGACTAATTCACCTAAAAATTGACATGCATATACATCCTAGATAGCTTTCTTGATTTTATGACAGGTGGTGCCACCTACATTCACGTTAACACTCCACACATAAACCTATATATCTCGGGAACCGTTTGACCGATCCGGAAAAAATTTTTTACACAAATGTAGCCCTGGGATAGCTTTATAACATACACAACAAAAGATGGCGCCAACTGCAACCATATTTGCGCAGTGTCCATTTGTTCATCTGCCTGGGGTTAAAATCACTCATATCTCTGCAGTGGTTTGACTAATTCACCTAAAATTCGGCATGCGTATACATCCTAGATAGCTTTCTTGATTTTATGACAGGTGGCGCCACCTACATTCACGTTAACGCTGCAGACATCCAAGCTCATATCTCGGGAACCGTTTGACCAATCAGGAAAAAAAATTTACACAAATGTAGCCCTTGGATAGCTTTATAACATGAACAAAAATGGTGGCGCCACCTGCAGCCATTTTTGCACAGCGTCCATCTGTTTGTCTGCTGTGGGATAAAATCACTCATATCTCTGCAGTGGTTTGACTTTTCCACATGAAATTTTGCATCTTGGATATTTTCTCGTTCAAATAACAGGTGGCGCCACCTACAATCATGTTTATGTGGCACAGATCCATTCAAATATTTAACACATGTAACTCTATATCCCCTTGCCACTCAATCCATGCCTCACTTCACCCGTCCTTCTCTGATTTTGGCGGATACACGTAGTCGCTTGTCGACTACCCGTATTCTAGTTTTTCTTTATTTAGACAATTCAAATGCACAAAATTTCAGAATCTACAAAATATATGACTCTCAGTAGCTGTAGTGAAAATTATCGCTATTGTTGTTTTTTGCTATGTTATTTATGTGTGTGTGTGTTGTAGGTGATAAATGGGTTGATGTCTAGACCTGATTGGGAGATAGCCATCAGGACCAAGCTTGGCATCCTCCCTGGAGGATCAGGAAACGCCCTCAGCAGCTTCATCTCATATGAATCAGGGTATGATGACCTTAAATGTCCTTAGTGTCATTACTAGCATGTTACCCATTCATACCTTTGGAAAAGCCTGTGGAACAATTACAAACAATAATGTATGCACAGGCAAAGATGCCATGTTATGTAAAAAACCTAAATCACAAACAACATTAAAACTGAAATCTAGGCAGCAGACAAGGTAAAAAAATATAAAATAATAAATAAATTATCATCTTTCGTGATTTTCTTTCAATCATTGAACATGATTTAACAACCCATTCTTACCACAGGTAGTTTTTGACAGATGGCACTGTAATAGACCCTTTGCAAAATAATGTCAAATTTAAAAGGATTTAGGGAAAATTATGGAAAGTTACTCCACTTAGAACATTCTTCACTTCTCATCTTTCCAGACATTCCATGACCATGGAAGGGCTTTACCAAGATTTGGCCACTTAGGAGTTGTGTGACAATGGTTGAGTGCCACCACTGTCAGTTTATAATAGATTAGTTGTAATGACTGTTATCAGTTTGGAATGGTCAGCCAGAAGTTATGGCATTTTACAAACAGGCTTAATGAGAAGGACATGCCCCACTGTCATGTTTCCCCACAAACAAGTGTGCCTTTTGGCTGTCCTTCATGGTATGACCCAGTAATGGGGAAAATTTCACACCTAGGGCCCACAGGTGCAGAAGTCACCGGGCCTGGTTAACACCAGGATATAAAATGAGAGGAAGTGTGTGCCACTGCCCTGTCACATATTCCAGAAAGGGAATGGAATTCTGCAGATGTAAATGTCTAGCTATAAATAATCTATAAATAAGCAAGCATTAAGAAAAAATGGATATGGTTACCTCCAACTGAAAAAAAAGAATGCCAAGAACATACTAATGTATTTGGAAAGTTAAATCATTTATATACTCATAAAAAGCAATAATTCTACTGAAATACCACTGTAATGATATATCCAACATGGTACTAGTGCCATCTAAAAGTATATAAAAGTCTGAAAATATCATTATATATCAGAAAAGATATCTAGTCATTGTTATGTTATAATAATAAAGTTTTACAATATTAAAATAATGAATCTTTATGTTAAAAAAATTAACTTGATAATGTAAAAAAAATTAAAAATGACAAAACTGAATATGTTATATATGAAATTGAAAAAAAATATGGAATTTAGAAAGCACATCTCATATTGCTTGGATGTAATGAACTTGAAAACTAATATCTCATATTGTTTATTTATTGAACTTGAAAAGTTATGTCTCCATATTGCTTATATTTGTTTCCAAATGACAACATTTGTGTAGTCTGATTCAAAAGATGCCATTCATGCTGAACATTTCATAGATTGGCACCAGTCAGTCAATTGATCTTGTTACAGAGAGAACCACCGGGAATCGGCACCGTTGCATGCTGCGTATGTAATTGCCAAGCACATGGTCTGTCCTTTAGACATAGTGGGCGTTGAGCTCTGCAACAAGAAACGGATGTATTCCTTCCTGGCTGTGGCCTGGGGGCTCATCGCTGATATCGACATTGAGAGTGAGAAATACCGGAGCCTTGGTGCAGCGAGATTCACGTTATATTCCATGCTCAGGATTGTCAGTAAGTACTAGAAATTCTCTTTTTCTTCGTTTTCATTTAAAACTTCCTGCCCTGTCCCATTAAATTGCTGTCATGACTTGATTTGTTAAAGTTTTAAATTTAATTATATTACTTTAAAATGTCCTAAAGTTTCAGTTTTCAGATTAACTTTATCCTGCAGGGATTTTTTTTTATTTCCTAAATTGATTGTCTTGTGAGACAACTGCAGTTATTACTTAGGCATGAAAAATTGAATTTAAATTAGTTGATTAGAATTTGAATAAATTACATGATAAGTTTATACTGTCTTGTTTATTCCCCTGTATAATTAACAAAAGGTAAGTTTTTCACATGTATATAACACTTTTTCATTTTTGGGTGGTTTACAGGATGGTGCTATCCTAACATTGTTTATAATGTAATTATGACACAGACATAGCTATGTTCTTTAACGGATATTCTGTGTACTAACTATATATACTTTGCATGGGTGTTTCATCTGAAAATTACTTGGTGTTGTTAGTGCAAATATAAACAGGTACCTTCCTTGTCTGTGAAAGCTAACAAACATATTTCTGTCCCATCAGGGCCAGTTTCACTAAAACATGGTAGACTTAGGTCCTGGAGTTAACATATTTAGTTAACTTTACAAGCATTGTGATGCCATAATGGTTACTATAGTATCATGGTGAATTCTCTGCCCTAGAGATGACTCATCTAGATACCCGCATGACCATTGTGATGTCATAATGGTAACTATAGTGACGAAATGAAACCCCTACCATGAAGTTTACATATCTATATAGCTGGATAATCACATGACCATTGTGATGTCATAATGGTAACTATAGTGACAAAATGAAACCCCTACCATGAAGTTTACATATCTATATAGCTGGATAATCACATGACCATTGTGATGTCATAATGGTTAATATAGTGTAAAGGTGGTATCCCTACCTTGAAGTTTACATATCTGTTTAGCTGGATACTCACATGACCATTGTGATGTCATAATGGTTACTGTAGTGTCAAGGTGAAATACCTATCTTGAAGTTCACATATCTATAGAGCTTGATACATGACCATTGTGATGTCATAATAGTTACTCTAGTGTCAAGGTGGAATTCCTACTTTGGGAGTTTACATATATAGATACCCACATGGACATTATGATGTCATAACAGTTACCATAGTGCCATGAAATCCCAGTTTCACCTGCGTAAGACCTTCATCACTTATTTGAAACAGACCTTCAACCCCTCAGATGTCTCTTATAGGTATCCTTAACATCTCCATCATACAAAGACCATCTTTCTCTTCACTGGGTGATTTCATATTAGGGACTTCAGAATATTACATCCTTGGCAGGGTACCCAAACTATCTTGAAGTTAAATTCCTGGATTTGGTTTCCATTGAAAATTTATAGAGTCAAGAAAATTCCTGAAAAAAATTTGAAGTATTGCTTTTCTTTCTGTATTTTTTCATGAAAGATGTACTGACAACATGCATACATAGAGAAACAACATATTTAATCAAAATCAAAATATGAAGACAGTATATACACTAAGAATATATCAAAGCTCATTTGATGTATATAATAATTTTAAATAAAAAAGGGCAGTGAAAATGTTTTCCCTTTTCTCATTCTGTTCAGGTAAACTTTGTTAAAACACAATGTCATAAAGTTCATCACATTACTAAATTTACTGAGATAAGAATCGACTCAAAATCACTATAAAATAAAGGCCCAGCCACACTAAGTGCTGCTTAGCACCCAGCTGGGCTTAAAAAATGTTGAGTACATACAAATACACTGGATTGTCCACATGAAATGCTGCACTGCAAAGCAAAGCTGAAACATTTAAACTTCTCTGCTTTGAGTACCACAAAAATGCCCAGCGGTTAATAAAGTATAGCGTTTGCAGCACTTCACCACACTGCACAGCTCAGTGTTTGGTGTAGCCGGGCCTTAAGGGTACACAAGTCCTCTGTTGTTTCTTCTCAGTCTTATACACTAGCAGGTGCACATTACAACAAGTGAACGTATGAACACATACTGACCAGTAGATGAAGTTGTGGTAGTTAGACAGTTGTGTAGTTCTGTTCGTTTGCATCATTTGCATGTGATTTGCATGTCATTCCTTTCTGTTTTACCTGACAATCTGCACATTGTAATTCAATTTTTTATAAAGGAGAAAATAAGTGAAAATAAGAATGAGGAAGAGAAGTTGATTCAGGAGTTACATCCAGCAAATTCACATTTTACAAATTATGAATTTTGTCTGTATACGGGGTCATTTAACAAAGAATGACAGGCACACAGAACTCTGGTTTTTACCATGTGGAACACAGTCATCCAACACACCTTGCAGAACTGTAATCTCAAGAGTACGACTGCTGATTAGAGATTGTGTTTAAAAAAAACATTTTCCTGCAGTAAACTGGGGCTTCTAAATACACAAACAGTGTAGGTCTAAATTTAGTGAAGTAGGGTTATGTAGTCCATTTAAATATGTTGGATAAGAATTCATGGAATATTTTATTAGCATGCACATGTGCAATGTAAACAGAATTTGTTTCCTGGAACTTTGACAGATTTTTAATTTTGAGTTTGACAGTTGAGGTATTAGTTTGCTGATGTTTACATTGGCAGGGAAAGGGGCCATATAGTACAAAACAGACCAACACAGTCAGTGTCCAGGTCAGTTTGTTTGCAGGAGGATAAAAATATCACATGAAAGAGGATTAAAATGTCAGCAAAACATTCACTACTCAAACAAATTACCTTTGTAGGATTAGGACCTCAGTTGTGCCATCTTCATATGACAGTCCATGGCAATGCTGTCACATACCTTGATTCAGCAATCCTCTCTGGTGTCTGTTTCATGAATAATGAACAAGGCTACAAGTATATGGTTCAAAATAAAAAAAACTGCAAATCAAATTCAACAAACAAATTGCAAACAATACAACTTTCACACATTGTCTGAACAAGAACACATACCAGAAACGGGTTAAGCTTATATGGCTATATTTTGTTAGATTCTTAAAGTCTTCCTGGCAATGCCAAATGTTTGAATTCCATGTAGAACAAATGGAAGCGAGTTATTTGATTGGTTAAATTGCCTTGTTTATTATTCATGAAACAGATGCGAGAGCAGGTCACTGAATCAAGGTCTGTGAAAGCATAGGCACAGACTTGGTGGTATATACACTTTGATACTGTGGCATGTGATAGAAGATCCACTGTTACTCCTCTTTAATTCCTGCAATGTATCTAACATGTAATTAATCTGTGTACAAATCATTGTTGTAGTCTTGGCTGAAAATTCAATACATGTTGATATTAAAAGATAGATGGTCAACTGTTTAGTCCTAAACAAACTTCAGTATCCTTATGATTGTACATGTTGGACTGCTATCAACATGCAATTCAATGTAGTCCTAATCAGAACTCCCATAATCATTGGCAGGATTTGATGAAATGTTTTTAGCATGTGGTGGGAACAAATCTACATTGATTTGTCATATAACATTATGGTAATGGGTAACACTCAACACCCCACCCCACCTTAACTCCACACCATCTGTCAAGTTCTAGCATGCTACAAAATATGAGTTCTGGATAGGACTATAATATATCCCTTTCACACGGCAAATGCAAAACGGTTTCAAACCATTTTGAATGCAAATTAAACGTTCAAATGGCAGTCCAGAGCATTTTTGTTATGTATTGGCCAAAACATTTTAAATCTAGCTGAGGAGTTGTTTTCCAACCATTTTCAATGTGAATCAAATTATCAGTATGGGCTTCGTTAAAGTGCCATGAGAACACTCATTTCACATTTAAAATTATTCAGACCTAGTTTTGAGGCAGCAACTGGGTCACAGCACAAGTACAAATGCTTGTGGTGGCATGTTGTTAGAGTGATCCACATAGGAAAATTACTCCCTGTGCACTGATGCCAGAAGCCCATTTGAAGGCATAATACAGTTTGAACTGATTTTGATGAATATGCATTTCCCCAAATGTTTTAAAACCATTTTGTGTGTGAAAGGGTATAAATCCTGTATTGGATCCCTCAATAAACTTATGTAGCTTAATGTTTGTGTATAATTCCTGTTCTGTATCTCACAGACTTAGTGTAATCATCTGTAATACTTGTGTATTCTATTTGGTGTAGCAAAACTTTTAATCTGTGATTTTCATACTATTGTCAATCTATTATATCAATCTGTTGTTAATCTATATAATCTGTATTTCATCGTTAAATATCATAATCAGAGCTGGTACACTCTTCATATTTCTGTTACCAGTTTTTGTATAAATAATTCTGGTATTTTTTCTGTACCATAAGGTGGAAGTACCAATTTAGTGACTGGTTTGTGAGTGTCCACTTTGTATCAAGTAGAAAAAATATGACATCAAAAAGATTGTACAAGCAAATATTAAAAGTTTCTCATTGGTCTATTGTTCCTTTGTCATGTAAAAGAAAAACATGCTAAAAAGATATGAAATAGAAGAAGCTTAGCAGCAACTGTTTCTTCAGCTAATCATGTTGCTGCATCTTATTTTCTGGATATTTGACATCCAAACTTAAGTATATGACAGATTTAAGAAATGTTTTGGAAACCAAATGAAAACCACCTTGAAGTTAATTCAGCAGTTTCACTGATGATTACTTCACATGACAGTCATTGAATTGGCGCAGTTGGTTTTATCAAAGTTTTACTAATATATGTGTGGAGAAGGGCACAGAACTAGTAATGTTTATCCTGCCATGTTAAACCATAATAATTGGTGTGTACAGTAAATTCTGGGCAATAATTTCTTCATGTATGCAGTGTCTGATAACATGGGAGAGGCATGCTAAAATTGTTAGGGACACTTTGTAATATATGAAGTTTACAACACAAGATATTAATGTATAATGTTCAGGTACACTAAAGGTATTTACTGTTTTAAGCATTCAGTGATATAATAGAATGATCATATAAATATATTTTTTTGGCTCCCTTTTAGATCAGTTGAAGAATGGAATACAGTATTCAATCATTTTGGAGACTATATTAATCTCATGGAAAAATGTTTGATAATGGAAGAAAATATGGGAATAAATACTTTCAATCAACTCATAGAAGAGACGCCAAAATTGATAGATCCACAGTTGTCAGTTAAATTTTACTATCTATTCGTTATGGTCATTTGCTGACAGTCAGTTAAATCCAGAGGGTTAGGGGACTTCACATTTACACAACATAGCTATACTGATTTAACATTACAGTATTCAATTTTGATAAGCGCCCCTACCATAATAAGCGCCCCCATGGATTTTTGAGGGCTCTACTTAAGAAAATGGAAGGAATGAGCGATTCTAACCTAAAAGCTATGGAAGTCGCAGTTATTTTCCTTTCCTCACTTGATGATTTTGAGGGCATGAAATCATGTCAGCCAGGGTATCCCAAGCCCATTAATATTGGCTATTGAAAGGAAATTTCTCCTAAATTAGCACCTAAAAGTTTTCCTGTAATCCTAAAAAAAATCACATTTATATGATGCATTCGTTCATACCATATTTACTATAACATCTTATTTACAGACTTGTCAGCGTTCTGGCCAGCTGCATTAATTTAGAGGAATACTGTGTTGAAATATATTAATTTTCCTTTTCGGCAAATAGATTTTAAATAATTTATTTAACTTTTTAAGATTTTCAGTAGTGTCAGAATATGCATCTTTGCCTTCATTAATGCTTAATTTGGTAGACTTGATATACCACTGGACACGTAGTTATCCCGTAAAACCTACTTATGGGCACCGTTTCACTGGAGTCATTGATAAAAACACAAGCACCTTATGTGCACTGGTAATTACTTGTGTAAATACATGTTCTGGTAAGGCCAAAAAAAATAAAGGTATGGTTCTCAGGCTTTTTTTTCAGAAATCAATGCAGGCGGGCAGAGTTATTTTACTTTTTTTGTATGTTTCAATAAAAATGTCATATGATCAGGGAAAAGCATGATAATAACAGAATTTTTTTGCTTAACAGGTAAAAGCACAAAATAACAAAGGTATTCTTAGCAGATATGTATCATTGTATCTTCTTGAAAGATGAAAATCAAAATGAAACTTTTGATGCAGGGGGTTAAAATTGACTCATGCAGTACCTGAGAACCATACCTTAATTATTTTTGGCCTAATTTACTTTCTCTTTCACTTGACACCTTTTGAGTCTGCCATACATCTGTGGGGGATAATTTGTTTCTTTTACAATTAAACCCTAAATATTACATTAATTCAGAATATACTATTCCATGTATCAGTAAAAGTAATATTATCACTGATGTCCATCACTTTACATGGAATTAATCAATTAAATCAAAAATGTCACATTTGATTTTTTAACTTGATTTAGGAAAAGGATTTTATATATACAAAATTACAATTAAGTACATATCCCTAGCACAATAATGAGTACTTTTACTCAAAATACTTTTTGAACCATATTTTAATAAAGTACTTGTAGTTGGGTTCTAGTTCATTCATCCATACTTTTACTTAAGTTAACTAGGAAATTCATGTACAATATGTATGTTAAACTTTTTTGTAATCAAGTGCAATCCTCAGTACTTTTTATACGCCGTCTTATGACGCGAGTATTATGGTATACCATACCCACTGTCCATGCATATTTAATTAGGTCACAGCACTTTTGAGGCACCTTGGTGACTTACCAAAAATCCTCTGGATTTTCATGAAACTCATTATACATATTTACCAATAGAATTTCTCACCTGATTTACATTCTAATCAAAATTCATGCATATTTAATTAGGTCAGAGGTCACCAGATACATGATGGGCATATTATGCATGTTCGCGGTGCTCTTGTTAATAAGGTATAGAGAAGTAACTGGGACAACTTCATTGGAAATTTTAAGTAGAATATTTTACAAATCATGCTCCATATTTAAGTAAACAGTTCATGTACTCAAGTGCACTCTTCAGTACATATTCCCTTAAGTACCAGGGATAGCTTTATAATTTGAAAATTTATGCAAAATATTTTAAAAAATCTTACATCACATTTGATTGAAAGACTTTTCATGTACATATCTACTGAACATATCAACATCTAAATTGATCTACTTAACAGTGTGACATAACATATAATATAAATTAATTTCTTATCAAGGGGAAGCCTTGAACTGTGGATCTATCAGTTGTTTGTACAATATTGCGTCAATATCTGGTAAACTGAGCTAAGCCTTTACAGTCATTTCTTGGGGAAGGAAACACTCAACCAGGTTTCGTGTTATTGTTAGAAAATTCAGTGCCTTCTAAACCTAGTTGAATAAACTTGAAGCCCTGTAAATTTAAAAAAAAAAAAAGTAAATTATTTCTCTCTTCACTGAAATCCATTTCATTCCACATATAGTGATTCGTAATCAAGCACATATAATTCATCATAATTGTGTTATACCATGATATTTTTATCATAATGATATTGTGTTTTCATTTTGTCTAAATTGGAATTGTGTCCTATCATGGAAATAAATGTACATTTCACATGGAATCTTTTTGAATATGTAAGACCAGGATATATTGGAAACCCAGGATAAGTTCTTCATGGCGTTTTATAAATACATTCTGATTTCAAAGCAAACTGTGACATTTGCATTCTGAATTATTACTAATATTTCAACCCAAAGACATAATTCCATTTGAATTTATCTGGGGAAAAACCTAATTTTATTCTATTTGAATATATCTGACTTAAATTCAATATAAACTAATCTTTGCCAAATATGGAACATCTGTTCTTATTATATTTGATAAAATATAACAGCAGATTTTAGTTTTATTTAGAAAAGACATTGATCAGAACTGAACATTTTTGGCCAAATTATGATATTTAAAGCAAGACTGGTTTTACAGTTAACAAAGGATTCATGTTGTGGGTTACAATTCCTTCATTAACATATATGTATCTTAAAAACACAATGCAGAATCTGTTGAATTGTTTTGTGTTCAGCACAAAGTTATAGATATCTGTTAAAGAAAATGTCTTTGTAAGCCGTACTGAGTTAATGGAGTATTTTAAAATGGAGTGTATTTACAGTACAAGATACTTGATTTTCAAGACCATATATAGGGTTTCTGCTAAAATTATTAATTAATATAATTATTATAATTTGTAGCTCAGCTGAATCAGTTTCATATGATCTTTAGCATAGAGCTCTGAGCCATGTCTTACAATTGTGGCTAGCTTGGACAAAAAAGGCTGCTTACTATAGTCGTAAGCCAAGTTTCGTGGCTTGACTCAGTTTACAAAATGTTGGCTGGCTTAGACTGACCTGAAAGCCTGTTCATTTGATGAAGTACCTATTTTATTTGAACAATTTATCTATATTAAGTGTGACATTTTGCATCCATTTTACATTTTTTTAATAGTTCATGATTAAATATTGAATATATTTTTACCCTGGTGGTTTCATAAGCCAACACTTTCATACAAACAATCATGTAAACATGCCATCACACCATTTCCTTTAAGTGACAAAAAAACAAAAATAAAAAAACCTGAACATTTGTTTTGGGCATTTTAAATTGTAAAAGATTTATCTTTTTGCATTAAATTTTTCTCAAACCAAACTTAGCTGCACAAAGACGGCTTAATGAAATTTCAGCAGCACCTGCAGATAATCTCAGTACAGCTTGCTCTTAACTCTGCTGGTGGCAGTGCAAAATGGGGGAGGGGCCGAGCACTACTTTAGCAGTGGGCCTTTGGATGTTGTTTGTCTGTAAAGCCATATGGCCATTCTTTAACAGGTCACAAATCGTAACCATTTGACCAAGGAACTTCTGGCATAAACTCCAGGAATGTATTAAAGGGAAAGTCCTTGGAAACCTTAAATTAAGAGTAAAAAAAAAGAGTAAGCTCTCCTAAGTGTTCAGGGTGCCCTAGCTAACATTTTGTGTTGTTTCATGATATCTAAACAAAGTGCCTGAATTATATTTAAGCTCAGCTGACTGTAAGGCATCTGAGCTATAGGGATCACCCTTTGTCCAGCCATCTTGTTTTATGTTAACAGGGCAAAAATTGCAGCAATTGGACCTAGAAACTTATGACTTGATAACTATGGAGTTCCTTGAAAAATCTCCTTGGAAACTTGGAATTAGGTCACAGCGATCTATATTTAAGACAATCCTCATCCAAAGTGTACACAGAATCAGACCAGTATTCTTTGAGTTGTGGGATGACTGTTTGCAATATTTAATTGTGTGCACATACAGAAATAATGTAATGTCAGTTATCAAATATATCAGGAATTGCTGCAGCTGTTAGTTCCAAATTTTACAGTAACATTGATAATGTAACTAATATGTGCATGTATTTAAAGCTGCATTTGGCACAACCTGTGCTGACCTATTTTCTGCCAGCCTAAGTTTCATATTATATTTTCCCAGGTAAAACTGTAAACATTATTTTCATCTATATAAATTAATGTGAATGTAAGATGCATGGGTCTGCTGTTGATAATCAGAGACAATAACTAAAAAGTATGATGCCTAGCATGGCAAAAATTGTATTCATTATTCCTGGGATTTTAAAAATTGAATATGCATATAGGTTCTGGAGGCTCTTTTTCCAAACCCTTAATTAGGTCTCTGTGACCTATATTAATGTGCAATTTTTTTTGCCTCAGAATGTGTATCAGATTCAGCTGATCTTTGTATCCCACGGTCCACTTTACTCATTAATGTCAAGCTGGTACTTAAATCATAATGCTGTTTATAACTATTACTGTAGTACCCTAAAAATGACCTGTAAAACAAAGATGGCTGCTTATGAGAGAACAGTTTTTTGTCAATTGTGGGAATTCCAACAAGAACCAGTTGTAAAATTTTTTATGTATTTTCAGTGTGTTGCCTGAAAGATAACACTTGAACAACTCTTGCACCCTGTATGCAGAATTTTCTAATAAAAACATGCATAGGAATTTCCAGTACTCATTCATATCCCATTATAATTTATATAACTGGAAATTTTAAACTTGTATGAACACTAAATGGTTCTGATTATGCAGCAAGGTATTTTATACTGTAAATACCATGGTTTTATATTACTCCATTTAATAAGAATAAAATGTAAATTTTGTCAATTTTAGATGATCAGTCAGCATGAATGTTTAGTGTAGTGCATGATAATTAGTGAAAGTGCATGAAAATACATTTGTTTCAGAACTTCGCAAATACAGGGGGCGCTTATCCTTCAAACCCGTTGGGGAATACAACCCAGGGATGAGGGAGAGCAGATCATCACCAGAGAATCTGACGGAGAGTGACGCAGGATCAGCTGGTATGACACACTCCAAGAGCTGCATGGAGTCTGTCCTGGCAGCCCCTGGAGAGAAGAGGATCGTAAATGGCTACTCAGCACCAGCAGCAGAAACAGAGGAATCCAAGGATACAACAGATGTCACAGAAGGTTTGGAACCAGCGTCCCCAACCACCAATCCGGCACTGAATGGATTTGAGTCTGGTCTACCAAAGACTGATCGATCAGTGACAGCCAAGGAAGGGACTGAACCTGATCAGAGTTCAAGCGAGGCAGCCCTGGCAGCTAGCAATACAGCAGCAACTGCAGGTTCACAACCCAGCCCCAAATCTACTACTTCAGAACCTTTGCTTGACTTACCACTGCTAAACGAGCCTGTACCATCAGACTGGGTTGTTATTGAGGGTGACTTTGTATTTGCTGGTGCAATTTTTATCAAATTCTTGGAAGCAGAAACAATGGCTGCACCACTGTCAGAATTAAACGATGGTGTGTTGTTTGTGTCGTTCCTACGAGGTGATGCAGGGAGGTTTGATGTGCTCAAGTCAATGTCTAAAAATGATGATGGGTCCTTACAGGAGTCTATGATTGAGAATGTTGCAGCCACGGCATTCAGGTTAGAGCCTTTGACAAAGAAAGGCAACCTTACAGTAGATGGGGAGGCGGTTGAATACGGTCCTATACAGGGGCAGGTCATGCCGGGTTTTGGAAGAGTTATGGCAATTCCCTAACTTAATGTTCCTCTCTTACACGTTCTAACATGGCATGTGCATGCTGCAATTTAATGCACCAGATGAAAAATGATAATCTGTGAAGATTTAGAATCTTCCTGGGAAAAATGAAAATTCCTATTCTTCCCAGAGGAAAATGAAATTTCACATTCTTCCCTGAATGTTCTGGATCCTCCCAGATGCTCATTCTTCTTTGATATATCTATTAATATATATGTGTGTGTTTGTGTGTCCTGTACATCAGAACAACATTTGCATGCAATGTAATTACCACATTTCCATATGTAACATGAATGTTAATAATAGCATATGTATCTATAATTCATCATAGGTTTTAGTTATCCAGTGTGGTCAGTACAATGTAACAAATCAAAAGTTTACTACCAGCAATGAAAATGAAACCATGTTGTCGATCCTGCCTAAGTGGAATACCTTGCTTGTTATGAAGTTTACTGATCAGAGGTTTGATAAACTCTAGTTGCATGTATCAAAGTTTCTCTGACTTCCTTTGACTTAGACACTGGTCACACTTGTGTTACACAACAAAGGTTTACTTTTTATCTGTATGAAAAACCAACTCATAACACTTTAGAGACTGCTTACAGACAGGCAAGCTGTGATACAATACCATTTGTGGTAACATTGTGCATTCCAATTCATGCAGTCATTGTGATGTTTTTACTGTCAAGCTCACTGCAGGCTCACATGTCCGTCCTCAATGATTGTTTAACCGTTAAGTTTTACTGCTTCTCTTTAGACATATACTGCTAGTTTAGTTGTCAGGTGCATTTATACAGGACATATATCCTACCATCATTTGTGCTTAAAGGCACAGCCATCCCCAAAACATTCCTCATGCTTCTACTTGAAGATACGGGTCTGTTGGCTACAAAAATCTCTCCACAGAAAGATTCCTACCTTGATACTGTCCTGGATTATGTTCCTGACCTACTGTGGTTGGCTTCATATTTGCAAGGCTGAAATTTCGCGATTTCTTCATTTTGAACTTTTCGCGAGCGTTACATTTTTGCGATGGCATCAGAAAAAAATTAAATCTTAGTACACCAGTGTTTGTTTTCATTCTATTATATGAATAAAACCCCTACTATCTCATTTATTTCTGTTACAGTCTTTATACTAATATAATAATTAAAGTGTGTTTGCATGTGCCGGTACCAATACCATGCACAGAATGGGCTGCTGATTAACGAACCATGTTTCCAGAGGTGTGATAATAATCCATAAGAGCAGATGCATCATCCCCTCTTGTTCATATAAATGTATGAGGCATTTTTTTTTCCTGAAGGTTTTATATTCCTGATTATTTCCAATTCACAAACAATACAGCAACCACAATATATCTGTTCCCTTGCCGAACCCTGATCTTGCCAAATTTTTGTAAGTGCTCATGTTAGCTGAGGTTTTGTGTACAGACTGGACACTTAATGTCAGAACTTACGGTATTTCACTAGTACTAATCAAAGAACATATTGTGGTCACTGTTGCTGGTTCAAACTCAGACTTCAGTTTTCTCATGGAGATTTAAAGATATATTACTGAATTTTGTTTCATCGTGAAGTGATAACATGATATCAATACATAATCTGTTTGTTGAGTGATAAATGACTCTTTGATAAATCATCTCATAATATGAGACATGTTAAAAGTCTATGTTGTTCTTATACAGTTTGTTTACATACATATCAAAATTGGGTCATAATTTATGTATGCCCCAGTTGACTGTGACTCTTTTTCTGTTCATGCAGATCATCTCATAAAATGAGACATGTTACCAGTCTACATTGTTCTTATACAGTTTGCTTTCATACATATCAAGATTGGGTCATTATCTATGTATGCCCCGGTTGGCTGTGACTCTTTTTCTGTTCATGCAGTTCATCTCATAAAATGAGACAGGTTACCAATCTACATGGTACTTATACAGATTGCTCACATTCATATCAAGATGTAATCATCATTTTTGTGTGCCCTAATTGGCTGTGACTCTTTTACTGTTCATGTAGATATTGTGATATTACCATTGTCCAGTTTCTTCATAGATTAATGTGTCGTTTTTTACAGATAATTTGTTTAAATGTTAAGTGTTACTGTTTTTGCTTAGGTATATACCATTGTGGTACATGTGCAAGATGTCAGGTGCCCTTATCCATGGCAATTTTTATTAAAGGAGCAATGCATTAATAACTGCTGGTTATTTTTCATTCACTTTTTTGGGGGGTCATGTTCATTAATTTCATTGTGAATTGGTATCAATTGACCTCACTATGAACTTTACGTGACCTTAATAATATATTTAATTAATGAATAATCATGAGCATATATAACTGTTCCAATGTAGCCAATCAGGTCGCCGATATTACTCATAACGGTCACTCCCCTGAGGTAAATAAAATTTGCATAATTTGGGAGAGTTCTCCAAAACAGAAAAAGTGTAGTCTGTACCAGTACCCATGTGGGCATGTTTTGTGGGATATTTTTTAATACAAATTAGACGGTATAAAAAGTTCTAGGCCAAACATTGCAGGAGCTATTCTTGGACTACTGAGTGAATAATGATGTCGTACATGCATGGCAAGTAATTCATATGAGACGAATAATTAAAAATATGGCAAGGCAGTTCACAATGACTGCGATATATTCATTAGTGCAGCAATTCCATTTGATGACATCAGTCAAAACATCTACATCATTCAAGTGATCTTTGTGACATCATTATTGTCTTGGTTACAGCTGTCACAAGGAAGACCTTCTGTGTAGGAGCATTTTTGGGGCTCGTAATAATTAGGTTAAAAGGGCAGGGCATAATTGCTCTGATGGTGAGGTCAATTGAGTGCCTGTGTGTTGGGTAATACATTATTCCAGGTCACCATATTTATGAGGTAGGTTACCAGTCTACATATCCATGGTCCTATGAGACTGCTGTTTCTTTTACAGCAGGTAATATGTATAATCATGAAGGTTAATTACATTCCTCTTTATTCCTTTGATGTTTGCTTGTTTCTCCAAAACAGATCAAAATAAGGTTAATGTTCATGCATGATTTAGTTGGCTGTGATTTTGTTTCTATTCATTCATATGTTGTGATATTTTCACTGTTACATTCATCTGGCAGTTTTGTGTGTCAGTCTGAACAATTTATTGTTAAAATATGAAGTTTTAATGTTTCTCTATAGACATGTAGTATTACTGGTGATTCAAATTGTCTAACGCACTAATACATGACATAGTTTAATAAAGGTATGTTGTATTAATAACTGCTCGTTATTGTTCATTTACCTAATATATAGCTTAATTAAGCACCTCATTCAGGGCTTTGTGGTTCACTGGTTGGGCTCCCATGTCACCATCCATGTCCACTTTATAAAAGGGCTTATATCTCTAAAACACAAAAACCTATCAATTATATATGATAGTCTCATATAAAGGTTTCTTGGAGGTATGACCTTGACCTTTGTTCACTTTTTCAAGTCGCCATGGACTCAACAGATAATTTGCTCATAAGCATAATATTGCCCAAAGTTTTCGTTGGGTTTGTCTCCAATTCAGGGGAAAGCATCTACACATGACTCAAAGTGAAGAGCTTTTGGTTGACTTTGCCAAATTCATTAAACCTTCTGCATTTTGACTATTGACAGGCACATGCAGTTGTTTGAATCCTTTCATGACTAGTGAAGTAAAAGTACCCAGTAAGTGCGTGAAGTTAGTTGACAGTTATTAAAAGAAAGCACATTCATTAAATTTGAATTCAGCTAAATCTCAGTGTCTTTTTTTTTAAAGTGTATTATATATATATATATATAAATATATATATATATATATATAAATATATATATATATATATATATATATATATATATATATATATATATATATATATATGGGATACTATTGCTTTATTATAACTTCATGATCTGACCAAGCACAGGTATATAACTCTTACTCTTTAGTTATGAAATGGATGGCTAGATGGCAGCAGTTATGACTAAAAGCTACCAGTTTGTAAGGGAAGACACAAATATCTGATTCAGTTATTGCTGTCAAGTCTCTGTAATCTGTTTAAATTGATACATTGGAATCCCACAAGTACAACCACCTTGGGTAATGACCAAAGTGGGCGTAATTTAGGGGTGGTTGCAATTGTTGGGTGGTTGCAAGGCGGGGTTCCACTGTATGTATTCTGTTGACTGATAAAAATAATTGAAGGAGCAAAATCTTATCACACAGAAGCATGAGTTAAAACAAATAGGACAAGTTCAAAAGTTCAGTCAGCATTGTTGTATGATACACATCATTGAGAGATTCTAATATATGTGGCGTTGTAAGGCCCATCTGCTGGGAGGTTATTAAAGATCCCTCATATGGTAGGGTAGGATACATTTATGCTAATGAAACTTTAAACACAAACCATGAGTATTTTGAAGTTTGTGCTTTTTATTACACATACTCAAAAATCAACAATCTGTTCATGCTGTAAGCTGACAGACCTGCAGTACTGCTCCCATTTACTAAACAAATCAGTCAAGTGTACAGTTGAGTGATCACCCTTTGATGCCAAACCCAAGTATGTGTCGCTGTCACAGAGGACAGGATTGTAGTTTGAAAATATGTGAAATATTTATCTATATTTTTAGTAAAGTTGTGTTTGGAATGTCTTAAGGTATAAGTATAACTTAGTGAATCTCGCATGTTTAGCCCTGAGTGACTATGACCAGGTTGGGAGTCCCCACCCTCTCAAGCCAAGTCACCATCATCCAAATTCCACATTCAATGTCTGAAGTTTGGTCTGAGTTGACACCGTGATAGTGACCTTACTTTCAAATCCAAAGTTTTGGAATTCTAGTTAAATCAGTCAGTCAGTTATGTGAACAACAGAAAGTGGAGTTTAATCAAATTGGTTGAACTTTTGCAGTCCATCTCCGTAATAGTCACCAAAGTTGGAAGGCTTGAGACTTAAAGTCCTAAAAGGCTAAAATGGAGAACTCAGTCTTGATACCTCCAACACATGGCAAATGATACATGGCTTGTAACTTCATACTTCATGGTGATGTTGCATCATGTCGCCTTCATAGATGGCTGTATGGTCTAACCCATAGAGGCAAACACTTCTGTATAAACCAACCAAAGGTCCTGGGTTATTTGAGCTGTGATTTACACCAAAATGTTATCACTTTGAGATATTCACACTCCTTACCTAACATGCATCAAATTATTCTTCAGATGTGCTGCAGACACACACACATCAAGTTAAACAAAAACAATAAAAACTTCACTCAGAATAATAAGAGAGAACTTCGAGAGTACATGATCACATATTCAAAATAGAGAGAACACTCTTCATTACATTCCTAAAAAAAGGGGAAAACATTAATTATTAACAAAATTTCAACAAGGTAAATAAAGACCTACCTTACACCGTATTTAAGAAACAGAAATATTTTTTAAATATGAGAAATTAGACCCTCTTATAGAGGTCAAGGGCACTAGTCAATGGCAAAAACAGCCTAAATTGCCGGCTGCTGATTGGGTGATGTCATGTAAACACTCTGAAAAATATAACCAACCAAAACAAAGATGGCTATTCATGCAGGAATACATCAGATCTGCCAGAATTAACTGAAGGTTTATTGTAAAATTCTTAATTGCCATATTCGGTTGTCATTTCTATATGTAGGTTTCTATTATATTATTAAAAAATCTTAACTTTTATCAAAATTATCTCCAAAAACACAGATGGACACAGGTTGGTGGAACAGAGTAGAGTTGAATCATAATCTGCAGTTATGCAAGGAAAATATTTTTTATCTAAACACAGTTAATATGTCTATAGATAGATATCACTAAAGCTAAATCACACTCACAACACAAGGCCACTTGAATAAGAAGCCATATTGTTTGATCATTTAACTGTGCTGCCCCCTACAGCAGGTAATATTATGTGCCACACTTGCTGGTATAGAGAGACATCTGGTATCAATAGTGTCAACCAGTTACTTTAGAATGGTCCCTTTGTAAGGAAAAAAAAAAAAAAAAACAAAGGTATGGTTCTTAGGCACTTTTTTTCAGAAAACAGTGTGGGCAGGCAAAATTTTTTTACCTTTTTTTGTAGGTTTTTATAAAAATGTCATATGTTCAGGGAAAAGAATGATAATTACAGATTTTTTTTGCTCAGCTATTAAAAGCACTAAATAAAAAAGGAAATCTGAGGAAATTTGTATCATTTTACCTTCTTGAAAGATGAAATCAAAACAAAAGTTTTTTTGGGCGGGGGGTTAAAATCGATGCTTGCGGTGCCTGAGAACCATACCTTTTTTTTTTTCCTAACAAACTGCTTTCAAGTATGTTCCGACTAACTGGGCAAGAATACTTCAAACAAGTGGTTGATGCACATGGACTTAAGTATCTTGTACATTATAACTGTATTGTACATACACCTGTCAGTGTACCCATGGTGGTATTTTATGCATTGCACAAACAGATAATGAGTAGGAGCACATTGTGCCCACTAAAACCCTACGCTCATGAGGCAGCAGAAATCATGCGCTTCTAAAGAAGCTTCTGATTTTCCCTCTGCCTGCTTTGACCATTTATGATGCACTTAAACACCAGGTGGCTTGTCTGCTGAAAAAACTGCTGATGTGTCTAGCAGCCAACCAAATACCAGTCAACAAACACTTGATAGGCATCAGGCCCAGAAACCATGTGTGGGGCCATTCTCTCTGAGCCTATGGCCTGTTCAAACGGTTGCCAGGCCGATGAGCTGTCAATCAAAACAAAAGAAACAACCATTAGCTCCATGTATTCCTCCCTTGGCTGGTAAACCATTTTGTCTTCCAGCACAGGGTCTCATCTGATTGGACCAAAATACAGAGCTCCCTTCTGGTGTAGAGATTCAAGATACGAGGTCATAACAAACAGCGCTTACGATATAGGTAGTAGACCTATGGGTAAAGCGCTGTGTTGAGAGCGTACTAAAACCCTTGCGTGTATCCATGAAAAATATATGAGCTTTTATATATGTAACCTGTGTCTGTCAGGGTATACATACATATATACATATCTGTATGTATGCGTGAAAATTCATGGTTCCCCACAAACTCAAACTCCTTGAAAATTCATGAAAAATTTAGTTTTTTTTCAGACCTTGAAAGTGCTGGAATTTAGCTTATTTTGAAAATGTCCGTAAAGCAACCTTGAATTTCACTTTGTTTTCTGTTTACGTGTAGACTAAGAGTAAGGGAGGCAAGTCATACTTTTTACATGTTATCAAATTTCTCATCATATGTGCAAGAACCTGATTGCTAAGTGGTGGCTAAGGGGGTGGAGCAAGAAAAATGTACAAGAATTAAAATTTATGTCCTTGGAATATTGAAGAGTCCGTTAAAATGAAATCCAAACGGTTGCTCATTGTTGGAACACTGAAATTGCCAAAGGAGAGATTTTCACACATGGGCTGTACAGGAACTGTTGGATTCCGAGTAAGTGACATCAGTCCAATGTCTCTTCTAGAGAAATCCTACCAGATGCAAAAGCTCACTCACTGTATCACTGCAAATAGAGTTACACATATAAACCCTCAACACACACATATTAATTATACAGCAATGTTTCAAATATATGTAGACATAGAGTTTATGCTTGGCACTTTAACACTGCAAAAGCTGGCAATATGAAATCTTTTTTTTAGCTCAGAAAGCTCAGAAATATAATGAATTTGAAATACTCAAGTTAATGTCAATGTAGCAATGAAAATAAATTGTTTTTTTGTCAAGAAATCAATGGAAGACCACTTTCTGCATCTTAAGCCTGCAACCCACTGGCAATTTTGTTGTGATGCGATGCAATGCAACTAAATCGCAAGGGATCTGCGACTGGTCGCCGATTATAATCGCGTGGGAATCCCTAGTGAGTGGGCCATGGGATGCAACTTCCAGCTGACATGTCAGAAACCTTGGGTTTCCTTGCAACTGTTGTACTTGTGTTGTCACCCCAAGTTGGCTTTTTTGGTACCATAAAAAGGATGATGAATCGATGTCGATGTGGAATCAAACACTGTGTCCAAAACTGTCCATACAACTGGACGTTTCCCGAATACCCCAACCGAAACCATGAACTAAGGGCATGTGAAAAGATAAGTGTGGTATTTTGCTGTTCCAGTGAATTGAGTCTGATATTGTGATAGATTTATAAATTATAATTGTACTTACACAAATTTATCATCTCTAAATTAAATAAACAACGCAGGAAACACTGTGAACTTGAGTCTGTGACTGCTTGCTGAATGCCAGTAACAAATGGTAGCAGACTGTCTGCAACTGGTCACAGACTGTTGGCAATTGGTTGGAGACTGTCTATGACTGGGTGCAGTTTGCCAGTCGCAAGCAGTCGCAGGCAATCGCCGACTGTCTGCAACTGGTTGCAGATAAAAATTTCCAGTGGGTGGCAGACTTTACCTAGTGGTTATATTCTTCAGGCATTCTATATCACCTCGCATTAACCACTGCTTTTTAACCCAGAAAGGGCCAAGAATTTTAATCAGACCAATGAGAGCTGGGTGTTGTATCATGCATCAAACTCCCAAGTTTTAACCCGTGATACCCTAATCTCATTGGGGTTTGGTAACAATTCTTGGCCCTGTGCCAAGCCTGGTGGTGAAACCCAGAAAATCTTGCTTAACAAAGCAGCGGTAAAAAGTGAAGGAGATATAGAATGACTGCAGTGCACAACCACGACATAGGGAGTGTTCATGTTACCAGTCCACAAAAGAAACTACTAATTTGAGAGGCAAGTTACTTGACCATGTGGGAAACTGGTTTACAGTCTATATTATTCATGAGGTTGCAAGTTCAGAGGTATCTTGGACGTTGTTTGGGAGTAACTATGGAGGGATATTTTGTTTTAATTTTATAGCTTTATAATGTTCAGTGGGATATTGTTTTTATGTGTTTGTGCATGGATTGTGTCTGGCATGGCTGCTAATAATGAATCAGTCTTGTGCAGACCCATTTAAATGTTTCCATCAAATCAACACCAAACTTCAGATGTTCATATATGCCATGTTAGAGTAGTGCATGGAAAGTAGTGATAGTGCATGAAAACACTTTTTCAGAACTTCGCAGATATAGGGGACGCATATCCTTCAAGCCAGTTGGAGAATTCAAGCTGAGGAAAAGCAGATCGGTGCCAGGAAATCTAGCAGAGCGCAGCAGTGATCGGCCCTTGGGTGTTTCTCGTTCCCAGAGCTGTGTTGATCCTGTCTTTGATACTTCAGGACCAGAACTAATGTCTTACAGGCCTCGAGAACTGGATACAGAGAATAATTTTATACCTGAATCAAGTACATATGGACCCATGACTCAAGCTGCTGATCCAGCTGTCAGCACAGGTGGACCCATGACTCCAGCTGCTGACCCAGCTGTCAGCACAGGTGGACCCATGACTCAAGCTGCTAATCCAGCTGCCAGCTCAGGTGGACCTATGACTTCAGCTGCTGACCCAGCTGTCAGCACAGGTGGACCCATGACTCCAGCTGCTGATCCAGCTGCCAGTACAGGTGGACCCATGACTCCAGCTGCTGACACAGCTGTCAGCACAGGTGGACCAATGACTTCAGCTGCTAATCCATCTGCCAGCATAGGTGAACCCATGTCTCCAGCTGCTGATCCAGCTGCCAGTACAAGTGGACCCATGACTCCAGCTGCTGACACAGCTGTCAGCACAGGTGGACCCATGACTTCAGCTGCTAATCCATCTGCCAGCATAGGTGAACCCATGTCTCCAGCTGCTGATCCAGCTGCCAGTACAGGTGGACCCATTACTCCAGCTGCTGAAAGAGCTGCAAGCACAGGTGGATCACTGTCTCCTGCTGCAGATCAAGCTTCTGGTGAACTTGGACTAATGTCTCCAGCTGCTAATACAGGTGGATCAATATCTCCAGCCACTGCTCAAGCAATAACAACTCAGACAGGGAAGGAGCCTAGCCTTGAAGCACTGACCGCTAACACTCTCCCTGCAGCATCCAGTCAGAGGTCTTCAGCTGCAGAACCTGTGCTTGACCTGCCACCACTGGATGAGCCGGTGCCATCAGACTGGGTGGTCATTGAGGATGAGTTTATCACTGTGGGAGCTGTGTATATCAAATTCCTGTCTCTAGATGCCATGGTGTCTCCTTTATCCCAGTTAAATGATGGAATTATTTATTTACAATTTTTGCGAGCTGATGTTGGAAAAATGGATATAATTCAGTCTTTCTCGAAAATGGGTGATGGGTCCATGCATGAAGATGGGCTGATTGAAACTGTGGAGACAACTGCATTCAGAATAGAACCCCTGACTAAGAAAGGCACCCTGACAGTGGATGGTGAAAAAGTAGAATATGGGCCAGTACAAGGCCAGGTTTTGCCTGGTTTTGCTAGAGTTATGTCACTTTAACCTCCCCCCCCCCCCCCCCCCCAATCCCCAGAAGCATTATCAGTCAGGTAAGGAGACATTAGGCATATTATGAAAATAAGTTCTTTGAAGACTTAATAACATTTATAGTCATTTATAACAGAGTGAAATTAAAGGTCTTGTGGTAACTAATGTAAATATGGAGCATCACAAGAATATATTGAGGCTTTTTATTTTTAGCTAAATCATCACTGAAAACTTTGATTATTAGTGGTTGTAGTCTAGGGGTATTTATTTTACACATTCTAACAATGCTGCTTCATTCATATTGACACATACAGATAGAATGATATTTTATATATTCAAGAATTCAGATGTATATAAGAATTAAGATGTATATGAAGATCCAAGGAAGGAAAAGCCAGATGAGAAAACTTTTAAACTGCGGTCAGACTAATAACCAAAAAGGACCAAAGAGCACCGAAAAGGACCAAAAATGCTCCTATTTTCTCACTCAGTTCAACTTATTGATGGTCCCAAAGTAAATATTTTGTCGAATTTTATAAAACATTTACGTATATGATTTATATTTATAATATTAATTATAATATTTAGGTAAAATAGCAGCAGTCTGGTTTAGTGCCTAACTTGGCCACCAGCTGCCAGCAATGTATACAGGAGGCATGTTTGTACTTTAAATATCCACCAGATGTCAGCAATTATGACACCATGTCATGTGTGTTGACGCGGTTTTCCATGTTTCTCTGAGCCTTTGTTTGAAACATATTAATTTCAATTGAATGGTACAAGTAGCACAGCATGATAATAAGTGTACTTTTCAATAAAAACATATATATGTAGATTATATCAAATATGTATATAGACACAAAATAATAATAATAATCACGGGTCCGATCATAGTTGTCAGTGTTTCGGTTATGTTGACAATCTTTTCCACATTTTTTAGCTCAGCTGACTATAAGTCATCTGAGCTATAGTCGTGGTCCATTGTCCGTCGTCCATCCGTCTGTCCTTCCGTCCGTCCGTAGATGTGGCACGTTTTGAAACCGTAAGACCTAGGAATCCAAAATTCGGCATAATGTTAGATGTCCCGAAGATCTCCTACCAAGCCGAAAACTGGGCCTTTTCGACTTTGTTCCTTTGAGAAATTAAGGAAAAACCTCAATTTTTTATTAAAAACCTATTCTTACACTTCAGGACTGCCTAATATCAAAACTACATATCTGTTTTTCTTCATGTTTACCATATATATTCCCCAATATAGTTCCTATGTACATGCCAGGAATTATGTCTGTATTATATAATTTTAAAAAGTTATGGGCCCAGACATGCATTTTGTAAAAAATCAGGTAAGTTATTTGATCACTTTACACAAAACATGTTAAAGCTATGGACTTTTTTTCCAGTAATATAACTTTAATTAATCAAAATTAAATTGTATACCCAAAATTAGATCAAAATCTTTTAAATTTTTTGAAATATTAACAAAAATTAAAAATTGGTACCTTAAATTTTGCCCAACTTTGATCATGGCACGTTTTTTCCTGTAAGTTCTGTGGATTTAATTTTCACAGCATGTTTTTTGTTATCATTTTGTCTGTTAACACCAAAAATTTGAAACCAGTTGATCAAAAACTGTAGATTTTGTTTAAGTTTTCAAGCACCAAGTAACATATTGTTTACATCAAGCTAGTGTTATGCAGTTTGCAAGAGCTCAGCTCCCCAGCTTCAGCTCTCAGTTTCTAAATTTGGCATACAATTAGATCGTCTCCAAAATCCCCTTACCATGCCAAGAATTTGGTCACTAGGACTTTATACCTTCGAGATATTAATGAAAAACTTCATTTTTCCATTAAAAACCCATTGTTACACTTCAAGACTGCCTAATATCAAAACCACTGATCTGACTTTAATCATATATAATATACATATTTTTCTATACATTCTCTATGCACATGCCAGAAATGATGTCAGTATTGTGTAATTGTTTTAAGTTATGGGCCCAAACATAATGCACTTTGTAAAAAATCAAGAAATATATTTACTCCCTTAACAAGAGGATTGCTGAAGCTAGAGATTTTTTGTCAGGGATGTAACATTATTTTATCAAGATTCAATTGAATACCTAAAATTAGTTCTGAATTTTTCAAATTTTATAAGTTATTAGTATAAATATAAAATTAGTACCTTAAATTTTGCCAAACTTTGACCATGGCACGTTTGTTTCCTGTGAGCACTGTTGATATAATTTTCATATCATACACACTTAAGGATTTCAGCTTTTTGTTTTAGAAAGCTGAAAGAAATTGGCCAAAAATTGTAGCTGTTATTAATGTTTTTATGAGACCATGTCAGACCTTAGCTCTCCCCAGCCCCTCTTGAGTCACCTGTATGTTGACCTTGTTGACCTTTCATCAAATTATGCACGCTTGACGCGAGGCATACACTGGGGCAGCCAGTCAGCTCATGGCCCGCCACAGTTGATCCAGGTGTCCAACCCAACTCATCTAGTGGTTTTAACTAACAACATAACAATAAACAATGAATTAATAATTTTTTTTGGTTTTTAATAACAAATTAAAGAAAAATAGAAAAGGAATTTGTTAGTTGATAATAACAGGAAATTAACTTGCAGTTACTGATGATATAAGAATCTTGTATTGATTGATAGAATGTCACGTATTCCAAATAACACCATGCAGTCACCTATGGTATTTTTCAGTTCAATTTTAATGATAAAAAAATAAATCTTATTATTCATTAATAATAAACATAACAATAAACAATAAATTAATAATTTTTTTTGGTTTTTAATAACAAATTAAAGAAAAATAGAAAAGGAATTTGTTAGTTGATAATAACAGGAAATTAACTTGCAGTTACTGATGATATAAGAATCTTGTATTGATTGATAGAATGTCACGTATTCCAAATAACACCATGCAGTCACCTATGGTATTTTTCAGTTCAATTTTATTGATAAAAAAATAAATCTTATTATTCATTACTAATCATTAGGGATTATATGAAGGAAATTAATGATAGACAAAGATGCAGTTGATAATATTAATCTAGATTCTTGCTGTGTCCTGTGTGTACATTGATGTGAAATTAGTCTAAAATGAATATATTACATTTATTTTTTTTTTATATGAATAAAAGCCATAAAACCAGGTACTTAAGATCATTATTTAAATGTGTGAATTTTGTATATTCTGGATTCTCAACATCATTGTTTGGTGAAAACTGAATAAATACCAGACATGGTGCGAATACTTTGCAAATGTATTTGAATACAAATATGAATATGCACTCCATTATAAATTTCTTGCATAAGAATGGGAATTCAGGTTAAAATGAAAGTATATGAGTACCAGTGCAAATACTTTCAAAATGTATTCATGAATGCATTCATGAATATATTCTTTGATATTATTTTAATAATCATTTTAGTTGTATTTTATTTTAAAAAATAATATGATTCTCTTATTATTTTTAACCAAAATTATATTTGGGACAAATTATAATTATTTTTAATAAATAGTTAAACTCTTATATTCTGTGTATTCAAAATCTGTGCGACACTAGCACTCCATTTGTTAATAAAATAAATGAAATCAATCCTCTTCCCTGTCTCCAAAGATAGTATCAAAATCATACATAAGCTATACACCAACAACTCATAATACAGCTTATATTTATTTCCACACAAAACAAGCATGTGCCTCATTTCTAAATCATATTTTTTTATCATATATAACAGCTGAGCGCCGTGACCCATGGGTCCCTTGTTTTTTTTTTTTCAAATATTTGTACCAGATTCAATCAAACATACAATATAAGACTACATGGAAGTAGAAATAAGTGATAATCTTTGCGCTTTTTGGTTCTTTTCCGAACTTTTCGGTCTATTTTGGTGCTTTTCGGTCCTTTTTGGTTATTAGTCTGACCCTTAAACTGTCCATTTATACCCAAACAAGATATATATATTGAGTATATACACTCATATTGAGTTTTTATTGAGATATACACTCGCCCTGTTTAAAACAATCAGGGTAAAGAGAAAATTTTGAGGGTAAATATTAGGATAAAGGCCAGAGGTTACAATTCAATTTCAGTCAACAAATAAAAAAGGTATTTGGTGGTCAATTAGCCATTAAGGCATTAAGAATATTATTAATGGTGGGAAAGGCAATATTGTAATGTACATATAGTCAGGTGCTCAACTGGTTGGCAGTCGTGATGTGTTATGCGTAATCTCCAAACGATTGATTATCCGAATAAAAACCCTGTCCTCCAAGCTTTTTGGATCAACCATGCTCGACTGTGCAGTGGTAATAGGGCATATTATAGTTATATTGTGAAATAAAAAGTAATGTGAACACTAAATGTTGCTATAATCTGTTAACTTCATAATATGAATATTGTCTGTACTTTTCGGACAGCAGGGTTCAAAGTGTAATAATAATTCTATTTCTATTTCTATTTCTAGAAAATATCTATTTCTTCAAAGTAAATGATGTAAACTAAAGTTCTGTTGACAGTTGAGTTTTATTATGTGATTTCAAAATGTCAGATATCATAATATTCATATATTATGTAAATATGAAATATATTTATAATCTGTTTTTTCATACATGCTTATTTAACATAAAATAATCATGACCTTTACAGTTGTGATAAAAGTGAGATACATGTACTCTCTTACCACACTTGTTTGTGATACAAAATTGGATGTGCAGTGATGTTGATACACTTAATAAAAAGTTTGTTGAATTTTAATAATTTTTGTTATTGTTAATTACAGGTATGGGCTACCTGTTGTTAAGATATTGATGAAATTATTTACATATAGCATGGGCATGGTACATATCATCTCATATACATGTGTGTTTTATATTATCCATTTATTGTTAATATGATATAGGATGTGTTTGTTTTTACAAAGCTTCTTAACTAAGTTAACCGCATCATTTATTTCATAGAGTAAATTGCTGCATCCAAGTATTTATTATTCTTCATATGTTTTCAGCACTGTTATGTCTGCTGTTGAAACAATTCTTTATTGTTTATTTTCTAACATTAGACTTTTGTTCATAGTTAAAGTTATATAATCATTAAAAGAAGTATTAGCATATGTAGGATAATAACAATTTTAGCATTTGTATGGTTCCAGAAGTATAAATTTTAGCATATGTATAGTAATGATGTAATGGCAGTAAAAATGTTTGTGTTTGTATGAAATGTTTAGCATTTGTATTTATTCTATTTTCTATTTTGTTTAAATTCTATTTCATAAATTCTGTTTTCATTTTTAAATTCTTTTTTTTCATAAGGATTTATAAAATAAATCGTAATTTTGATGATTCACTGGAGGATATATTGTTTCACAGAATGAGTGATTAATTATATTAATTGTTAAGTTAGCATAGTGTAATATTTAATAGTGATGATTTTGAAGTACGCCACTATATCAGTTTATAAACAAGGAATTTTAGGTGTAATGTGCGGCCATGTTAAAGAAAATTTCTTGTTAAGAAAAAAAGGTGTTTATCAGATAATTTTTAATTTACATACTTAACACAATAATAATGATTGCTTATAACCCTATGGAGATATACATGTTACATGAAAAAATAAGATTCATGAGAAATCATATTTATGTGCACATATTTTGTACACATCACAGTTTTCACATTGATGATATTAATCTGTGAGTTAAAAATTGCGAGCTTCAGTTTTCCTTTTTTTCATGAGCATTCCATTTTTTGATATCTCATCCTTCATTCAGTAACTTCACAGAGTACATCTATTATTTTATGAATTATTTATATTAAATAGTACGTGTGCAGAATCATAACAGTTGGACATCACATGACTAGATATTATTGTTCATCATTGGCAGATAATTTGAAAGATCTGATATCATCAAAAGCAAACTTTAAAGGGGCCCAATCACCTATCTGACCTTTATAAACTAAAGGTAATCCATCGGAGCTTTTGTTAAAAATAGGCCATAAAACGTGGATATCACCGCACACATGCTGCTTGTTTTGTTTATATCAACTTGTTTTATGTAATTTGTGGGGGCCTGCCAGAATAATCAAAACAAATTCAACAATTCAATACATCTCGCAGTAAGTCGGATAAGCCACAGCTTTGCAAATGGCACTTTGCAACACGAGACCTTTCTACCTCTGCATATATGCAACCTACCACCTTAGGTTACATGTTATTCCCGTTTGTCAATGTCACCCCTAACTTAACGTGAAAACTTTACAACGGATATATCCTATAAAACCATACGATGGGTTTACGCTCGCCACTTGATTTCACTCATCAAGAAATTAGATCCCGGCCATTACAGGTGACATTTCCAGGTTCTTTTAAGGACGTGTATTAAAATACCAGACAATCATACACCCAGATCAATAGAAACTATGAGACATCAGGTTAAATTCACAAATATAATTCAAGACAATACTTACAGAGACACAAATGTGAGTGTGTGCGTTGATGTGTCAATACGACAGTTCTTCACATTAAAATTACAGGATATTTACTTAGTCCATGGTTTGTATAAAACCAATAAAGTCCAGTTCCTTCAGAGATCTCTGGTTACTGTTTTGTGTAGAATCTAGCGTATGGTTAGCACCATATAGATCTAGTCTTTCTGAGTTTAGCGATCTTCAACTGATCTTGCTTGTCAGCGACCCGGGTAGGTTTACGTTCACATGAATGCAATAGCGCTCTTTGTTTACGTTGAGCTTAGAGTCCTTGACCTTGCTCGTGTAGCAACGGTTTCACGGCTTACAGCGGTTATGTATCTAGGTCAAGCTGAACTAGGCCGGCAGGTGACGAGCGCTCTCTCACTTTATCGTCAATACGAAGCTCTGTCGGCAGCACGGCTGAGTTCTCATGAGCAGGGTCTTTGCCACATGTAGAAGCTTGCTTCTATGCCGTTCCTGGCGTTTCAATGTTCGTGCGTGCGTGCTGCCACCTCAAGCTTCAAGACCCAACTGAACCAACATTCAGCGTCTCTTCTTGAAGTCTGACGTCACAATCGCCTGTTCACTGTGTACGGCAATCTGGTTCTCTGATTGGCTTATTTCTCAAGTGTCCCATATAAGGATATATGTGACCTAGTTTGACTGTTAGCGTCACCATGGCGACCCACATACCAAATGTAATAATTACACACGATGCGTGACACGGATAAATCAGCTGATAGCCGATGGGATTCCATACAAGAATACACAATATATATATACAATCAAGACCTGTCAACGCTTTAGGATGACGCTTCACGTCAATATCAATAGAGAACAGACTTCGTTAAACTATGATACAAAACACCGTACATATTGTCACCTATTGTCTGGTGACATCACCCCCTCCTTTTAAAGAAAATACACGGTATTTTCTCGATACATCGTATCGTTCTATCTCACAGGGTCCAGCTAAACATATTTACATATAGCAATACATAAAAGTCATGTAACAAGTTGTCATTAGTACATGCCCACGGTCTATGACACAGGGCAAAATCCCGTACATGTTTAGACTTACTTGGCTAGACATTAAGCTCATTACATCCTAACACTCAGGCAGTCTGCTAAGAAAATCAGGTCCATGGTTTAGTTTACCTGACACTGCTTCAATATCAAATCTAAACTCTTGTAGAACCAGTGCCCATCTCATTACTCTCTTATTAGCACATTTTGATTTGCTAATACACTTTAATGGTTTGTGGTCGGTCTGAATGGTGAACGGTCTACAAGCCAGGTACATCTCAAATTTCTGTACAGACCATACAATTGCTAATGACTCTTTCTCGATGGTGGAGTAATTTCTCTCCCTGGGCAATAGTTTACGACTGGCATAAGCTACTGGGTGCATGATCCCCTCGTGTCTTTGCATCAGGATACAGCCAATACCCACATCAGATGCATCACATTTCAAATAAAATCTTTTACTGAAATACGGTAGCTTCAGTATGGGAGGGTCTGACAGTTTAGCCTTTAGAGAACAGTACGCGTTCTCGTGTACGGGTTTCCAGTCTAGTTTGTTAGGTTGACCTTTACGCGTTAGATCAGTCAAGGGCACCGCTATTTCCGCATAGTTTGGCACGAATTTTCGATAGTACCCTGTAAGACCTAGGAATGCTCGCAAAGCCTTCTTTGTCTTAGGTCTATCAGTGCTCTGTTTCCCCGTCTACACCGTCAGGATCATGTATAGAATCAGGTGCGCCCTTGGCTACCGCTGCCAGAATATGCTGGGGCTCGTTTCTAGCATGGTACCGTTTCAGCATATTCACGTGGAAGGTTTTAACCTTATCGCCAATCCTAATCCGATAGTCTAAGTCCCCAACCCTGTTTACAATAGTATAGGGGCCTTTCCACTGTACCATTAATTTGTTCCGCTCCGTCGGGAGTAACAACAAAACTTCGTCTCCGGCCTCAAACCTGCGCGTGCATTTACCTCTATCATATAACAGTCTGTGTCTGTTCGCTGATTTGTTCAACGCCTCTCTAGCTAACGCGCATGTGTCGCTTAGTTTGTCTTGTAGGTCCAGGACGTATTGGTACGTGGTTTTAGTCTCGACGCTAGTATCTCGCTTGGTCCACAGATCCCTTAGAATCCGCATCGGTCCTCTAACGATCCTACCATAGAGCAACTCAAAGGGTGAGAACCCTGTGCTCTCATGTGGCGCTTCTCGGTACGCAAAAAGCACGGCGCTGAGGTACCGATCCCAATCTCGCGGTCTTTCCTCGCACATCCGTTTCAACATTAACTTTAACGTTCCATTGAATCTCTCCACCATTCCGTTGCACATAGGATGGTAAGGAGTAGTGGTGAGCTGTCTTACAGACAAAACACAGCTAACTTCTCGCATGAGGTCTGACGTAAATTGTGTTCCCATGTCAGTAAGCACCTCTGACGGCACTCCTAACCGCGCATAAATATCAACTAGCGCATCAGCCACAGAGACTGTATCTATGTTCTTTAAAGCAACAGCCTCCGGATATCTAGTGGCATAATCCATAACGGTCAGAATATACCTGTGACCTCTCTCAGACGCTGGATGGATCGGCCCAACCAGATCCATCGAAATTCTACGCCAGGGCTCATCAATTAATGGCATCTGGCCTAACGTAGCTCCAGGCACCTTGCCTTTCGGTATGGTTTTCTGGCAAATGGGACAGGACTTGCAAAACTCAGCAATGTCATTATACATCCCTTTCCAGAAAAACTGAGTTCTCACGCGGTCGTCCGTTTTGTCTATGCCCTGATGGCCCGCCATAACCGCTTCGTGGCCCATCCTCATTACGTCGTACCGTAACGTCTGAGGTACCACCTCTCGAGATCCATCTTGATCTCCCCGTTTATCACTCACAACCCGAACTAAATATCCGTCCTCAATTCTAAATGGACTATCATTTCTAGCCTCTCTAGCTAGCCTCCAATACGGCGCTAAAGACCCATCCTCCTCCTGCGCCTTCAAAAATTCGGCCGGACTCACATCGGCAACTGGGCTTGCAACATTCAAGCTACGCGTCGGTATCTGTTTCTCTCGTGCAGCGCTCCGTGTCTCCACCGCGGACGACACCTCCTTTTGTGACTCTACACCGTCACACACTATGCCTGAGGACCGCTCAGACTTCCACGTCGGGTCCGGATCATACGGATCACGCGCTCCCGCTACGTTACCTAGCGCTAAATCACATACAGCATCCCCGACCACCATTGCCTCGATAGTACCGACAAAATACGCACAGTCCACATTAATCCTAGCCGTAGGAAATTGTCTTACAGACCCGTCGAACAACCTACACTCCACCTGGTGTCCGGTGAACTGATTCGGCTCCACAGACGACTCACGTATTCCTGCCGAGGAACATCCCGAATCCCGCAGCACCCTCGCTGACTTACCATTCACCAGCCCTTCACACACAGGTAACGAGATTCCGCCTTCTGTCTGGGCAGCAAATCCTAACGACTGACTCGGACTCTCTACTTCCGGTTTCACCGCACCGACTGTCTCCGTTTCCGCCTCGACTACTGCCATTGACATAGTCTCCGGTTTCTGTTTTGGGTTATACGGGGGGCTAAAATAAGTCCTATACCTCTGCTGATCGCCAGCAGCACGCCCTACTTGGGGGAAGACCTAGGCCTCGACCGGGCACTAGTCTTACATTCCCGCGCCTTATGTCCCAGTTCATTACATAAATAACATCTGATGCCTCCTGATGGCTTAAATGTCTGACCGTCCGGACTGCGCTCAACCTCTCGCTTCTCTCTAGGCTGAGATACCGGTTGCGCTGGACGCGGCACATTATTGCCATAACGAGGACCTGCTGTAAGGCTGTGTACACCGTGAGCCTCCGTATAACTCTCGGCTAAGTCTACCATACTATCAAAGTCACGACACCGTCTCTCTTTCAAAAACATAGAGAGATCCCTACTACAGCAGTTTACGAACTGCTCACACATCAACAGGTTAACTACCCTGTCGTAGTCACCTCCGACCCCTGCCATCCCTATCCAATGGTCTAGGTATCCACTCAGTCTCACCGCAAACTGACTCGGCGTTTCGCCTCGCTCAGGCCTACAAGTCCGAAACTTGTGTCGATAACCCTCTTCGGTCATTTGGTATCGCTTTAACAAGGCTATCTTTAACTTATCGTAATCCATGGCCTCACTAACCGATAACTGTGTGTAAGTCCCTAGCGCCTTACCTCGCAGTAACGGACTCAGGTGTAACGCCCAATTCTCCCTATCATAGCCTTGACATACAGCTAATCGTTCAAATCGCTCAAGAAACGCATCTAGCTGATCGTGAGCCTCATCAAAAGGTGGAAGCTGGATTTTCGGGAATACATCCCTACTTCTCTCTTCTTTAACCCCAGAGTCAGACTTTAACCTTAGAACCTCTAATTCGTGGGCTCTAGCCTCTCGCTCGCGCTCTAATTCCCGCTGCTCACGCTCTAATTCACGTTGCCTAGCTCTTTCCTCACATTCCTCATCCGCACGCCGTCTAGCCTCAACATAATCTTGTAAAGCCTGGTCCTTAAGCCCCAAGGCCTGTCCGCATCTAACAAGTGACTCTAACGTTTCCATGGTAACGCTCTAACCTAGTAAGATTCCAGTATCTAGTAATATCCGCTCTTAAAAATCCGTAAATACGTACTGTTAAAGCCAACCTAACGAACCGGCGGTATCTGTACAATAACACTACGGTAGCTCTACGCATCAAAATCTACTTCTACGGACGGACGGACGGAAGGTCGGACGAAGGGTCAGACGGATGGACGGATGGATATCAAGATATCAATAAACACCATGCACCTATGATTACCATGCCAATCGGGAGGGGTAAACTTACCTGTCAAGAGACCCTACCACGTGACCAATCACAAACTAGTGTAAAAAAAATTATACCAGGGCGTATCTAACAACATCAAAAATTTTCACTCTAATCTGGGTTTATATCAACCCAATAATGATGTCCAGGTATCACTGAACTAGCATTACTCACAAAACATGCATGTGTTCTAGCCAAATCTACAAGGTATATGCCGATCTTGAAACAATGTTGTGCTTCAGGTAATATTCTCACTGAATAAATATTAACTCCTAACAGTGGGGTAATTTCATTGTGCAAGTATACACTACAACATCAGTTTGGTGTCATTTCCAATAATTAATTCAGATCAACTCTAGTTTGAGTATATGAATGTCTGGTTTCAGTACTGTCTTCTTAGTTCAAAACTTCTGAAACTTACTGTAATTAGCCAGTTTTTTAAGGCTAATTATATCCTGGCACGCTCGCCATACAATGTCACCCCTAACTTAACGTGAAAACTTTACAACGGATATATCCTATAAAACCATACGATGGGTTTACGCTCGCCACTTGATTTCACTCATCAAGAAATTAGATCCCGGCCATTACAGGTGACATTTCCAGGTTCTTTTAAGGACGTGTATTAAAGTACCAGACAATCATACACCCAGATCAATAGAAACTATGAGACATCAGGTTAAATTCACAAATATAATTCAAGACAATACTTACAGAGACACAAATGTGAGTGTGTGCGTTGATGTGTCAATACGACAGTTCTTCACATTAAAATTACAGGATATTTACTTAGTCCATGGTTTGTATAAAACCAATAAAGTCCAGTTCCTTCAGAGATCTCTGGTTACTGTTTTGTGTAGAATCTAGCGTATGGTTAGCACCATATAGATCTAGTCTTTCTGAGTTTAGCGATCTTCAACTGATCTTGCTTGTCAGCGACCCGGGTAGGTTTACGTTCACATGAATGCAATAGCGCTCTTTGTTTACGTAGAGCTTAGAGTCCTTGACCTTGCTCGTGTAGCAACGGTTTTACGGCTTACAGCGGTTATGTATCTAGGTCAAGCTGAACTAGGCCGGCAGGTGACGAGCGCTCTCTCACTTTATCGTCAATACGAAGCTCTGTCGGCAGCACGGCTGAGTTCTCATGAGCAGGGTCTTTGCCACATGTAGAAGCTTGCTTCTATGCCGTTCCTGGCGTTTCAATGTTCGTGCGTGCGTGCTGCCACCTCAAGCTTCAAGACCCAACTGAACCAACATTCAGCGTCTCTTCTTGAAGTCTGACGTCACAATCGCCTGTTCACTGTGTACGGCAATCCGGTTCTCTGATTGGCTTATTTCTCAAGTGTCCCATATAAGGATATATGTGACCTAGTTTGACTGTAGCGTCACCATGGCGACCCACATACCAAATGTAATAATTACACACGATGCGTGACACGGATAAATCAGCTGATAGCCGATGGGATTCCATACAAGAATACACAATATATATATACAATCAAGACCTGTCAACGCTTTAGGATGACGCTTCACGTCAATATCAATAGAGAACAGACTTCGTTAAACTATGATACAAAACACCGTACATATTGTCACCTATTGTCTGGTGACAGTCAACTTTGCCATGTTTACAAACATGTTGTTTATAAACAAATTCATACCTCTTTCATCAAGGCGTTATAAGTACTCTTTACAACCAAAATTACTCTTAGATCATTAATATATACACAGAGGAAGCCAGAAATCACGTAAATTCTTTTTCAAAAGGCAGGTGAATTGGCACCTTTAATTTACAGGTAACATAAAAGATCTGTTATCATTTATGATATCAGTCTTCTGTCTGTCAACTTGCCTTCGACTATTATTTCACAGTTTTTATTTTTGCGATGATATAACTTTCGTAAATATCACAAATTTGAAACCCTCACAAACAATAAGGCAACTACAGATACCACATGCACAGATGCACAGTGAAAATACAGTGTAAGGCAGCGCCAGAGCAGAAAACATGACATTAAGAAAAACATTACAATTAATATATAACTGCTTTTATGTGCTGTGCATTATCATGACTAGATTTTGTTTTCTGCATATTGAAGGGCATTTTTTCTATCAATACAAGTCTGTGAAAGATTTATACATAGGCATATGTAGCAATTAATATACACTGTCTGTCTTTTTTAATATCACTTTTTGCAAGGCTTGTTATGATTGTTATAATAAAATAATATATAATCACTCATTTGTTGGAGTTTGAAATAATTCTTCAAATATAAGGTTTCTGTTTAAAATACCATCACTCCTATAGGGAGTATTTGTGGCTACAATCTCAACACCTGTAATGTTTTGTCATCCTTAAATTGATGCTGAAGAGTGATCAGATCTCAGTGAGAAAAACATCCCATCTACAAATATTCTTCCATTTAGTTTCCTCTTCAAACTCAAGATGGCGCCATTACCCACCAGTCAGTTTGTCTGTGTTACAGGCAGACTTTGTCATCAGGCATTAGATTTCATGAAATGCCTACAGATTTTAGGCATTTGACAAATGACTAATTCACTCTGGCATTTCACGATAAAATGACTATATGTTCCATGAAATCTGGTACTTATTAATACACAATGTTTTCAAAGGCAAAAATTTATTCCCACCAGCTCCAAAACAAAAAAATTAAATTTTGTCCCTATTTCACAACCAAAATTACGACATGTTGAGACATCTAAAACACAGCCTCTATGACATGTGGAGACATCTTAAGGCGAAAATAAAAACTAAAACATTGATAAGGCAAGCATGAATGACAACAAGAGGTGGAAGCGGATGACATAAATTCTATGAATTTGCTTGTTTGTGTGGTCTCAGCAGATAGACCAAGAATAATCTGAGCTTACATCAGTATTGTTTACCTAGCAATCAATCATGTCACTGAGATAGGTTATATTTTCATAATATTTGTACCTGAGATGTGACTGGTTATGAGTGAGGAGAGATGAGAGACAGGGAGAAAGAAGGAGGGGTCACTTGACAGAACTTATGTCCTGTTTTATGGCTTGTTAACACCAGTGCAATTTACTGGCGAGGTCAGATATTTTCAACAAAATGCCATGGTCATTGAATGATGGTAGTGTATAGTTGCATGAAGTCTTGTAGTCCTACTTGTTGCATGTCATCTAGACCTGGCTTCCATGCTGTCTCCGTGTGCTTCTTTTATCTTGGCTGTGAGAGAGCCGTAGTAAAAGGTGTTTGAAAACTTGAGATATTCCAGTGGAAAATGAAACCATAATATCACACTTAAAAAGTGTCAGATAATAGAATACAAACATATCTTTACCATGTGATAGCATAACATAGCACTTTAACATCATTATGTCCCTTAAACGATCAAATCAGGTAGGTCTCCATCTCAAGCAGTTAAAACACACATGTCTTGTGAGGATTTCCCTGGGTTTCTCCCACATAAAACATCATCCCCTTCATCAACCTCCAGCCCAAGTGAAGGACTGTTGTGTTTATCCATGACATTCATGACAAATCTTCTGTATCAGTGTTTGGTGAATGTTGCATCATACACGCCACTTGGTGATTGTCTTACTTTAGGAACAACTCCCAGGCCTAGGGAAGCTTAACTAAAAAAAGCTAAAAAGTCAGTCCGGTAAAGGATTTACATTCTCCAGTTTACTTAAAGCTTTTTATGTGGCGATATCTGTCGAACTGGATACTGATGCCGCATAGTCTGCAGGAACATATCAGCCAGTAAAGGAGGCTCACAACAAGAGTACAAGGCTCATGAAAGTTAACTCTAAAGTGGCACCTAGAACCCCTTCATATGGCGAAATTCTCTAAGGTCAATCATCTTGCATATAAATTTTCAGACCTCAAGATTCCCATTATCTCAAAGCAAACCCTGTCTGTAGGAAATGTTGAAAATGTCACAAAGATACAACACAATCTGTGCAAGAAATTGCCTGTAATTAAGTGAGGAGGGTCAGAATTTATGGGAAATCTAAAATAAATTTTACAGTTAATCTCAAATCTCCAGATCTTCCAAGGCCCAGTTATTTTCATTCCTTGATGTTCCTGATGGGGTATTGGTTTGTTCCCGTTGTTTACGGTTATCATCTGAAAAAGATGAATGGGTAATTTTGAGACAGTTTGGTGACCCAGATGCACCTGAAAGCATGGAATTTTGCTAAGCAACAAAGTAAGCTCATATGTATGCTACATAGAATGTGCAAATTGTTTAATTTACAAAATAAATAATATTCATGACATATTTCAGGCCTTCGCAAATACAAGGCACGCATATCCTTCAAACCATTGGGAGATTACAGACCACCCATGAGGCGCAGGAAGTCCACCTCAGAATCCACAAGTAAGAGTAGCCCTGGGACCATAGGCAAAGACATTGGGGAGACAGAGGTTCGGGATGCACGAAAAGTCAGGCCAATAAGGTCAGTCAGCTGCTTGGAAGCTTCGTCAGTGGTAAAGGGTGTGAGGGATGTGGAGCAAGATGCTATAGATGAGGTTTTCACAGGTGCTGAGGTTAATGCAGAGAAGTCAGCATCAGGGATGGAAGATCTAGAGCCTGCTACACCGACGGTCCAGCAGAATTTTAATCTTCTGAAACAACAGGCAGATCAGAAGCAAGCAGTTGGTGGTGCAACAAATGCTCCACAAACAGATCCCAAATCAACACCAGTGGTCAATGATGCTGAAAATATGAAGGAGAGTGAGGATTTGGAATCAGTGAAATCATCAAGACCAGATAACGTTCAGGTTATAGAAGATCAAAAACTTGGTTCTGATGTCTCGAGCAATCCCTCAAGGCCTGATTGTTCACCAGACACCGAGGCTCCAGAATCAGGTCCCAGCAGGTCAAGGTCATCCTCAAAGACAGACAGTATCAAAGTGCCAAAAAAGAAGAATGCATCCCAAAGTGATGAAAGTTCTGTAACAGGACCGATTTTAGATATACCACCTCTCAGTAAACCAGTGCCCTCAGATTGGGTTGTGATCGAGGATGATTTCATTTTTGCCACTGCTGTGTATATCAAGTTTTTGCAGTTTAACGCAATGGCTGCTCCCAGTTCAGAAATCAGCGACGGCGTTATCCAGCTGATGATGTTGAGGAATGTCGTCAGCCGTTCTGATGTGCTGCGAATCTTGCTCAGCTTTGATGACGGTTCTCACGTGAACATACCAGGGGTGGAAATAATTCCAGTTTCAGCATTCCGCTTGGAACCTCTGACGGATCAGGGGATTATAACGGTGGATGGGGAGCAGGTTGAATATGGTCCCATTCAGGGCCAGATCATACCTGGGTTAGCAAAGATCATGGCCGTTCGGAAATGATTAGGAATGTTCATGGCCTTGGACATATAATTGCTGAGTGTTTCAAAGTAACCTGAGACAAGTTATGAGAGTTAACTTAGGTAAACTTGTGCTAAATTCATGGTCAAACAAATGTATGAATGAAAAATCTTCATGCCATTTTCATCCCTGGCCAGAAAAAGTTTTTTGTGTATAGTTATTTCTTCTAAGAAATAATCAGATACAAGCATATCAGATTGAGACAAACCCTTGGCCTTTTAGAAACAAATTCCGACAGCATTTTGAATTTGTAATTTAAGCAGATTAAAGTTGGTTTAGAGAATTCACATCAACCTAGAGAGAAGTATTATCAATTGTTATATTTTCAAAGGAAAGTTATAACATAAATTGTTATGTAAAGTCACAATACTGGTACTGAATACTGTCTTCATGAAAGGTTTCCTGTAATACTACCACAAACTGGTTGCACAAACTTCTTTGTATTATATATATAAATTTATGTGTGATCTCACAAGTGAGCATTTTGTTCATGAATATTTTGATGTAACCTGAAATGAATGCATTTATGTGCCAAATATTACTCGCTTTATTATTATTCAGAATAAAAATTCTTAAAATTTATTTTTTTAAATATTAGAAAAGATTATATTAAAATTCAGTCTACCTAAAGAAAGCTTGAAGCACTTGTATGATTTTATCAGCACACCCCTTCTTCAAAGTCATATTATTGGTTGTTTCTGCATTATTTTAATGTGTTTATTGCTAGAATAATTGCTCATGTTAAAGAATTATTTACATATTTTTCAGTTCGAATTCACTGGATGACAAATATAAATTTGTGACCACTTGTATGATTCCTGCTTTTGAGAGTGTGATCATTCATGCCATGGTATTTAAACCCATAATTTGATGATGTTAACTATGGAACACCTGTTTTCAGGTGTTTCAGTGTGATTATAGGCTTTAAATAGTACATACATACAGCTGTAATACAATTTAATCATTTATTTCCATGTTTCAAACTTCATATTAAGTATTAGATCAAATAATACTGTATTTTGATATGCTGTTATTGATAGTGTATTTTATGCTAAAACAAAAATATGATGCAATACAGAAACCACTCTACATAAATGGACATCCTATTGTACCATTGTTCTTATACTAGAACCAGGTAAATTGTATGTAAGATATTAAGAAATTAAATGCAAAGAAGAAAAATCTAACTTGAGTATTAATATAAAAGCAGGTATAGAGAATAGCAATAAAAAATTTATGGGATGAACTTAAAATGCAGAAATTAAAATTTAGGATATAATGAGCATACAGTCCCTTTGCATTCCATACATACACCTAAGAATGGGTTTTTGCATCCCTGTTATATATCTACTGCCTGTTTTGGAATTTTGACATCCAAGGTGCTAATTACACCCTTGTGGTGCTAAGCTCTGTATAAAGATATATTTAGATTTTTTTTTCCTTTTGCTTCAAAAGCCACCTTAACTTAGGTGATATTATCCTGAATGTTTTAGTCTAAAAGTAACAAAATTTGGAGAAAAAATAGTTCTGGTAGAAATATGGTTAAAATTGATTTATTTAGGATTTTATAATTAATTTGACTTTTTTAATGTACATTAAATGTACAGATGCCTGATTGTGTAAGTCATGTTGTGACAATTATTAACCGAAACCTTTGACATTTTGTGTATGTTGCATTAGCATTTACCAAATCTGTATTTTTAAACTTGTGTTCCAACTTTGTACAGATCGCTGGGTCAGAATTGTTCAGATTCAGATATATAAACCAGTGTTTTGACATTCATTGAATACTTTTGTACAAAACCAATGTTTCTACAATTTTTCATAACCTGATGTAAAACCCTGTTTTGCCCTTTATTGTAAGTTGATGTGCAACTTGTATTTTGACATAAATGAGACCCTGTGATTCAAGGTCATGTTTATAATATAATAGCATGATGTGTTTTATATATATTATGTCATTTTCTAACATTTATTGATTCCTTGTGTACAGACAAAATTTTTAATTTTGAAATGGCCTGTTAGTCTGTTACAGTTACTTACAAAAAAAGTAATGTAAATTTACTAAGACGAGCTGTTAAGAAGACCAGTCTCTTTTACACAACCTTATTGGCTACCCAGCCCAATTTTCAGTCTTGTAGCTTAAAAAAAGGTGTCAACCATTCACATTTTCTTCTTATACAGATGTTTGTATGTTTGCCAGGACCTATCGTAAAAAAGCAGTGTTTAAACATTTAGTGATATTAAAGTACAAACCTGAGTTTTGACATTTATTCAATAATGATGTGAAAACCTGATTTTCATCTTTCATTGAATATTAATGTTCAAAACTGTATTTTGATATTTATTTAATGATGATGTAAAAAACTGTTTTTCATCTTTTATTGAATATCTGTGTACCAAACCTGTGAATTTAAACTGATTCAATACTGATATAAACCTGCGTTTTGTCTTCTAATTAATAACGAAGTACTAACCTGTGTTTTGACATTTGTTCCAAACTAATGCTAAAAGTGTTTTGTCTTTTATTGAATATTGATGTACAAACCTGTGTTTTGACACATTTCAGAACCTAATATACTAACATGATTATGTTTTTAAAATGTTAAGAGCATGACATACAAAACTATACTCTGACACTTGTCAGATTCTGTTCTTTCATTCGCAAACAAATACTAATGAATAACATTACAAATTATATTTGAAATGTATATTCAGTCATCTAGGAAGCAGTAACACCTGTAAGCAATATTAACAACATTCTTTATACATATATAGCAGTCATTAGACCTGAGATCTCAGAATTAGTTTATATTATATTATTATTTACATTTAAAGCTAGCTTTTGTACTCTTGACTTTGTATTGCATAATAATCATCATTCGTAATAATGGGATGTATGAATTTTTTTTAAAGATTCTCTGTGTTTACTTTCTTTGATGTCATATTAATAGTTTAATCATCACTATATGATAATTAACAGATTTGATTACCTGGTCCCGTTAGTTGATGTGTATAGGTTCCTGAGCAAAGCTATGAATGTCTCATGTTTATTATGTTGTATTTTTTTTTAATGAAAAATTAACATCATTGATACTAGTATGTTATGGGAAACTGGCATTGAACATAAATATCAGGATTATAGAAGTGTCACATTCCACACAGTATGACATGATTGGATTGCAGATAACTGTAATTGTACAATTTATGGTTTTAATTTTAGATGCAGTTCTAATTGCTTGCGATTTGGTTCTATGTTTTAGTATATCAGGATATCTACCAAAGATGTATATTCTTACAAAAATATTGATCAGTGTGACCTAATTCATGTGCAGTGTAATATATTTTGCCTAAGGTACTCAACCTCAAACAAAATGAGTCAGTTTGGCCTCATTTGTGAAGGTCACTGGGTAATTTGTGATGCCTCCAGTCAAGTGTATATGCCAAAGGTGAGTTTGAAATTTACTCATATAGTTTTGAATATGGTGTGTCTAACTGTGTTGCAATTTTTTTTTTTTTTTTGGCTTGTTTTTGTAAAGACAAAGAAATATCGAGGATAAATGCATTTTGTATGTAATTGAGGTTTCATTTCAGATAAACCTGCTGTATTAAGCAAATTAAGAAAAATAGTCCAGAGTTTCAAATTCAGTTTCATTTTATTCCTGCAGCAATAAAAAAGGATGAACGGTACTCATTTTCATCTCTTAACTCAATGAGAATCAAATCATATTCTTTGAATAATTTTATCTTAAATTACCAGTATGTTTATCTGTGTAAATGCTTAAGATAATTAATATTAACAAACAAACATCTACAAATTTTTATTGTTGTAAAATAATTATGTGGAACACAATTTGTGTAATTGTGGCTGCGATCACTGATTTTTTTAGGACAAATAAAAATTCATGTAGGATAAGTGAAAGCTAAATGTTACTTTCCCTACTTGGAAAATACAATCAGAAATTAATGTCAAGCCCTGTTAATGGTGCTGTGGACCTTAGTGTATGGTGACAAATACTGTATTGAATGGTAGTTTAATTTTGTACATGTACATGTTTCTACTATTTGTGCTTATGATATACAGCTGTGCTGTTTATTACTTATAGGTATACCATGAATTCTTGTGTACCAAAAAGCCAGATCAAAACCAAACTGGGACTCATGATTTTACTCATTTTGCTGTGTACCAAATATTAATTTATCAACCAATGTATGAAAATTTTCATATGAAGATATAAAATTATAATATTAGTACAGTAGAACCTTGATATTATGAACATCAATGGGACCTCGATAAAGTGGTCACATTTTCAAGGTGGTGGTCTAACTTAGTTCTTATGTAAAGTTCATAATAGGATCAGGACCATGAACATGTGGTCCTTATTTTGAGGTAGTCATTCAGCAGGGATGGTTTTAAGGAGAGGTGTTACTGTATTGATGGCCAATGATGATTTTTTTAATATTTGATATATAAGTAACAAGAAAAGTCAAGTTCACTGCTTCCTGATGGTTTTTCAGTATAGGTTTAACTATACATATCATGACTAGCTCACACAGGGATCAGCTTACATCACACACTGAAAGGATTCGAATGCCATGATAATTTTTGCTAAGGTATACATCCATATTCTGATTTATCTGTCTCAGCTGTTAGGTAGTTCTCATGGAATTTGTCCCTCAGTATTTGAGTATTTTGTTTGTTTATGTTTATCTACCAGACTTTAGCTTGCTTTGTTTTATTACAGACTACCAGCTTGCCATCTCAGGCCACAGGCTTTAAGTTAGATGTGTTTTTACAGTCTTAATGTAATAACAGATACAGTTTACCTGTATGAATCTGTACAATCATAAGCTTATGGTTTTATTTTATCAGTGTTCCTTAATTGTTGTCTCTTGTTTTATTTCTTATGTAAATATAAAACAGATTATTTACATGTAATTTTGTATGGTCAACACCAATAGACATTATATAAACAATTGTTTTATCCAGTTAAGCCAAGCTAGGTAAACCCAAGGTATTATTACACAGGTCCACAATTATAGTCTCAATAGAACTCCTTCTGGCTCAGGATTTTAGGTAAGATATATTTTACATGATAGTTACCCATTCTGTACATACTAGTAGTTTTGCTTAAAATCAAGTTAGCATTACCATGTCTCTTATATTCATAGTTAACACCAGTACCCGTCACCTCCATTGTAAATGTCATTTTGTCAGCATAATGGCATAGAATATGAGTTGTGGTTTTAGAAAATAAATTAATAAAATTATCATTTGCACAATAAAAATGGGACCACATCTTATTTTTAGTATCTACATGCAGGGCTCTTAATTGGGAGAAATAATTGGGAGTTAGGGATGCCCAAAATTTTTGAAAGTCGCATGGGATTTAGGAGCATTCAGAGGGATGGAATCTTTATCAGATTTATTAAGCTTAATATAAACTTAATTCTGTATTTTAGTATGTTACAACATTAGCATTTCTTTATATTATTGTCGGCCTATATCATGTTCCTATCCAATTATCTGGTTTTGGTGAAATATAAGGGTCAGTTGACAGTTGACAGCTGGGTTTTTCACTGGTTGTTTGAGGTATTCTGCAGTGATCCGTGACTGCTACAAGAACTGGATTTGATCATCTGGGTCCTACAGGCAAAGAGTTGCACGTCCAGAACTAGGCATCCAAAACAGATTTCAGGTGTCACAGATGTTTATCCTGCATTCCTTAAAGATTGCAGATTTCAGGTGTCACAGATGTTTATCCTGCATTCCTTAAAGCCCTCTGTACATGTTGTATTGATAATATTCTTTCATTCGCATTTTATTTTGTTAGAACATTAGAATGTTTGTGGTTTGTTGATTCAGTTAAATCTGTGTGCACAACTTCATATATAAGCTGATCCAATTATTTAGTTTGTTCACCTGAGTTAGTAGCTTAAATTCTTATGTCACCTTGCAACAGGTCTGCATATTTCCATAAAAATTTTCAGTGTGGGTGAAGTTTTTTAGCAAACCTGTGAGTTTATGCAAAGGTGCGACTTTATGTTAACCCATTCTGTCTCCTAAACAGCAGGACCTACCCGTTGTTAGTTAATTTCAGACCAGTTAAAGATATATATATAATATTGTATACCTGTAAGTTGCAGACAAAAGAAGAGTCATATTTTTATTTCATGTTAATCGGGAGAGAATTGAATTGCAAGAATAAAAGAGGATAGATCAACCATTTATTTAAAACACAAACATGTTATACTTTATTATTTAAAAACTGCATTTGATAAATGTTTGCTCGTATGGTATGCAAATTGCAAATTTCAGTATGATAACTATCAATAGAAATTACTGCAGACAAGCACAATGACTTGTGTATATATATGATATATTGTGATAATATTTTGAAATCAATGATCTTTTAACAGAGTGCCGACATCTATTCATCCAGTATTTTACAGATCTCCCTAAGATCTACCAAGTTGTTGTAAAATCATCCTTATTAGGGAGGTCCACACATTTATTACATGCAGACTATAAGTATTAAGCCTTATATCTGTTTTACCCCAATGATATATATACACACTTAAATATTCAGCTCATGGTCGTGACCAGTGATTTCTGCTTTTGTAGAATTATCACAGTAAAGATTTTGTAAATTAAAAATGGTTTTTATCTTTTTTTGTCCAGGAAAACAACAGAAGTGCCAATTATGTCTTTTCTACTCTGTCATCATGTGTGTATGTGTGTGTATGTGTGGTGTGCATGTGTACATGGAGATGGAAGGTAAACTGGTAAATTCTTACCCTTATTATCAGAAATAATTCCATGCCTCTCCCTGGTATTTGCCTCTCTATAGATTTTACAAAAGCAAAAACATATGATATCATTCAGACAAATCTTACTTTAAAAAGTATAACAAAAAAAATTCTTGCAAAGATAGCAGTTTTCAATCAAACAGTAGTACTGGTTATAAAGAATATTTGTATCCGCCAAAATGAAGTTTTGTGGATACTATGTTTTTACCGGGTTATGCCGCCGCGTTAATTTCCGGAGAACTCATCTGAGACTACTGGGCTGATTTTTCTGAAACTTACACCAATTATCAGGTCACATGTGAACTGGTGCCTAACCAATTGGCGTTGACCTCTGACCTTTCCTCTCTGCCCAGCGTCCATTTGTGTGTCTGTTTCCACACACAAACCCACATATCATGGGAACCATTTGACCGATCAGGAATAAAAAATTTTGTACAAATGTAGCCCTTGGATAGCTTTATAACATACACAAAAAATGGTGGCGCCACCTGCAACTATGTTTGCACAGTGTCCATCTGTTCGTCTGCCTTGGGATAAAATTACTCATATCTCTGCAGTGATTTGACTAATTCACCTGAAATTCGGCATGCATATACATTCTGGATAGCTTTCTTGATTTTATGACAGGTGGCCCCACCTACAATCACCTTCACGCTGCAGATATCCATGCTTATATCTTCGGACTGGTTTGACGTATCTTCCTGAAAATTTGCATGTGTATAGCACTTTATCATATGCAGAACTGGTGGCACCACCTGCAACCATTTTTGCATAGCGTCCATCTGTTTTTCTGCCGTGGGCTAAAATCACTCATATCTCGGCTAAAAGATATGGTTTGACATATCTGCCTAAAATTTTACAGGTTTATACATCCTGGACAGCTTTCTTGATTTTATGACAGGTGGCGCCACCTATGTTTTAGTTTACGCTGCGGACATCCAAGCTCATATCTCGGGAACCGTTTGACGTATCTCCCTGAAAATTTGCATGTGTATAGATCTCACATAGCACTTTATCATACGCAGAACTGGTGGCACCACCTGCAACCATTTTTGCACAGCGTCCATCTGTTTGTCTGCTGTGGGATAAAATCACTCATATCTCGACAGTGGTTTGGCATATCTGCCTAAAATTTTACAGTTTTATACATCCTGGACAGCTTTCTTGATTTTATGACAGGTGGCGCCACCTACATTCTAGTTTACGCTGCAGACTTCCAAGCTTATATCTCGGGAACCGTTTGACCGATTGGGCCAAAATTTTGAATGTGTATAGATCTCACATAGCTCTTTATCATACTCAAAACTGGTGGCGCCACCTGCAACCATTTTTGCACAGCGTCCATCTGTTTGTCTGCCATGGGCTAAAATCACTCATATCTCAGTAGTGGTTTGATTTATCTGCCTAAAATTTTGCGTGTTTATACATCTTGGATAGCTTTCTCGATCTTTTTGTAGGTTGCGCCACCTACATTTATGTTAACGCTGCAGACATTCAGGCTTATATCTCAGGACTGATTGGACATATCCCCCTGAAATTTTGCATGTGTATAGATCCCATATAGCTCTTAATCATACACAAAATTGGTGGTGTCACCTGCCACCATTTATGCACAAGTCCTTCTGTTTGTCTGCTGTGGGATAAAATCACTCAAATAAATGTAGTGGGTTGACTTACCTGCCTAAAATTTGCATACGTATACAACTTGGACAGCTTTCTGGATTTTGTGGTAGATGGCGCAACCTACATACAAATTTCAGCTGCAGGCATCCATGCTAATATGCAACACACCTCACTCTGTTTCCCCTTGCCACTCAATCAATGCCTCACTTCACCCGTTCCACTCTGATTTTGGCGGATACACGTAGTCGCTTGTCGACTACCTGTATTCGATTTACTAATGATGTAGGGCTGAAAGGAGTACTCAAGTCCAAATACTTTTGGTACTCGAGTCCAAAATTTTGACTTGAGTACTCATGTATGTACATGCTTATCTGAATATTACTGCAAATTTACAGGCAGTCTGTAAGCCTATTTATTGTATCCCCAGACAAAGTCGGGGGATACTATGTTTTCATACCCCCTGTCGCCGCCGCCGCCGCATATAAATCTTGTTGGCGCGATAAACCAAAAAATATTTCACGGAACTTTACCAAACTTGGTATATGTATAGATATGGGTAAGAGGACGAATTAAAATGAGGTCATGACCTTTACTAGGAGAGTGTCCTTGACCTTGATTAGGTCCAATTTTGGGGAAGATATCACAAATTCTTTAATATCTCAAGAAATCTTGCATGGATTTATCCGAAAACCAAGTTGATGGAAGATCATGGACAGGGTTGTCATGTTCCAGAAACTGGTGGCGCCACCTATTATTCTTTACTTGTTTTCATGCCGTTTAATACCCCCAAAATTGCCACCTTACAGTACTGTGAGCATTATAAGTCAAAAACTAATGGACAAATTTCTTTTATATTATGCATATACATAGGTATGGGTTATGGGATGATGTTTATTTAAATTGGGGTCATGACCTTTCCTATGATAGTGGCCTTGACCTTGAATATTGCCATATATGTTGAAAATCACCCACCTCTTATGATATCTCCAGTGTTGATAGCCATATGGATTTCAAACATGACTTATGTATGGCCCACCACTAAAGTAAGAACCCTATAGGTTCTAGGGTCATAAGGTCAAAGGTCAAGGTCACTGGACTCGCATCTTAAAAGATACTGTGGATGCATTTTAAGCCAAACAATTCATCTCGGATCTTTCATCTTGCACATATAGTTCACCTGCCAAGTAGTGGAAGACCCCTATCAATTTTGAGGTCACAAGGTCAAAGGTGAAGGTCACAGGAGCCATCTGTCCAAAAATTAGTTTCTGGATGTTAATTCCTTCTTTTATTGATGTATGGATTTCAAACTTGACTTGTATTTGACCCATTGGAAAAGCAAGACCCGAATTGATTTTGGGGTCATGAGGTCAAAGGTCAAGGTCACAGGACATCTTTAAAAAGATGTGGATGCATTTTCAGCCAAACATTTCATCTCAGATCTTTCATCTTGCACATATAGTTTTCCTGCCAAGAGAGGAAGAACGCTATCAATTTTGAGGTCAAAGGTGAAGGTCACAGGAGCCATCTGTCCAAAAAAAATTAGTTTCTGGATGATAATTCCTGCTTTATTGATGTATAGACATGAGGTCAAAGGTCAAGGTCAAAGGACACATCTTTAAAAAGATCAAGGTCACAGGACCAACATCTTCAACAAGATTGTGGATTGTTAGTTGGAAGAAACAATAAATATGCCAAGTGTCAGTATATGCTGCTAAAAATGGGGGTCTATTCTTAAAGGGGGAGGGGGCCTACTATGTCTGGGGATACTCTGGCACCTGCGGTGCCAAGAAATGTCTAGTTAATTATCGTAGCCTGGCATAGGGCTCTAAACATATGCTAGTCAAGTTAACAGAGGTCATGTTATGACATATATTTATTCCTTCATTGGGATAGAATTAAAGACGTCACAGAGTCAAATTTATGCATATTTTGCATCGGTAAACTGATGTCCGTTTTAGCTTTACAGCACTGCCATTGTAACAAGTACTCAAGTCCGAGTCGGGTAATGCCTATTGGGTTCTAGAGTCCAAAATTTTGTACCCGTTTCAGCCCTTAAATGATGCCTGCTATGCCATGGAAAGTAGCTCACAAATCCATATATTTGCTTATTTCTCTTATTTTGTTGCATGCATTCAGGACCTGTCTCTGACAGACCTTGGCTTTCGTTTTCTTCCGCAGAACAAAATACATGTCATGAGATCTGACAGGCTATATCTTTAGGTCTCTCCAAGTTTAACATTGAATCAGTTCATGTAAAGCATAAAAAATCACCAGCTTTTAGATGACCTGAGAAAAATTTTTTACATGTATTTTCACCTAAAAATTCCATTCCTGAAAAAATTAATTACTTTTTTGTTTGTTTTCCTTATTCCACCGCTAGTTTTGCTATTTTTTATGTAGTCAGATTAGTACATTTTCCTCGAAATGCAACTGAAAATGTAGATTAGTTGTAACGTACAAAGAGAACGAACGTGCTAGTGGCCCACGTTAATCCATCGCTGTGGCATAGCGCCATCTGGCGATCGCATCGAGAACGAGCAGCTTTAGAAATTTGAACTGATCTGCATTGATTTACTGTTGATGTGAATATATTATCACCAGTCGTGGGATTATATATATATATATATATATATATATATATATATATATATATACATAGATACATACATACATATACATATATATTATACTCTTGCGTGCGCCTGTTCAGAAAAACAATTCTCCGAAAAACTGTTTCGTAATAGAACAAAGTTTAGTCATAAAGTCTGGCCCACTATACTTCCTGCAGGAAACTAAACCCTATCGCTCATTGTACTACTTATAATGGCGTTACTTATACAAACTAATGAAACAGGTCTCCACCGCTTATTATTATAATATTATTTTTCATATGTAATCACTGTTTGGAATCAATCACAGCGTGGGCCACACAAAAAAAAACTTCTGTTCTACGGACTCGTATTTGTAATACTTTTTTATCTCTACCAGTCAAGACACTGTCCGTGGAATTTTTCCACCTTACCAAGAATATACAGCACTTTGCTTTAATTCTTGAAAAGGTGTATATGATCAACACACATTTTTTCATACATTAATTCTCATTTAAGGAATTTGTGCCATAGCGCAAACTGGCAACATAACCACGGACCTGGTCTTCATTTGACCAAAAAATTATCCACAAAAAAATTGAGCAGTGAATCCGTAGAACCCTTTTTTAGGCTATTGTGGCACCCCTCTTGCGGGGAGGCAATGGTAGCGCCATGACTCGTCAACAAGTCTGTAAACTTGGTGACCTACGCTCTTTTCACAGCTACCTATATCGCAAGCGCTGTTTGTTATGACCTCGTATCCTGAATCTCTACACCAGAGGGGAGCACTGTATTTTGGTCCAATCAGATGAGACCCTGTGCGGGAAGACAAACCGGTTTACCAGCCAAGCGAGAAATACACGGAACCTATGTTGTTCATTTCGTTTTTAGTGACAGCTCATTGCCTCGGCAACCGTTTGAACAGGCCACAGACTCAGAGAGAATGGCCCCACCACGTGGTTTCTAGGCGGAGCCTGATGACTGTCGAGTGTTTGTTGACTGGTATTTGGTTGGCTGCTAGACACATCAGCAGTTTTTTCAGCAGACAGGCCACCTGGTGTTTAAGTGCATCATAAACGGTCAAAGCAGGCAGCGGGAAACCAGTAGCTTCTTTAGAAGCGCAAGATTTCCGCTGCCTCGGGAGCGTTGAGGTGACTGAGTGGTCATAACTCTGACATGGCAGTCCAAGCCAATCCAGCTGCAGGTGAAGCCAGCTGGGTGTGGTGCGGTCGGCTCGATCTCTGCTTTCTCTTTGCATTTTTGTCTCACCAAATGCCAGTTTTGCAAGTTTGGCTTGGTAAAGTGTAGGCTGCCTTTGCAGTGGAGTATCGTCATGCCTTAATAGCTCAGCCGATTCCTACTAAACGTGAACTGTTCCTATGAGTAGATGGAAAACGGAAATTGAGATGTGAAATTGGCAATCGTCTTACATAGAACACAGGCGCTTGAATCGCTATTTGTGTTGATATTGGCTTAAATAGTGTTCAATTTACCTTAACAACAATCCCCTACCGTTCAATGAGCTGTAAACCATGTTATATCGCTTGCCGGTACTTGTTTATATAATAGATACACAAGGCCGGCATCCAAGTCTGCGGACGAGTCTGTATCCATTAAGCGACGAGCAGACAGATTTAACCCAGATTACTATTTCCATCGTTATCAACCAATCAGGTGTTAGGTTCCAGGGGGGAATCCTTACTGCTGACCAAGATAAATGGGGATTTCCTCGTTTGGGGTAACAGCTGCTTAATGGATGCAGACTAGTTACAAAAAAGAGCTCATTACAAGTGGAACACTGTGTGTACTGGAATTGTTAATGCTTTTATAGAAAGGAGAACTGGCCATTTAACGACTGTAAGTTTCTTCCCTCGAAAATCTTTGAAATATTCGGGAATTTGAATTGATTTCTTGTATTATCGCCAACCCACCGCAGACTTGGATGCCGGCCTTGTGTATCTATTATATAAACAAGTACCGGCAAGCGATATAACATGGTTTACAGCTCATTGAACGGTAGGGGATTGTTGTTAAGGTAAATTGAACACGATTTAAGCCAATATCAACACAAATAGCGATTCAAGCGCCTGTGCATAGAATGATCATTTTTTCTTCAATTCAAGCGTACAAATCTAACTAAAATTGTATTTAAATATAATACCCCAATTAATAAATTAGAGCTTAGAACATCATGAAGAATTATTTCTCAATTGATTAATATATATATATATAAATATATATATATATATATATATATATATATATATATATATCAGCAAACCAATGCAAGTTGCCTCGTTTCATGCGAACAGGCACAAGGTGGACTAAGTGCGACATCAGACCTATAGTGCCATCTACTGAGTGAAAGTAAAACTAAATGTCACTCTCCTGCGGAGTTTTCATGAGGTGGAAATTCATGGTCCTTGTTTGTGTGAATCTGTATGGACTTTATATCTTAAACTATTATCTTTTTTTTTTTTTAGAATTTTCAATAAAAGTTGTGTCAAACTGGACCATGCTTGTGTGAAAACGGTATTTTTTACCAGTTTATCGTCGACTTCTCGGCACCTTCCTTCCTCCTCATGTGAAAGATGCACGATTCTGAAATATTATTACTTGTAAACACGATTATAAGTAGCCCATAAAAATAGATACCTCAATTGCTTTTTATGAGTGACTGACGCAATGTGGAGTCCATAGATCGCCCCTGCAGTTAACTATGATTATAACACTCCATACACAGCTGTGTGATTTAACATATTTTCATGTTTAATGTTCAGTGCATCTATGTGTATTGGATATTTGACCAGTGAAAACATAACTTTCCTGTTCACAACACTTTTACACAGCGGCGTACCTAGCCTAATTGCCGCCCGGGGCGGTCTTAGAAATTGCCGCCCCTCTAACAAAACATTATACAAAACTGGATAACATATTGAAACATATCATGTCAAATATCCTTGTTACAGGTTTGTATTTGACAGCAACGCAATTATATGGATGGATTCACTGGCAGGGAATTCTTCCTCCACATATCAAAGAGCAAACATCTCTTAGCAAATGTAAATCAACAGATCGCTCGAAGTTCAAACAAGTATATTTCATTATGAAGTGAACAAAAAGGAATAAAACGAATACATTGTAACCAAAACAGATTAAACTGCAGGATACACATATAATGTGATCTTTCATCATTCATGTTAACACAATTCATGATTACATTATACTCAACATGGAAAACCTTATTTTGTGAGTGTTATTCCATTCTCAACGCATACAAATACCTTGTCACATCTATAATTCCACCTCTTGTTATCGCATATGACAGCAGGTACACCTAATAGAGCTATTGAGATATGCATGGTACTGCTGATTGCAAGGCACTTTATAGTCTTTACTAAAAAAACGCGTAATTTCATGAGTTAGGCTTATATATATATATATATATATATATATATATATATATATAGGCAGGGCATGTTTAATATTTTCACATAAAAAAATCAAATGTTTGGAAAAACTGACTTGGTTTAATAAAATTTCCTCAAAGTTAAAAGCATACCTTAATTCAAGGCTACATCAAAATCATTATTCGTTATTCAATAAAGTATTTGAATAAATTTCAAGTAATTATATCATTTAACCCTTTACTGTTTACAAGCCACTAAAGAGCACTCAAAATGGGTAACTAGAATGCCATGATATGTATAGATTCTTTCAGGACAAAAATATTGCATATTATTTCTAAGTTTCAATGATTTTCAATAATCTTCAGCAGACCCTCTTAGTGGGAACTGTTTAAAATTTAATAAAGATACAAAAAAAGCTTGAAAAGATATGGCTGTTAGTGTAAATATAAATAGTGTCAGAATTTGTCGGAAATCTAAAATTAATGTAAACAGTAAAGGGTTAAATACATATTATATTTTAATTTTAAATAATTTTTCACAATATACGACAATTGTCTGTAGGTAGTGGATCATTAAACTGTTAATAACAGTATTAACAGTACAGGTAAATATATCTTTAATTTTTAAGTTTTGAACTCTAAAAATAAAACTGATGCTTGATACGTATATTGAACATGTGGCTAAGCGGCTAGGGGGATTCATCCCGTCGGACAGTTATAATAGATAGTTATAATATAATATCTTACAGTTAAAATAATTCCTACATAGGTCTGGGTGTTCATTGTGTTTATTCACGTTACATAAAAAATGATGCAGCTCCTGTTGGGTAATCAAAAGACAGGCATTTATAGGTAGTACTCATTATATACATGATAGTGTAAACGTCTGTATTTTAACGAGACTGGTGTGAGAGTAGGGAGAATCATTGAAAAGGGACACTTCAGGTTATTTCAGACCGTTTAAATATCATGGAATTTCGGAAATTCTAGGGTTCAAGAATGGAAATTCTTTATACTTTCCAAGGAAAGAGCAACAAAATTCGTCAAAAGATTGTTCGCACAATGTGGACGACAGACACCCCACCCCCACCATGGTGGGCCATTAGTCTTCTGGCAGGGTCTTTCCCTGGTGATTACCAGCTGCTGCTAGGGATTTCTGTAAACGACGACCGCCCTGAAATGCTGGCCTTTGCATGATTGGTCAGTTTATTGATGGCGTTCCGACATTGCAAGACCACAGATCTAACAAAGAATAACTACAGATATGTTCTTTTTTGCGTATATCTTGCCTCTATAGAGACCTTCCAGAAAAAATTTGGTTCCAGAGCCCAGTTTTTAATCCTGAAATTCTTGAAAATGGGACAAAAAGACCAAATTTGTACTTTTTGAGGAACTCCTTATGCCACTAATTATGTACTAAATCCCATCAATGTAGCCCCCCCAAAATGTGCAAATTGTTCGCTGATCATTTTGTAGAATCCACTGCAAAGTTTATAATCCCTGGAATACTTGAAAATGGGACAAAAAGGCCAAATTTGGACTTTTTGAGGAACTCCTTATGCCACTCATTATACTAATTCCCCGAAATGCCGCCCCCCAAAATGTGCCGCCCGGAGCGGACCGCAGGGAGCCGTAGAGGGCGCCACCGTCCATCCCGAGCCGTTGACCTTTTTTCAGAAATCTACAGCATCCACAGCCACAAAGCCAGAAGCAACCCACATTCCCTCCACCGATCCCAGCAGCGGAGACCCAGCCATGTCATTCGAGAGCCGAACTCGATCTTGTGAACAACACAGATTAAAAGTAGTGACATTTTGCCGTCCTGAGATAATCCCTACCAAACTTCTTTAAATATAGTAAACGAAATAGTGGCAGGTTGTGTCCTCATACTCTTCTTATACCCTGCTAGAAAGCTCATCCTCAAATAGAATAAAAGTATTACTTTTTTATCTATTTGTATCTTTTCTTTTATTCATTACTTTTGGAACTGTCGTCAGGTGGCGCCATTGTTTGACACTGGCACAAGGCCAATTCATGAATGTAAAACAATAAATGTACATACAATTATAACAATTCTCAAATTATTTTGAAAATGGCGTCTCTAAGGAACCTATCATTTGGTTGTGTTTGCATGCATGATGTAGGCTAATGTGTCACCAAGTATCTCCGCGACGGCCACAGCTTTTCCCAAAAAAAATTCAAGGACAACTGGTATTCATTTAACTGCAAGATGATTTTAGCTGTGGATGGCGCCACCTATGTTCACCTATTTTCTGTGAGCCACAATATTTTTTTTTTTTCAGAGAAACACAAATGATTGAATCTTCAGGTTTCATATCATTGTAATAATACTTTGAAAGTTAGATATTGAATGAGTATAGATTTAGTGAAATTACTTCCTTTATGAAACCTTAAAAAGATGACAATCAAACGTGGCTACATGCCGGATGTTATGTCTGTTACCAAATGTCTCCATAACGGTCGTATCTATCAGCAACAAATTTCAAAGGACCATTGATGATCAGACTGCTATCTGATTCCGAGCAAAAACAGCAGATGGCACCACTTATGTTGACCCGCTTTCTGCGAATCGAAATGAATTTTCACTTTTCGTTAGGCATGTCATTATGAGATTAACACTTACAATAACAGTGTACAAATCCTCTGTTTTTATAGTGAAGTCTTTATGGAATTCAAAGTACGTCAAGTACGTCGATCAAAAAGTTTTACAATTTGGCGTGTTTGTTTTCATGATGTGATGTGTGATACCGTATATTCAAAGAAGGCTGCAGCTATAAACACCACATTTCACAGGAATATTGATCGTCTGGCTACTTTGTGAATCTAAGCTGTAAATGGCGCCACTATGTTGACCTGCTACCTGCTTCTCCGTTGGTATGTTGGAAAAGATATATAACATATTTTCATATCATAAATAACAATTCTTTAGAGAAAATAAAACCAAAGTATGAATGGCTTCAAAATTTGTTTCCATTTAACTTCTTTTTAAATAAAATCATCAAACTTGATCGCTCACAATTAACACTGGACAATTTTAATGTGTTTACTAGCATTGTATATGTCTGTTACAAAATATATCAGGAACGGCCGCAGCTATGAGCATCAAATTTCAAAGGAATATTGATCACCCTAACCCACAGGAAACTGTGTGCATGTTGTCTGATCTGACAGCACCTGCTTTCTGTAAGCTAAAATTACTTTTTCGCACTTTTTTTTAGATAAGTCAGTAAGGTCAACACTATAGCTTTTATATCAACAGATAACATTTACATCCTTGTAGGAGAGAATATTAAATGAGTAAGAATTGAGTTTTTAATTTTTCAAGATTCTTTCGTAATGAAAATATGGATTTCATAAGTTAAAGTTATATCTGGTCAAGGCGGATATAAAATGCAGTAAACACAAACAAGCGGCCTTACTTTTGCTATGGAACAGGTAAACGTGTATTCCTTTTAATGTTGTAAGGCAGTGTTGTGATTCTTTGTCGCCAAAGCTTCATTGGACCTCAACGTCTACATTGTGTAATAAAACTTGTGGTTTGTACTTACAACATGAAATTCAGTACTGAGGATTTTTCAAAAGTCGCGGGAAAAAAACTCCGCAATGATATGTTCAAAATACCTATAAACATAGAGATGTGTTTTTTTAAAGTATATTAGAAAACTTCATAACAATTAATATTGTTGCCATTAATAGCATTAAAAATAGAAACGGCCAATTAACGTAGCTTATTATGCAACTTTTAGTCGAGCGAGCCAACCTTTTTTCGAGGTTTTTGTTAATAGGTCCTATACTAGCTTTAGTGAAAAAAAGCAGTGCATGTGCAGGACTCTGCGGGGAACTTGGAAAGAAAAATTGAAGTTCTGAGAGAAACGTTAATGATTCACGGTATTAGTATGTTGACGATCATTCTGCACGTGAAGGTCAGGGCCCGTGTACACCGCATTATGTGGCAGGGTTTAATCGCCCGGGTCGGAGGTCGGGGCGGATGTGACATCGTGTGTGGGCGTGTATTCCCCGTGGGCGTTTGGACGTGTTGTGGGGACCACGACAGCTGGGTTGGGAGGAATACAATTGGTTTATGTGTTGTTACGGTCACGTCTGTCCCGGGCCGTGCAGTACCGGGCGTGTTACCGCGCTTTCAGTGTGACCAGGAAGAAAAGTGCATGGATTTGAAAGCAACACCTCTCTGGCACGCTTGTGGTGTAGGCGACCCACGCGTTTACAGTCAGGGAAATTCGAAAATGCCGAATCCATCACCCCCGCAATAGGCCACGCCTTGATTTATCTTATACAAGACCAAGCCGACGGTTAGATCCCCAGACTAAGGCTCTTTACAAAGCACAATATGTTAATTTAATCCCTACACCGCTTGTAACATGTAAAACTAGAGAGCACTGACAGAGCGCATACCTCAGCCAAAGTCAACGACTGTATCTGCATGCATCCAAATATGCCCAGATATTTGACCTATCTTCTCCATTCAATGTGTTATTTATTCATTGTTTCGTAGCAGAGGGTGTACATTTCCAAAAACAGCGTCACAGAAATTCTTTGCGGGCCTTTGGAAATACAGTATGGACGAAGAGAAAACCTTGCAGATATACCTCAAAGTGTAATCATTTCTTCCATAGCCCACCCATCCACAATCCATTGAAATTCATGTATAACGTTTTAAGACACTCGTATATTGTGTGGAAGAAAGAAGAGAAAAGAAAGTACAAATAGGGAGGAGTTGGATATAAATGAGCATTTGTTCATATATCTGTTTTCTATAGTGTTAATGAGACTTATTTACACACCGGGCATGTAAAATATTCATGAAGTATAGTGATTTGTCCTTAAATTTTTGTGGTGTTTGCCTATATTTCGTCCTAAAACCGTTCGGATACTCCTGTACACAAGTAGATACATATTTGCACCGGCCGCAAAACATAATCTCACTCGGTAACCTGCCTTCATAATATCAAGATTTTCATCAAGCTTCAAACCGATGTTTCTTTTATGTTTCTTCTTTCATGTTTTCTCTGCTTGCCTGTTAGTTGCCAGACATGCGCTAGTTCGGACCTCTGGTCACGTTGTATACGTATAGTCTTGTTATGACAGACACATAATAGACACACGTGGACTGTGTCTACTCACACACAAAACCACAACAATGTATAAAACAGATGAATTGAGATAATCACGTCATGTGCTGGTATGCTTCTGGAAAATATTCTGCTCAGTGAATTTATAGTTAACATCGTGAGATAATACACGCCACTGCAAATGTTTATGTAATTTTAACACAAAGTCGCATCGGGACTTGCGCATCCTCTGGTTTAACGCCTGTTAGTGGTCTTTTAAAAGACATTCAAGTGAAGGTATAAACCCTCACCATATATAAGAAAATCTTGATTTCACATGAAGCCTGTCAGTAGTAAATGTATTTCTGTATCCGCATCCGGGTCTGTCATATAATGTAATCAGCCCATTGCCCATCATTCCGCATTTAAAACAATAGGACAAGTGATATTGAATATAACCAAAATTTGAAACAAATAAACAAGGAATCCCAAAGTATCTCCGAATATAGCCTATTAAATCAACGTAATTGTTGATTTATTATTTCGTTATTATGTCGTCATAATTATTGATCTTACATTGCACCCAAGTTCTTTGACGACGACGTCACTATGAAGACGTCATTTTCTCCCTGGATTATATTGAGGAAAATTTAGATATACCTTGTTGTCCAAAAATTATAGCTTTAATAAATCCTAATTTATTTTAGCTGGATTTTGCAGGAAAGTTCATGGGCCATAAACCATGCAGAGAGGAGGTTATATATTTAGGTTGATCCAAAATGGGAGAAAGGACAAAATGGGGAGGCTTCGGTTGGATCCGGATCCGGATTTTAGTTTTGCCGATACGTCCCAAAAATATAGCTTTCCTTAATCCTCTCGTCCATAGCTCGTCCTTCCACAAATGTCATCAAAATTTATTGAGTATATGCGAAGATATTGCTCGGACAAACATGTATACACCGACACACAAACAATACTGCACGAACACAAATATATATATATATATATATATATATATATATATATATATATATATATATAAAATCTTCCATCATCCCTGTGTGTCGGGGGTATATAAATATACTCGCTGCTGATACTATAGGAGTGCATACGGGAAACTGTCAACAATTTAGTAATTTATAATCAACTTCTTTTTTCAATGTTTTCCCTATATTCTCCCTAATGTCTTTCATTTAAACTTGTTTTTTTTTCCAGTGTTTGTAGAAATTTGATCTTCCTCCTCTCTTTTCTATCCCATTCTATGAATTTAAATTTCCTTTTCAGTGTCTTGAATATTTAATTAAATTCACAATTACTATTATATATCGTGCATGATATGTATAATAGAAACAGAACAGTGCAAAGGTGACAACACTCCCCATCCCATCGACGTCTTTGTACACCATCACCCTTTCTTTATACGTGATGCGCCCGTCCCTTTGAACTTCCTTTAAGCTATTAGCCATGTTTAGAGAAAGCATTTGCCATGCAGATTAACATATATATATTACATGTCAATTGGGGAAAAATACAGAATATTTTAAACAAACTTTGCTGATGTCTGCAGGTCAAGGGTACTTCTAATTACCGTGAGGTGATGGCATACATGTATTACAATTTGTAAAAGTAGTCATTGACATAGCTACAACAATAACCTTACAAGGCGGCGCGCAAATATATCTATTGGATCAAAGAAGCCATCCATGCAGTCCATAAACCGTGACATGAGATCAATTAACTTGTTTGTTTATCTGATTTGTACTTACATATCTCGAGCTTATACTTGGTGCCACGGACTAATTGGTTTAATTAACCTAATTGGATTTGGGACAGGTATTACGGCGGACCCACGTTTGTTCATGGTCATCCGCCCGGCTCTGTTTGAGGGCGGATTAACACCTACAGATCGGAAACGTGCGGTAATCGCCGGTGTATGTTACAAGGTATAGATTTGGCTGTTGAACTGATTACGCAAGATTATATAAGGACAATACGAATTCCGAACGTGGCTGCTTATGTATACACGCTCAAAGGCACACAATGGAGTTTTGGTTGCCCACGGTATATCTTATTTACACACTCTTGACTTTGAATTTTATACCTACTTTCTTGCTTTTGATCGGTAACTTTCCTTAATGCCTGTAAACGTATTCATTTAAACTAAAAATTGAACCAGGAAACGTTAAAATGCACCTTTTATGACATGTCTACGCTTAAATAAACAGCGCGCGCAGATGAAATATATATATATATATATATATATATATATATATATATATATATATATATATATATAGTTGGTAGCAAACTATTTTGTGCAAAATGTAAATTGAACGTGTATATGTATAGCCACCCTTAAGACTTAGACTAACATCTTTACTTTGTATAAAATAGGTTTTTTGTTCAAAAACGCAATTATTTCTTGTTCAAATTTTCCTAGAAAATTGTTCTCTGCTTTATCTTAATTCATAATTGTTGTTCCGCATATATGAGGTACAGATCCGTATATTTCTTAAATTAATGCGTATATATATAGGCTTTACACACATAAGTGCGATTTTTCATTTTTAATCGCGCAACTTTTACCGATCAAATGCAATTCAATTTACTCTATATGTTAATGTGATATAAATTATCACAAGGCATTGGTATATATTACAGGTAACCCCTATTTCACTTTTGGTTTATAACATTCTGCGATATCCCAGGCATAATGATATAAATATGTTAACCAGTAAATCCCGTATCCTTTGCAATAACACAAATACAAATTAAAATAAGGATTTAGAAATGTATGACAGCGCTGTTTTTCTCTAATATTATAAAGTATATTATATTTAATTTCTCATGAAAAGCTATATAATGGTTATATATATATATATATATATATATATATATATATATATATATATATATATATATATAAACATGTACGTATATTGGTTTAAACAATATTTTATTGCAAAATAGCAAGGGGATTTGGAATCAGGGCACAGCCCTATATTATTTCTTCTCCTCATATATACAAATAATAAATTCACATGTGTAGTATACATCAAGAATAGAAAAGTAATAAATACATCCATATTGCACATGTGCATTTGTATATTATAGTAATATCGTGCATGTACGTATATATTTCAGAACTTGGTGAGAGCGATTCATAATAGATGCATGCATGCATGCTAGCTCTGTCGATGTTAATTACGTAAAAATGCATAAGTGTGCATGAAATACCGCGCGGGAACGCATGTGACACATTGATATAATTGCAATTTTCATTCCTGAATCGTGCAGGTTAACATGTTAAGAAGCATCACGTATATATATAGTACAATCACACAACAGTTGCGCAAATTATTAATTATTACTTTTGGTATACTATTTCTAAACTTTTTATTACTTTTACCTTGTCATATTTAACATTCTTTTATCAAAATGTCCAGAAGGGTGCGATTAATTCACATCATCCGATATTCAAGGGAATTTGTACACCAGTTTACAAGTGATACCTGTACACTGTATATATTTATACCTGCACAGGTGTGTCCTGGTTACCCTCTTGTCCAGTGCTAGCTATGATTAATATGATTTAGTGTTCGTCTGTACCGCACGTGGCGGTACAACAGAGTATGATTACTTTACCACACTGTACATGACATGGCTAAAGCTCAGCTGCATATGAGGTGTACTTACTAATAATATCTCCTGAACTAGACTGAATGTATGATTAATCTTGAGACTTAGAAAGAACAATTCCACATGTGTACAACAACGAGAGCTGCACATTTATCTCTATATCTTCTCAACTATTTATATATATATATAAATATATATATATATATATATATATATATATATTATATACGGATATAATATTCATTTGCACGTTGGTATAAAATATAAACTGATTAAATATGGATTTCATTAATATTTAATTGGTTAAAACGTTTCGGCTTTTCTTGCTGTATACTCACGTTTTAAATATAATTAAAGGTATATAAAGTTTAGATAGATCGATATATACCTTGTAAACCTTATAAAGACAAAGGAATTAAATATATATTATATATATATAATATTATATATATATATATATATATATATATATATATTGTGCTTATAACTTAAAAGAAAAATATATACTAAAAAAGTATCTTTACCACCATTGCAACTTTCTGCATATAAAACTATGAAGCTAAACTAATTTTATCCATGTATACACTGCTAGTAATAATATTATATCACCTTTTTACTTTTATATTAGCAGAGCGGTATACACGGTATGCATGTTATATAAATATATATATATATATATATATATATATATATATATATATATATATATATATATATATATATATTGCATGTTAATTTTATGTACTGTATATAATAAATGCATAACTCTATATCATTGACATAATCTTTTATGTCGTATGTTATAATATATGTTATATTGATATGGCATCATGCAAGGCATTATTGAATTATGACTCTTGCTTTTTATTATCTTTATAGATATAATATAGAAGTGTCACAACTATACAATAAAGAACTTTCATCATTTTGCTCAAAATGTTAATATGGCGCATGCATGTATATACATATATATGTATTGTTTTCCTTTGATTTCATTCAACTTTAATCAATAACGCGCACTGTTGAACCCAAGGTGTACATATACATGCACTATATATATATGTATATATTTATTATATATACATATTCATATATATAATACAATATGATTTAGGTGTATATTTATTTCAGGTAAACAGAGTAAGACAGGAAAAGATTTCAGAAAATAATATTCCATAAAGTAGTACTTTAATCATTAAATTCACTGAATACTGTAATTTTATGATTAATTGATAATTGTACACCTATATATTTTCATTTGTGTATATCAGTGCAATTCTTTTCTACGACATATATATCTTTTAACATGATTAAACACATATTGGCAGAAAGCGATGGCAAACTTGTGTATATTTATATGTTACTTAAGTTATTTGTACTTTGGGCCATGAGGCCTTTCTACAATAAACTTTGTTGTTGTTGTTGAAAATATATAGTGCATAAATAGACTGAAAGAAGTGTAACGTGTCTCTGTAATAATTTAGAATTTAAATTGTATATGAAAACAACACAATTATATACACGTTGTTGATCAAATGTATACATGAAGTCATATGAATAAAAAATAGTTTAAGAAATGTTGGCAACATTCAATACCCACGTTTACTCAATATAATATGTCCACGAACATAAATAAATATATGAAATTGATTAACGATTGGCATGCAGATTGATATACAAGGAGGATATGCTATATCGCTCTTTACATATTTACGATTGCATGGTTGCACCGAAACTTGGTTTTCAGATGAAAAATAACATACAGTTTTACCTCGGTGGTGTAAAAATTAAGAAATTTTTCAAATTAAGAGATTTTCAATTGAGTATCCCATGTTTACTTAAAATCCTGTCTATATTCAGTATTCATATGCATAAGTTTTAAACCTAGATGCGAAGTTTCATGTTAAAATTAATTAAATTTGGAAATAAGCCATATGGGTGTGTGACATGTATTGGATATTTAGCTGATTTTACCATGATAATTTGCCAGCTGGTGAAATAGTTATGATTATTGTCAGGGAATAAATTTTGAATTCTTTACTCAAAACACATTTCGCATTACAGTTTTTACGGAAGTAGTTACGAAACATCCCCTTTCGCAGTCACTGTAATGAATATTTAAGATAACCCGCCGTCCTCTCCGGCAATATGTGTGAATTCCTTAATGCTTGCCGTCGTTTCACGAGATGCAATTTTCTGTCGGCGCAGTTAGCGGCCCTGTTGTTGGTCCGTTACATCACTTTTCCTGTTAGATTAATTGAATAGTTAGTGAAAAAGGAAATTTGCTCCCTTTTTCTTATTCACATTACACAAAGATGTTATCATGGCGATGTCTCGCAAACTACGAAGGGCAATTAGTTCATGCTCACAACGCGATGCCATTTCATTAGAATTCGATTTGCCCGTCGAATATTGGATGGATTCCCCGAGGGTTTGTTCCCAGGGGACGTACTTTGACATTTTCCCTGGAGTAGGTTTTTACAAATGTATCTTTGACGCTAGGAAAGTGTACCCCGAGGTTTTGGTGTGGGCAGCGTCTTGAAGCGTCTTGGCTTTAATGGGCGGGGCTTCTGGTGGCGAGGATTCGTTCAGAATATTAATGAATGGGGAGTCCAACTGGGAAAGACCAAAACCAAACAGGGTGAAAATGAATAAGGGAAATTGTACGGCCGCGCGCGCATGTATTCCAATTTTCATGCGCGCGTGAAATACTTATGCAACCCATGGCGGCTTAAATCGCCTACCCTTTGATGCGAGCACACGTTTTGATAAGGTTACGCGGGAGGGATAAAACCACTTTAGCGTAACCTGGTTGCCCTGTGGAGCCGGTGGAATGACCCAAGATTTGCCCGCTATTTGTATTGTAATCGTTATTGACACCCCGGCCGTTAAAGCCCGCCTATTTCATTGGAGGTGTGAAACTGGTGTTTATTCCCGAGTTGTTGACAGGAGCGGACCGGGGGTGCAGAACCTCACTGCCAGTGTTGGCAAATTGTTTCCATGTGGCTAACAAACGAGCTGAAGCCCCTCAACTAACGCCTCAGATTCTTCTATGCATCTGGCAGTGAGCACAGACAAGGGCGGGCAATACCGTCTCTCCATCACTTTCAGAAGGGAATAGGGAAGGAGTATTGCGCTGGAAGTATTGGCGCTGTGAGAAACTGAGAAAGGCAGCACAGTGCTGTTGTAAAAGGCCGCTATGCCGTGACGCCGGAACCTATACCAAATCGCAGAGGGTTTCTCAGAGATCAATTTTGGGCCCCGGGATTTTGGGAGCGGGAAGAGCAGGCAGCGTCAATATTTCAACTGGCCCGTACACCCCTCGGACCCGAAGACAGTGAATTTGTTAACAGTTTTCTAGAATTGGCGCCTGGTTTAGCTCGGATTCACCAGGCTGCCGAGTGTTTTCGCATCAATAGTTGTATAAACAACGATCTGTATAAACCGACATGGGAGGTCTGGGGAGCGGTGTGAATTCCAGGACCTATGGCAGGGCGCGAAAAAGCCACGGGGTGAGTTATATGATATGTGTATTATGTTTTCTCTTATTAAGACCTGCACATTGCGCGCCTTTTTTGAACATGTTCACAAACTCTCCCGATCCTTGTTACGATGAAGACGGGAAACCCAAAAAGTGTATTCCTGATTTTGAGAACGCTGCTTTCAGCAAAGAGGTGCAGGCTTCCAGCACGTGCGGTTCCCGGCCGAGCCGGTACTGCAAAACCACCGCGGACAAGGAAGGCAAAGTTGTGCGAGAGTGTTTCATTTGCGACGCCAGTCACCCAAAGAGGCGTCATCCTCCAGCTTATCTCACAGACCTTAATAACCCTAACAATCTCACCTGTTGGATTTCTGAACCTTTCGTCCAGTTTCCACAAAACGTGACGTTAACTTTAAACTTGAGCAAAAAATACGAACTGACGTATATAAGCTTACAATTTTGCTCGGCGCGGCCGGAGTCAATGGCGATATACAAAAGTAACGATTATGGACGCACGTGGGTTCCGTACCAATATTACTCTAGCCAGTGTCGCAAAATGTATAACAAAAACCCTCGGAGTGAAATAACAAGGGCTAACGAACAAGAACCGTTATGTACGGATGAGTATAGTAATGTTGACCCTTTGAGTGGCGCAAGGGTTGCGTTCAGCACCTTAGAAGGCAGACCCTCCGCTTACGACTTTGAAAACAGCCCAGTCTTGCAGGACTGGGTGACCGCTACCGATATAATGGTAGTTTTTAACCGCTTGACCACTTACAGTAACGATCCGAAAGACGAGGAAGAATCGCGGGAGAGTTATTATTATGCACTCTCGGACTTCGCCGTTGGTGGACGCTGTAAATGTAACGGACACGCGTCCCGCTGCATCAAGTCTCACGACGGCCGCCCGGTCTGTGACTGCAAACACAACACAGATGGCAACGATTGCGAAAAGTGTAAGCCCTTCCACTACGACCGGCCGTGGGCAAGGGCCACCTCCAGAAAGGCAAACGAATGTATAGGTGAGTCAGAATCAGCAGTCTAGAGAAACAGTCTTGTTTGGACATCCCTCGTCAAACGACGCCTGACGTACAACAGACCGACTAAACGACTTCCACGCCCCCATTTCATGATGTATTTTAACTTAAAACAGCAAACAATTAGGGTTTGGGGGTTTACAGCCGGCTAAACTGTCTAAAGATGTGATTCATTCTCCATGAAAAGCTAAACTATATATACAGTTAAACGCTAAATTGACATGTTAAACGTTGCATTACTAAATGTGTAATAAGTGACCAAATTTTGTGCATGAAACCTTATATATATATAAATATAGATTGACATACATTCGGATAGTTAGACTTGCTTAAAGCATTAACAAACATTTAATAAACGCAACTAAACATAGATAAAACACACGTACATACGGAAAAGCTAAACGTTTATTTGACGTGAATGGAACATTTATATATAAATATATAAATATATATATATATATATATATATATATATATATATATATATATATATATATATGACACTTCCAAACGTTCCTTGACTGACATCTCTTCAAGCAAGAAAGTTTTCTTTTCCATCTAAGAAAGTATAGTACAGAGATCTTTTGATGTATACAATAGTAGCTTATATTTAAAATGTTTTAAAATGAAAAAGCATATTGTAAAGTACAGGTATTACATTATTATACGTCATGACATACGTAACTTATATTCATATGTTGTTAATTCCACATTTATAGTAGAAGAGTGAGCCATTTTTTATTTCCTAATAGTGAGGAGTTGTGTTTTTCATCGTATAATTGTAATTTTAGTTTATATTCACATGTTTTTAAGAACCTCTTAAAATTATCTTAGAACTCGCACCTATAGACCTTTTTTACATACTTACAAAATGAACAAGTTCTTAAAATAAGACAGTGTCGAATATATATATATATATATACACGGCACAGGTTTTGGATATACACGTGCATGCCCGCACCTTTCCTACCCGATATAACACGCTTTGATCTCGACATGTTTAACCGGAGAGCAAAATTATAACATGTCAATAAAGACGTAGTTATACAAATGAATTGGAAGGTGGCCCCGGGGGCTGTTCATGATCATATGGTAAAATAAACAAAGGAACGGGTGCAGGCGACAGAGCGATCCAAACAAACACGCAGACACAAACATTGCACAAACATTACACCGCGTGCATGGTAGCCATCGAGTGTTATACATGCGCAGCTGTGTGGAGTTAATACTCTTGTGGCTCAGCGGGGCCACTCTTAAAACCAGAGGGGGCGAGAAAAGCCATCAGAGATAAAATGTCTTCCAGTATATTAGAGTCTGTAAAGTGTTCATTGTGGACCATAAAGGACTATATGAAACTGTGGAAGTAATAGCAATCATGAGGCGACTCTACATGTCATTTTTAAGCAAAGATAATGAAAGTTTTCATGCCTTACTATAGGGGAGTTAAAGCTGTGATATCAGGTGTTTTCCAGGTCACACGCGGACCTTACTTATGGCCATGACGTAACATTTGGTCATTTACATTTATAGCTATAATTTATAAGGACCAATAGGTGACACTAATCACAGTTATGACAGGAGTGGATTTACCCTTTATAATTTAGTAATCGTGATTACATCATTATGTTCACTGTGGTATTCGGATTATGCCTGCATTCGGATTAGGCAAGTTGTGATCTTTTATAAGAGCTCACCCACCTCTCAAAAGTACACATGTAGGTAAAAACTAAGCCCGAGAAGTTGATAATATCTGTCCGGTATATTAAAAAATTATTTTAGGATCACTGTTCTGTGGACATGTATATATAATTATGCTCTGATGCCAATTAACCCTTGTTGAGTGCATGTTGATACAGATAGTCTTGCAAGCGTAAGTGTATAAACAGAAAATAAAGTTATTAATTGCACTCTGTGCAGTTTAAATATTTGTATCGTTTGTTTTAACTGAAACATTATTGCGTAACAAACATTAATTAAAGAACTATAGAATTTTGGTTTTAAATTATCGCTATTATTGTACTGGAATAGCTACGAGAAGGGTACTCTTCGCGTGGGTAATATATGGGTACTTTTCATATATACAATAAGGAGTAATATATATATATATATATATATATATATATATATATATATATATATATACCGTAGAAAATTATAGTTGGAGAAGCTTGTCTTTACGATCTTCAAATCTTAGCAAAATAAGTATCACTTTACTGTATGATCTAATTATTTTTTCATATGCGGCAAAACCGTAAAATACATATTTTTATACAAAAAGAACATGTACGGTGGATATAAGAATACATATCAATCTTAAACCGAATATAAGTGTCTCATACACCGAGCTATAAGACCCGGAGATCTTCGCGTAAATAGAACTATGGGCTGATGGTCTTAAATGATAAAGCTGGCGTGTGATTCGCGGCAAAGATAAAAGAAAGAAAATATTCAGGGGTGAGGCAGGGGGAAAGACAGATGGGAATAAAAAGGGAAGAGTTACGGGGTCTGTCTGATCCAAAATCTGTGCCGTAATCCCCGATTGGCGCAGCTTATTTCATCTATCTTGATCGCCTCTCGTTGCCTCACGCTGACCTCGTGTGATAGCGACGCTGGGAAAATTACGGTCGGTGCAGAACCAATGGGAAAATCCGGTGGCCAAACAAACTTATGAAAATACTAGTTAAAAAAGACAAAAGCAATTCTTCGGGCCGCTGTAATCGATGCTACACTGTCTTTAGTCTATAGCGCGTTACATGGAAAACGTTATAGATTTCTATAAAGGCTCGGCTGCCTTGTTTGAATATACCGACTGTGTTTTATGATATTAACGCTTTTCCGCGATAAGGGGCTTTGTGGTTAACTTTTTTTTCATGACCTGCATGGAAAGTCAATTTGAGGAATACAGAGAATACCGGGTTGTAGTCAGGTCATTGGTCCTCGATGTATATAGCCTAGAGAGGTACATGAGTCGGACGAATATCGCCGACACAACTCTGCTCCGATTTGGAGACGATATATATAGTTGTCATGGACCAAGTAAAGGTTATATCATATTCACGTCGGTGTATACTGCTTTACAGTCTCTCTAGCCCAGAGAGATGTACAACACAATATTTTTCTTTGTTGCATTTTATTTTTCTGCAGGAAATTATCGATTTGTAGATTTGGGATGTGTAAATTCAAAGTTTCATTGCTTGCCGGAAATCTTCGATTTCGGCAAGCATGTTGGTCAGTTGTGTATGTCTGTTTGTTTGTCTGTCTCCACCCGCAAATGCACAGTTTTGTAGCGATCGCTTTCAAACTTACACAGTTGATGTACAACCAAAACTATCCGAAGCCTATTGAATTTTGTCAATATTAGTCACAGGTCAAGGTCAAGGTCATCAAAAGTGTGAAAAACGTTTTTTTTTCACATCTTTGTCACCATTAGTCATATCTACTTCAACTGTAGCTCATTTTAATTGTCATTCCAAGGCCTTTCCTCTCATGTGTAGCTGACTCAAATTTGCCGTAACCATGGTTACATATTTTCGGGGGAAAGTCATGATAAATGGTCTTATTTTTTCTAACTTTGTCAGTTATAAAGCTAGAGAGGTCTAGTTTTTTGCATCAGGTAGTATTCAATTAGTGTTATTTGTTTATATTAAAAGTCTCGCAATATCTTGTACAATATCTTGTTAAACGAGATATTTTGAGATATCACTTAGAAATAGACTATAGAGTCTACAGTTATGCAGAAATCATTTTGAAACTGATATATCTTATGTCTGACATTAATATCTAGAAACGGATTTTTCATTTTCCGGATATGGCCGCTAGAGGGCGCTGCACTTGAACCTCCCGAACATAACAATTTTTGGCCATATCTCCATAACTATAAAAGGATTCCTTTCAAACTGTGGCCTCTAGAATGCTCTATGTAAGACCCAAGAATCAGCAAGCAGGCGAATGTGAGGACAACTGACAAACAGACAGACATACTAACAAAGTAACACAAGAATGAGACCACATGACTTACTCAGGTTATGGGGAAGACCAAGAGGAAGAAAATAAGTAATATTTTCTGTAATTGAGAATTATAGTTATAGAGATATGGCCAAAATGATATGTTGGGGATGGTCATGGGCAGCGCCCCCTAGCGGCCATATTCGGAAAATGAAAAATTCGTTTCGAGATATTTATGTAAGACATAACATGTACCAGTTTCAAAAGGATTCCTTTCAAACTGTGGCCTCTAGAATGCTCTATGTAAGACACAAGAATCAGCAAGCAGGCGAATGTGAGGACAACTGACAAACAGACAGACATACTAACAAAGTAACACAAGAATGAGACCACATGACTTACTCAGGTTATGGGGAAGACCAAGAGAAATAAAATAAGCCATAGTTTCTGTAATTGAGAATTATAGTTATGGAGATATGGCCAAAAACATGATATGTTGGGGATGGTCATGGGCAGCGCCCCCTATAACTATAATTCTCAATTACAGAAAATATTACTTATTTTCTTCCTCTTGGTCTTCCCCATAACCTGAGTAAGTCATGTGGTCTCATTCTTGTGTTACTCTGTTGGTATATCTGTCTGTTTATCAGTTGTCCTCAAATTCGCCTGCTTGCTGATTCTTGTGTCTTACATAGAGCAATCTAGAGGCCACAGTTTTAAAGGAATCCTTTTGAAACTGGTACATGTTATGTCTTATACTAATATCTCGAAAAAGATTCTTCATTTTCCGGATATTGCCGCTAGGGGGCGCTACACATGACCTTCCCAAAAATTAAATTTTATTTTCTTCCTCTGAGTCTTATCCATAACCTGGTTAAGTCATCTGGTCTAAAGCTTGTGTCCCTTTGTCAGTATGTCTGTCTGTTTGTCAGTTGTTGTCAGCTATGTCTGCTTTCATGTTCTTTTGTGTTAAATATGTCGTTCAACAGGCCTAACTTTTCACCAGTCGTTCTGAAAGTCACTCAATTTTTAGAAAACCGAAAGTCTGTCTGTCTGTTTGTGATTTCAACTTCCGGCAAGCGTTCGACCTATGGTCGTCTAGTTTTGTTTTTATCTTAAACCTATATTTTCAAGACCAATGAAAAATATATGAAACAGAAAACAGTTGGTCTAGCCTAATTCTCATAATCTAAAAATTAGGTTATACACATACTTCGGGCTCAGGGCTTTCATGAACGCGGATCGAGGCAAGCGTTAGTGACGCCCTAAATCTCTTTCGGACGCTCGGTTCATGGGGGTTAAGCGTCCTATTGGACACGCGGATTTCTAGCCGTACGACCGAGAGGATCAACGTTTGCTACAAGCATGGCCAATGAGGGCTGCCTCAAACAAACCTGTCAGTTGTGTAAACACTGTGCTGAAAACTGAGCCTTACATTTCACTGTAATCCTATAACCAAATAATGTCACGATTTCTAATCATATAATGAAATGACAATAACATAAAATACAAAATCAGTATTCAGGTTTACATAAACACTCCAAATTTGACACCATTCAAAATAAGACACAGCTTATTTCCCGTGGGATGGTGGAAACTTAGATGGATCGATTCTGCAACATTTTGGCCTGATCATCTTGGACTCTTCAAATTTTCTTCCAATTGACCGCCCCGCCTCCATCTGTTTTGGCTTCATGGTTAAGTCTAATCTACTGGTTTCTGTGTTGGGCCTGACATTTCCCATACTGATTTATAGGCTCCATATATACTATATTACAATTTTCTTTTCATTTAGTTTTACATGTTGGGCCAATCAAAAAATGTAAGACTATTTATTCCCATTCTTGTAGGTTTACCATAATCACATTCGTCTTAACTCTTTTTTTTCTGGTCTGAACATTAAATTTCACATTCCTGTTCAAATAGTCAAGCATGTGGGATTTATAATCTGTCCTATACTGGCCTGTACGCTGTAGGAATCATAGTCATTCCCACTTGTTTATACAAATAGGAGAGTCGCATGCAGTGCTGCGTTCACTGATTTATATATACGTCACGTTCGGTTCATCTCTGGCAGTCTGGCTTCGGTGGATAACCTATTGGATCACCCAATGTGATCCTAGTCCAAAGGGATGCCTGTCATATGTGACACGGGGGCCTTGTGTCAGCCTAGACCCATTTTTAGTTGACATATCTCATGTTCTGAAGGGGTCGTCTGCGACAGCGGACACAATGTAGCTATCAAATCATTACACAGTGTCCTGCTGCGAGGCTAACAAACCGGCGGGTGAAAGCGAATAACCAAATCAGTCTATAACCATTGTAATATTATTCATCTTTGCGCCCGAGTGAAGCGGGGTTCCCGGGCGCTCAGTGACAAAGACACTCATTCCCATCTGTGGACCCCAAGCTGACCCCGAGGTCACACCCAAAGAAGCCATAAGCAATTAGGCAGAAAATGGAGCGCCGGTAAGGCGTCAAAATCCCTGATTTTCATTGACAGAGTTCAGCCAGAGCTTTAAGTTTTCCGCCGCATGTGTCGGTTTGGGGACCTATAGGTCACTCCCCGGGAAAATTGAACAGTTGCGAGAATGTCATTAGCTGATAGATTTAGATTTCCTGGAAGTACCGATGTGGACCTTACTAGCTTAAGCAGATCAATGTGACTGGTTAGCATTATTTTTAAGGTAAATTTGGTGTCTTTGGTTGAGTATACATATGAGAATGCGTGGAATAATCGTTCTCTAATTTTGTAACTATTGGCATTGAATGCTAAAGAAAGGTAAGTTGGCGCTCGAGAGCTCATGATCCTAGCTCTAGCTGATGACGCAGGGAAACAGGGATCAAGCTTTTCAGTGGAAAATAAATGCTGGTCTTACTTAAGAATTAGAAAAAAAATAAATTTAGGAATTTAAAATAAAAACGCAGAAAACTTAGGTATCGTGAGGATGACGTCGTAAGGTTTCCTTGCAGACATGATTGCATGCAGACATTTGTGATACAATTTTAGAGTTCATCTTATGATAAATGACTATGGTTCTTTATCGTTCGAGATCGAGTTCAGCTCTCTGGATTGGCTAGGTCTCTGCTTCTGGTATCGGTGTCGGTTTGTATCCTGCCCTGGACCCTGTGGCTATGGATGCTGTGGCTTTTCTTTGGTCAACAATATGGGTAAAACGGTGGCGGTCTATCGCGGCTTCCTGCTTGCCTTGTGTGGCATCACGTCTTTCGGCTCCATCAAAATTCTCAAAATTATGCCAAAGGAGTGCACAGGGCTGGAGTCTTGAATACAGCAACCTGTAGGTGCTCGAAAATGCTTAAAAAACATCTTCAGTCATTTATATATGCAGTTCCTTCTATATGTCTTGGAGTTAATCAACCCTGATAATTAATATACCGACAAAATATTATAAATTAGATGTTAAACTTTATTTAAGAAGCAACGTATAGCCTCAATTATAGTATATCATATAAAATAACACATTTAAATACGATATTAATTGATTAAAAAATACATGATAGTATAATAGGTTGTTTGCAGAGGAATTAAATATAGATCAATTATTACAATGTGTAACAGTATAATAAAGTGCATCTACCTGTAGCACATTCCAGTAGATCAATTATTACGATGTGTAACAGTATTTTAAAAAATGTATCTACCTGTAGTATGTTCATGTATGCTAACACCATTGTCATCCACCGATGTTGCTGGTAATATTTGTTATTAGGACCTAAATGGTCTTTTTAACTTTCTCTGCACCAAATTACATCACGGTTACCTGGGTCAGGAGAAAACGCACTCATTAACTTAATAGCTGTGGAGTTATTGGTGTGTGTCACAGTTAAAATGCCTTCGGTCAAGCCATATTTCTTTCACCAGCTGATCCCGGCAACCAGTGTGCGGATAAAACTAAGATTAAACGAGCCGTATAAATAAAGGCTATTTTGAAGGACTGGTGCCTGAAACATCGGAATCTCCTTGGTCGTTAAGCGGCTCTCTGTCACACGCTAACCCCGGGGAAGTCAAGGTTAATTGATTGCCCAGAAACAATGCATGGCTGTAACAGAAGGAGCGACAGTTGTGAGAACTAGGGATGCGTATAGCAGGCAATTAAAGAACAAATCTATACTGTTACTGTGTACTCACAAATCCACAAACACACATGTATATAAATTTAATTTGAATATAGTTAAGAGAGAATACACACATCAGTATACACATATATAGATATATTTATAAAATATTTAAACATACAATTTATTAGGGACCATTTATATATTGATTATGAGGCACCTATAAGTAATTCACTTTTTCTCTCACACTCGCGTTTCTGCGTATCCATCCATACCTCCGCCTCTCATTATAGTGATAGTAACGGTCTGCCCGTTTGTCTGTATATATATATATATATATATATATATATATATATATATATATATATATATACGATGTCAAGCAAAGCATAGGCTTGTAAGTTCATGGCAATACATAATTTCGTCATAACTTCATGCGTTAGGGCACAATGATATTTTTAGTATTACTTATAAATTGTTCAGTATTAGGTTTACATTTTTATACAATTTAAATAAGTCTGTAACAATAAAATAAGAATATAACTAATAATAATAATAACAGTAAATCACTTTAAAATCAATAATTTAACTTCAGAGTTGGGAAATATGTATTGATAGTGTTATAGTACATTATAGCATGTTGAATGTATGCCAGATCTGTCAAAGTAAATGAAATCGGAAATCCCCGAACGCGGGCTCCAAAGTCAGGTTGAAGTCTCGTTGGGCACATGGCCCAGGTGTTAATCCAGACGGGCTCATCTGGTAGCAAGTTCAATACATTTAGTCTGGCTCGGATAGCTATGTGGTTTAATCATGGATGCGAAAGTATTGGTGTGGGAGCGAGGCGCTCAACTGCCCGAGAGCCCGGCAACCCGATGTAAAGCGCTGTGGCAATAAGTCTTCGGCTACTTTGAAGTGTATGCCGAACAACCAGAGGTATTAACACACGGCATTTACTGAGGCTTTTTTTCTGACACCTCTACCGGGGGCTACGATACATGACGCTTGTAAGCACTTTAACTTCACCAGTCGGCCGTCTTCGCTACTTGATACAGCGAGCAATTGCAAAACTATCAGGCACAGGTTTCGGCGGTGGCGGCTCTGATAAGACCTTTCCAGACCCTCAAGAACTCGCTTGTGGGCACGTAGGAAAACAGTAGAATCGCCGTGTCCCCGAATGACATAAACAATACCAAGGTGTGAGACCTGACCACAGACTATACATATGTTTGGTGTCGGAATGTTGACCCTCCCGGATTCCGCCTTTCCTGACGGCTCTCGTCTGCTCTCTCCTTTCAGTCTTTATCCATTTCACCGGCACTTGGCCACTCTCTGGTTCCGGTAAACCCGCGCGCCCCTGCAAATAGTTCCTTGTTGAATACGTAGTTATATCATGCACGGTAAACATGTGAGTTGGCCGACACGGACAAGCTTTCACCTTTCACCTCACACGGTCATGTCCTAAACAGTCGTACTTTGGAATTTCTGATATTGTAAGAGCGGATCCATTTTGGAACAGAGAGCTCGAGTGTTGTTTCCAGTCAAGTTCTGTCGCCTTTATGTTAATTGGATCAAGGAGGCTACCATGTAGTATCAGCATGGTTTAAATAATCTAAGATAGTAGGATGTTTATTCGCTTCGTATGCCAGTTAACATATTGTTCATCACATTAATTCTGGACAGGAAACGTTTCGGAGATTCATTTGCATCTGTAATTAAATCTTTGTCCTTTCTGAAATTTCGAATAAATTTGAATATTATCCCATATATATATATATATATATATATATATATATATATATACATGATTGGATAATATTCAAATGTATTCGAAACTTCAGAAAGGGCAGTGATATAATGTGTGAATGTGTATATATATGTATATATACAGTGTTAAGTACCATGACTACATCAATAGGCTTTGACGCCACTGGGCTGTGAATAAAAGTGAATTATACATATATAAAACACCTGTGTTTTGTCCAATTTAGTATTCAGTACCCACTTACCTCACCCCCTCTTCACGTTGGCTTTGCGGTTGGCTCCGTTTACAGATTAGTGTTATACCTCCTGGCTAACGTCGTAACCACACTTAACACTTCACAACCGGATGTAAAAGAGCGGCCATCTTTTTTTAAATTCTTTTATCGCGCCCGTTGATTTATGAGATACTTCTTTCCGTCTCCTTGTAAAGTATAACAAAAGAAATGGAAATGCTGGCGTTTTATTTTCGGTAACTGTAAAATATTGCAGATTTACAAGCTAAACAGCTGATAGCTGTACAAAACACTAACGATAGCAGATCAACAAGTTCATTTGCAAATACATCTTGGCTATATATAGACCATGCATGTAAAGTCTAAAGAGATTTTAATTCATCCTGCCTTTTTATATTTTGTGAACTTATAACCCAGGTACATAGAGCACATAAATATATAGACAGAGTGGAACACCATTATTAAGACCTCCCCCCCCCCCCCCCCCCGTGGGGACTGAGCAGGCTCTAATATGACACGCCGTAATCTTTGATGGTTATATATATATATATATATATATATATATATATATATATATATATATATATATACCGGTATTCTTGTTGTATATTTACTAACGGAGTCTGAACATCGTCAGAAATCTTATCACTGACTCAGCCCTGGTTCGATGATCGATTATCGATAAAAGCAGGCCATGGTGTCATGGTGTTGGTCCGGTTAATCGATTATTAGTTCTTCTTCTTTAAAATCGATTGAACTGGTTGCATTCTCACTAATAACTGGGTCTCAAAATCGTCAGGAATCTTATCACTGATTCGGCCCTGGTTCGATGATCGATTACCAATAAAAGCAGGCCATGGTGTTGTTCCGGTTAATCGATTATTAGTTCTTCTTTATAATCGATTGAACTGGTTGCATTCTAACTGATTTCATTTTCATTAATCGATCATAAACGATTATATGTGCGCACATACCAAGATGTTTTATGGGAAAGTGTCTTATGTCAGAAACGTAAGAAGGGCATGACACATGGTATAGTAGTGAAAACTGTATAGATAAGTATGATCACAGTTCTCAGAACCATTAACAGTATGATTGTCTTATCAAGTCTTTACCTGATACTTTACAACCATTACTTTCGGCTGCTGATGTGTATCGGAAAATATGTGTATCAACAGAAAGCCACGGGATTTCAAAACATGAGAGTGTACCAGAACGACAACGGGTCATTAAATGTAAAATAAAAATGCATGCAGTGAGCACGACAGGTCGTTAGGTATAACATTCAATTATCGAGTAATAATGGATCATCAGTTGATTTTGTTTTACAGTCATTGAACATGATTAACGACCCGAGAAGGAACATTATAGTACAGACAATATATAGCTGGGTGAGGGTTATATCGATTTTCGGCCCGCATTCGGAGATCAGATATATATTGTTTGATAAGATATCGATATTTCTCATAAAAAGAATTAAGTGAAATTCACTATATTTCAATAATCTTTCTTGACACATGTAAAATCATTTTTTTTCATGCTTTGCAAATTAAAAGGATATTCTAGTACCTTCTTATGTCTTTTGCGTCAGTTAATGAAAGAGACATCAGTAATCACATAATCGATCCTTGTCAAAACCATCGTTGGTCGTATCGGTTTTTTCCTCATATAATTATTCTCTATAACCACATAAATATAATCACTTTCCATGGTTTATATGATGGTTATATTTAAAGAAATATAATTTAGGCCTCCCGTGCATGTCGTATTCTTGCAAATATTTTGTATCATCAAATTTATATAACTGTATTTTTTTATTTAATTTCAGAGAACACAATTTCCATTTAAGGGCTGCACATAAAAAATCCGTTTCGTATAGTCAATTTTCAGTTTAACAAGTTCGGTGTGACAGCGGTCGAATAAACACAAGTTAACATTTTCAATACACACATACAGAACCTTAAATATAAGAAACTATATATCCATGAGTAAAAACTTTCAGAGTAATAATTAATTAAAATTTATGTAAAAATGTGATTTTTTTATAAATTTATCTTTACACACATTCATTTTTATAAATATCCGTCTATCAGGATTCAGATCTGCCGCTTATGCCTTTACGCCTTTTTGTGTACTTTATTGGGCAGGGAGAATGCAGTCCTGTAATCTTCAACCAATCAAAAGACACTTGCCTGGTAAATCCTCGAATTAACCTGGTTGTGGAACGTAAGTTTAATTGTGCCTTTTCACAGATCACATCTGATCTGTCTTTAATGCCTAAATCATGTCCTGAGTTCTTGCAGCGTCGGCACTTTCATTCGTTTCATCAAGTGTTCTTAGAACAAACCAGGCGTTCTTCCAACGAGATTTTAAGAGGAGGGAGGAAAAAAAGCAAGGAACTCCATTAAGCGCAAATTGAACGAACAGAGTGCTTCAGGAAAAATAATTTTCTACCAAATTAGGCGCCTGGTTGTTTATTGAATTTCCACATGATTACTGTAACATCCACTTTCTGTTCACATCATTTGGTTTTCACTAGATTTTTGTGGGTTAAGTGAGAATTTAATGGAAAAAACCTGTTGTATTAGGTTACTGTTTATGTGTATGCTGTTTTCACGAGGCAACTGAAATTTATAATGTTCACAGTATAGTCTAAACAGATGAAATGAATACATTTTTGCGGTTTTGTCGTAAATATCCACTGACATTAATGATAAGTTATTAGCTTCATAGCGCCTCGGGTGTGAGGGGGTTTGGGGTTAAATTAGGGTCATGAAGCACTTACAACGTGGGGTGTACGCTCAGTGGTATAAGGTGCATATGGCTGAAATAGGAATACTGTAACCGGATCTATTGTTACTTTTGTCTCTTGTAGTTAATCCAGAGTATACCCGAGTAAATTCCTTTTCGTTTTGTGAATTTCAGATGGTTTATACATTTGCACCCATGCATGTCCCCTATTCTTCATTTATACAGTAATAAGGTTATAACAATTCACCTGGCAATACGACAACTGTAAGATGAAATCTGACAAAAGAGGTGTGTAATCAAAGTTCAGTGTATTTCTGTTATTGTTTTTATATACCATTAGATTATTCATGTTGTTTAGTGGTAACGTTGCATATCATTCACACTGATTGTGGAATATTGATGATGAACTCGTTAATAAAAATAATACATATGTAGACCTTTTTTATATTGAAACACTGGAACAACTTTAAAAGTTGAACTTGCTTTGGAGATAAAGGTTATCTTTTCGCTGATTGTATGCAAAAGAAAACCTAATCCAGAAAAGCTGAAAAGGAAAAAGATACATTTTGTGACTATCATATACATATTGTCTATTATATCTGACAGGTCGTTCTCTCTTTACATTCATTATAACCATTTATTAAAATATGTCTATTCAACCTCTATAATGTCTATATACATATTATTCAACCGAATGGGTGCCCCATTGAAACTAAGCAATTTTTTAATAAATTGGCGGATCAACTCCAAAAATACATATGCAGTGAGGGAGTGAGCAATATACATCATTAATTAGAACAAAAACCTCACTAATTATTTGAGAAATGCTATAAAATAAATATCTGAACATAAAGTCTGCTTTTCAAGAAAGTTCCACCGAAGAAGGACAAGGTCATTAGTCACATGGGCGAAGAACTCCATTTACAAGATTGCTGATTGGTTGTTGAGTGCTGTAAATATTCTTAAAAAATGCTACTTTGCAACAAGTCCATGAAGAAACAGATGGATGTAAATATAAATCTTGGTTCTTGTCATAAATATGTTTAGTCTCTGATCTATACGTTGATGTCAAATTTTGTAATAATAATGGAGTAGAGAAATAAACTCAAAACACCCTGATGGAAGAAATTGTAGATATTTGAGATACTATTTTTTTAAATTATTCATTTATTCTTTAATTTGCGAGATTATCCGAAATATTGTTAAATCAAAAGTAATTAGCATAATCATGTGGCTTCTTTTTAGTTTGTCCATCAGTTCAAATAATATTCGATACAATTCAAATGATTTTCTTTATTTGTCCACGCAGACAACAATAACATATACAAATAACCCAGGATATTATAAAAGAAACTGTAAAAAAACCCACTTTTCCGAAAATTCCATGATTCTTGCAATATATATTCATATACATATTTATGTATATATTTCATACATCTATGAAGAAACAGTTTATGCTTGCTGGAATTCCTCCGTTCATTCTTGCCACAGCAATCAAACCTAATATTTGATTAATCCCATGCTAATATTTTCACTGACAGAAATTCACTCCTGCTGGTTGGCCAGGTATTCACATAAACACGGACACAGTGGCCGCCAATTTGCTTAATTGAATTAAGATTGGACTTGGCCAAAGCATCCCGGAGGGGGTGATAGAGGTGGGGTAGTTTACCAATCCCCCGGCGTATACACGAATATAAGAACAGTTGGAATTGTGTTGTTTCAAAACACGGTTTCGGCAGGGGCAGGTTGTATTAAAGTATTGTTATAGTGCCAGCTACCGGGGCGTTCCAACAATAGTGGGTCCAAAGAAAAGAATCGGTTCATTTCATCGTCCGTGAAAGGCTTTTTGTGAAAGCGTGCAAGAAGGCAATTGAGCGTAGGCAAATAAGGAATTAGCACCTGAGCCTGATGGCCACACGTTAAGTAATGGAGAGCCTCGGGAAACGCTGGAAACAATACCCAGTTCTCCAGTTGGTGTTTGGAGTGGAGTTCAAAGCCGGGTTTCAGGGTCCTTCATGTTTAACCATCGTAAGGGACAGATTGCAAGAAAGCTTATGTGCTTGTGCGCTTCCCAGCAGGCAATTACAACTAAATTGCAATTATGCCCACGATATTACTCTTACCACGGGCTTTGCCGAGGACTAAAGGGGTATTATTGCCCCGGGTAGATGACTGTAGAGGAATTCGCCACAAAGAAGGAGGCTAATGGATTTTTCACGGGATATTTACGACCAAAATATGACTGCACTGCAGGCCAATTCATTTCAGATAAGCCGAAGCGGCATAGGTTCTCTGTCATATCCAGCGTTTTATTTTCAAGTCAGAAATGCAACCGTGTCACTCGGGTTATCCAAGGACCAACCAAGCTTACATTTGTCTTTTTTAAAACCCGCTGAACTCTATCGACTGAACCTGCCATTTTGTTCCTTCCAAGTTTTTGCCGTATATTTGCAGAACAAAAAAGCAATGCCCATTGAAAGAATAGAAATTTGAACATTAATTAAAGAATTGTTTCTGTAACCCTTTATATAACATATATTTTATGGGCGGCATAGTTTTTATATCTTTTTTTTCAAACTTATTATATAAAGGCGGACAGCGCGTTTGATATAACACGTGTAAGAATCCAATTTGAATTATAGATTTACAGTAAAATAGAAATGGCTCTATGCATGCATCGCCAGTTTGTGTATTTGCCCAATTCAAGTAATAATATGAGAGCAATTAAACCCTAAATAACATGAAATATGTTTTAATTTTTAGTCATAACGTATGGTTGTATCAGGGGGGCAAAGATAGTTTTCATATATGTAATAAGTCAAAGATCCAAGATATTTTAAATTTACTGAGGCATTTTGATCCGTACATTTTAACAATGTTTTTCTTATTTTGTCATCCATGGCATAAGGATATATATCGTAAAAACACGCGTTTAATTCAAGCCATAATTGTCCATACTATTCCCATGCACTCTCATTTTAAAAAAGGGTCTTTATATATATATATATATATATATATATATATATATATATATATACGCAATATTGCTTTGGACCGTGCCTGTGTGAGAATTCCCACTAATTATGTGTATACTAGGCAAAATTTGATTGGAATGTCAGTTGTATATTTGTTCCTGTGAAACTAATTTGCAGAATTATCCGTTTTGCGACCATGAGATTTCCGGCTTTTTTTAAATTTTTTCTCATAAAGTAACCACAGTAACTTTTTTAACTGTGAGTTATATCTACGCAACTCTAACCAAGCAATCCCGTGCATTTCCGATAAGTTTAGCGTTCTTATGTCATACATTAACTCAGGAATTTGGTTGACATCCGTGTTCACAGTTTCATGTATATGCCCCTGTGTGATAGTGAAGAAATAAAAGAATTGGCACAAATAAAGCGGGACGTCATATTATGACGTCATGTAACTTACATTAAATGGAAACTAACTTCTAATGATTTTAGCAAGCCTCTGCCATTCACTTGGTCGTGCCATGTTCCATGCAGGTTCATTCTTTTATAAGTGACTGTCCATTTGTGAATATTCCTTGATGACGTTCCTGTATCCGGACCATGTGCCGGATCCACGCTAAAACCGTATCGATTTTAGCGTAGGTAGTATGGACCTTTCCCATGCCCTGAAAATTTTATGGGATTCCGTTCATGTTTGCGTGAATGTTGTGAACAAACATACACCCTGCAAACACACACACAGACAGACACACAACGGCAATAAAAGCATATATGGGGGCACTGACATGAGCAGTGAAATAAGGATATACTAGTACTTAATCTACAGTTGTTATATAGTACATCCAAATATATATGCGGGCGGGGGGGGGGGGTAATTTGTGTGTTTGTGTATTCTGACAAAGACATATTTGGATGAAAATAAGTTACAGCAGGCACGTTTCCACGATTTTGGAAAAGAGGGGGTCCAACCTAGGAAAGCCAGTGAGAAACCCTGAAAAAAGTCCTTGGGTCCGGTTAAGGGGGGTCCAGGCTTAAAAAAGGTCGTCGTAGCCGATAAAAAAAATGAGGGGGGGGGGGGGGGGTTCCGGACCCCCTTGACCCCCCCCCCCCCCTCTGGATCCGCCTCTGTAGACCGCGATGAATAATCTTCTTTGAATACCGAATCAGTTTAGCCTTTAACCACTAATGTACAAGGATTATGGAAAAAGTGTCAATGTCTAAATGTTTAACAGTAGGCCTGCATGTTATACGGCCGAGTGAACCGAAAGTAAAGCCAGAAATGTGTTTCTTTTTCTTTCTCTTTTTATCATGCCACATTTTGGATACATAATGTAAGATCTAGGGGAGTTACAAATTAAATTAGATTGCTTGTTCAGCTTATTTCGGTAACAAATTAATTCATGTCTATGATTATGGGGAAAACACCTTTGGTGGAATAAAACATGTAATGTTGTTAAAAACAACACAGAGAAGGCACAAGACAACTTGTTAACTTAACGCCGCCGATTCCAACTCATTATTTCGCCTCGTTCCTCACAGCAGGGACTCTTCAACCCCGCCAAATGACCCGGGAATAAGGAGGCTATTTTCGCCATTTCCGGGAAGAAACAGACTTGTACCCGGCGCACTGGTTTCAGTTATAGCGTATTAGATCGCACACGGAAAACAAGAGCGTGTTGATTCAGTGAAATTGACATCTAGCTAACTATTGGCTGCCTGCCGAAAGAATAAGAAAAAGGTAGTATTAAATGTTATTTCACCTGAATAAACTGCAGACGTGTGACGTGAATGCTTAGAATAAGGAGTCTGATACTGCACTACATATAATAGGTAACCTTGGTTTAAAGGTCTGAATTTCAAGCCTCCCAGTTTACATGTCTGTGTATTTTATTTAACAGATATTCATATAAAAAATCCGAAGTTTTACCATTTTAAATGAAGCACGGCTGTCTGTCATGTATTATTTGTATAGTTTTGTATAGATGGAAATCCGATTCTATCAGGAATTCCGGGAATTAGACTGGACTAGGAATATATTTGCCATAGCACTGACTGTAAATAAGTTCTTTCAAATTTTTAATATTGGGGATGAGGTTCAAACAGGGAAATATAAGACACACAATATACGTGTTATATATATATATATATATATATATATATATATATATATATATATATATATATATATATACATACATACTTACATTGTTAAATTACCTATATGATGTTCATGTGCTTTATTGATTATTTTAATTTATATAGACGTTGACGGCCATTACTTTTTATACAGGAGCAAATACAGTGAAACCTGTATTAAAAGACCGCCCCTGGGACTGGCCAAAAATGGTCTTAATTCACATCTGATCTTGTTAGACAGGTCAGTTATAACCAGTGTGAATGCTTTCGGTTCACTGAAGGGTGGTCTTTATAGACAGGGGGTCTTATTATAGAGGTTTTTTTCAGACAGGTTAGGCTGTACATTTAAAATTGAAGTGTACAATATGGACAAAACGTGTACTTGTAAATTTATCATTTATAAGACTTTACACTACCGGATATAGTAATACTGATAATCGATAATCATTTATTTATAATAGACTGAATAAATATATATATATAAATATATATTTAAATACCTTAAATATAGACCTGCATGCTGGAGCAGGGAAACGTATATAGTTTGCGCAGTGACTGCATTTTGTATAATTTATTCAGCGTACGTCTGTTATCAGCTTTGCGTCAATAGGAATGTTTGTGCGCGTGCACACCTGTTGAGTGAGGGTCTATATAGGTTTATAGCTGATATATATAGACCGCTAGGTCTGTATACAATTCTTTTATCTGTACTTTAATCCTGTGATTATTAATGCACTGGATATATGCGTGCCTGGGAACGCCCCTGTGGGTTGAATGTTGATAAGCATCTATAACATTGTATATATGACAGTTTTAGTATATATATATATATATATATATATATATATATATATATATATATATATATATATATATATATATATATATATATAGACATTATTGCTATAGAGTTGCTGAAAGTAAAATAACCTATGTGTGATATACCTCTAAATTACAGCGGGACCAGGCTTTTTTCAACAAACCGGGGCTTTCCTTATTACTTGTATTGTCAAATATTAATATTTAAACGATAGTTTAAATGATAGTTTTTTACATAACATGTATAAATAGTTAAATCTCGCTAACATGGCCACCTGCGGGACCAATTAAGACGGTCATGTTAGTGGGGTTGTCTCGTGAGCGGGATATTTCTATGATGATTTAAATCAGTCCGGACCAAAAACATGTGGTCGTCTTAGCGGGTTGGTAATGAGAGCAAAGTGATCGTCAGGCGAGATATCACTGTATATAATTAATTTATGTGATAAATTACTGTTTGGTGATATTTTTAAATACTCTTTTTAGAAAATAAATTGATAAATATTATGAACATAGCTTACAATGTGTATCTTATAAAAAATATGTATCCGAGCATGAAGTCGAATTGCTCTGCGGTGATGTGTCTGAACGGAACCATTACTGACAATATACGTAAACAGCCGAGAGATGACGGAAACCACCGAGTGCGAGCGCCAGGTGGTGGGAGGTACACAGTGGCGGTTGATGGATGTGGCTCGCCGACAAGCAACAAACTCTCGCTGACAAATTGGTGCCCCTTCCTCTAACTTCAACAAACATACGCAGGCATCCATGAATCAACGAGGCCCTAAGCTGCCAGAACAGTAGCCAGGTGCTGTGAGAGGGGCTAGCAGGGCTGGACGGGTCGACCCTGTGCTGCTCGCCCTGTGGCGGCAACTGCAGCTCGGGATCATACCGTGAATTCTTTTCTCAAATAAACCAATTTGCAACTGGTCTAAGCGAGACAGATAAAAATAAAACACGGGGAAGGTTTCTTCCTTCAGTCAGACTATGGTCAGACTATGACCAAATAATTGCAGTAATCACGGTAGATCGATCGGAAATTAGACAATTGTTAGATATATACATGAGGCGGCAGCGTCAGTTGTTTAGGCTACGGCAGACCCATTGGTCAAACTAAATGTTGTTTTGAATTGTTTTACCCTTGACCTTTAACTTGTAATGATTATTAAATGACGGTGAAATAATTGTTGACATTAGATAAAATCTTTGACTTAATCTTTTTTCCTATCTAAGAAAATGGAATAAAATTCTGGTTCCATTCAGATCGAAGTTTATTTATAAATACTCATAAACTGTATGAAATAAACATATAACATTTTAATAAAAATCAGTTATAATGTACACAGTAATAAAGCTATCAGCAAATACAAAAAGAAACAAAAAGAACAAAAATTTACACAGTAAAAAGAAAACAAATACCAACATGAAACGCTTTCAAAAGAAAATAAATTATTAAATTAAGAAAAATATCACATTTTGACATAGAACTGACATAAATATATACAGACGAACTTGGCTTGAGGGATTCTCACTTTCACGGCATGATAATGTGTTTCTTTAATTTAATGCAGTTTGACTTTGTAGTGGAACTGACAGATATTAATATCCGGAGGACCACTTGACACAGACTTAATGACCAAAACCATTGTATTTTACCTGAACAAGGGAAATTTTGCATGTTGTTTTCTGTGCTTTGCCTAATGACCCGCATGGACCAGTATTTAGACCATTATGCTTATATTTCTTTAGATTTAGTTTTATAGTAGCATGGCTGATTTTACAGTACATTTAATCTTTTATGAGCATACTTACTGTTGATTTTATAACAATTCATTGATTTAATTAAAAGCAATGTATTTCTTGATATACTAAAATATATTTATCAGAGTGAAAATGCTTTATAAGGTGTATGGCATGCATGCACTTTAACCATTAATCTGAATATAGAGACATCTGCATATATACTGGAGTTATACATTTATGAACATGAAATATTTAAATATTACACCATAAATATATAAAGTTAATTAAGTATTACCCATTTTATTTATGCATGCCAGTATGTTTATTTTTTCGTTGCATGTTTGAATATTTGTTTAAATATTCTTATTTGTAGCTTCCCAATTCGTATTTGTACCATCTTTGCTTTACCTGTTTATCAGTGTTACCTTTGACCTTTTACCTCCCAACCCCTGTCTGCATGCTCCCGGTTACGTATATACTTCCGGAATGTGCTTACGTCCTTGTTTCGTGGCACCTATCGTACTTTATCTAGACATATTGTTTGCACCTGACAACTCTGCATATACCCTGAGGTGTATTTGACAAATACACCGTAGGTTATGTATTACCTTAACGTAAACTGACCCGTGTTTTGTTTGTAAACCGACAAAAATGTTCAAATCATTTGTTTTTAGCACCTGCGCATATGAAAAACTGGCATATGACAATCAGTTTATAATCTATACATTATCCATTTGTAAATAAAATGCTATTTTTTTGTGGCGTGATTGATAAGCGTGATTTGTAAACGTGATTGATAGCATTTTGGAGTGGTTTAGTAAAGCTTAATCTTTTGGCATTTTCAACTCAGTTCATCAGTTCAGGGTATGTGAGGTTTCCCTTTTGCATGAGAAAATTGTGTTATCAGCATATCATCCCTTGTTGGGCCGACATAGAAATCCTGCTTCTTTTGAATGGTATTTGCGTCTCATTTGACTCCGGAAATCCTGTCTGCGCATGCTCGCTAGCTGTTGCGCATGCTCACACTGCGTTTTTTTGTAAACGACGTTAAGAATGAGATCTTTAACATCTCCCTCCGTTATCTCTCCTTACAGCCTGTAACTGTAACCTTCATGCCCGGCAGTGTCGCTTCAATATGGAGTTATTCAAACTTTCCGGCAGCAAAAGTGGAGGAGTATGTCTAAACTGCCGGCACAACACCGCTGGCAGAAACTGCCATTATTGCAAGGAAGGTTTTTACCGTGACCACGCCAAGCCCATCACCCACCGAAAAGCATGCAAAGGTAAGCTCACTTATCCATGTTATAATCCACGTTTTGTCATATCTAATTTCTTCTGTATTGTAGCATGCAGATGCAATTTGCACGCTCGCCGTTGCCGTTTCAATAAGGAATTGTACATGTTGTCTGGTCGGCGCAGTGGCGGAGTTTGTTTAAAATGCAGACATCACACCGCTGGAAGACATTGCCACTATTGTCAGGAGGGGTACTATCGCGACCCTAAAAAACCTATTACCCACAGAAAAGCGTGCAGAGGTAGGGAAGTGACGTCACGCTTCCGGTCTTAACGCTGCCGATCTTCCGGTGTAGACTAGTTATCTGTTGCCATTTCTCTTCTTCATTAATAAAATGTACCTGTAATTAGTTGTGTGTAGGTCTTGATGTAGTTGCGTACGTTTCATATTTCATGGATATTAATGACATAATTCAAATTCAATATTGTTGCATTTAATATGCATTTGTTAGTTGGCGATTATTATTTTTTCAGATTTATACCTAAAAGCTTACTGAAAATTGGGAAAACATTCTTACAACAATCACGTATTTGGATCATTGTAATAATAATAATAATAATAATAATAATAATAAAACAATGTTTTAATGATAAGGTATAGTGTAACAAGTCCATGAAATATGATCGAGTTTGTTGTAATATAGGACATGTGAGCCCCGTGAACATAACACCTAACAACGTAGTTGTAGTGTCAGTGTGTGTTTGTACAAATATCAGTGTGTTGCAGTATATTTGCCACTATGTTTAATGATGTCATGACCCCATGGCACTCGGAGTACTTGTGATGTCAATATCCTGTGAAGACGTTCCCTGCCAATTGTCGTCTCAGGAATTGCCGAGTGCGTAAAATAATGACCTCACGTTACTTAAGAATATACAGCCTAATACTGTACATTTTGGTTTCTTTGGTTTTAAGCTTACTGGAAGTTCAACTGCTTCTGTTGTAATTAAATAAGTAGCGATAAAATATGTAGCTTCCACGATGTACATAGGAGTGTATAGCACAGAATTGCCGGAATATCATTAGGTCGAGGAAGGTTGAGATTTTCCACGGTCGTCCCCTACCAAGGTTGCACGTTTCATTGGAAGACTGCATCCCTAAGGCGTGTTTCACTAACAAACGAATACCCCTTTCGAAGGGTTCCTCCGTGTTACACACCCAGGTCCCGCAGGTGCGGTACACACAGCCAGGTTGGCTCGAGGATAATCGTGTGTTCCTGCCACGTATTCCGAAACTGCAATGGAATTCTGTATAAGTGTTCTAATAGTACTTAGTTAAACCATCATTAAAAATGGATGAGGTTACCTCCACCAAAAGATTGAAGAATTGAAAAGGGGATGAGAAATATGTAGCGACAGTTCTGCTACGCGATCAACTGGACCCTTGACGGATCGGTCTTCTTCCACGATCCGTCAACACCTTGTGTTTGTCCATTTGTCCAGAAACTTTTCATATGTGACGGGATTTCTCGTAAAGTCATATTGGCTTCTCTAATCAAGATGGTAGGTGTAAAATTAAGCAACTTTTCAGTTGAGGATTATTGCTCACGCAGTTGATTTTGCCATTCTTAAAGCCTTTTTTTCTGTTGAAAAACCTGCTGATGTCGATTACATCAAATATTTTCAAGGATTCTTCCGTGAATAATAATTTTGAACAAATGAAAAACATGTCTCTGATAATGTTGTTAATTTGTGCTATAGAACATATTTTCTATAAGAATTCTCAAAAGTATGTTAATTGGACCAAATTTTGACCAATATACACCTTATCAAGAAATGGAGCAAACTTTTGTATTTTCTGGGCAAGTTGGTAAAGTTTCAGTTGTTGTGTCTCGACCGGGAAAAAAACCCCCAAAAATCGAAAAAAATCGCACGCTCGCACAATAGTTTTTGTTACCAGAGTCTGTTCAACAATACTTTTTTGTGTGGCCTAATCGAAAGGTGGCAACAGCAGCTCTCAACAGTTCATAAGGCGTCTAGGCGAGAGCACCTTTATGTTACCGAAGGTGCCCTGCTGCTGCCTGCGGTGAGGGTTGCTGAAACTATAGGGCTGTTTGGAGGAATTCTCACCTGTTGAAATGATGACCATCAGGTCAATGGTGAAGCAGGCTTAAGGTTTCGAGAGCAAGACTGTAAATGGTACACAGCAGTTGTAATGTTTTAAGTAATGGCTTCTTCGGCCAGACAGGCAGCGAGATGAGCTGCTTACCGTGTCCACAGATTGGCCTGCGTGTTTTACAAATACGCGTAGGGTTGCGAGAAAGGCTCAGAGTACACTTCCAGTTTCTGTTACACTCTTTGGAAAGGCATTTGTCTGATTAAACTGAAATTTATTACAGATTTTTTTTACAGATAGTTGATAAATGTTTGGTAAATAAGAGAAAAATTACATCAAAAGTACACTCGCTTTTTAACTTCGGGGAGAAAGACGATCCCAATTGTCCAATGAGAACAGTGTAAAGACTTCAGGTTTACCCCCCCCCCCTTTTAGGTTACCTCTTGTTACCTCGAGGAGGGGGGTATTCTGAAACCGCTACACCGATGACTTTAGACATTAGACATATTTCGGGTACAGGTGTACAACCACCTGCTCAATTTATATGCTAATTTATATGCTGAAACATACGATAGGGGGATTCATAGAAATTACGTTTACCTTGTGCCATCTGTACCTCTGTCATCATATGTTATTATTGATATAATAGCTGCTTAAGGTAGTGTATAAGGTATGCTATTCTGTCTTTCAATATAAGATGGATACATACATCTACGGTGCTGCCACACTTTCTTTTTAAATATCCGCTTGCAAATACTATTTTCTCAATATCAAGTGCGCAGCATAATTTAGCCAGCAGAACTTTTCTTGAACCATAGAAGGAGAAGTGGCATACTGGCTTTTATCATGGCTCGTCCCCTACAGCTAGGTTGTCCTTAATATTCACGTCAGCTAAGTCTGTACTTCTCAATATAAACAATAGTCGTTTTATTGTCAATCATAGACCACAAACGGCCCATTCAGTGGTTGCTAGGCGACGGTATCACTATACCCGTCAGAAAGCAAGCTGTGAAATAGGCTATGTCTATCCTTGAAACGCTAGAGTGGTTATATTGTTTAGAAATGAAATTGATATGATTATGTTGAAATTCCAGCTGAACTGCAGGGTTATGAATAACCTATAACAGTGAAGGATAGGGGGATCTAACAGAACATAAGGATAAATAATAAAAGTATAAAATGATATGTGATTATTAGATAATTGTCTGATCAAGAAGCATGTTTATTTTTTAACCTTAAATAGGCCTTTGAAAGTTTTTCTCAGTCAATTCACTGTGTATATTGAGGTCGTGTGTTTTTTTTAATAAATATCCTATCACTATGAGATTCCTCCAGTAATGTATGTTTACTTATAGGAAAGGAGACAGAGATCAAGTCGTAAATACTGAACTCGTGGAATGCTTGAGCCCTAGGTGCATATCTTTATATATACCTGTCAGAGAGGCGAGGTATATCCTCTCTGAATTACACCCAAGCGTGTACTAAATCAGTGTTTTGAGATCTTTATATTTCCAGGATAGAAATCTTGTATTTTCTACATTAAATCAGGGTTTAGTTCCGATGGACTTCACAAACTATACGAAAATACCGCGTTATATAAAGCCATGTGACCTTAGCGGTGAGAATGGCCCCTTCACACCGCTCGGAGTGTTTGTTATTCGCGGCGTCACTTGAGATGGCAGCAACTATTTACGCTATAGCAGTTTCAGTAACAATATTTACGGTCAGATCATCTGGAATATCCGTTTTCCCACGCCTATGGGACTTTGCAGGTGCAGAGAACATCTACAGCCCAGAATATCCTCGCATGAAAAGCCGTGAAGCTTCTTCCATCCAGCCTCCTTCAGACTCTGATATAAACCTCCCGTCGTGGCCCGCCATGCGAACCAAACGCTGCCCTGCTGCTTTTTAGCGGCACCTGGCATTTTGCAAATTACACGCTGACAGAGTGCGAAGTAATGCACGTTCAAATGAACATGTTGGCACCTCTAACCACATCCCTATAACCTGGGACTTGTGTTACCTCTTGCTTTACACCTAGGTATACCATCCAGACGTCTGCTGGCCCAGTTCTAACGGTGGTATTATGACCTGCGTAATTGTTATGACTAACATCAGGGGCGGATCTGGAAATATCGACGAAAGGGGGAAGAAATTGATGGATTTGAAAGAAAAAAAAACTACCGAGGGTTTCGATTATTTTTTCACTTGTTGAACGTCGCAAAGGCAATGTATTATATTTCTTTTATCCTATTTGCATAAACTTTCTTGGGTTTATCTCCTTGTTTATTTTCTCAGAAAAAAACTGCGGTTGACGGGGTTTTTGAAATTGTAAAAAAATAATTGAGGGCGAATAGCGAGCTTGTTTTACTCATAATGAATCCATGTTTAACAATAGTGAATACACAAAGGGCTAATTTTCGGAGAAATACTGTGTTGACATTTTTCAACCAAAAATGATCAGGTGATAGGCTTAGAATCAGGACGAGTAAACATGTAACATGATTTCAGATTCAAATCCTTAATGATTATATTTTTCTTTACTATAAACGCATAAATTTTAGTCTTGTGGAATCAAGTGGAACCTCGGTCACCATGAGCTTGGATGTACGGAGGAGGTATGCGCTCTACTATTTAGTCTCCTACTACATTTGAAAATTAACATTACCGAAAGAAACAAAGTTAATTAGCAGCTAAGACTGTATTAGAATTCCATTATTTCTGGAATATCACCTAGAATTCCTGGAAGCAGTTCCATATGCTTTTAGAAAATATGGAATTGTAACTAACAGTTCCGAGGCAGAATGGAGGTGGAATTTCTTAACACGCCCCCCCCCCCCCCCCCCCTTGGATCCGTCCCCTGGTTGCTGATGGGAGAACAGAGGTGTGAATTCGTTGGAGCAATTACGTGCAACTATTCACTTGCACTCGTCTATAAAAATACTGTTCACTGACGGTACAAGTTAAGTGTGGTGGTTGCCGAACGTTTCAATCTCACCTTCGGCGTGAAGAAGGTACGTTTGGCCTTTGAGTAAGGCACTAACAGCCTCTTGTATCGCCACCATGTGCAACACATTATCACTTTTAAATTAGACATGCTTTATCCTTACAATAAACAGAGTGTATTTGCCGACTTTTTCTACACCGCTGGGGCGTTCATTTTCGCACATGTCCAGGGGTGTAAAACTGCGCCGCTCCCAGCTGAAACAGCTCCACAGGAGGCTCCTACGGACACCCATGTACAGTTGTACTTCGTCCTAAGACAAGCTCGCTTGTTTCGTATTATATCTGCCAGATTTCATTGAGGGAAAAACTGAGACACCGATGAGTCTGCCTTGGTAGTGCTAAGTACTGGCAACACCCCAGCACATTACGGGGTATCTAATACATGTGTGCAAGTGTTACTCTAACGGTTTCGGGGTATTACCTTCACGGCTGAGGTTTCGGGATAATGGGCCGATGCACTCCGGGATGCCTACTTCTCGTGATATCGATGATTTTAAAGAAAAGCTAACTATAGTGAGAAAACATTTAAAACACCACTTTAAGAGGATCTTTCGTGTTTATTTGACAGAAAATTAAACTTAATATTGGAAAGAATTTATGTAAACGGCAAAATGTCACAGTATGTTGATTCAATTTTTCATAGGTGACATGTATAACAATCTTAAAAGAAGCCGGTTGGACGCTACTTCGGTAGATATTCTATAAAGTAACATGTTTTAAATAAGCAAAATTTGTCATCTCATACAAAAAAAGTACATGTAGTCAAGAATACTTAAACTATTGACAATGAAACAAGTGATTACATTCACTTTCTCTGCCCATATTCCCAACTTCAATCAGGCATATGTTACTGCTCATTTGCGAATATTCCTGAAAGTCCATCCTTTATCCGGATCATTAGCCGGACCGAAACCAAAATCTTATCAATTTTTTTTGGCCCATGCACGAGGTGTCCTGAAAATTCCATGAGATTCCATTCATGCTTGCCTGAGTTATGTAGTGAAGAACCACACACGAACGGGAAATGAACGCTTATCCTAATAACGGAGTATAGGGTATTAACTGATGGGAACTACACCTGCACAACTTCTTAAATCACTTGCATGAATAAACCTCTTTGGCGTAATATATTAGTCTCAGGATTAAATGTACTGAATTGATACATGGATATTCCGATACTTAGGGATAAGCAGTCAAATTTGGGACCGTTATCGTGAGTGCTTCTGAATTGATACACTAATAATATTTGATCCAGCGGAAGGCGATTTTGCACGTTCATTAGTAATCCCTAACACCATGTAAGGAAGTAAAAACATGCCTTTGGTTAGAAAAAAAGTTGAACATTTGATCGGCAAATATTTGGAAATAATTAAAATTCGAAAGTAGGCCTGACATTTGGAAATATTCATACTTTGGAAGTAATATTTGGAAATATATATAATTCGAAAGTAATATTTGGAAGTATTTATGATTCGGAAGTAAATGCACTGGGAGGAAGTTTTTCGTTAGTCTTTAATTTACGACACCTTATATACCAAGCCTGCCAAATCACTTCTTCTAAAATGAGTTACTCTTTTTTTGAGAATTTACAGTAAATGACACAAATTACTCTTTTTTTACTTTTTAGCAGTACTCTTTTTATTATGTAAATTCCTGTTTTAACAATCAAGTTAGAACAAGAATGGGACACGTCACAATTTTGGTGTTTGCAAATGTCCAGAATGTGTCACAACATGTTGAAATTGTCCTGATCTTCATACAGTGGGATGTGCAATGTATATGTATACACATAATAAGTATGTGGAACACATATTTTTTTCAGTTTGTGATTGAAAAATGAGGAATTGCCTCAGATTTTACTCTTTTTCACTCTTTATTTTAAAGAAGGCTACTCATTTTTACCTGAGCATTTACTCTTTTTTTCGGTCATTTGCCTTTGGCAGGCCTGTATATATATACCTTATATGTACCGTATCGTATCGCAATATGTTTCGTATCGTGGGATAAAATATATATATATATATATATATATATAAAGCTATCACGAACCTGATAAATTGATGGGATTTATGTCGTGAGGCCTGTAAATGCATCAGCTTATTTTACTTTGCTCCCGGCTTGTCTATATTATATAAACTAGTATATCCTTTACATATAAACACACTGTGTCCGGTAAAGCGGATTTGTACGTCATGTCAACAAATTCTGGCAATTACTGATAGCATATCTTTCACCTGCGAGTTTGGCTTTAATTGAGATGATATTTGAAGGTCACGGTTGTCAGGATATTTCTTGCCGCACTTATTATGTAATGCATGTATCTCAGAAACGGCGAGATAAATTAAATCGATGGATCATCGTATGTATTGCCTGGTATATGTCTGTAGTCTCGTTGCATGGAATTGTGCCTGCCCACTCATGATAAAAGTCAAGAGGTTGTCATGAACGCTTTAGGACACCAGCCTTTAACTTTTAATGCCCTTTAAATAGCACACTTTGTAAATATTTGCAAAACCTTCTTATCAATCCTAATGGTTTTTAATTTCATGTTCACTTTCGGTATACGTCAATACTCTTTGTTACAGGAAAACAAATCGGCCTTCTTCCTTTCTATAACATTACTGATGTAAAAACCACTGTTTGTATTTTATATTGTAAATGATCTGTACGTAATAATGTTCAGAAAAGTCCTTATAACGCCTCTGTAACGAATGAACATGCCGTACAGGTAAACACGGTATATGCACTAATGTTGACTACAGAAAACCATGCAACCTAAATTTGTTGGTTGGTTGCATATGTGCTTAAGTTGAAAGGTAACCAGTTGCAAAACGCCCTTAAAAAACACTGGTTCGTCTTGCCTACAGTGAGATGTCCTTATTGAATGTGGTTGGATTATTTTCGCAGGCCCCCATGTTATGAACAAAATAAAGTTACTTTGTGCGATGGGACCGGCCTTTTCCGACCTGTTTTATTTATAATTTTCAAGGGATTATCTTTAGTTAACAGACGTCAGATATCTGAATTGGTCCCTTTAATATTTATGAGTTATTGTGTTATGTAGAAGAGTGATTGACACCTGTTCTTATTAAGTGAATTAAAGCCTAATATTCGATACAAATATATCACAGTTAACACTCCGTACCAGAGGACATTTATTGTTTCTCGGTATGGGACTGGGTGAGTCTCCGCAATTTTGGACTTTGCTTTCAGGATTCCATGCGAGTCAGGTCACGTGATATTTTCTGTCACTTTTGTTTGAACAGCTGTTAAACTGTATGAACTTTATATCACAGGGTTACTAGACCTGGTTACGCTTGGTGTCGATATGTAATAGGCAGAAAGTACGACAAAGAGGTGATTTTATTCTAAAAAAAAAACAAAAAAAAAAAAAAAAACACGATAACACCATGACTGATTAAATAAAAACGATCTTATGAAACAGTAATTAATAATTGGTGCTTTTATGTGACGTTATATATACGTGCGCTAAGCTAGATCACTTGAAATCATGTCTTAATAGAGTTAAACTTTTTATACAATTTATATAATCAGGAAACCAAAGAAAAGTACCAAGAATGTCCATGATAAAGGAACAACAACAGCAGTTATAATATATATATCCGATATTTTATTCACATATTTTATTGAAATAGAACTTTCATTATTTAATTTGTAACATTTATATTTATATTTATAATAAAACAGGTACTCTTATCAAACAACGTTTTGATTGGTTATATATTAATTAAATAATATAAACATTTCAGGTTTCAATTATTTTTTTCTTTATTTAACGTTTAGACTTTTTTACTGGACGTTTTATATGAATGCTGTAAAACATTGTTAGCAATTATATACTAGGACTTCCATCTTATATGAGCAGCCCAATTGAAGAATATCCTTCTTGGCATTTACACCCCTTCGGACAAATTCTTGTCGCTGAGGTACTTTGTTATACAGATGGTCTTGTTTACAGGGTAATGTAGGAGAACTTAAACCCAGTAATATACTGGAGGCCAGTATCTTGTCAGTCCATCATTCACCTTGTTACCTCACCGCATGCCCACCTTAGCTTTTTGTCCATCTACCCTGCTGACGACGTATCACGCGGGGCCATATGCCAGTCCCGATTTCGTCCTAAGAAGTCCAGAATAAGTAAGGGTTGTTAAACATGCTAAAGCTGAATTAAATTCGGTTCAGCCTCAAATGTATCACGGGGAGTCATGCCAGTCATGATTTTGCCAACAGAACTCCAGATTTTCTAAGGATAATGAAATGTGCCAATACTAACTTTAACTACATTAGATTCAGTTCAACCCCAAACATATCAAGGGAAGTCATATGCCAGGCCAAATTTCGTCCACAGAACTCCAGATTATTAAATTACAGTGAAATATGCCAGCAATAATATATATATATATATATATATATATATATATATATATATATATATATATATACTACCTCCAAAAGTGGGGAGGTGTTCTGATTGGCCGATATCGGTATCAGTGACAGACCTCCAAACTCGTTTTCGCCTCTTCCCGGTTCCGCCGCCAATGAATGGTTGCTGCACAAGATTCTAAACAGAAATTAAAACAGCGCCAATTCTGCATTCCATTGATGGTATTTAAGAATGTTTTGGTATATTATTATATAAAGGAAAACGATAAAACTGATCCTTGCATTGCTTAATGAAAATAAACAAAGCCTAAGAGTTTCAGGTGAGAGACCATATTGAGAACTGACAGCATATGATACGCTGAGGTCAGCCTCAGCTATAGCTGGTGCAGACATGATACAGGCTTTTAACATTAGGCATTGTTATTGTTCCCCTGTGAGGGTCTGAGAGTGGTACGACCCAAACGAAAATGTCCCGTGTAGGAACACGTTTACTGTGTGTGTACAGATAAAAGTTTTATTTATATTCGCCGTTTGATGGCCCCCTGCTAACTATTGTCAGCCAATAAGCATTACGCACATTCGTGTTCAATTATAACTAGGATATTATTGGATGTTTTGCCAGTGTTTACGAGGTACAGAATTCTTGCGATAACAGTAGGACACCGATTTCGTCTAGCTCAGATTTCTGTGCACATGCTGAGAAATATGTAAGTACCGAGTATTGAAGCTCTGGTTTTACAGCACGGTTCCGTGCCTCAGAACTGACATCTGACCAAATGTTAGCAACATAGTAGGAATATTAGTAAATTCTATATTTTGTCACACTAGCTAAAACTTTACTGTTTATTTACTTAACCGGCATGCCGTACAACAGATGAAATAAATATGACCAAATATGTATGGAGTACAAGAAAATTATTGTATAAGCATATGTCTGACCCTTCTCAATGAAATAAGTTCGCTTTATATTTCTTACTTTTATTTCTTTGGTTGAATTATATTTTCACCCGCTCCCCTTACTGGATAACAGCTACTTCAAAAGTAATTACAACAAAACGAAATACCTGTGAATCGTATCATTGATCCTTTTGCTGAAAATGTGAGAATGTCTTCCAAAACACTGGTTGAACATGCTTGAATTTCTTTCATAAGGACATTTAAGGCTTTTACATTTTTTTTCGCAAAGCTCGAAGCTTATTGTGAAATATATTCATTTCAGCTATACTAAAAAAGTTTAAAGTAAATTATATGTAACAGCATTGTCTGACTCGTAATAATAGTTTCCTTTTTTAAAATCATGTTTTATTGGCCTTTTGGTGGATCAGCCTCCAGCTACACCAGTTTTGGAAATCCTAGACAGGGCCCTGCAGTACGTTATTTATTGGCCGAGGCCTTGTTGAGGTCGTACGAAACTATCACTGAAAACCACTAACTAACTTTGTTCCATTAACGAGCAGACGACGCCAAGGATCACGTTACTCATGATTTCCACAAAAATTATGCTTCAAAAGCTACAAGGATTTACTTAGGTTGTACGAGGAATGTTGAATTAACATGTAAATCTAATAACTAATTGCCGGGGATATATACCTCTGTATCCCTATGTGTTGCATGGCCTCTTTGATCAGAGAGTGCAACGAGTTGATGGTAGTCGTATTTAATATGCGCTGTCAGGCAGGTGTCAAGGTTGTAGTGAATGGCTAAGTCCTTCAGGTCCTGCACCGGCGCATTATCCCCCCTTTATGGATGCAGGGGATGGGGAAGACAGCATGGGAGGTCGAAAGAGAACCCCAAGGGACGGTATTAGGATGTAACAGACTGCATGAGATGCGGCCAGTAGATTTCAGCCCATTCAGCTTCGGTCACCAGCTGCCTATTGGATTTATCGAAATACGATCGACCAAGTCACAAACTGGAATGGCAATAGACACAGTGCACCGCCGATGGCCGGAGTTCACTAACTACTTCAGCTCAAGCACGTTGCCAACTGTATCGCCGGTGGCAGTGTCTGCTCCACTAGCCCTGGCTTACTGGCCAGACTTGATTAGATTTCGACCTGGGCATGCCGGAGGGAGCGAGACAGGCATCTCTATCCCACCTCTGTCGTCTTGTCCTGTACTAACCCCCGCTCACTCTTCTTCATTTCTTTTTCCTTGCGTTCTCCTCTCTCTATCTTCTCTTCGCCATCTTTTTCACACTATTTCTATTTCTTTATTTCTTCGTACATCAACTCCTCCATCCCTCAAGCATCTCTCTCTCCCTCTCTCCTATTTCTTTCCCTTTCTCTTCCTTTCTTATCCATCTTCCCTCTTTTAATTTCTCCTCTTTTGTTTTTGTCTTAAGCTAAAATTTCCCATTTGCTGCTCTATCTGCCAGTGTACCTAATCCCCCCTCTTTCTTTCTGTCCCTCTCTTTCTAAATACTTGTTGGCAGCAAGGCTGTGATGCTGTCTAACTTCTCCTTTTGTTTCCTCATGGGTTTTGTACAAAATTTTCCCCTTTCCCCTTCTTTTCCTCCGTATGCCAATGCCAAAGTCTAACTTTGTTTACTGTTTCCTTCATTCCAAAGCAAGGGTCAGATATTTAAGCTTTACGACGTGTTAATCTGCGAAATGTGTATGGCATCTTAACTTGTTTAATCAATTTAAAATAATAAGCGCTTTATAGAGTCTTTTGCATTAAAGTCAGTTTCATCCCATGGGTGATTTCTTTTGAAAAAAAGTTGCATGGTTATATGTATTCTGTTTATAAGATACCATACGTTAATATGCGATGCAAACAAGAACCACACCACACGTTAAGTGTGTATATTTTTTAACAAAGTTATAATAAACTCGTATCGAATAGCAGCTACGCGTAATCCTAGATGATGACTGCGTGAAATGAACTCATTTGTTAAAATCTTATCCTCTGTTTTATTTCTTTAATTTAAGCACTGAAGTTGCGCTATCACACCGGCGAGGCAGGAATGTTGACGCCTTGAACTAGCGATGAGGCAGACGTTTTCTTAGGCCATGATTAAATGTCCCGTGACAGTCTAAAAATCTTGAGTGTGTTGAGACGATTTAGACAATTGAGTAAAGCGGCTCTATTGGCCCATTAGTAATTGCATTTATTGATGTGGGAAAGCAGTGCAGTCCACAACCATTAAGATCTTCTTGAAGAATGTGAGAATTGCTTCAAAGCGACCATGTTCGACACTGCGTCTGTCAGGCGTCTGAAGCAGAATAGTTTTTTATTCAGTGAGGAAATTTGGTTAAAGCACGGGTAGAAGAGCTCTCGGCGGTACTTTAATCTGCGAGACACCTGCGTGTAATGGAAAAAACTCAACCCCTAATCTAATGCAGGGATTATCTTTGGAAAGCCAGAATATTTTCCCGTGAATTGCCAATAAAACCTTTGGAGTCTTTAAAAGCAAATGCTTTGCTTGAAATGGACGGGTTCGTTCTGGCAGCCCCGTAAAATGGATGTCCTATCCTTGCCGATGTGCTTAACGCTAATTTGGTTATACGGGGTGCGCCTCAGCCACTCAGTGTCTGGCTACTGCTCTTTGTCGTCAAGAAAACGATCGATAAATGCAGCCAACTTACAGTCTGTGGGAAGCACGAGCGCCCCGGGGAAAGATAGAAAGAGAGAACAAGAAAACATGGGTCTGTCTTTATATAGAAGAAAAATAAATTTATATATTGTATTACGTTGTATTATATCATATTACATTATATATATATTATATTATATTATATTATATTATATATCAAACATTAAATCAGGACATATTATCATCCGTACACTCAAGTTTACAAGGAGAAGGTTTTGTAGGAGAAAATCAAACAAACGTCCTTCGAGGGAAATTCTTGGATTAACCTGTTCCTTCCCTTGTATTACAAATTGAATACCAGAATTAAGGATTTAAAATTTGTTTAACCATGATATTACTGAATGTTTCTTTGAGCGGGTGTCAGGGCTTGCTGTGAGAATCATTTGCCAAAACAGGAAACCATTAAGTTTAATGTGCATCAGAATAAAATATACGTAATATATTATTCGACCAATATCGCCAATATTCGATGCGATATACCATGCAAACAAGAGCAAAGTGAATGCATTTGTATTTTCTCGAGGAAGAACCAAAAACATCAAGCAGTGCTTTATCTAGTTTGCATGTGTTTCTTCATGTTAGAAGACCTTTCGGCACTGCAGACATATAATAATTAATGCATTTGTCTGAAAATTAACCTGGAGGTTTATTATACACGCCCGTGCACAAAGTCATTATTCCAGTTTGGTTTGGTTTGTGGGATTACCTTGGGGGAAATAAGAATCAGCCTGTGAGCGTGACACATGCTTTCGACATGTTAATAGGCTCCATTGGCGCAGAAATTGGAACCGCGTTTGGATCAACTAGCGCATAAGAAACTAGGATAATCTCTAAAAGTCCTTAAGGTCACAAAGCACAGCGTCTGTTGTGAGTTCCAAAGACACAGACGTGACTACTCATTGATAGCGTAGGTCCAGAGAAATAAAGGATAACTCGGCGAGACTTTTAAGTGTCACGGCAGCCTCCCTAGAGAGAGAAAAGAACAACATGGTGATGTTGGAGGCCAGAGGATCCGTTTGAACCTCTCTTGTAATACATCAGTACTCTTTGTCGCTTCTCGGAAGAGTTAAGCGAATGGTGTCTAACTGACGGCTGCAAAGAACCCATCTTCTTTATATATCGTGTGCAGGTCAATGCTGTATGACACGTTGCCATGGTTACGGCCAATCAGGGTTGGGTATGACAGGGTTCGTTACTAGATAACAAAGAATTTGGTAATTCCGTCATGTTCTATTAGGCCCCTGGGAATTTGCCGCCTGTGTAACAAATTTATAGACACTTCATTTGCGCATTTTCTAGATGTCTCCTTGCATAAAACATGTGTGGCCGGTGTCATCTTCACACCCGTACCGCAAAATCAACCACGACATCGCCGGAATTGGAAGACAAACTACCTGCACCTCGTGATGTCGAAAAAAAAATTCTTCTTCATTATTGTCGTTGAAATTTCTATCCCTCAGAAACAAATGTAACAAAGGTTTGAAAAACATGCACCTTTCAAGGGATGTCATTCGTGTAGGTAGTATCAATTGTCGAGTTGGATATTTCGTGATAACGTTAATTCGTATTTCTCATGATCCCAGTCGTATACCATATATACATTTGGCATAGGAGATTAAGAAATCTTCGTGGAAGTATAAAAGCATTTTTATGTATTGTTTTTCATCATGAGGCCTTGGTGTGGCATATTGCAGTTGCAGAAATTAATGTTGTGTATATTTTCATGGGTCTGTTGAATTTTAATGAAAACAAATATCTGTCTGTTTAAAACGACGGTATATATTATAAAGTCATATAATTTATACATTACAATTCTTTCGCGATGGCATGGGGATTTCTTTCACTTCGGGAAAGTAAATTATTAAATTATCAATTACATCTGGAACTTTATACTCCTTCAGAGCGATTCTGTTTTTTTCTTTTGATAAAGAATCAAAATATGACCTGAAATATGGTATAAGGGAGGAGGAAAAATATAGAGTATGTATAACAATTTTGGTTGTACCTGTCTAATGTCAGAATCTGAACTGAGAACATTAATACTTCGGGAATGTCATCAATTATTGATGTATTTTTGTAGGGGATAGTTTCGATTTAGAAATGTGAGGACTTGACAGAAACATCATTTAGTTATTTATTTAATATTAGGGGAACTACATTGGTAATGTGCCAAGTACCAGGCAGCACACGTTTCACATTGATATCAAATACTAGTCAAAAGACTAGCACGTGTATTCAGTTGCAAGGCAGTTATTTGCAACATGTTACAAATATTTAGAAATGCCTCCCTTCATTTGTAAACGCAACCCGGTGCAGCAGACGAACAATTTGGTCCCTCGGGTTGGCGCTGCTGCCCCAGATTAACCATTGTTAGCAGGGATGTTTGTTTTTCGTTCGTCGGACATGAAACCAGTTATTTTCGATTGCCTTTTATGGTTGCCCAGGTTTCTGTGGTGCAAGTATCGCCATTTGCTGAGGGTTTTATAATGGACAGATGCCTGCCCAGACGCAAGTATGCGGCTGGACAATGTCACAAAGGCTGGGAGGTTATTGTGGGCGAGAAGGGGGAGGGTAGTTAAGTCCAGACGTGACTAGCGGCTCTTTGTTCCTAGACAAATACTCCTTGGCCCACTGCAGTTTGTAATTTTGCGGCTACCAGGCGCAAATAATAGATTTCACGCCTTCGATTAATGAACAGTTTGCCCAAGCTTCCGCTTAATTTGACCGAGTTGAGGAAGAGATACTTCATGCTTGAAGTGGCATTAGAACCGTGAATCGACAAGACCATCTATACTGCCGAACAGGAAATGCCTCGTGTCGAACGGGGGTTAACTGCCCAGAAACTGAAAGGGGTGTATCGACTCCGTAATTTGTTATGATTGTCAACTGCATAGAAAAAAGGACATTTCATTGCGCCTGTACATGGAGCCAGGCGATCAGCAGCAGTGCTATAGGATGAAATGGTAGAATTATTGCCGACTTAATCTCGTACAACAAAGGCCCGCAGCGATCGGTAAAATTTAGTGGGGAACTTCACTATGGGCCGATATTTCCTGACCCGCAGTAAATGGTTGCCATTTTTCACGTAAAGAAGCAAGGTTACAGGGATTTACAAGTAAATTGAACAATAATGTTGCGATTGCTAAAGGTCTTTACTTTTTAAACCAGGCGTTTATAGAAATGTAAGATTTACAGGAGAATTACACAGTGTGACAAAAGTAATAAAATTAGCATGAATGCGTTTTTCTCAATATAGCTCTGGTTTAAAAGCAAGCTAACAATTTATTGTTTCTCGGCAGGCATGGAGTTGGGGAAGTGACTTCACGGAATATCCGTGTATGGCAAATCCTGGCAAACTGTAACTATATAAGCGTTTGTTTTGCCTTTTATTGTTCAATATCCAAATATTCTTGTAGTATTATATGACGGAATATATTGTAAACGTAGTAACTGGGTAATTAACGTTGTTATTTATGGTAATACCTCAGTGATATCTATTATTCAGTATCTTCTTATCAATTATTGTTTTAATTATTTCGTAAGCAAATATTATACATCAGACAATTTACGAGGCAGTGCAATTGTGCTGATGATGTTAAAGTTTTATTGTTATCCGTAATCGCTGTAATGTCTTGTTACATCCAAAGATAGAGTCACAGCATTGGCATACAATTTCCCAGGTAGCGGTAAAAATAAAATAATGCCTGTAATAAAGGTACTGATCGATCATGTCACGGTACAAGACATTTATTCAGTCTGGACACTCAGAATTTTCAGTGAATTCTTTGAATTTCTGTTGTACATCGTCCCCTTCCATTTATATGGACACTTCATTGTAATCAAGTGAATCATGCAATGGTTTCGCTTAGTAACCTGAAAACCACGATGTCTAGCGTAAGGCAATTCTCTTACATACAAGATATTGTGTTTAGGTTAAAACTGTTCAGAGGTCTAAACCTACTCTCGTTATGGTTCTCCAGTACTTCGCTAAGATATGGAATATCTTGACAACCCCTTTTTTCACATATATGTTGACATTCATAATTAGATAGGTCATTTTAGGTAAGTGGTAATTTCTTTTGGGATAGAGATATTTCATTTGCGGTTATCTGATGTCCTTCTCTGATGGTAAAGCCGAGTCAACTGACTGTTCTTGTATCAACGGGATATTCCACATAGTAATTCCCATCACGTCCACCAGTATTCCTACATAAACCCGGCCCTTTTGCGGGCAATTCCATCCACGGACATAGCCGGACGGGCCAAAGGCGGCGCAGAGAATCCTGACAAATTGGTCTGGCCTTCCTATTATCCCAGAGCGCGTGCCCGCCATCTCTTGTCAGCCCAGTAACGTCTGGCCATCCGGCCAGTCCCTCTTCGTATGAATGAACATCAGTACACTGAAGTGGTCTGCCGATGTGTTATAGATTACTGCAGGATCTATACAATAATGCCCCATGGCTGAATTTGTCTCCGATGCTCCTCCGTAACGCTGTCACTTTTGGGAATCAACTTCCTGAACATATGTACCCGTATTGATCTTTTGTATCTTGATTTTCTGTTGTCTTGAAACAAGCAAGATCTCATGTGTAAATAGACGAAGATAAGTTGCTTTGTCTTAGCTATAGCAAGAAATATTTCACATAGTAATGAGGTAATTTGATAACCAAAAGTTTTAATTTAGGTGTGTCAGTTGCACATTAATTTACAGTACGTTGCTTGTGTATTAAGGAAAACAGTGAAGACGTTCAACTGATAAAGTGAATTGATTTAGTGGTCCTGACACCACGTGATTGACATACGGATATCAGATATTCTCGGTATATCAGTCATAGCAATATAATGTATCACCGGAGCTTCCCATATAAACGACCAAACTGTTTCATTCAGTTGTTGACGCCACCAAACATTTACACTCATCTGTAGCTGTGGCCCTTTAGAAATGCACCCCCTATCAAATATTTCATGTAGCTAGACCTTACACTCGAAAACTTTGGGGACAAAAAGTATGGCGCTCCTATTTCCGCAATCGGGAGGTCCACTATGTATATATTCGCGCATTTAAGACCAAGTGTAAAGCCCGGAGGTACAGATATCCAAACTTCTTTGAATGCATCACTATCCAAACTTGCAAACACACCTGATATTTGCACCCTCTTGAATCAACAAGGTTTTGCGTATTCTTAGCTATTGTAATTATTGATATTCGATGTAGCGTACAAAACTGTCAACCACTCGTTGCACCTGCGGTTTACCATCACAATGTAATGATAGCAGAACTTAACAAGGTAGACGAGTGTCAGGACAATAGACAAAACATAAGGCCAGGTGTTTTTAAATGTTTGGTTTATAGGAACATTGTTTGAAGGAGCTGAGAGTCGGAGGACGGATTTTTTTATTTTAATTGTTTGAACCGTCAAAGGACGGGAAAATTTAAAGCAAACATTTTAACCATCAATTCTGTAATTTATGTTTAATAATCATGCTTTTAAAGTCATAAATATTAGCGTATTCACTTATGGCAGCTCTGTTACAAGAGTCTTAAAGTTCAGCTGAAATCTCAGCAGTAGTTTCATATCAGTAACAGAAATTGATTTCTTCAGGTCTGTAGACTTGTGCCCTTCTTGTGTACAATTAAAATATATACATTTCTTCATGCAATGGAGCAGGTAACGTTCTTACGTATAAGTTTATTTTATCGGTGGAACTGAATCGCCCTGAACCCAGCCATCAATTAAGTCCATTTACATTATGTTCTCAATGCAGTGAAATTGGAACTAGGAGAGTGACAGGAATATGTAGAATTTCTTTTTTATTTAAACAAATGTATGTAAAAAGGTGCGTGAACTGAAAAATAATAAAAATTGGCCTAAATAGGAGATTGTATCGACAAGGGAGGACCACCAGGTTTGTCAAATAACCCGGGGCTGCATGATGACGATTTATGTAATGTATATATAGTTGGGAGGTCCAGCTGGTTTGAGATTAATCTTGGTATGCAAGAAACTCGGTTGCCAACGTTTCATTGAGCAGGAACAAAGAGACGGGGTAAACCCCGGCTTAAGATCCTGCGGGTTTCTCTTTTTCACAGCTAGCATAGACCCAACCCTCGTTTGTGTGAAAGTATTCTGGTCTGTTGGCTCATCATGGGGTAAACAGTAGAAGAACGTCTCAAAACGGGCTACAGATCATTGTGACTAAATATTTGGTACCTTTGCAACATGCTCTGTAGGTTTTCACCGGTGCAAACACGCGCGGGAGCCGGCCTGACAAAGCGTATTTGCTATTCTCTTCTCTAATTACAGAGGATATTTGGCAGGCCACACTCGAAAGGTTGAAATTGAAAGTGGATTGAAAAGGACACCCCCTAGCCGGGGCAACTGATTTTATGTACATGCAATCTGCCCGGTGTTGATGGAATTTTCACCGATAATGGTGGCACCGCAAACATATATGACATGATATTATAAGCTTGGGACCCTCGATTTAAGTATTATTACAATACAATGAATAAAAGGTGGCTTACAAAAGGGCTTGTTACCCCGCCTTTGAGGTAACCCAAGTGTTGTCCTAGTGTCGTTCCGGGCATGTTCAAGTACAATATACGTAGTTCTGTTACCCAGGCAGGTGTTGCATCCAAATATGCAAAAACGCCTCATAAACTACCGGAGGTAAATATTGCCGTTACACTCCAGTCAAGAGGATGAGCGCCAAATAGTTCAAAGAAGAGATACCGTCTGTATGGGGAAGGCGACACATCAGAAAGTGTCAAGGAATTTATGATTCATAGTCAGGATGAATAAGAGAATATATGAAAAGTCAGGAAAATTATGAATTTATACGTTTATTGCCGTATTACCCATATATGTGGTATCAATACATTGCATGGCATTGTGGGATCAAAATACAAAGACTTGTAAAGGTTATATCAAAAAAGAAATGTGAGAAGTTTTATGATGGAAAAATTATGATGCATGGTTGAACTTGTAAGAAGAAACATATATTGCTTATAGTTTTAGAAATTAAAGCTCTATAGTTGCTTATAATATAGATATATCTGTAAGTTTAGATTAATGAATGTTTGTCAGGATTTTTTTGTAACCAAGGACTCGCTTGGTACATTTTCAATATTCCATGTGCATGCTGCCCTTGTTCAACAATTTAAGAATGAACAGTGTAGCAAGCGTTGTGTATATACCATAAGCAATTTCTTTACAACAAGTTCAACAAGTTCATCTTAACTTTTACGATTATCCGTTCAAAATGCCACAAATTTTAAAACAGTACTTCGTTTCAACTATAGTACTTACATTAAAAGGGGAAACTATAATTGAAGTGGGGCGCTACGAAATGTTTTGAGCGGATCTGAAGGCGTTTTGAGCCTTTTTTAATATCATATCAACCCCCCGGCAAATTGTGTTAGATGGCTGTGGTTTAAGGAACCTTGCATATACTGTTAATACTTCAGACAGCATTTATATTTTAGTGATTTTCTTCCGCAGCCTGTGACTGCCATCCCGTGGGAGCCCTTGGGAAGACTTGCAACCAGACGACAGGACAATGTCCGTGCAAGGACGGAGTGACCGGAATCACGTGCAATAGATGTGCAAAAGGCTACCACCAGAGCCGGTCACCCATCGCCCCCTGTATCAGTAAGCTCCTCGTCGCCAATATATGTTGTGCCTTTCTATTCTGCACTCAAAAAATCCATGCACTGTCAAAAGACTATATAGCACTCGACATGATTTAAGCTTCCATAATTATCGTTGAACAAGCCTTGGTTTTATTTTTTTATCGAGGTTAGACTCTTTCAGCCAGTATACATTAAAGTTAAAGGCTTTATCAGTGACCTTGTGGTTATTCTTCAAAATGTGAATTAACACTTACGAAATATATTCTATACAAGAATCAACTAGTACTTTGAAAGGATAAATTGTATATTTGCTGGCAAGAAAAGTACAGCTGTTATTATAAAAAATCCCTATATTCGAGTTTTGTGCCTGTATGTTTGTATATGCATATTGCAAAGCGCAGCCTATTGTAGCTGCCATATTGACATATAAGAACATATGTATAAGTATATCTGATATATATCTGCCATATAGTGGGAGAAGAATAAAATAAAACCAGGGCTGTTCAACATTATATAAATTACATCTTACCTTACCCAGAAAACAACGCTGATTTGGAAAATCTAAGAAAATTATTTAAGAAATCTAAACAAGAAACCCCTCTGAGCTTTAGAGACTGCTTTCTAGAATAATCAGAAAGAAACCTATCACTTCAATAAATCCTCTGACAAAACATGTTGACTCTCCTCTTGCTGTAGTTTGCAAGTGCGATTCTACGACCATCATATGTTTTTCATTGATTCTTCGTGTGCTAATAAGTTTTGCTTGGTCGGCCGTGGTCTGGTCTGTGACACGCGCTTGTGGTCTTCGGCTGGATTATTATCTATTAGCAGAGAAACTTACATCGCATCTATCTACCAAAATATCAAGATATAAAAAAACGTAGAATGTCGTTTTGAATTACTTCTGGATGACTCCAGATGCTGGATGTACGTTTCTCTGCTGTCACACTATGCCTACAGTCGTGTGCCAGTGATTGCTGCCTAATGTTTCTCTTTCTCTGTCTCCTTTTGCAGAAGTTAGTGAGAAACCAAAATCTACAAATACGAATAATCCCTTTGGTCCTGTGCCAACAAGTTAGTTTCAACCTCTTCTGCAGTTTCTCTTCATCTGTTCTGTATACTGTTTCTTCTTCTCTGTATAGTTTTATATTATATATTGTATATTATATACATGTGGTGTTGGGTATATATATATTTTTAGATTTAACAATCATGCCTTCATTTTGGATAAATACGTAAGTACAATATTGTATATGTGTATGTATTTATAAAAGGTTACTCAAAGCCAACAGGTTAAATAAAACCATACAGTATTTTATATAATATGTTCTGTACCTTTTTATGTATATGTGAAGGTGTATTTAAGATTTACAGATTTTTATGTTTTAATGGTGCAAGTTTATATAAAGAGGTATATGGTAATGCAAAACATAATGAGTCAGCATATTTGGAATTTTCAGTTTCTTCGAAACTAAAGAAAGTTGTGTCAGTTGTGTCCTCTTTTAGTAATATATAGATGAATCATTACACCAATAACACACAAAATAAACATTAGTAATTTTTTTTGTTCATTTACACGACATTAAGCATGCACAGATTACACAACACAATCCCAAGTACTTCCTTATCCTGCATGTTATATTTTGGTGGAGTATGACAAAGCTACCAGTAGTTCTTAAGCTAACGTCCTTTTTTGCGCACTAGGATAGTGTACTGTATATGATAATGTTCGTAAATGTTATATTGATATGGCAGGAATCACATTCACTTCTTTAACCTCCTATTTCAGTGAAACATAAAAATACAACAGTAGTTCTCGTTAAGTTTTTAACACTGCTTAATCCTTTGTTGTGGGGATTGTGTACTTTAGAATAAGATAAAATTCTAACTTCTTCACTCCTTTCACATTCAATTTCTTTGTTTATTCGCGCAATCCAAACGACCTACTGTCTAATATCCTCAGTTTCCTAGACTCGTGATTATCTCAAAAAGAAAATTGTTAAGTCAATAGTATTCAGGACAATAACTTCTGTGCGCACATGTATATGTGTGTGGCGGCTATATATTAGACTATATATGCAGTACTGATGTACGTTAACACTGTTTTATGTAAGTATATATTCGTAGTCCCAGATAGGTTTTAATCTTATGCAATTGCTACAGAAGGTATACCTTTACTATTATATACAGTGGTAGACCTGAACGCTTTAGCTCGTGCACAACATATTGTCCCCAGTCTATACTAGATACGCGTCTAGTTATCTATTTATCGGAATGAACACATTATCTGTGACCCGGTTATCGTGTCACATATTGAGTGGTGATGCAAGAATGTCAACGCGGACCAGACATAACCAATTGAGGAATACGGGGCGGGAGAGGGGGTCACGTTCTGAGGCCACTTGTTTGACACTTGCTAAAGGTGTAAAGCTCCCTGTGCCATATGTGCCTGATCAAAGGGAGATAAAACCAGGCCCCTGAAGCCACACACTGTCGGTACAGCCGGTGATAAAGAGGGACCAGTTTTCCATTTCACAGCTCCAGCCCAGAGACTGCCGTTTAACATGTCATCTTTATCATGCTATTTGCCTTATGGAATCGTTATTCTCTTTCTCTGTGAACTTTACGGCGGGCGATAACATTGGCAATGATTTGCAGCGCATGCTGCCTTGCTGTTAATTGAGACGAGCACTACACAGTTTCATGGCTGATTTTATGTCCATGTCACTGCGTGTGTGCCCAAGCTCCACATAAAATTCGGTACACTTCCCCAAGCCGCGTTATAAGATGAATGTCCATGCGGACTCCCGCAAAAATTGAACGCAGCAAATAACAATGCTAGCTACAATCCAACTTCAGCAGCTAGGTACTGCTGTTAACAAAGCTAGTTATATTCAGTAATAATTCATATTAATTCAAACAGTTCAACAAATAACAATAATTATATAAAACAATACAACCAAATAAAATGCACAACCACACTTTGTAATACAGTTAGGCTTCAGCGATTTGATATATGGATAATAAGCTCACAGAAAATGTTACCAAGACAGATATATTTCCAGAAACAGTTCATGATTGAAAAAGTTCACACTGCAGTAAGGATATGATATTTAGCATTATTTTAGGTTAAAACGTGGTCATATGTTGACCCACACAGGTAAGACAGTAGCAAATGTCTAATATTTGTTCTCGTTGTGCTTTTTGCAGAAATTCCGAGCGAACCTCCACAAGGTCCTGGGACTCCAGGTAAGTGCGCATGCGGCTGGAGGTTCTGAACTTCCGGTACTGAGGTCACGGGGTCAACAGCCCCTGCCATCACTCTAAAACCACACACTTGAAGTTGGCCATGGTGAAGACCGAAAGAGTTTCATCAGGCACGCATGAAACACCTGGGCTTGCAGACGTTATTTAGCTTTTGAAGTACACGATCCTTTGATTTGGCCACAAGCCCAATTACTCGTAAAGACGATCAAGGTCTGCGCGTGAGCGTTAATACAGAAAATGTGCGTCTAAGTACCAAGTTTTAAGAAGGATGAATGCCAATCTCGAGTCATGAATATGAATGAGTGAATATTTATGACGAATTAAGTGGCCATTGTATCCTTAAAGATGTGCGGGCTCTCTAAAAGAAATCCTTTGAATACTTTACAGACCTCTTTTATTTCCGGTTTAAGTCACCGTGACACGAAAGTACGTGAGTGTAAAAATTACATTTACCAGGTTTCGTTAGAAAAAAAATTCCAGTACACCTAATGGTTTAAGTTTAGCTCATGTTTCTGAAGATGTAAGGATGTTCTTAATTACATTTAACATATGTTTACTTAAAATAACACTTAAACTGCTTTTATTAGCACAATTTCAATAAAAAGAAACTAGGATATGTTTCCATTGAAGAACACCTCCATGACTTTTATTTTGTATAGTTAAAAAAAATAAAATTCCCATAGGTTGCATTTAGCATATTTCAATATGATTATTGTGCATGTATATATTATTCTTATGAGTGTATTATGAATGCATGTTGAAATAAATGTATACATTTTGTTTCCTTTAGCACCGTGTGGAAAATGCAAGGCCAGAAGTCGCAAGGTCAAGGTCAGAAAATATTGCAAGCGCGACTTAGGTAAGTCTTCCACAGGATAATAAACACAATAATCACAACATTTCAGGTTGCGATTTTTTATAAACGTATTTACTAACATTCACTTGTATTTAGCGAGAGGAATCCCATGCCGATTTAAGAATCATTCCAACTAAAAACTTGCCCGAAAGTTTGTAATTTGTCATAGGGTCTATCACTAGAACAGCAGTCGAGAGTTTCATTTCTCACGGAGTTGCAAATGAGTAATTTGCCAAAATTCACCTTTGATTGAAAAACCATAGTGCAGCCCACTTCCAAAGAGATTCTCTGTTTACAAACTGATTTTACCCCGACCCGACACCCGTTGGGTCGTATGTGTTCAAGACTAATGTAAAAATTGGTAGTTAATTTAGAAATGAGATTTCATTAATCTGTAGATTCTGTGTTACTCTGTATAACATTCTGTTCACCAGGATTTGGCTAGAACACACTATTGAAAAGATTCGCTTCCTCTTGAGGGCATACATCTAATCCACTTAGTCTAAAACCATATTTGGCTTTAGGTCCACCTTTTATATTAAAAGATCTGTGAGACGGGTAACACGAGTAAGATTTATCCTTTTTCCATAACGCCAGTTTTATTCAGATCTCCTAATATTATGATATACTTTTTGAATTTTTTAAATTTAATATTTAAGGAGTTAAGTATAAATCCTATATGTACATAAACCTATAAACCAGAATTCACTTAATATCTGTAAGTGTCGGCTAATTTTTATATTCTTTGCATTTCAGTTCTTCAGATCCAAGTGGTTTCCCGGGAGACGGTGGATAACTGGGTCAAATTTACCGCAAACATTCTGCAAGTTTACAAGCGCGGGCCCAAGAGACTCCGCCGCGGCGAGTTTACGTTCTGGGTGCTTTCTGCCGACATTACCTGCAAGTGTCCCAAAATCAGGCTCGGCAGAAGGTACTTGATAATAAGCTCTCATAAAAGCAAAGGGGCCGGCGTGGAACTGAACAGAAGCAGTATTGTCATTCGGTGGAAGGACGAGTGGTCAAGGCGCTTGCGTAGATTCCGGAAGTACGAACAGCAGGGCAAATGCAAGAAATATTAGGACGGTCGTCATGGTGACTGCATGAAATCGAGGCTGGTAATTTTCCAACAGGAACTTGCGTCATGACCCGATTGTTATACTACTAGTGATCTTGCCGCTAGATGGAACTAATGAAGAGCACCCGACAGTTACTTCTTCCACGTTTCTTGCCGAACCCTTGTATCTGGAACTGTTTTAAGTGTTGATGGTGTACGTCATATGTGGCATTCATTCTTAATAATACACAAAATCATTTGTTGATGTCTACTGCAACTCTTTTGTATGGAAATGATGTTTGACATTTACAGATGGCGCAATTACAGTCTTAACCGATTATTCACGCGCAAAACACACACATGTATATCATATTAAGATATTTAGTGGCGTATCTATATATATAGGGTTACTTTTATATAAAAGGGATCCTTTCAAATCGGGAAGAATTAAGTTTGATATTAATAGATGAAACTGCAGAATAGGGTAAACAGAGAATTTTCAACATTAACATTTCAGATAACCTATGGAAGGCTATTGGTGTAAGACTAAGAACCCATTTTCTGAAACCATGTCTTCACACAAATTTTCAACTATAGTTATTCATTCTAGTGATTTTTAAAGAATACTCGATCGAATTAATTGTATTCAGGTGAGCATACTGATAATACGGTACATGATATAATTTCCATTCAATGAATATGGTCCCTTTAATCTGTGAATATAGATTATAGTAAAGATTATAGTTCAGATAATGCAAAGGTGTATTAACTAATTTATATATGTGTGTATATATATGTGTGTGTTTTACCAGCAACGCATACAGGCTGGATGTTGACAAGTTTTTGTTTATAATATATTTGCAGTTGATGAATAGATTTTCAGGATTATTTAATATTTGAAGTCCAAATATTTGGGAAGACATCGGAGGTGTTGCCCTCTGATGGCGCTTTTTGTAACTAAGAATGTGGAGTGATTTTTGCCCCATCTTATAAGGTCTGTTAAGACGATTTTTATGATGGGAATACAAGAGAGATGTGAATATATACAATGAATTTATGTTTATATTTAAATTATGTGTATAGAATGTGATATTGTAGTTGTATCAGTGCGAGTTATTAAAGAGTTCCGTCATATTTTGTAGAAGAAGCCAGATACTTAAATCTAACTTAAATTGTAATTAATAGTAGGCCTTTTAGTGGCAATGGCCGCCAGTGCTTATATCGGACCCAATGCTCTCCGTTTCAAGAGAATCACTGCTTTTTGGTTGTAGAATCTTCTTAAAAAAAGTCCTGTTGCAATACTGACCTTTCTATCAATGGATGATACCTTACATTTGCATATCACGTGATGATCAAATGCGCAAGTCAAAACACACAAAAAAATACGGTTGGGGCATTTTTCGCGACATATCAATTTTTTATATATACTGACGTAATATGGGCGTTTTCAAAGATGAAGATCCGTTTTTCCTAGTCAAAGTAGAGAATATAGTGCATGGCAATATATCTAATCATTAAGAAATCTCTCCGGTTAGGAGAATTTATGGGTATATCATATATCTGAAACTGATCTTGAAGTCAAATTAAAGTACTTGCGAAGGTACCCCAACCAAACTTTATATAAAATCTTGCGAATTTCAATTATACGATGATTTTTTTATTAACTATTTCCATATATTCTTCAGGTTATCGCATGTCACTATTTCACGCAAAGCGCAAACTGATTTTTTTCCTCTCCAACACATTGTTATAAAAGATCAGTACAAAATTAAGGTATGTGGCATAAAACAAAGCATATTTGACTCTTCCGTCCCAATCAAGGCTCCATTAATCTGATGTGTATTAATCTATATACTTTCAAGTACGTTGCAGCTAGCAATAGTTATTGTCACAAGAGCAATACATATATTTATTAAGTATATTTAAAAGTGTGCATTACGTATGCTCAAGTTTTCTGGGTTGTTAGTTGATAAAAGTTTAAAAACAAGAATATCAGCAATAAAGGGTTGGATATACCAAGGTAATCTCATATTAAATAAGTATTATCGCAATTGGTATTTTTGCGTGTTTGTTTCTGTATATGCCAAGTTTATTTACAGAAAGCATGTCAACGTGCATAGTTCTCTATATAGTCACTAGTGGTAGCTGACTAAATGTATTATTAAATGTGATGTAATATTTGTTAACTTTTAGAATAAATTATGTACATACTTATTTCTGTTGTGTGTTTTCAAAGTCCTACACAACTGCAGCAGCTGACCCCCTCGTCACACAAGGAGAGAGAGAGCAGACGCAGACCGTGTATAGATTATACCATAACAAAACTTGTTTTTATAAAAGTCATAGTTTTATTTAATAGCATTGCCATACCCCCCCCCCCCCCCCCCCCCCCCCCCCCAATCTTTTGCAGACATATTATACACAAAACTCAGCCTGGAAACGAAAACTGCAAAATTCGTGGGCATACATGATATATAAAAACCCTGCCCAAACACACATTAAGTTAAGAACATAATATTCTTTTAAACATATGATGTTCAAATATGTATGTAAAACAATGTAGCCAAAACGGTGCGCAGAATTTCAAGTATTTTTAGACAACCTTCACAGTTATGCATGACTATAACCAATTCAGTAACCCTCTGTGAAACAAAGAACATTTAATATTTCACATACACCAAGTCAATCAACAATGATATAGTAAATTCTTACAAATAAATGCATATTTACATTAATCACAATGACATGAAACCACATTGCGACATATCTGAAGTTTCCCCATACCGACTTAAAATGATAAAATGGCTCATGTTGAGAGACATGCTGAAAACCTGCGTGAATAATACATGCAGATCATAACATTATGATTTAAAAGATGTGCTCTGAATAAGTACATACATGTATATACAAACATGCAGATAAGAGGCAGTGATTTATCACTGGTCAATTATCTCAATAATCAGTTACAGCAAGGTTACAGAATGACCTCCTTTGCTACATTGACCATTAGAAATATCAGCTATCTTGGTATGTCTTATTGACAATCTATCCAATTACTGGTTATATTCATGGTATTCATGAGGCTATGTTCATCCATAAACATAAACTCTTTTAATACCCATACTAACTAATAAGCCATGTGAACCTGCGTATTTCTCATTCTGTTATGAGATACCAGTCCGTAGTTTTCGCCGATTCAGAACTGTCAATACTTACTAAACCACAATCAGACTTCCAGTCAGTATTATCAAGTTTTATTTTACTAATATAAAACTAAATACAATGCTTAATGGGTGTAATTTCCACAAATCCACCAATGTCACAGATATGGAATACAAACACAACCTAATCAAAACTCGCCTATTAAAACTAACAAATTGATTTAGACAGTGCAGACCAGAATTTCACCAACTTAATTACATATTGACCAAACGTTTGGCTCTCGGGGTCCGGCACAGACCTGCCACTTTACGGCGAGTCCTCCGGGATCCCGGTGCTGGAACCATTATGACAGGGTAATGTCCTAATCACAGGTCAGCCTACATCAATTGTTGCTTCACACTCACAGAATTATGTATCACCTCTGGGTTGCAATAATCTCTCCCTTAATGCTTCATCAATAACCTGTGACAAGCACACACCTCTCATCAATATTTATGCAGCTTCAGTTTCATGGGGTATAGGATGTAACGGTGGTCAAGGCAATGGTCATCTCAGCTGAAGGCCTCTGATTCAATCACTAGCAGTGCCTTTAAAGGCAAAAACAGTGAAATTTTCGTAAAACCTCAGGGATTTGCTCTCAGCTCTTGATTACATTCTGTAATTTCTCAATTATTCTTAACCCAGTACTTATAAACCTGAAACCAAGAAGTCTTCCTATAATAATTTGAGGATTTTGGCATGGTCCAAAAAGGTTACACCGCTCTCAACTTTGAAGACACTCGTCCCATTACCATCCACCTATTTCTGCAGATAGATTCTAGTCTGGATGCTGTCCTCTGCGTACTTTGTGTTGCATTCTGCACCGTATCAAACCCTGAAATGTTTATTTCCACCAGATTCTCGAAACAGCTCATGGGGGCTGCCATTTTGAATACACACTAAAAGCTGGATGTCAAAGGTTGCATGTCAAAATTATTGGTATACCACTAGTATATCTTATCATTCTCAACAGACTGTCACCTTCATCCTTGTTCAACTGACAGTGTAACCAACAGTTCAACTGACAGTGTAACCAACAGGCCATGGACTGACCTATCCTTACACAAACTTTTTCCCTAATTTAACCTATGTCTAACAAGGGGTGTGGTGACTTATAAATCTACCGGTAGTCAACTGTGCGTAATGACACTCAGACAATTTGGAGTTTCAGGGACTGATAGAAAACAATAACAGTAGGTAAAAGAACTATAAAAATAGCCCAAAACTTGGTAGATTAAATTGATTTAACACTGGTGGTAATGTATGCCAAATCCGCTTGATCAAGTCTAGTCCTTTGGCCGAGATAAACACTGTTGATTAAAACAGCAAAGCAGTGATACCATAACCATATTTGTACAGAAAAACACCAAATTGTGATTAAAAATGTGAAAATTAACCATTTATCTATTTACCAGGTCATGCCTAAATGACATATTCTTAACCCCTTCAATGATATTTGTGATGAGGCCTTTAACTCTGATAATTTTTGGCACTAGTGGTCTCAAAATCAAAATAATGCGAGTTTCTGAGTGGGGGTGGGGCAAAAGGACTCAACCTTTTATCTCGGTATAATTTTATATTTATCATTTTACCCATCCAGGGAATATTGGGTTTATATTATACAGATAATGTAAAACCCTTTTTTTTATTGAGAGATATATATTACCTTATAACATGTCCAATTAACCTATTTACCTTTGTATGTTAGCATGTATTCATTATTTCTATTGAGTGCTCATGTCTGTCAAGTGTAACCTTTCCCTGCTTCTATTACTAAAACATAAATACTTAACCTATTTATTCTAGTATTTAAAAGAGCCAAGTTTAACACATCATATGTTAATTTCACATCCTCCTCGGTCTCTGCCTTTAATTTAAATGCTTTCTTTACAAAACAACTGTTTTGTAATATAACAGCACAATAATATCATCTTCATGTGGACATAACACCACACACCAGATCTGAAACAAGAGAAAATGTGTATTACTGATCAGACAGATGTATAATATATAGTATAATATCTATTTATTATGCAAGGAATCTTCACAAGCACTCTCAAAGATCAACTATTAGTGTAAATCCATATGTGTTAAGAGTAAGACATAAGTTTAACTTTGACATATATTGGGTAATCATTATAACAGTTTTTTACTGGGACTTCAAGCTTGCAACTTGAACAACTGGGTATCAAATTATGCAAGTTCAATGCAATAACATTATGCTATACAGAACATCATTTAAAATTGCAATACTTGTAACATGATATCATTATTGAAAATTAAAGATGTACAGCTGACAGATAATACAGTTTACTTCATGCAGTACCGCTCACATTCAAAACTTCATTTATGTGTAAAACACACATGCATACATCCTCCAAAATGATCACCTGAATCTATAATGAGTCAGTGCAGTTTATCTTAATGAATTAAGTTGTACAGTGGAACCTGTCTAAAAGACCACCTGTCTATTAAGACCACCCTTTGGTGAACCAGAAGCATTCACATTGGTTATTACTGACCTGTCTAGTAAGACCACCTGTAAGCTAAGACCACTTTTGGCCATTCCATTAGGTGTCTCATAACAAAGGTTTCATATACCTTCCATTCCTAATGAAAAATACCTAATGATGACAGCCCATGCTATCCATGCTTTAACTTTGTGTTGAGATAATAAACTCACCTGAGTTTAATTGGGTAATTCCTACATGTGACAGGTCATGGCTTTCCATTGTACGGTACCACTGCTATCACAACGATGGCGATCATCAACAGAATTATCACAATCCAAAATACTGAAAAGACAGATATTATAAACATGAGGCAATGATGTAAAACCCTGAAATACAGATTCCATAACAGAAACTACAAATTATTCCATGGACTTGCCAGTGCTTATATATAAGGAATCCAAAATCCTGAAAAGACAGGACAAATTTGTTGTTCATGTATAAACATAGATCTGTACAACAAGAAGTATGATATTCCATGCTCCTTCAGTCAACAACCACGATATATACCAGTATGGAAGTCATGATCAAAAGACTGTAATTCAGTGGGACAGATTTAAAGGGAGCACTTGGGGTTCATGTGTATATATATATATATATATATATATATATATATAGTTACAGGTGCTCTTTTTATTGTGTGACACGGGCTTAACTCGTGTTGTTGTTACATTTTATGTTTAGTCCGTATTGGTTGGGCTCTCGTTGTCATGTGAGCCTTGGGTTTTCACACCTGGTCGTGGGTGACGTGATGAGCCTGGTATGTGTAGATACACAGCGATGTCTTTCTAGAGAGTTCCTGATACAAGTGTTGTGCAGGACCTTATAGACTATTCGAGAAGTGGAAAATTCACGGCTTGGGGTGTGAAGGTATATAAAGGGGCTGTTTTTTAGAACCAGGGGGCAGACAGCAAAGCAGATTCCAGCAGACCCAGAAGCGTGTGTCAGGACCTTATCCGACGAATGCGGCAATTATAGAGTTTCAAAGACTTTCTCCTGGATTTTATACATTTGGACTTCAGTTTACTTTCTGTGTTGTTGCAAGAACTTTCCACTGGACTGGAATTCTCGAGAGTTTACATTCAAAGGACTTATCGTTGTGATGGTGTTGGTATCGAGGTACTGTACCTTGATCTTTCTGTGTGATTATATTGACTTGTTGCTATAACGCTGTTTTACTGTATAATTGTATTGATTTAGTGTATTGTATTGTTAGGGTTGTTTTAAGAATAAATTATAGTTATTTGTTAACAAAAACAACTGACTTCTTTATTCATTCCCCTAGACATTTCATGCTGCCTAGTGTTACAGAATCTGATTTTTTTTATCTCCATTACAAAATTTGTGTTCATCACGCATACGTGATCTGTTTATATTAGGTTCCGTAACATAAAATTGGGGGCTCTCGTCAGGATGCTTAATAGTTTTCAAATTTATCAGGCCTTGACCTGGACACATTGTTTTATCATAACTTGTTTACAAGATTACATATTGTTTACAGTACATTGTTTACAGGATTTATCTCAGTGGTTTTTTGTTATTGTTTTAACATCTTAACATAGCAGATTTTTAAACCTGAGACATTTGTTGACGATCCGGACCCTGATCAACTTGAACAGTTGTCAAAAGACCAGTTGTTGTGTTTGGGACAACACTTGGGGCTACGTGTGAAAAAAGCTTTGAGAAAGCCTGATATCATTGCTAAAATCATGCAAGATCTTATTAGCAAAGGTTTAACTGAAGAGACTGAAGTTGAAACATCAAACAAGGGACCTATGGGTCACTGTGGTCAGCTGACGTTAACCTTGAAGGTAAAAATCTAAAATAATATCAAATGGAGATAAAGTGTATGAGGAAGAGGTAATAAAGGCCATGGTTGGTTTATATGATTGGTTTGTATTGATGAGCAAGAAATTGTTGCAAAAAATATTTTGTGACCTGACCATGTATTTCCTAATGTTGAAACTAAAGCATGTGAGCAGTTTGTGAACAAATGATCTGTACTATTACCATGATCATTTCGATTAACTGTTGACATTTCAGTAATTTACACATTTGTTCAATGGAATCTATTTTTTTGTATAATATATATTATTAAATATATATGTATTTTTTTATGAAATGTATACATTTGAAATATAGCTAATTAACAACATAAAACAGGGCAAACAAAGCCTGATCTCAAATTCTGCTGAGGCAGGAAAATAATGAACAAATGTTTGTATTAAATCCTCATTTTTTTATCACATCAATTATTTTCTAATTTAAGTTTATATTTCTATAAATTTCCAATTTAACATATATATCTGAATATAAAAGTTGATTCATAATTCTCAATTGCATCATCATAAATCTCAATCTTGTCAGATAACACCACATCATGCATACAAATGTTTATTTATTTTTTACCACAAAAATATATCTTTTAAATCTGCAAAACAATAAATATCTAAAAATAATACTTGATTTAGATTTCACAATTTTTAATTGTGTCTTTATTTATCCATAATGTGCTTCATATTTTATAATAATTTAAGCATACTGATGGGTTCAATAATATTTGTTAAAATCATTTAAAAGAAAATTGATTTCTTTAAAAATGCTACATTACACAACATTGCATCTTCTGCATTACACCTTGAATTATTTTTTGAAGGAAAGTTTTTGCATATCGGAGTGAAAACAGCATTACAATTAAGGAGATACAGTGAAAACAATAACAATTACTGCATAACACTTGGTGGGTTGGGTTTGCCGGGGGGGGGGGGGGGGGGGGTTGATTTGGGTGGTGATATGAGAATAACTGTACACCTGTCACAGCAGGGGATCTCCCCCAGTGACTGTAACAAATCAGAAACCCTGGCATAGCTGACTTCCAGTGACCTGGAGTGGGACCCTGCATCTGTAATCAAAGCAAGTGACTACAAAAAAAAAATCAATAACTGGCTTAATTTTCAAGCTTTTATTTTCAAATTTCAGATTTAGACAAACTAGATATTTATGTTTACATGCTGTGAAAATTAAATCAATGGTGCTTACAGGAAAAAAACGTGCCATGGTCAAAGTTGGGCAAAATTTAAGGTCCTGATTTTTTTTTTATGCTAATAACTTAAAAAATTTACAAAATTCAGATATAATTTTGGGTAAACAATTGAATCTTAATAAAACATAGTTATATACTTGAGAAAATAGACTCTAGTTTCAAAATTTTTCATGTTTAGCGAGTTATTATTTTTCCTGATTTTTTACAAAGTCCATTATGTTTGGGCCCATAACTTAAAGAATTTATACTTTACAGACTTAATTTCTGGCATGTACATAGAAACTATATAGAGGAATATTTATGGTAAATATTAAGAAAAACAGATGAGTAGTTTTGATATTAGGCAGTCCTGAAGTGTGAAAATAGGATTTTAATAAAAAATTGAGGTTTTTCCTTAATTTCTCAAAGGAATGAAGTCCCAAAGACCCAGTTTTCGGCTTGGTAGGAGATCTTGGGGACATCTAACATTATGCTGAATTTTGGATTCCTAGGTCTTACGGTTTCAAAACGTGCCACATCTACGGACGGACGGACGGACGGACGGACAGACGGACGGACGACGGACAATGGACCACGACTATAGCTCAGATGACTTATAGTCAGCTGAGCTAAAAATGATAGCCTTGCTATGCAATTATAATAAAAAAAGTTGGAAATGCAACATGAGCTAGCATATAAAGAGAGGGAAGAACGGTTAGAAAGAGAAAGACTAGAAAAAGAAACAGAAAGAGACAGGCACACTTCAGTTCCGCTTCACAGTATCCATTTAAAGTCAGATTTGATTTCTGGGAATATTACTGTGGGCATAAGAACTACTTTACCCTTTAAGGGAATTCAGTTGCTACTAGGCAATGATGTTGCAGGTGATAAAGTACAGCCTGTACCAATAGTGACAGAAAAGCCGTCACTTGATCAGGACACTGATCTGGAAAGTCAGGAAATTCCTGGTTTGTATCCTTCATGTGCTGTAACTAGATCTATGGCCAAGAAGAACACACATGAGGATAATGGTCCAGATAATAACACTCTGGGAGATACTAGTGACTCGTCTAACGACTTGTCCGTACAGGATGCTGCATTCTCAAGGTCAGAACTTATCGCAGAACAGCATAAGGACGCTGATATTTCATGTTTGTTTCCCAGGGCAGTTTCTAAAGATGAGCTGTCACAGAACCTCACTTTGTTTCTATGTCAAAAATAGAGTACTTATGCGTAAAGGGCAACCACCTAATGTATGCGCTGATGATGAGTGGGCCATCAAAAATTAAATAGTAATGCCCAAAAGCTTTCGCAGTCAAGTTCTAAGCATGGCACATAAGGCTCCTTTCTCTGGCCATTTAGGTATAAACAAGTGACCCATGGGTCATGACGCTCAGCTGACTGGGAAGAGATTCGCAAAAGGAAATTTTATCACCAGAATGGTAGTATATACCCATTCAACTGAAGCATCAAACAGATTAACCAACAGGCCAAGATTTAGTCTGTATTTATATATCTCAAAAATAGAGAAAAATGTGTAAACTTTTAAAACTAGAATACGGGTAACCGACAAGTGACTACATGTATCTGCAAAAATCGGATAGTGAGGCATGGATTGAGTGGCAAGGGGAAATAGAGTGAGGTATGTTGCATATTAGCATGGATGTCTGCAGCCTAAATGTGTATGTAGGTTGTGCCACCTACCACAAATCCAGAAAGCTGTCCAAGTTGTATACACCTGCAAAATTTTAGGCAGAAAAGTCAAACCACTACATGTATATGAGCGATTTTTGCCCATGGCAGACAAACAGACAAACACTGTGCAAAAATCTTTGCAGGTAACCCCTCCAGTTTTGTGTATGATAAAAACCTATGTGAGATCTAAACAAATGCACAATTTTGGCCCAATCGGTCAAATGGTTCCTGAGATATGAGCTTGGATGTGTCCAGGGTTAACTAGAATGTAGGTGGCGCCACCTGTCATAAAATCAAGAAAGCTGTCCACGATGTATAAACCTGCAAAATTTTAGGCAGTTATGTCGAACCACTACAGAGAAATGAGTAATTTTAGGCCACGGCAGACTAACAGACAGACACTGTGCAAACATTGTTACAGGTGGCGCCACCATTTTTGTGTATGTTACAGAGCTATCAAAGGGCTACATTTGTATAAATTTTATTTCCTGATCGGTCAAACGGTTCCCGAGATATAAGCTTGGATGTCATCAGGGTGAACGTGAACGTAGGTGGCGCCACCTGTCATAAAATCAAGAAAGCTATCCTGGATGTATACACATGACGAATTTCAGGTGAATTAGTCAATTCACTGCAGAGATATGAGTGATTTTAACCCAAGGCAGATGAACAGATGGACACTGTGCAAACATGGTTACAGGTGGCGCCACCATTTTTTGTGTATGTTATAAAGCAATCCAAGGGCTACATTTGTATCAATTTTATTTCCTGATCGGTCAAACGGTTCCCGAGATATGAGGGTTTATGAGTGGAAACAGACCCACAAATGGACACTGGATAGAGAGGAAAGGTCAGAGGTCAATGCAAATTGGTTAGGCACCAGTTCACATGTGACCCGATAATAGGTGTAAGTTTGGGAAAAATCGGTCCATTAGTCTCCGAGTAGCTCTCTGGAAACGAACGCGGCGGCGGCGGAGGAACTCGGTCAAAAACATAGTATCCGTATCCTAGCATAGTACAAAAATACAGGTGGCTCCACCAGTCTGCAGAAACTAATAAAAACACTTAATGGTCAATTTCCATGCAAAAAATCATGGTGATCTCTGCATTAGTTGTTCAGATACTTCAGTTTTTGTATCAAATTGTCCATTATTCTGAGGGATACTTCGGAGTCCTATAGCTTGAAGGATATGGGTAACAGAGACCTAATTTCAAGTTTCCACAGGCACCTTTCATGGGCCTCCTTGCATGACAAGAATGAAGATTCTAGGTCCAGTTGTTGCGATTTGTACCCTGTTGACAGATAACCACATCTTTAAAGGTCTCAAAAAAAAGAAAAAAATTCGTAAAAATTTGATAAAAAAATAGGTGGCACACGCAGTCTGCAGAAACTGATGGAACAGCTCATGATCAATATGTATGCCGAAAATCATGACCATCAGTGTTGTAGTTATTGAAATACTGCAGTTTTTGTATCAAATTTTCCATTATTCTGGGGGGGGGGGGGGGGTATTTTGGACCCATACAGCTTAAAGAATATGGGTAACAGAGACCTAATTTCAAGTTTCCATGGAGACTTTTCATGGGTCTCCCTGTGTGTCAAGAATAAAGATTCTTGGTCCAGTTTTTATGATTTGTGCCCTGTTAACAGATGTTCATATCTTTAAAGGTCTCAAAAATACAGAAAAATTTCGTAAAAAAAAACAAACAAATACAGGTGGTGCCACCAGTCTGCAGAAACTTATGAAACACTCCATGATCAATATCCATGCAAACAATTATGGTTATCTCTGCATTAGTTGTTCAGATACTTTAGCTTTTGTATCAAATTTTCCATTATTCTGATCTGTACTTTGGAGTGCCATAGCTCAAAGGATATGGGTAACAGAGACCAAATTTCAGGTTTCCATGGAGACTTATCATGGGTCTCCCTGTGTGTCAAGAACGAAGATTCTAGGTCCAGTCATTACGATTTTTACCCTGTTGACAGATAACTACATCCTTAATGGTCTCAAAAATGGAGAAAACAATTCGTGAACATTGAAAAATACAGGTGGCGCCACCAGTCTGCACAAACTGATGAAACATCTCATGATCAATATGTATGTCGAAAATCATGACCATCAGTGATGTAGTTAATGAGATATTGAAGTTTTTGTATGAAATTTTTGACTATTCTGGGGGGTAATTTTGGGCCCCATAGCTCGAAGGATATGGGTAACAGAGACCTAATTTCTGGTTTCCATGGAGACTTTTCATAGGTCTCTCAGTGTGTCGAAAATGAAGATTCTAGGTCCAGTCGTTACGATTTGTGCCATGCTAACAGATGACAGCATCCTCAAAGGTCTCAAAAATAGAGGAAAAAATCGTAAAAAATCAAACAGTACAGGTGGCGCCACCAGTCTGCAGGAACTGATCGAACATCTCATGATCAATATATATGCCAAAAATGAAGACCATCAGTGATGTAGTTATTGAGATATTGAAGTTTTTGTATGAAATTTTTTACTATTCTGGGGGGTACTTTGGGGCCCCATAGCTCAAAGGATATGGGTAACAGAGACCTAATTTCTGGTTTCCAAGGAGATTTTTCATGGACCTCTCAGTGTGTCAAGAATTAAGATTCTAAGTCCAGTCTTTATGATTTGTGCCTTGTTAACAGATGTTCACATTTTTTAAGGTCTCAAAAATAGAGAAAAAAATTCGTAAAAAATCGAAAAATACAGGTGGCGCCACCAGTCTGCAGGAAGTGATGTAACATCTCATGATCAATATGTATGCCAAAAATCATGACCATCAGTCAAGTAGTTAATGAGATATTGAAGTTTTTGTATAAAATTTTTGACTTTTCTGGGGGGTACTTTGGGGCCACATAGCTCGAAGGATATGGGTAACAGAGACCTAATTTCTGGTTTCCAAGGAGATTTTTTATGGACCTCTCAGAATCCCAAGTTACAAGGTTCTAGGTCCAGCGGTTACGATTTGTGCCTGGTTAACGGACGGACAGACGGACAGACGGACGACGGACAAAGAGTGATCGCTATAGCTCAGATGACTTTCAGTCAGCTGAGCTAATAAAACTTATCAGAAAGTTAGTACACACTTCTTTTGGCCTAACCTCAGGAAAGATGTTGTACAATCATGTAAATCATGCCAAACATGTCAGACGGTAGGCAAGCCCAATCAGCATCCTCCTAAGGCCCCACTTAGGCCTATTTCTGCTTTCGAGGAACCATTCAGTAGGATTATTGTTGATTGTGTTGGACCACTGTCCAAAACAAAATCTGGACATGAATACTTGCTGACAATTATGTGCGCATCTACCAGGTTCCCTGAGGCAATACCATTGCACAAAATTAATGCCAAAAGTGTTGTCAAAGCTCTGACCAAGTTTTTTACAACTTTTGGATTACCAAAATCTGTCCAGTCTGACCAAGGGTCTAATTTTATGTCTGGCTTATTCCAACAAGTTATGCCTGAGCTAGGTATAAAACAGTACAGCTCTTCGAAGAGCCATACCATACTGAAAGTCAGGGCGCCCTCGAGCGTTTTCACCAGACATTAAAAAATATGATTAGAACTTATTGCTATGACACACAGAAAGACTGGGATGAAGGAATCCACCTATTGTTGTTTGCTGTCAGAGAATCCTTTCAAGAGTCTTTGGGTTTCAGTCCCTTTGAACTAGTTTCTGGACACTCCGTTCGAGGTCCATTGAAACTGCTTAAAGAAAAACTCTTGTGTGAAAATCCTGATTCTCTTAGTTTACTGCAGTATGTCTCAGACTTTCACACTAAACTACACAATGCTTGTGAGATTGCAAAGTCAAATCTAAAATCTGCACAAAGTAAAATGAAAACAGAGTATGACAAGGACACTGTAAGCAGGACATTTGAGCCTGGTGAAAAGGTCCTTGCATTACTTCCCATCCTTGGCAGACCTCTGCAAGCTAGGTATTTTGGTCCTTACACTGTTGACAAGAAAGTCAGTGATTTAAATTACATACTGTTGACACCAGATAGACGTAAGAAGAAACAACTGTGCCATGTTAACATGTTGAAACCATATTATGACAGAAATAGCAGATCAGATGTTGTACAAAATGTTACTGCTGTTAATTGTGTAAATACTGACCCTGTCCCAGTTAAAGTAGATACTGATTGTAAGTGTGATGTAGACATTCAGTGTGGTGCAGTACCATAAAAAACTCAGACATGCTTAAACACCTGGATGCCAAACTGTCACACCTTACTGCACAAGAACAACAAGACCTCAAGAACCTGCTGTGGAATAATGAACATTTGTTAAGTGACATTCCAACACGAACTAACATGTTGTGCCATGACGTCGATGTTGGTGAGGCAAGCGCAGTCAAGCAACATCCATATAGACTGAATCCAGAAAAACAAAAGTATCCACAGGATGAGATTCAATATTTGCTGGACAATGATTTTATTGAACCTAGTAACAGTAACTGGAGTTCACCATGTATTCTTGTGCCAAAACCTGATGGAAGTTACAGTATGTGTACAGATTATCAAAAACTGAACTCTGTCACCAAGACAGACAGGTTCCCGATTCCGAGGATCGATGATTGTATTGATAGAGTTGGTAGCTCCAGATATGTCTCCAAGTTTGACTTGCTAAAAGGATTCTGGCAAGTTCCGCTGAAAGAAGTGTCCGCATTTGTGACGCCGCAAGGACTGTACCAGTATAAAGTTATGCCGTTTGGCATGAAGAACTCACCAGCCACGTTCCAGCGCCTCATCCATATGGTTGTCAAGGACATTCAGGGCTGCGACGCATATATTGATGACCTTATTGTGTACAGAGACACCTGTGAGAAACATCTGCAAATTCTTTGCGACCTCTTCGAAAGACTCAGTGAAGCACGTCTGACAATCAACTTAGTAAAATCTGAGTTTTGTCATGCACAAGTAACATTTTTGGGTCATATTGTAGGGCAGAGTCAGGTAAAACCTGTTGATGCTAAGATAAGTGCTATTTCTGCATTTCCTAGACCAGAAAACAAAAAGCAAATAATACGTTTTCTTGGTATGGTTGGGTACTACAGGAAGTTTTGTCCAAATTTTGCTGCTGTAGCTGAACCTTTGACTAATTTGTTAAAGAAGAAACAAAAGTTTGTATGGTGTGTTCAGTGTGAAAATGCATTTCAGAATTTGAAAGCAATTCTGCAAAGTTCACCAGTTTTAGCAGCTCCAGACTTTTCAGTACCTTTTAAGTTAGCTGTAGAAGTTAGTGATACTGCTGCTGGTGCTGTGTTGTAACAAGAAGGCAATGATGGCATAGATCATCCAATTTGTTATTTCTCAAGAAAGTTTAATGCAAACCAGAAAAACTACTCCACTATTGAAAAAGAATGTTTGGCTTTGATTTTGGCATTGCAACATTTTGAAGTTTATGTTACTTCATCAGTCAAGCCTATCATTGTCTTCAGTGATCACAATCCCCTCACGTTCATGAACAAGTTGAAGTGTAAAAATCAAAGATCGTTGAGATGGAATTTGTTCTTACAGGATTACAATCTTGATATCGTACACATCAAAGGGAAAGATAATGTACTTGCTGATTGCTTATCGAGATGTTTATGAAATGTTGTGAACAAGATGTTTATATAATGTTGTAAATAAGATGATTTTTGAGATGTTGTAAGGATTTAGTGATTGTGATCGCAAAAAGAAAGTTTTCTCGAGAAAACTTTTTTATTCTTACAGGAGGGGGAGTGTTACAGGTGCTCTTTTTATTGTGTGACACGGGCGTAACTCGTGTTGTTGTTACATTTTATGTTTAGGTCCATACTGGTTGGGCTCTCGTTGTCATGTGAGCCTGGGTTTTCACATCTGTTCGTGGGTCACGTGATGAGCCTGGTTTGTGTAGATACACAGCGATGTCTTTCTAGAGAGTTCCTGAAACGTGTGTTGTGCAGGAACTTATAGACTATTTGAGAAGTGGAAAATTCCCGGCTTGGGGTGTGAAGGTATATAAAGGGGCTGTTTTTTAGAGCCAGAGGGCAGACAGCAAAGCAGATTCCAGCGGACGCAGAAGCTTGTGTCAGGACCTTATCCGAAGAATGCGGCAATTATAGAGTTTCAAAGACTTTCTCCTGGATTTTATACATTTGGACTTCATTTTTCTTTCTGTGTTGTTGCAAGAACTTTCCACTGGACTGGCATTCTGGAGAGTTTACATTCAAAGGACTTATCATTGTAATGGTGTTGGTATCGAGGTACTGTACCATTATCTTTCTGTGTGATTATATTGACTTGTTGCTATAACGCTGTTTTACTGTATAATTGTATTGATTTAGTGTATTGTATTGTTAGGGTTGTTTTAAGAATAAATTATAGTTATTTGTTAACAAAAACCACTGACTTCTTTATTCATTCCCCTAGACATTTCACGCTGCCTAGTGTTACAGAATCTGATTTTTTTTATCTCCATTACAAAATTTGGGTTCATCACGCATACGTGATCTGTTTAAATTAGATTCTGCAACAATATATATAGATATAGATAGATATATATATATATATATATATATATATATATATATATATTACAGGCAAACAATGTAATCAGGCATTATGTGTAATGACTGAAAACTTCACGCATTACATGAAATGACTGATTCACTCAGACATTTCATGAAATGACTTTAAATTTCCAGGCATTAAATGTAATGACTGAAATTTGGTGATCATTATTACACAATTTGCCTGAAGTGTTTTAGGCAAATAGTGTAACAACCTGATTTCAATTCCATGTGCTCTATTTTTCAAAATAATCTGCATAACTTGTGTTAGGATTTTACCAAAGACTGATCTTCTAATATTTATATTATAATGGTTCTGATGCATAAGATGTATATTAATGGCAAACTCAGGTCATGTATTTTGCCATCTGTGTCATTTCGTGAAATGCCTGAGTGAATCAGTGATTTCTTGAATTGCCTGAAATTCTCAGTCAATACATGTCATGCCTGATTACACAGTTTGCCAAAAGGATTATTGACCCCAAAATCAAAAGGGATCTCCCCCTATTTGCAGGTGAGCTATATGTCAAAGGCGGAAGATGTGGGATAAAGTTTGGTTTAAAATGCATCCACATTCTTTCCACATTCCATATTCTTTTTAAAGATGTGGGTCCTGTGGTGTTGATCTCTGACCTCATGACCCCAAAATCAAAAGGGGTCTTGCTTTAGTTTTGGGCCATATATACGTCCAGTTCGAAATCCAGATGTCAATCCACACAGGACTTATCATCCAAAAATGAATTTGTTGACAGATTGAACCTATGACCTTTGCCTTAGACCTTGTGACACAAAAAAACTATAGGGATCTTCCACTATTGGCTGGTAAGCTATCTATGCAAGATGGAAGGTCTGAGATGAAACATTTGGTTTTAAATGCATCTACAAACTTTTTTCAAAGATGTGGGTCCTGTCGCCTTGACCTTTGATGCAATGACCCCAAAATCAATAATGTTTCTGCTTCAGTGTTGGGCCATATATAAGTCAAGTTTTAAATTCATATGTCAATCCAAACAGGAGTTATCATCCGGAAACAAATCTGTGGGTGGACAACAGACAGACAGACGGACAGGGTGATTACTATAGGGCACCTGCTTATTCAAGGGAGGCCCTAAATAGGTAAAACAGTAAAATGTCAGCTTCTCAGTGTGCTCAAGAATTACATAATATCAAATTATGGGAAATTAAAATGTTCAGTTTTTAAAGGGCAGTTTTTACAGGAGAGATATGGTATGCACCTAGCTTGCCAAAACCTCCACCCCCATCCACATACATGCACACACATTCCCCATAAACACACTTGTGCATGCATGCATATAAAGGAAGATCAATAGGAAAAAAGTTTAGCATGGCCTCACACCCTCAACCCATGGTAACCATAGAGAAGAAATAACTCTACTGAAAAACATTTAATGAAATCAAGTCTCATTGTGTTTCCTTGGTTATGAGTAGACTTTGAGACACCACAATTCTCTTAAAGATCCATAGATTAGAATTATGGTGAATACACACAGCTGTCCTATAAGGAATAACTGTTTTCTCATGAATTATCCATTTCATTTGATTGTTCCCTATAAAAAATTATGTTCTCATCCAATCACAGTACTTATGCTGCACCACATTAACACATTCAAATCGGTGTTATCATGCATGAGTCAGTTATCAATCTCAAAATTTTAAAGTTATATAAAAAACAGGAGAGGCAATTTGTCTCATATCAATAATAAGATGCAATTATCTCTGGCAATGCAAGTATGCAGAGACAGTTTGCGTGTAATGACACATGACTAACAGTGTTACAGCTGGACATAAATATAGATATTACATTGATTGGGATATAATATTCTATGACAGCATTAATATTATTGGGAGACTGGGTTCCCCCCTCAGGAATGCCACTGCCCCTATGTATTATAGTAAATTTAATAATTTCAGACAAATTTAATTGTGTGTTGATTTCTGTATTAGACAGAATCAAGTGACCAAGGAGCCGTGAAGCTAAAGTTTTAAATCCCAGCAAATAAAATTGCATGCAATGTGACACACAACTATATCCATGACAGTACTGAAGAGCTGGTTTGGATTTTTTAATTCTGTTCAGAATTTTTAAAAATTTAGAAATAACACATTTTCTACATTTGAAATTATAGCAAAAGATGTTCAAGAAACCTGCCTGCTTATAAATGTCTGATAAAAAGTGCTAAATATTATTTCTTTAGAATCTTCCAATAATATGTCACAGTTCAGTAATTTCAGGATTAAAAACAGCATACACCTAAGTCTGTCAAAATGCAAAATAAAAGCTGTTAGCTCTTTAACTGGTGATGGATACAAAGCTGGCCCTAGTAACAGATAACAGGACACCCACACAGATGTTCCAACAATGAACAAGATGGCAAACAAAGACTGATTACTGAAGTTCATGACTGAACCTAAGCTGAGCTAAAAATTAATTGGATAATCAGCAATATTAACTGTAATAGCAAAGCACTGGTTCACAAAGCCAATTGCCTGGATGTAAATCCTCTCGGGAGCAATATTTTTCCTGGGATATTATCTATTTTAAATTTGCTGAAGGATGACTGCTTAAGAAAATGTATAATGGCTTTTCTTGAGTCATATGGCTATGGGACTAGCAGGCCTATATCACTATGCCCAAATCCCTTGGGTTGCGGGGCAAGTAAAAAAAAAAGTATCGTCCCACATTTTACACCCAGACGCTTTCCTGATTTACTAGATAAAAGTCACTTTCTTGCTTTACTTGCACATGCTCATCCCAACCAACTGACACTGAGCCACAACTCTTTATGCCAAACCTGAAGATTAAATGAGTCACAACCAAAACTTGGACTGAGAAGAACACGCTAGAATGGCCATCAATTTCACAGGGTTCAGGCCCTCCAATTTTCCTCAGGGCAACTCCAATGATCTGGAGGCTTTGTGGTTTTTATTTCGCGGCAGCAGTTATAGGGATATCCCGAAGTATACACCGCACAAATCCTGTGATTTAGACGGAATGGCTCGTCTTTGATCAGTGAATCATTTAATCTGTACCATTAGCAGAAATATCTTGTCAAATTGTAATATTACAGGTGTCACTAGTCGGAAAAACTAGTGACATGTCTGCTGTGTGGGTGATGTCCTGTGCCCCAACAATAAATGGCTTCATATTTTGCAGCAAAGGTTGGAATCGTTTTTTCTTTGTCATGACCACTGCTTCAGTAGTTCTATTGCTCAAGATATTTCCTGTGACATATGACAAGTATTAAGATTGATATACTCTACCCATAAAATCAATGATAACAGTAATTTTTGAAGACTTCTGTGCAGAATACAGTTACTGTGACATGTATGAGATATTAAGATCCACAATAGACCACAGAAAACAATGATAAAATGTATTTCTCTCTGGAAGGCCTACAAAAATACTAGTTTTACTTAAATGCCACAGTATGATTAATGGAAACTCGGTTAATAAAATGAACATTATGACATTTATTTTATACATCAAGCTCCTGTTTTTCCTTTTATAATCCAATCCAGTGTCTGCTGAAATACATTTTACGATCAATACAATACAATCTAATGTAATTCATTTCCAAAAACACCCCCTCTAAAGATTTCATTACGGCAGTATTAACTTTGTTGAATTGGAATTTCTGTATATAACTAATGATATTCCCTTTGATTTTAAATCTTACTTGGATAATAATGTCATACAAGATCAGGCAAAACTTTTATTTTATTACAGGACTTCATGGATATGTAATATCACACCAAGAAGGTTCTCTGGAGGGTTTGGAGCATTTTTACAAATTGGTAAAAAATTGTTTTTATAAGTATTACCAATACTATTTAATACTGTGTTACCAGTAATTACCAGTTTGCAACTAATTGGCTGATCATGCATGGCACAGTAGGTGGTGCCACTTACTAGACAATAACTAAACTCCCAGCTAGGATAATTAGCAGTGGCAGGGCCTTGAGGTGACAGGAGCTTTATCCATCAATGACTGTTGAATATGCCATATACTGTGGCATTAAATTTTCATGATTTGCACCACTTCAGCATTTAGGGAGGGTTTTATTTTCATGATCTTACCTAAAATTAACTTGTACATTTATATAACCATTATTATAATTATCAATATGCATGATGAAAAAATCTGTAGAATATTTCAAGGACCCAAGAAAACACTTAGAAAGCTAAACATGTGGCAGATATGCTAAAGATTTTATACTATATAATTATAATCTTTGATTTACAGCTAACATAAAATATATATCAATTTTGTTTTCAAGTGTATATGAGGTGTCATATTCAGGAAGGATTTATAAATGTGATAATTTACCTAATGGGAACATTGCAAATTTGAAACCCCTGCAATCAAAATGTAAACTATATTATCAAATTTTGTAGTTCTGTGAGAGTATCTCTGCAGTTATTTTAAAATTTCACAGTTTGTCGTTGAGGCTGTCAAGGAATCAAAACGGGGACCTTAAGCTCCAGACAGGCAAATTACCTATCAGTAGTGGGCAAAGTCTTGTATATGTATTCGCTTGTTGTGTTGCTGACAATACATATCAAAACTCAATTCACACTAAACATAACAGTTAATATCCATCAACTCTTCACATTCCCCACCCTGCCTGAACTAAACTTAACGCCCCCCCCCCCTTATATATACATCTCATACACAAAAATGACAAATGTTACCACCCTGCCTGAACTAAACTTAACCCCGCCCCCCGCCCCCTTATCTATACATCTCATACATGAAAATGACAAATGTTACATGTAACAAATATATAAACATATATTAAATATTAACAGTATATACATGTGTACAGATGAAATTATCACACTTTCTTGTTAGTTACTTGTAGAAATTTCCTATTTGGTATATGTGGAGCCTATATAAATTTGTTATCCTAAAGGACTGTTTTGGCGAGCTATGTCACAATAAATTAGTACACTGTACCACTTTTAGCTAAACACTGAAAGCCTCACACCACTCACACAACAACACCACCGATATTGTATTATTATATCCGTAGGACCCATTCCGACTTCACACCCTTAAAGCAGCTCACGCCATGCAATATTACAAAATCAGCTTTGTATATCAATGTTCTTGTGACACATCAGGGAGCATTATATCACACTTTCTTCACGACTTATGGCACTGGGCTGAGCACATTCGTTATGCTTAATCTCCTATTATTGCTACAATTGCCTCCTTGGGCACATGATCTACAGGCCAATTGTTCACGGTTCGTCGCTTTTCACACATCGGGAGTCCGATTGACTCTCTAATGAAAATGTTTGCAAGATTCATTGTATCTGGGGCATCGATCTCCGCTGTCTGAGTGTCTTTTATTGGTTAGTACCAAACCGAGAGGGGCCGTAAATACATAAGTCTGTGTTCCATAACATGTTGCTGAATCAATTCTCATAAAGCCGTAAGTGCACTGTAGTGTAATGTGTCAAATACATAGATAAGGCAGGACTAAATATAATAAGGCTCTGTCTCGTGCAAAGCCTAAAGTATAGATCTATTGCAAGTTCGGTAACTTAGGTATAAACCACAATGTTGTATTCATGGCACTGCCACTTTACGAGAGCATTAGGAGTGACAGAGTAGCCACACGGGAGGCCAATGACAACAAGTTCTCAGCTTAAATCAATATTCTGGATATTTGTAACTTAAACCTGCATTTCTTGATTTTGCAATGTGTTTAAGGCAGAAATATCACTTCCAGCGATAATGCTGTATCAAACATATGCTCCACAGAAAAGAAACATCTCTAGCCACTGCTTGTGAGCAAAATAGAATTTCTGCTAGATGATAATGCTTATACAGCAACAGTTATATAAGAAATGGATGGACACAAACTGTTTCTTCACATTTTAACAATTAAAGAATAAGATATGGATTGGATATATAGGTGGCTGATAATATGCAAATAATAAAATGCTGCAGCAGAAAAGAGTGATAATAATGAATTGATTATCTTTAGTATTAAAGGAGTAAAAGACCGAGGCATATGTGGGGGGATACTGACAATACATTGGGAAAGGATGAAGAAACAACCACATGACATATTTGTCACAGCATTAGTTAAGTATTATGGGTGAATAAACTATGGCCTAAGTCACAAGTCCTCACTGACATAAATCAATTTAAAACTCAATTTCCTGCTGTAGCAAAAATTATGCTTGTTCTAATGTTGTGTCTTAAATTGATCTTTGAACAGACTTTAAAATTGTGAAATGTGGTATTCTAACATGTGTCAATCTCTCAGTGAGATTTGTTGCCACATGGCTCAATTCTTAAGGTGAATAAACTGGGGCCTTGTCAAAATTTCATCATTAACCTTGCATGTGCTTTATGTTACATGAATTTAAATTCTTGCAAGTGTTATCTGTTATGTATAAATTGGATCTAAGAACTCTAGGGGTTTGAAAAATGTGAGGCTTGAAATAACTCCAAACTAGTGCTCATAAGCAGTTTTAAAAGGCAATGGCAGTAAAACAGTAATAGAGTTTGGACTGTATCACCCCATTCACGATGACAATGTCTACTGGGATCTGACTCTGTGTCTGGATTGGAACTGAAAAATCTGGTGAGGTCATCCTTGAACTATCTCAGCACCTGATGTGAGGCATACAAGCTGTTTGTTCTGAATTTCATGCATTATTCATTCATCAGTCATCGTTTATTGAAAAAAAAAATTTCATGAGTTTTTGCTGTGACAACACTTAAACCCAATAACATCGCTTGCACATCAACAGATAAATAAAGACAGTTCAGTGACAATAAATGGAAAGAATCCTTTGAAAGACTCTGGGGTTTCATATCAAGACAAGTGACCCAGGGGTCATGACGCTCAGCTGACCAGGAAGACATTGACAAAAGTAATTTTATCATCTGAATGTCAAATTTGAATGAAATACTTTTTCCAAACTTGACCTTTTGTATAAAATCATCCAATATTCATTGGGGTACTATGGAGCTCTGTAGCATGACGGATATGGGTAACAGACACCTATTTTCAAGGTTTACAAGATGACTTTTCAGGGGTCTCCCAGCATGTCAAAAAATAAAATTCTAGGTCCAGTTATTATGATTTGTGCCCTGTTAACAAATCCAAATGTTTATTCTGGGGGGTATTTCAAAGCCGCATAGGATGAAGGATATGGGTAACAGAGATGTAATTTCAGGTGCACAAGGAGACTTTTCAGGGGCCTCCCAGCATATCAAGAAAGGAGATTCTAGGTCAAGTCATTATAATTTGTGCTCTGTTAACAGATGACCAAATCTTTATTCTGGGGAGTACTTCGGAGCCCCAGAGCATGAAGGATATGGGTAACAGGGACCTTATTTCGGGTTTCCATGTAGACCTTTTATGGGCTTCCCTGGAGGTGAGGACAGAAGATTCTAGGTCCAGTCATTATGATTTGTGCCCTGTTAATATATGACCAAATCTTTATTCTGGGGGGTACTTCAGAGCCCCATGGCTCACAGAATATGGGTAACAGGGACCTTATTTCGGGTTTCCACATAGACCTTTTATGGGCTTCCCTGGAGGTGAGGACAGAAGATTCTAGGTCCAGTCATTATGATTTGTGCCCTGTTTACAGATGACCAAATGTTTAAAGATCACAAAAGTAGAGAAAAAAAATCGTAAAAATAAAAAAAATATAGGTGGCGCCACCAATCTCCAGAAATTGATGAAACACTCCATGATCAATATCCATGCAAAGAATCATGGTGATTAATGCATTAGTTGTTCAGATACTTGAGCTTTTGTATTAAATTTTGCATTATTCTGGGGGGTACTTCAGAACCCCATAGCTCGAAGAATATAGGTCACAGTGACCTAATTTCAGGTTTAAAAGGAGAATTTCCATAGACCTCCCAGGATTTCCAGTAAGAAGATTCCCGGTCTAGCGGTTACGATTTGTGCCCTGTTAACAGACAGACGCCTGGATGGCCGGACGGACGACGGACAAAAGGTGACCCCTACAGCTCAGATGACTTTCAGTCAGCTGAGCTAAAAATTGAAAAAATACAGGTGGCGCCACCAGAATGCAGAAACTGATGAAACATTTCATGATCAATATCCATGCAAAGAATCATGGTGATCAATATAATAATTGTTCAGATACTTGAGCTTTTGTATCAAATTTTCCATTATTCTGGGGGGTACTTCGGAGCCCCATAGCTCAGAGGTTATGGGTAACAGAGACCTAATTTCAAGTTTTTAAGGAAACTTTTTATGGGCCTCTCAGCATGTCAAGAGAGAAGATTCTAGGTCCAGTTGTTACGATTTGTGCCATGTTAACAAATGACCGCATCTTATGAGGTCTCAAAAATAGAGAAAAAAATTCGTAAAAATAAAAAAATATAGGTGGCGCCACCATACTGCAGAAACTGATGACACATTCCATGATCAATATCCATGCAAAGAATCATGGTGATCACTGCAATAGTTGTTTAGATACTTGAGCTTTTGTATCAAACTGTCCATTATTCTGAGGGATACTTCAGATGACTTACAGTCAGCTGAGCTAAAAACACTTAATGGTCAATATCCATGCAAAGAATCATGATGATCTCTGTATTAGTTGATCAGATACTTCAGCTTTTGTATCAAATTGTCCATTATTCTGAGGGATACTTCAGAGACCTATAGCTTGAAGGATATGGGTAACAGAGACCTAATTTCAAGTTTCCACAGGCACTCTTCATGGGCCTCCTTGCATGACCAGAATGAAGTTTCTAGGTCCAGTTGTTGCAATTTGTACCCTCTTGATAGATAACATAGGTGGCACCACCAGTCTGCAGGAATTGATGGAACATCTCATAATCAATATGTATGCCAAAAATCATGACCATCAGTGATGTAGTTATTGAGATATTGAAGTTTTTGTATGAAATTTTTGACTACTCTGGGAGGGTACTTTGGGGCCCCATAGCTCGAAGGATATGGGTAACAGAGACCTAATTTCTGGTTTCCATGGAGACTTTTCATAGGTCTTCTAGTGTGTTGAGAATGAAGATTCTAGGTCCAGTCGTTACTATTTGTGCCATGCTAACAGATGACAGCATCCTTAAAGATCTCAAAAATAGAGGAAAAAATTGTAAAAAATCGAACGATACAGGTGGCGCCACCAGTCTGCAGGAAGTGATGACACATCTCATGATCAATAGTTATGCCACAAATCATGACCATCATTCAAGTAGTTCATGAGATATTGAAGTTTTTGTATGAAATTTTTTACTTTTCTTGGGGGTACTTTAGGGCTCCATAGCTCGAAGAATATGGGTAACAGAGACCTAATTTTGGTTTCCATGGAGACTTTTAATAGGTCTCTCAGTGTGTCGAGAATGAAGATTCTAGGTCCAGTCGTTACGATTTGTGCCACGTTAACAGATGACAGCATCCTTAAAGGTCTCAAAAATAGAGGAAAAAATCGTAAAAAATCAAACAATACAGGTGGCGCCACAAGTCTGCAGGAACTGATGGAATATTTCATAATCAATATGTATGCCAAAAATCATGACCATCAGTGATGTAGTTATTGAGATATTGAAGTTTTTGTATGAAATTTTTGACTACTCGGGGGGGGGGGGGGGTACTTTGGGGCCCCATAGCTCGAAGGATATGGTTAACAGAGACCTAATTTCTAGTTTCCAAGGATATTTTTCATGGACCTCTCAGTGTGTCAAGAATGAAGATTCTAGGTCCAGTCGTTACGATTTGTGCCATGCTAACAGATGACAGCATCCTTAAAGGTCTCAAAAATAGAGGAAAAAATCGTAAAAAATCGAACAATAAAGGTGGCACCACCAGTCTGCAGGAAGTGATGACACATCTCATGATCAATAGTTATGCCACAAATCATGACCATCAGTCAAGTAGTTAATGAGATACTGAAGTTTTTGTATGAAATTTTTTACTTTTCTTTGGGGTACTTTGGGGCTCCATAGCTTGAAGAATATGGGTAACAGAGACCTAATTTCTGGTTTCCATGGAGACTTTTCATAGGTCTCTCAGTGTGTCAAGAATGAAGATTCTAGGTCCAGTCTTTACGATTTGTGCCTTGTTAACAGATGTTTACATTTTGAAAGGTCTCAAAAATAGAGAAAAAAATTCGTAAAAAATTGAACGATACAGGTGGCGCCACCAGTCTGCAGGAAGTGATGGAACATCTCATGATCAATATGTATGACAAAAATCATGACCATCAGTCAAGTATTTAATGAGATATTGAAGTTTTGTTTGAAATTTTTTACTTTTCTGGGGGGTAGTTTGGGGCCCCATAGCTGGAAGGATATGGGTAACAGAGACCTAATTTCTGGTTTCCATGGAGACTTTTCATAGGTCTCTCAGTGTGTCAAGAATGAAGATTCTAAGTCAAGTCATTACGATTTGTGCCTTGTTAACAGATGTTCACATTTTTAAAGGTCTTAAAAATAGAGAAAAAAATTCGTAAAAAATCGAAAAATACAGGTGGCGCCACCAGTCTTCAGGAACTGATGGAACCTCTCATGATCAATATGTATGCCAAGAATCATGACCATCAGTCAAGTAGTTAATGAGATATTGAAGTTTTTGTATGAAATTTTGGACTTTTCTGGGGGGTACTTTGGGGCCCCATAGCTCGAAGGATATGGGTAACAGAGACCTAATTTCTGGTTTCCAAGGAGATTTTTCATGGACCTCCCAGGATGTCAAGTAAGAAGATTCCAGTTCTAGCGGTTACAATTTGTGCTTGGTTAACGGACAGACGGACAGACAGACGGACAGACAGACGGACGACGGACAAAGAGTGATCGCTATAGCTCAGATGACTTTCAGTCAGCTGAGCTAAAAATGGGTTGGTTAGTATGTATTCTTTCATCTGAATTTACAATCTAAATTATGCATTTTTCCTGAACTAATGAATTTGAAAGAAAAACTAGAATACGGGTAGACGACAAGAAACTACATGTATCGGCCTAAATCAGAGTGGAACTGGTGAAGTGAGGCATGGATTGAGTGGCAAGGGGAAATAGAGTGAGGTGTGTTGCATATTAGCATGGATGTCTGCAGCCGAAATGTGTATGTAGGTTGTGCCACCTACCACAAATCCAGAAAGATGTCCAAGTTGTATACATATGCAAAATTTTAGGCAGAAAAGTCAAACCACTACATGTATATGAGTGATTTTATCCCACAGCAGACAAACAGAAGGACTTGTGCAAAAATGGTGGCAGGTGGCACCACCAATTTTGTGTATAATTACGAGCTATGTGAGATCTATACACATGCAAAATTTCAGGGGGATATGTCCAACCAGTCCTGAGATATAAGCCTGAATGTCTGCAGCGTTAACATAAATGTAGGTGGTGCCACCTGCTAAAAACATTGAGAAAGCTATTCAAGATGTATGAACACGCAAAATTTTTAGGCAGATAAGTCAAACCACTACAGAGATATGAGTGATTTTAGCCCACGGCAGACAAACAGACAGACGCTGTGCAAAAATGGTTGCAGGTGGCCCCTCCAGTTTTGTGTATGATAAAGAGCTATGTGAGATCTATACACATGCAAAATTTTGGTCCAATCTTTCAAATGGTTCCCCAGATATGAGCTTGGACGTCTGCAGCATAAACTAGAATGTAGGTGCACCACCTGTCATAAAATCAAAAAAAGCTGTCCAGGATGTATAAACCTGCAAAATTTTTGGCAGTTATGTCAAACCACTACAGAGATAGGAGTGATTTTAGCCCACGGCAGCCAAACAGACGGACGCTGTGCAAAAATGGTTGCAGGTGGCCCCTCCAGTTATGTGTATGATAAAGAGCTATGTGAGATCTATACACATGCACAATTTTGGCCCAATTGGTCAAACGGTTCCCGAGATATGTGCTTGGATGTCTGCAGCGTAAAATAGAATGTAGTTGGCGCCACCTGTCATAAAATCAAGGAAGCTATCCATGATGTATAAAACTGCAAAATTTTAGGCAAATATGTCAAACCACTGCTGAGATATGAGTAATATTATCCCATGGCAGAGAAACAGACGGACGCCGGCAAAAATGGTTGCAAGTGGCGCCACCACACATCTGTGTGATCAGTGTGAGATCTACACACATGCAAAATTTTGGCAAAATCGATCAAACGGTTCCCGAGATATAAGCTTGGATGTCTGCAGCGTGAATGTGAATGTAGGTGGCGCCACCTGTCATAAAATCAAGAAAGCTATCCAGGATGTATATGCAGGCCGAATTTCAGGTGAATTAGTCAAACCACTGCAGAGATATGAGTGATTTTAACCCAAGGCAGATGAACAGATGAACACAGGGCAAACATGGTTGAAGGTGGCGCCACCATTTTTTGTGTATGTTATAAAGCTATCCAAGGGCTACATTTGTACAAAATTTTTTTCCTGATCTGTCAAACGGTTCCCGAGATATGTGGGTTTTTGTATGGAAACAGACGCACAAATGGACGCTGGGCAGAGAGGAAAGGTCAGAGGTCAAAGCAAAATCGGGGCGCAGCAGTTCACATGTGACCTGAACATAATCATGGGTTTCGTAAAATTTCACCCAGCGGTTATGGAGAAGATCTCCGGACACCTATGCCGCGGCAGCGATCGGCTGAAAACATAGTATCCGCAAAACTCTGTCTTGGCGGATACAATTATCAACAAAATTTAGTAGGGGTTGGAACAAAGTTGTTGAGATTCTAACACGTGTGACTCTCTTCAGGTGAACAAAGAAGACATTTTATAAATATTATCAGACCATTTACTTTATCTATCAATAATGAAGAAGGCATTTCCACTCATTAATTGTTCAACTGGGTCTTCATCAAACTAGAATACGGGTAGTCAACAAGCTACTACCTGTATAAGCCAAAATCAGAGAAGGACAGGTGAAGTGAGGCATGGATTGAGTTGCAAGGGGAAACAGAGTGAGATGTGTTGCATATTGGCATGGATGTCTGCCACATAAACATGACTGTAGTGTCTCCACCTGTTATCTGAAATAGAAACTATCCAAGATGTATATATATATGCAAAATTTCTGGTGGATAAGTCAAACCAGTGCTGAGATATGAGTGATTTTAACCCTAGGCAGATGAACAGATTGACAAATAGCAAAAATAGTTGTTAGTTGGTCAACTAAATTTGTATATGCTGTAGAGCTATGCAAAATCTATAGTCATGCAAAATTTCAGGGCAATAAGTCAAACCAGTCCTGAGATATAAGCATGGATGTCTGAAGCATAAATGTGAATGTAGGTGGTGCCACCTGCTACAAAATCAAGAAAGCTATCCAAGATGTATACATATGCAAAATTTTAGGAAGATAAGTCAAACCACTGCTGAGATATGAGTGATTTTATCCCACAGCAGACAAATAGATGGACGCTATGCAGAAAATGGTTGCAGGTAGCACCACCAATTGTGTGTATAATAAAGAGCTATGGGAGATCTAAACACATGCAAAATTTCAGGAAGATACGTCAAACCAGTCTTGAGATATAAGCATGGATGTCTGCAGAGTGAACATGAATGTAGATGGCACCACCTGTCATGAAATCAAGGAAGCTATCCAGGATGTATACACATGCAAAATTTCAGGTGAATATGTTCAATCACTGCAGAGATAAGAGTGATCATAACCCAAGGCAGATGAACATATGGATGCTGTGCAAAAATGGTTGCAGGTGTAGCCACCAGTTTACTGTATGATATAATGTTACCCAAAAGCTACACTTGTGCAAAATTCCAGCCTGATTGGCCAAACAAGTCCAAAGATATGTGGTATAATGTGTTAACACAGATGCATAGATAGATGAACTGCAGAGAAGAAAGGTCAGAGGTCAAAGCAAAATGGTTAGGCACCAGGTCATATGTGACCCAATTATTGGGTCAAGTATTGAAAAAATCGGTCCAGTGGTCTCAGAGGAGTTCTCCAGAAAAAAACGCAGTGGCGGTCAAACTTGGTCAAAAACAAAGTATTCGCAGAACTTTGTATTAACACGTATTAATGAATATACTTTGTTGCTTACTGTATCATGAAATGCCATAAATGAAACCATCGCAAAACACTAAAAAGAGTGAAAATTGTGAACATTTAACCTCAAAAATACAAACCAAAAAAGTATATCCTTGCAAACACAACTGTTAAGATTAAGAACTCAGTGGTGTGGTTACAAGATGGTCATTACTTTCCACCAACAGACAGCTAGGAGAAGAGGAAATCAAGAGTGATTGCTAAAGCTTAGCTAAATTAATCAGCTCAGCAAAATCATAAAATGTTCATAGTGCTCAAAATAAAAGACTAATCTGACAGCATTTCATAAAACTAGTGATATATAGAGGCATGAGAGAAAACTAAGCCCTAAAGTTGATGTAGACCACAGATACATTCAAAGCCTGGCCTGAGACACTGCACACATCATGCCCACAGAAATGTACTGCCTATTTGAGGCACAGGTGTGAATTATCATCGAGAATGAATCACGCTGGGAATCCATGTATGCTGTCACTGCTGATCGTATCATTTCCCTAGAACTAGATAGAGATGCTGATAGTCAATTCTGGCTGGGAATGGCTGCAGTCAAGTCCTTATAAATCACATTCATCCCACCAATCTGTGACTCATTCTGGGACAGCTTGCAGTGCATTCTGACATGTTTGTGTGTGATTGTGAAGTCTCAGCGCTATTGAGAAGATTTACGTTTTATGCCTGCAATAACCCTATGCAACAAATTAAGACTTTCCTTGTTACAGCCAGCTTATTCTCATTCTTTTACAAGCATCACGCCTTGAAACTGCTATCTAAAACCATAAAGCAAAAAACCCTGAATATATAAAACATAATAACAAAATATGAAAAGTTTTTATCACACAGTAATATTTTATGATTTTACTTTGGTGGGACAGCACTTATTCTGGTATAAAAAAAAAACTGTTCATAGTTAAATAAAAATATAGGTGGTAGAATATTTGATTTATATATATGTCTCTGTTTTTCAGCAATGTGAACTTAAATATAAATTATATTAAATATAAAATATGAGAAATCTTTCATGCCTCTTTTATGACATATTTAAATATTCTGAATATATCTTTAAAGCACTTAAAAATATAACATTTCCAATTTTGTGAACGTATAAGGACGGATTCAATCTAAATGTAATCCAGGGTCCACAACTGACATCAAACCATACCAGGAAAAAAAAGTTTAATGCTATTTAATTGGAAGATATTTTTATATCAACATCCATTTGGAAATTTATGAAAACTGCAATAATCTAAATAATATTTTTATTTCATTCAAAGTTATCTATTTATCTCACAAACAGAGTTCTTAGCTAAAAAACCACCAAAGGGGCAAACAATTAAGCATAAACGGTGTAATTTGTGTAATAAGACCAACTATGAGACTGGCCAAAAGTAGACTTAACTCACAGGTGGTCTTATTAGATAGGTCAGTTTAAATCAATATGAATGCTCTCGGTTCCATCAAGGTTGGTCTTTAAATAGACAGTTGGTCCCTCAGACAGGTCTTATTAGATAGGTCAGTAATGCTTCAGTAACAATATATTATGTGATTTATCTTAGGCTGCTGGCTCCTTGTTTCTTTACACTAATCAGTCCTTCATTTAAATTAATGCATGTAATTTGTTTCATTTTGCAGAAGTCTTCCCCAGTTTTCCTCCTACAAGGCTTTTTACCAGTTAAGAACTATTTACACTATACAATGAGCATGGACCCCCCTGGTGTCACCCGAGCTAATCAATCCTGGTTAATACACCAGAATGCCATCTGGATTATCCCAGTTCATCTCTAGCTTATCACGCAGACAGTCGTCTCCGTTCCTTGGTGACATTTCCAACCCTGTCTCCAATTAAGGTTGCGTTTTGAGTTGATATGGGAAAACAGGAGTCTATTTGTTGTTTTCTATTTACTTTAAGGGTAAAAGTTTAACGGAGACCAAAAATCACCGCAGAGGAGTTTGAACCCAAATTCCTTTGGTGCAATAGACTGGTAGTCTAGCGAATTGACCAAGGTGCAAATGTATTGTATTGCAAGGCACATCTGAAATTTTGAAAAGCCAGTTAAATCAAGAAGAAATTGGGGATTCAGTCAAGGTACCCTATCACATCATCTTTGCAGCATAATCTCGAAAAAAGTTTTCTTGCATGATGAATTTAATATATATTCCCAGAACAAGTTTTTTTATCAAAATTTTAACCAATTTTTTTCTCCGGCAAGTGTACTTTCAAATCTAAAATTCTTATATATAATTTACAAGTATTCCATTATGAAATGATTTTTTTAATAAACTGGATATTATGAAATATCTGTTACCCCTTCAACAATTCACATTTTAGCTATTAAACCCTTGGTGGGGTAAAAATCTTATGAATGTTTTTGCTTTGAGGGGAAATCTAATTGCACTTTCTAAAGATTCTATGCAAAAAATGAGAAATCACCAATTTCATCTTCTTCTGCTGACACATTTTTAAGGAATACAGTTACATAGGTAGATACATCTATAGTATGCTCATTTATTTGCCACCCGTTTATCTGCCAAACATGCCTTTCGCCAACAATTAAATCATTCCCGATTTCCTTCTTTTATATTTATCAGATGATGCCGACACCCTTGATGATCTGCCACCCTCTGATATCACCAACATTTGTCTCAATCCTGAAATTGGCGAATAAAAGGGAGTAGACTGTATTTCATATTCCCAGTTTTCACTGAAATTTAAGTTATAAGGAAACACAAATTTTTACAGATTAAGGAGCTGAACTATTAATGCCTTCATGAAAGTCCTTTTGTTAACATTCTAGGCACACCATGGAAAGGCACCCTTTTATGTCACAAACTTCCCCCAGCAATATAAACCACCATAATCCCTCTGTTCACAAGATGATTGCCTTCTTGTTCTCCCTGGAGCAAATCAGCCTCGTTTAGCAGAGCGAGCTTTTCCAGTTTCCGGTGGCTTTGGCCCAGCTATAGTATAATCAGGTTATTCCTAAAGTTATACATAAGAAATGTAATGAAAATAACAAGTAGATGATAGCAATAGCTTAGGGCAGATAGCCTTCAATGCAGCATCTGGTGTGAGGCAGTAAGACAACTACTACAGTGGCACCTATCAACAAACAACAGAACTACGAGAGCACCAAAATGAATAATTTGGATGCAAGTATTACCACATGTTCAGCCACAATGCATTGCCATCAAAAGACACATTTATTTAAATTATCAAAGAAGTCCTAATATGCAGATGACAGGGATTCGCAAAATGCAATAACCATAGTCTGATGGATTAACATGGTAATCAAGATTAATGAATTTGTCCTAGGCACAGAATGTCATTCCCTAGAGCTGGTAGCCTAGGTTCTAAATTAAAGACGCATACTGAGGCAACAAAGTGTTATTTTATATATTTTAGTGGCAAATTAAATTATGATCGGCCTGCCAGGTCTAGAAAATCCCATACCCAGAAGCACTCAGTGTCTGACTGAGAGGTGAGCAGAACGCCGACTGTTGTTAAGCCTGTCTGAGTGTTCAAGACTGGACACATGCCAAGTTACATCAATCAACTGATGATCATACTAAAAGGATTATCTTTATCTGAAGACAGTATCTCCATCTTCTGAATGATATCAAGGATGCGGGGCAATATCAGATGCTCCTGAGAGTAGACTCCCTTTGTGATCTTTATCAGATATCGATGAGGAAACACAATCACTCTTGTGTTTTCAAACAGTCATGGTGTGAGTCTTGCACAGCCATGTATGACTACAAAATGATCATTTTAGTATTCCTACATTAATAAAGGACACCTCTTCATAATCACTTGTTTCCGTTTTTTAAGATATGGGTAACAACCTGCAGGTGGCACTCTCTGTTGTAAGAGGATGAGGATAACAGTATGACAGTGGATGACATGTTATCACATTTTGTATACTTTTGTGACATTTTCATGACTTCCTGATTGTTTTCTTAAATTTTATTACCTTTCAAATACATTTACCTAAATTTCACATTTCATTACTTTCTTAACAATTTAGAAAAGCTTATTCCAATATCAGTCATATATTTAATAAAGATATATAATCTTTTGAACCTTTTATAAAATCAGTGAAAAAGTGCCGATCCCCTGGTGTACAGATTCTCCATTTGTTTATATCCATGTGTTTAAAATAATACATGGGGGGGGGGGGGGGGGGCTCTGCCAAAATGGCCATCAATTATTATCAAAACATGTTCACTGAACAGGACATCAGATGGCAAATCAGGCAAGTTTTGCAAATGATAAAAGACAGCCTTGCTTCACCAATAATAACTAATGACCTTTCAATTTCTGCACATGTACAATCAACCACCTCCGGTTTTTCTGTTTGTTGATATGGGTTCACGAACCAGGTACTGTGTTTAGTAACAGGTTGTAGATAAACAAGTATCAGTGAATTATTGGTAATATGGATGTTCACTTTTTTATATCCAGGAAAACCCTGATGTGTTGGAGAACAAACAGAGTGACAGAAAACTTGGGAAAATATTGGAAATAATTTGACTAAATTATGCAATATCATAATTTCATGATTTTTCGACAAGCACTGTTTCTGTTTCAAGTAGGTTGCATACAACAAGGGTCACCAGATACACAAAAGGTATCTAAATGCATGTGATTAAGCTAAATTTTGAATTCTACCAGCCATTAAATGTGCCCTGCTGAAAATATTTGTGTACAACTGTCATTATTTTCCCAATTTCCACATCATTAACTTGACCTGGTTTTATATATCAATACATTAAAATTAAATCAATGCCTTACACAAACCATTTAATCAAGTGATGCATCCCAAAAACATGTGAAAGAAGTCATTAGTGCATCTATTAGTTCAGTTTAAATGCTCTCGCACTCTGTAAATGTTATTTTCTTGTATGTACATTACTGTATTAGGTATTCAAATTTGTGATTCATTCTCAGTTACAGCACACAGCAATGTTTCATGCTAAATTTAACACAGTCAGCCCTAAACCCTATTCCATATATGAATGATTTTATTTCTCACTAGTCTCAGGGACTCATTTTTCATCTAAAACAGTGAGTCATGTTACAAATTGCTTTACACATGATCAGATCACTGAGGTGCCTAGTATACAATCAACATTCATCACAAAATTAATCCTGGTCCCCAAAGTGACCCCTGACCTGTTGAAAGTGATGTAATTGTATTACTATTCGGCAAATAAAGTTAGATCTTGGTTGATATTCTGTATTGATGATTCAGTGTATAAGTCAATATATCATTTGGTACTACTGTGATTTATGGCCCTTGGATTCTGACTGACAGTTTTATTTACAAATCCAGCTCCAAAGTTACCATTTTCCCTTTTGAATTTTGAATGTATTTAACATGATAAGGAGTAATTTGAAACAGTGTTTCTTAAGTACACTGGCAAAAAAAGTACAACTTCAGGTTAATCCTGTATTGCCTGAAAGGGACATTTTATTGCTTTGTATCTTTATATAGCCTTTTTTTAGTTTTTAATCTAGAATAAGAGTAATAAAACTAAATCTTCATTATGCCAGGATTTTAAATGGAAATGGGCATGTTTTTTAGCATATTCAAGTGTTGAACAGAGCATTATATAGTGCACATGAGGGGTGGTCACAGTATCTGTACCTGTCTGTATATATAAGTGTTGTGGACAATTCAAGAAATTAAACAAAGTGGCTGGCACATGGCCACCTTCTGTGTAATTTAGAGTGCCAGGGCAGGTACTGTATAAATTTGTTTGGAGTACTCTAGAATTTTCCTGTGATGTCATCCTAATGAATAAATGAATAATATATGGGAGGCTCTACATTCAAAGTCTGTTTGAGACTAGAGCTATGCTGCTTAGTTTTCTTTGTTACTGTTAATTAAACACCAACCTGCATGCCATATTCTTAACAAACTCAATAAAAATTAACAAGCTGTGTGAACATGTTGCTGACAGAATTTGGTGATATGTCCTGGGAGGCAGGAGAAAAAAGCATTAATTGAGAATGGATATGGACTCAGGCTGATGTCTTTTTTGTATGTATGTACATCTGTGTTACACAGATTTTACTGATAAAGGCACTGTGCCTGACCTCTGGTGTAGGAATCTGACACTATCAGGAACAGCTGGATCTAGATGGAAGGAAGTGTTGATTAATTTTTTTTAGGTGATCAAAGTTTGCTTTCCAGCTCTTTCCTTCCTTTGATGTTGTAAGAGTTCAGCTCCCTGGGTTAACTGAGGGCCGTCTCCAGAATCTGTAATATTTTAAAAGTTTAATCTATAAAAATGTAACTGCCTTGCTGAAAGCAAAGCTATCAAATTCTAACTAGTAAACCCGAGCTTATGGCTTTGCTGCAGACAAGAGAAATTCAGTAGGAAAACCTTAATGTTTTACTTTTAAAAAATAAAAGTTTCTTAAAGAAACATTCTCTAAAAGGTCACAATGACAGTCAAAGGTAAACTAGTATGAACAAGAACCCCATCCAAAAGGCAAGTCACATAGACTCACTGCTACATTACCAAGTCGTGATCAGCTCAAAATGAGTCATTTCTTCAATGAAATGAAACATGTCATTTTCCAACTCAAGTTACTCCACTGAGGGCAATAAAATATTTACAGCCATCGGAAACCATAACCTGGCATATAACAAGATCATAACAGCTGCAACAGATACCATGGGCTGGAAAAATTGACAAGTTGGATTGCTGAACCCAATCACAGGGCGAGAAAACTTTATTACCGGCAGGGACGAGCTGATGGGAACACAAGCCTGCAGAGTGAGGACCTGCATGCTTTGCGTCACATCTGATCCGCCTTTACCAATCAGCGTTTTATCCGAGCGAGGGGTGGTTTCATCCCAGTGTCTTTTATTCCATGCTTCTTTAGAGTTACCTCCAACATCTCATGAATGCTAATTCTCTGCTAGCGCCTCACTTGTGTATGGAACTCGTTTACTGAGTGTCGTAAATAGATGACCATATACATCCCAAGTAAGAGCAAGTTTCATTTCCAGTCTTCAAGAATCAGCATCTAAGTATTCATTCAATGGAAACCTCGCCTCTCCTCCAACTGGTCTGTTAAAAAATATGCTTTATTATATTACCAACTAAAGGAAAACATAGGTATCCTAGATAGCTTCATTATGTTATTTAGTACAGTAAGGCTAATAGCACATATTAATTCAGGTCTCATTTTGAATGGACACAAGATGGACACCTGTATGCCTCCTCAAGCTAAAGCAAGCTATTCACCTGTCCCTTTTTTGTAGAATTTATGCAATTTCTGGTTTACTCTGGTTACATATTGTGTATTTCCTTCAAAGAAAAGTTCTTATAATGCCCCAGTGTTTGAGCTTGTTTATCTAAAAGATGTTAGTAAACAAAGCTCATGTTGATGAATAGTAAAAACGTGCACCAAGCTGTTTGATTGCGCAGGTGCAGAAATTGAAAGGTAACTAGTTTTTGGTGATGAGATCATGTGATCAGATCTTTTTGTCACTTTTGCCAGACCTCTCTTCTATCTGACTTAAAGGGACATCCCTTGTTATAGCCCTGCGTGTTGGTAAACACAGCTGGGTGACAAGAGGTCCGATTTAGAGGGGCAACACGCAGAGTTTCAGGCAGTGGAAACATGTATCACACTTTTAGGGCCAAGTCAGTCAGAACATCACCTGTTTTGCACGTATTGTGGCTCCATGCAGCACACAGCCCAATGCACTGAGTTGATGTTTACACCTGCGATCGCGCCCAGTTCACTGTTTTTAACACTCGTTTACAGGAATAAACAAATGGTTTCAAGGCAATATATTGGCAGGTACAGATTTATTTTAAGGGGAAGAAGCTATTTTTAGTGTTAACTCAATATGCTGTATAGGTGATTGGGCCCCTTTAATCAATTTAATTTTTTGGTGCATTTGGATTATGACCAGTGGGCATATTAGGGGGCCTCCCAAATGTTATAAACATGTGGATATAAACAAACCATGGAGTCTGTGCCATGTGGGATGGGTGCCTTTTGGCTTATTTTTATGCAAGCATGAAAGCATTGTCTTTATTTGATTCACATCAAATATCAGAATAGGCTCCTTTTAAGAATGATATCACTAAAGAGGTAGAAAATGTATCATCAGCTAGTAGATACAGTTAAAATACACCACTAATTCTTATTGGATGTCAGTTTAGGTTATACAGTAGGTGGATATGGATAGTTTACATCAGTAACAGCTAGATGCCAAGGTTTTGGCCTTAAGAAGAAAGTTAGCTTTTACACTCAGCAACACGTTTATTTTCAAATTCTGAAGCTTTTGGAGTATATTTGGTCCTAAATTCAGTGTGGGGTGAAAACCCCTTAGCATTAGTACTTGTATCCAGCACTGGACAGCAGTTTCTCCACAAGCAGCCTACAACTTATTTATATCTAATTCAATATCCCTTTACTGCATAATCTTGAAAACTAATAACCTCAATTTGAGATGCTTAAATAAACCAGACAAGAGACATTATATCATGCAGCTAGATATGACATGTTTGCCATCCACATAACACACATTAATCTTCTTTGAGGCTGGTTAATAACTACTACATTTTGAGCCACCCCCAATATATTTGAGGCTTAGAAAGTACTGATGATTTTTTTCTAACTGAAAGGACCTTTTTGTAGATATAATCTGTGAAATGGGCTATGTTTATTTTTAGCTGATGGCCACTTTCTTTTCTTTGATCTCTACGCATCAACAACCCTTTTAAACTGATTCACTGTAAATATCCATTAACTGATACATGATGAAATAAGTTAATATGTGCTTTTTATCCATGTCACATACGCCATTACATTGATTCTGGCATAAACACTTGTGACTTCCCAAAAGATGACTTCTTTATATTAATGGTCATTCTGCTGTTTTCTAAGTGTTGATAACCTTGGGGTACAGAGCTTTCTTTTGGTCCCCCTCTAACTTTGATCTTGTTCCAGAGGATGTGGTTTACTTTTCCATAAAACTTGGTATAACATTTTCATATCATCTCTGATTATAACAAAACAGAAGCTTTTACAAATATTACTTCATTCTAGCACCAAATGATCCTTGACTCAGGACCTTTATTTCTTCAATAGTAATCATGTTAAAAGCATTTTGTAACATGCAATAAATGATTTATCAGATCTTTAACCACTTTTTAGATAATAACCCATCAATAGTCATTCAGTCAAAGAGTGTCCTTATGTCTTTGACCCTGACCTTTGACCTTGAGCTCATTCAATTTGACACTGACATCTGAAATCTTTGAAATGACTTTATGATAATATGCTAAATTTAAGCAGTTCCTCATGACGCAAAACAGATTTTGATTAATTTAGCTATCAGTAAAATACATACATATATCAGGTATATGTTCAAAATTTACTTATCTTTGAATACTAATGTCTTTAAAATAAGACCAAGGCAATGGATTCATTTGAGGAAGGAAAAGTGTGAAACTGCACTTCTAAAAAGAATATGTGATGGCGAGATTCTTTTCCAGAATGATATTGCTCTGCACTAACTGAAAAAAATAAGCGTTATATCAAATACACAAAGAGCTCTGTTGTCTACTTGTCAGTATCTCTTTTTTATCATCTTATCATATCACTTCCTTTTGTTTTGGGCATACCTGTTAAACAGTACAGATATGCAGACTTCCTCTGTTATGGAGGTCAGAATTCTTTTCAGTTTCGCTTCACACATTTGGAGAGTCAAATCTTTCAGCATGCAAATTTATGTCAAGACTGCAGCAGATTTTTTTTAAAAGATAAAGCTCTGTGATAAGACTAATGGGACTGTATTTGATCAGGTTATTCTGGGGGTAAATGTGTAAGAGTAGGACAATGGGACTTTACAAATCAGTAGTACAAATAGTGTGAGTGGAGCGAGTTAGTGTTTTCCTAATAAACATCAACAAGGCAGGCTGTCTTGAGTTAAATGCTGGCGTTATTTTTGCTGTTATCTCATTTAAGTGTGCAAATGGTTTCCTCCAAGGCCGACCTAATGGAACCATTATTACAATCATAAACACAAACAAATTGGAGTTCAGGCATCCCTTAATGTGTCCATTATAATAACCATAAACCCAGACACGCTGTTGTGTGGTGGCATCTCCGGGACAGCGAGAAAATTACGAGGAGTTCCAAACTCTCGATTACCCATTGTTACAGCAACAGCCGTAGCTGAGAATCAGTGACTGGAGCAGCTATTGTTCCAGCAAGGCAGCCACAAAGGCAGTAGTTCAAGCCAGATCTGCATAAGTCTCACAGTGAGGATTGTTAAAAATGCTCCACCACCCAGCTGGGGGGGGGGGGGGGGGGACCTGATTTTCTGCCTGAACGCCTCTTGTGGGATAAATCACAGATCCAGGCAGCCCAATCTATAAATCTTCCCCAGATCATGCCCCTGTTTCAGTGATGATCTGATCAACAGGGGACCCGGATTAGTTTAACCAGGACCTGATCACCCCTGTATGTCTGGTTTCTTTGACCGTGGCAAACCCCAAGTGACACCTACGTTTGCCATCTGTGTGGACATTATTGGTCCATCAGACCCTCCCTGTCCTGGCTTTCTCATTAAGAAAACCAATCTGCCTACATCAGTCACAGTCTGTTAGTTAAGGCACCCTGTTGTATCACCTGCTGACGTGATCTGGGTGGGGATGTAGGTTACACTTGTGATTTACGACTACTCATTTGGTTGCTGAGAAATACCCTACCAGAATTTATTGACTCAATGAGCCAATGTTATGCTATTTGGAAAAGGCATCAAGACTAAGATATAGACTCCTCAACTGCATCTGAACTTTCCAACATCAGTCAGTGTGTCTCTGATTTTATGAAAAAAGTACAATATCTCACAAATAAATATCACAAATATATTTTTTTTATTGAGATCAAGTGACCCATGGGTCATTATGCTCAGCTGCAGGGCTGAGAAGTGAGAAAGTGGGATTAAGTAAATGATGCATTTTATTCCATATATAATGATTTAACCTGGTTCCCAAGCTGAAAGTGTGCTGTGACTGCTGTTTGTCAAGTTGCACAAATGTAATCAAACTTGTAAAAGATTTAGGAATGACAGATGGGGCTCGTATGTTTCTGAGGAAGTTTGATGAACAGTTATGAACCAGGAAATATTGAAAATTAATATGATTTTATTTTGATTATATTATTAAATCAATTGCAATTATGATCAGAGCAATTATATGATTTTTAAACATCATGTTTACAATTTTACAATAAAAATCTGTTCAAGCCAGTTTGGGATTGGCACTTTGTATGCACTGACAGACAAAACAAAGTACCTGAATTAAAAATGATTCTTTACAAATAAAGTATTAATTCAGCAAAATGTGGTACTATATAATCTCTTCCCTTACAATATCCCATTTAAGAATTTAAGCCCTTGTACTTATGGTCAACAAGATGTCAAGAGTCTAGAAGTCAGTAGTGAATTGAAGATGTAAATTGTCTGATAATTCATTCAAATATTTAATGCATAATAGGTCCATTCCTGACTGTACTATAATATGTATCTGGTGATGACAAGAAAAGTTTGCCAGCAGTGAAGGAGATGAAAAGTTGAATATAATAAATCTGTCTAACTATTATAAAAATTATAAAAGAGAAAAATGTTATTTTATAGTCCAACGATTATTATTATTACTTTTTTCACACAATAAAATACCATTGTTTAGGGGACAATACGGTGTGCTTGTGTTTGACATATAGTATGAACTGATTTTTTTTAATTTTTTTCAAATTTATGACAAGAATACATATATGGAGACCATGTTATTGCTCTTAAGACAAACATAAGAATATGATATTAAGATAATGTTGTGTCAGTGTGACTTTTTATTCTTAAGGTCCTCTAAAGGCAATATTTAACAAATAGATGAATGGAAATGCTGAAAAATGTACTGAACTGTTCCATGCAAACTTAGTATGACAAAAAGGATACATACTAGTACATGTCCATGATGCCAAGCTCATAAGGTGCTAACAGATTTACTTACCTTTTGAACAATTTGTACAATAAAATGAATATTATGCTGTTCCCTTATTGGCATTATTTAAACATTTAAACATTAATCAAGTTTTCTTTGGTAACTGCATGAGCAAGCAAGTGTGGAGAAACCCTGATATTTGGACATTTGTATGTTCAATGGATAGTCACCATTGCTGGATGCACATGTATCATCTGGCCACAGTAGAACCATTTCAGCTGCTGCCCTCTGATGGATGGTTTCATAACTAATACAAAAGCAACAACTCTTTTTTTTTTTTTTTTTTTTTGTCCCCAGCTCCCCAGATGCAGGGGACATTGATTTGGGTTTGTCTGTCTGTCTGATTGTCCCTCTGTCTGTCTGTCCGTCAGGTTTTTCTTTCCGTGCAATAACTTTCCTAAATTTTTTCTGATTTCATTCAAATTTGGATCAGTGATTGCTCTCATGCATACCTTGGTAAGGATTGGTTTTGGAGTGTCTATCTGAGAAAATATTGTCTATCTAAATAGTGTCTATCTCAAAAACAAAAGTCTAAATATGGTCAAATTTCTCAGCGTGTTTTACTTTTTATGTTTGCCTGCAGATGTCTCCACATGTCATAGTGGATTTTGGTCCTATTTCTCAATTTTTTTTTAGTTTTTATGTTCTTCTGCAGATGTCTCCACATGTCACATGCATCTGTTTAAGTTTTCATGTGCCCTCAATATTTTCTCCACATGTCATAATTTTGGTTGCTCATCAAGCATGAAAGACAACAAGATCCTAAAGCAGGGGACATGAATTCCATGAATATGCTTGTTTTGTTTAAACCTGAGACGGTTCCACTTTTTAGAAGATATATCCATAACTGCTAATCTATAGGTGTTGAAATTCTTTAAATCCAGAGCAGTGTAAAGAATACAGTGAGTGCCATGATGACATTAATTACATGTGTAACAGTGCTGAAATGGTACAAAAGTTTGGACAGGAGTACTTGATGAGCATAACCTGACTTGAGTACCCATGGCCATGGCAAAAATGTAAAGACATAAATGAAAATCTGTTTCTCAATGTGAAACATGTATGAAATTGACCTGGTGACAACCATATTGAAATATAATATGAAGAATAAACTCAAAAACAATTTTATATGTAATATAGTATTTTACATGTTAATTGATTCTATGCAGCAAAAGAAACAAACTGTCATAACAGACCATGAGAGTTAAATTGACTAGTACAGGTTGAAAACCCTCAAGTAATGAATAAACACAGAATACCTGAAAGTCTGCAGTAATTAGGCCTGTGAATTTTTAGGGCCCTAAGAATCAATTTAATTATTGATTTTTTACCTTTGATTAAATAAGCGACTCAATTCTCACTTAAGTTGTAAATTTCAGACCTTTTTTTAAATAAAAGCCATGTTCATTACCAAAATGGATGTTAATAAACTAAACAATTTAAAAGAAAAATATAGCTCTCCCTGTTTGTCACCGCTATATTTGGTTCTATGCAAGTGGAATGGTCCAACAGCAAACGTTTAAAGTAGAATTAGAGCATATATGTGATATAGAGCTTCTACATCGCAAACTGTTCAATCATATTTGAGAGCTCACAGAGAACTTTGGGATGGTACATGCAAAGACATAATAATTGAAATGAATAGATTCAAAGATTAATAATTGATTAAAATTTGATCGACGGTTTGCAATTCCATGCACTGATTCTTCAAAGCATTGTAATATTTAGAAATGCATATACACACACGAAAGTACTAAGTAAATATAATTACTTGGTAAATATTACCAGGACTCAAGTACCTAAGTATTCCTTCCAGCCCTAAGGAACTAAAAATAATTGTTAAACATTCATAAACCAAATATTAGGTAGGAACAGGAACTTTACAATGATAAAGTTTTGTATTCAATCTATGAATAAATCATCAATGGAAATAGATTAAATTATAACATGAGGCATACTGAAAAACATAATCATGTCAATTTATCAATTTAAAAAATCCTGTGTATGTATAGCTGTTCTTGTTTTCTTGCAAATTAAAAAAGTAAAGATATGCAAGGGTTAATGCTCTAAATGTCTACTCCCAAAATAAATACTGTAAGTTTATAGCTAATTTAGAGGTTGTGTCACAAACTGTCTACTCACTAATTCAGAGTCTGCCTTTAAAGTCTACTGTATACGGCCTACCAGTCAGAGGGTGATCAGTAATCGGTTGTGTCCAAAAAATATATACAGGATGTATATTGATAAAATTCATGTAAATAATATACCATTACCGGTATTTTGAGGAGTGCTTTGAAGTCCTTTCATCTTGCTACTAAGTTACTTATTAATTATTCAACATTTAAAGACCTAACTAAAATCCTGCCATCCTGCTCGTTACTACCAGTAATTAATTAACCAAACTACTCTACAAACTTAAACAAGCTTTGATCTTTAATAGCTGAATGGACTCCCACATGTTCATAATGCAAGAGATATATAATAACTGTTGATGAAATAATTCTATTAGTAAATAAATAAATTATAGTTTATGTTGAATGAAGACATTTTCAGAATTATTTATATAAAATGCATGTGGACCCCTTTGCAATATGTGGGTGGCATAAGAATTTGGAGGCTTCATTGACAGACAATTAAACTGTACTGGTATGCCATCTGGGGGAGAAAGGAAAAACTATCCTTCAGCTGAAATTTAAAGTTTTTATTCAACTATTTCTTGAATGAAAATTTAAAATTTCAGTTTTAGGGTTGATAGAATCATGATAGAGGAAAAAGGTTTTTAAGATACTGACATGTAGTTTAACATTAGTTCATTAAAAAGCAGATTATTGTTAATGGGGATTTAAATAGTGGAGCTTTAAAATATTTTATTTTTTTTTAAATGTAACAAAATCATGTGAAAATGAATAAAAAGTTAACATATATGTATACTTTCAGAAAGTACAGTACAAGGTTAAAATAATGTTCACGTTATTCGGTCTATTATGAATTAAAAGCACTTTTGAATTGAATTTAGATATAGGGGTTTCAAACAATAATGATAATAATGACTCTGAGTGCGTGCATGACTGGTGACATGGGACCACCACTGATACAACTGGTTGGGTTTCTCAGGGGCCATTGATTATGAAGAAACCTGTCCCTAATCCAAACATATCATTGGTTTAGCAGACTGGGTGTGATTACTGATTAATACAAAATTTGTCTTCTATAAGTATATGATGTTATTGTAGCACCCCTATAGCCCTAAATTAGGATAATTATCCACATTTTTCATATTAAATTTATTATGACAGAGTTGTCTCATGGTTCTTACAAGTTTTCTTCCTGGTTCGACATTCTGATTTTGATACTGCCTTCTTTTGTTATATTAAAATTGTTCTACTCTGATATATTTACTATTCAAACATAGTAGAACTATATGAATGATAGAATTACACAATTTGCAGAATGATGGACTGGGCCAATCTGTAGATTAATCAAGTGCCTATCTTAATAGTATGGCATACATCCTTATGCTATTATATGTTTGGTATAGCTCTTGAACAGAATATACAGTGCCTCAACCTTAAGGTTGTAATATTAAGGGTCATGTTGTGTGACCCTTTGGTCATATCAAGTTTAATGTCATTCATATTTTCATACTTTTATAATATGTATATTGTAGACTAATACTCTTCAAATGACCAGAGGAAATAAGCTATACCTCTACCTATCTATAGCTTGACTGGGGTATATGATTATGAAGCCCTGGCTAATTTTTAATTCTAAACAAATCTGTCAACATACAAACACTGGTGACATGTACCTTTCCTTAACGAGCCATATGGTGACATGTAACTTCCCTTTACAAGCAATGTGGTGACATGTAACTTTCCTTTACAAGCCATATGGTGACTTGTAACTTTCCTTTACAAGCCATATGGTGACATGTAACTTTCCTTTACACACCATTTGGTGACATGTAACTTTCCTTTACAAGTGATAATAATCACAGGTTTATGAAAAACATTAAAATCCTAAATATGGCACACCATACATATGTCCTACATAAACTTGAAAGAAATATTTTAAACCATTTCTATTCTAATAATATTTTTTTCAAATAGGTTATCTACTGAATGTAATTTAGTTTGTAATGCACTTTGAATATTTGTACAGTTTTTTTTCTGCATTGGTGTACTATTATATATACACTAAGCTGCTAAAAAAAATAAAATTATATGGCACATCAAATAAAAAGTTTAGGAAACTAAATGAAAAATATGAGTTAAGATTTTGTTTGTATTCATATTCATACCATAAACATGAGAGATTTGTCAAAGTTAATTGAGACATGGTCTGATGAATACAGGATCATGTATTACAGGTCACTTGGGGACACACTTGAAACAACATACAGGGTTTCCCTGGTTAAGTGAAGCCTAACCTATCATAGAGCAAGTCTGGGGGAGGATTGTGCCTGAGTTTGTTTTGTTTATTAATAATCATGCTTCAAAACAAACAAATAAAATCTGGAATAAATAGAAAGCACTCAGAAAGCACAAATCTGGATATCAACCCAGACTGATCAGCCCTAAACCTTTCATCATCTGTTCATTGGATCATGACCAAACTTTCCACGACAAATTTTGTTATAATTCAAGTATAATTTCTAGAGACTACTGTGTGAAATAACAGACAAACAAAGGTGAAATCATAACCTCTGTTAACTTTGCTGGTGGAGGTAACACATAAACACTGGTGAAAACACAACCTTCCTCTAAACCAAATAAGTGCTGATGAAAGATTCTGTAAAAAAAAACAACTACTGTTAACTTTGCTGGTGGAGGTAACACATAAACACTGGTGAAAACACAACCTTCCTCTAAACCAAATAAGTGCTGATGAAAAATTCTGTAAAAAATACAACAACTTATATTTTATACCACTTCTATTCTAATACTATTTTTTCAAATAGGTTACCCACTGAATGTAAGGCACTACGATTATTTGTACTTTTTTATGGTGTATTGTATATACACTTAGTTGCTTAAAAACAAAATTATATGGAACATCAAATAAAAAATTACAGAAACTAAATGTTAAAATGAGTTGAGATTATATTTCTAATCAAATTCATACCATTTACATGAAAGATTTGTCAAAGTTGAGTATGACATGGTCTGCTCAGTACAGGATCATGTATAACAGGTCACTTGGGGACACCTTGAAACAACATACAGGGTTTCCCTGGTTAAGAGAAACCTGACCTATCATAGAGCAAGTCTGGGAGAAGATTGTGCCTGAATTTGTTTTATTTATTAATAATCATGCTTCTAAACAAACAAATAAAGTCTGGTCTAAATAGAAAGCACTTAAAAAGCACATACCTCTGCCAATATCTGGATATCCACCCAGACAGATCAGCCCTAAACCTTTTATCATCTGTTCATGGGATCATGACCCAACATTCCACCACAAAGTTCGTTATAATTCAAGCAGAATTTCTAGAGACACTGTGTGAAATAACAGACAAACAGAGGTGAAATCATATCAAATAAAAATTTTAAGAAAACTCTATGAAAAATATAAGTTAAAATTATTTTTCTATTCAAATGCATACAACAAACATGAGAGACTGGTCAAAGTTAATTGGGACATGGTCTGCTGAATACAGGATCATATATTACAGGTCACTTGGGGACACACTTAAAACAACATACAGGGTTTCCCTGTTTAAGAGAAACCTGACCTATCATAGAGCAAGTTTAGGGGAGGATTGTGCCTGAATTTGTTTTATTTATTAATAATCATGCTTCTAAACAAACAAAATAAAATCTGGCCTAAATGGAAAGCACTTAAAAAGCACATACCTCTGCCAATATCTGGATATCCACCCAGACAGATCAGCCTTAAACCTTTTTTCATCTGTTCATGGGATCATGACCCAACATTCCACCACAAATTTTGTTATAATTCAAGCAGAATTTCAAGACACACTGTGTGAAATAACAGACAAACAGATTTGAAATCATAGCCTCTGTTAACTCTGCTGGTAGAGGTAACACATTTACAAACACTGTTGAAAACATAACCTTCCTCTTTATCAAATAAGTGCTGATGAAAAATTCTGTAAAAGAAAACAACTACTCATAGCTACTCTAACATGATACTTTGTGTATTATGAATAAACCTGATATTATGACTGTGTAAAAAATATATTTATGGTGATTTCCAAAGAAGAATACATGTAACATCACATGTGAAAGTTTAGAATTCCAAATTAATGTAACTATAGGAGTTATCAGTAAGCTCTTAATCATTCACATACTGTAACACAAACATGACCAATCATTAGTGTGGTATGGTCTAATGAGTCTGCCTTCATGCATCAGTGGCCATATTGGGAGATAACTTGAACTGGACAGGGTTTCTCAGTTGAGGATCAGCCTTACCTATCATTGAGTATGTCAGTGAATGAATCAATCTTGGTCTGGTTGTACAGGCCTGATTTTTTTAGTGATCCTGCTTACACAAGGACTAACTTAAATCTGAACTAAATAGAAAGCACTAAGAAATCAGATACATCAGCAAAGCCCTAGATTTACAACCACATCTGCCCAAACTTTAATTGAACTGCCCTAGAATCAATATTTAGTTCCTGGGCCCATCATTCCACAAAGTTTCTTTAAATGCAATGAGAACTTTTGTAAATTTTGTTCAAACTTACAAAAGACAAAAGAAGTGAACAAACAGTTTCACAGGGACTTTATGTGACATAAATGAATATATATCTTAATATGTAAAATACTATGCAAGACACTGCTAAATGCAAGTGCCATCATAGTTTATTGGTGTGCACCCGGTGAGACGCATCCTGATAAGACGTACGCCCCAACGGACCGTGCGATGAAACGCAGGGCGGCAGGACGCACTATATAAACAATGACGAGTGGCCGGTAGGACGCACTCCATAAACATCGCCCCGTCACCAATTAGGCGTGTCGTGCTGCGGGACCCGGCGTGTTTACCTCCTGCCCGTCTACGTCTCTCTTTCAAAAGTGTATTTTTATGACTAAAACTACGCTAAACGAACCCTGCGTGTATACTTTCTGCCTGTCTACGTCTCTCTTTCATAAGTTTAATTTTTATGACTAAAACTACGCTAAACGAAGCCTGCGTGTTTACTTTCTGCCCGTCTACGTCTCTCTTTCATAAGTGTGTTTTTTTATGGTTAAAACACCGCTAAACGAACCCTGCGTGTATACATCCTGCCCAGATACTTCTCTCTTTTATAAGTGTATTTTTTATGACTAAAACTACGCTAAACGAATCCTCCTGAGTAACACCTATGATCGTCACCACAGCTGAGTCTGTGAGTTCATCTGGAGTCAATCAGTAGTAAGCCACAAACATTAATTATAAGTCATTTATTATAATTCCCTTCCTTCTTCGCTCCTTCCATCCTTCTTTCTTCCCTTCATTACCTGATTCTTTCTGTCAGTCTTTCTTTCATTAATTATAATTCCCTTCCTTCCATCCTTCTTCCCTTCGTTACCTGATTCTTTCTGTCAGTCTTTCTTTCATTAATTATAATTCCTTTCCTTCTTCGCTCCTTCCATCCTTCTTCCCTTCGTTACCTGATTCTTTCTGTCAGTCTTTCTTTCTTTCTTTCAGTTTTTCTTTCTCTTTTTTCTTTCTATCAGTCTTTCACTTTTTCCTTCATTCTTCCCTTCGTTACATGATTAATTACTTCTTTCTTTCTTTCATTTTTTTTTCTTTCTTTCTTTCTTTCAGTCTTTCTTACTTTCAGTCTTTCTTTCTTTCTTTCAGTCTTTCTTTCTTTCTTTCAGTCTTTCTTTCAGTCTTTCTTTCAGTCTTTCTTTCTTTCAGTCTTTCTTTTAGTTTTTCTTTCTCTTTTTTCTTTCTATCAGTCTTTCACTTTTTCCTTCATTCTTCCCTTCGTTACATGATTAATTACTTCTTTCTTTCTTTCATTTTTTTTTCTTTCTTTCTTTCTTTCAGTCTTTCTTACTTTCAGTCTTTCTTTCTTTCTTTCAGTCTTTCTTTCTTTCTTTCAGTCTTTCTTTCAGTCTTTCTTTCAGTCTTTCTTTCTTTCAGTCTTTCTTTTAGTTTTTCTTTCTCTTTTTTCTTTCTATCAGTCTTTCACTTTTTCCTTCATTCTTCCCTTCGTTACATGATTAATTACTTCTTTCTTTCTTTCATTTTTTTTTCTTTCTTTCTTTCTTTCAGTCTTTCTTACTTTCAGTCTTTCTTTCTTTCTTTCAGTCTTTCTTTCTTTCTTTCAGTCTTTCTTTCAGTCTTTCTTTCAGTCTTTCTTTCTTTCAGTCTTTCTTTTAGTTTTTCTTTCTCTTTTTTCTTTCTATCAGTCTTTCACTTTTTCCTTCATTCTTCCCTTCGTTACATGATTAATTACTTCTTTCTTTCTTTCTTTTTTCTTTCTTTTTTTCTTTCAGTCTTTCTTTCTTTCAGTCTTTCCGTATATCCTTCATTCTTCCTTCGTTACATATTCTTTACTTCTTTCTTTCTTCCTCCGGTCTTTCATTCAATTTTCTTTTAGTCTTTCTTTCCGTCTTTCTTTAGTCTTTCGTTCATTCTTCCCTTCGTTACATAACTCTTTCTTTCTTTCTTTCATTTATTTTTTTCCTGCTGGTTTTACATTAAGTTTACGGTTGGTTGATGGAATATGGGTATTCATTAGCGGTTCATTATGGACTCAATCAGGGGTTATTAGGAACTCAAAGGTATAATTGTTATTCGTCATTCACTATTCAGCGGTTTCAACACATAGACTGACCCGTGAATGAAAAACACACACACACACACAATTTGAAGAGGAATCTTCAATCAGCAGGATAATTTTTAACACTGCGTTTTCAACATGCAGACACACGCGAGAAATTAAATATACACATACAATTTGGAGAGATATCGTTTTCAGGATAGTTTTATTGTCTACACCAACTGCGGCACTTAATTTGTTCCAAAACAGGTCACCCGCCACCGATCGTACTTGCGCCAGAGCGGATGATACTAACTGAATACTACGCACAGGTAGTATTTTCATGTTAACAAAATAACAACCAACCTACTTTTTTATTCTATAAAGTTATTTTTTCTCATAAAATTGTTGTCTATTTATAATGTCTTTTATTCGGAATGTGGTCCTGTCAGAAGTCGAATATAATCAAAATATGTAAATATTTATTCTTTCCTTAATACATTAAGTACGTGTATGAGATCAATTTAAATGATTCATCATCCAGAAACCTTTGATCGACATTTTTTCGTCCGTTAATTAAAGGTTCATCCTTTGAACTGTCTGAGTGGCCGCGTCGGGTGAATGGTTTCTGGTGACCGCGTTTATACTGCGGCTTCGCTGGTCTCTGGTGAGCAGTTCGTTCATGTTTGAGCAGACTTAATATGTTCTCACGACATGATATACATACTTATAATAGTGAAAATTATAACAGGAATATGGAAAATAAAGTAAGATGTTACACGTTAAACCTATAATTATCAGTCATTTAAACCTCTGGTTAGGCCAATAAATTGGAGAATGCTGATGGGTTAACCATACCCGGAGTTTATCACTATTGAGGGATGGTCGTACTTTAAGCCAAAATAATGCTCTAATTAACAATAAAATTACTAAATATTTTAACAAACTTCAGTTAAGGAACACAACGATATAAGTGCATGAGGGTAATATAGTAATAATGGATAACACAGACATACTAGGCATTAACGTGTGCTGATTTGACGTATGTTGCATCGATCACAGAGCTTAATGATTTCCCAAAGTGACCCAAGAGAGGGTTTACTAATGAAAGTATAATTAACTTTTATTACTTAGTCTTTCTGTTTTAGAAAGTGTAAAGTTTAGACAGTCAGACAAGTATTACATGTACTCTTATTTTAACAATACGTCCTATCGGGATACGCTTCAGTGGGTACGTCCCGGCGGACTACGTCCCAAAAATCTGCGTCTCACCGGCCTGTAGTCAGTTTATTGTGGCAAACATGTGATTTTATATGGAACTGTACATGGCTATCAACACTGCTTTTGACATCAGGTTATTAATATGCTCTCTGATTCGTAAGGACAAAACATATATCTTAATAATGTGCCTGGTGAATTAACTGCCAGGGTAATTACCTACAGTCTTTTGTTTTGATATGGTCAAGGTTGGCACGTATTAGGTCCTCCTACTAGGTGCCATATATGATCAGTATTCACTGTCACAATATAGAACAGTAGGTATACTTAGAGGGGAGAGTTTCAAGAAGTTATCAAGAAGAGAACAGTTAGACTACAGCTTGGGATACCCCCACTGTGATAATAGCCCCTGCAGACCTTGTTGGTGGAATTAACAATTAAATGCTGTTGAAAAACATAACCTTCCTTTGTGGCAAATAAATACTGCTGAAAAATAACCATTCTGTCAAAGGTGACAACTACTTCATGTGGAATATTTTAGATATCTTAAACATTAACATCAAGTTTTCATGTATTGTATATAATTTTACTATGTTCATATTGTAATTGTGCATTTTATTACCATAATTATAACACATTTGTCAGAGATGCCATAATTAGCATATGCATGGTCTGATGACCCTGACTGCATACATGACTGGCTACATGGGGACACCTGTAACCACACTAGGGTTTCTCTGATTAGGAGAAACCTACCCACATACACAAAACAAGTCAGTGAGTGATTAAGTCATGGGCTGGGTGAAGACTGAGAAACCCTTCCTATCACTGGGTCTCCAGTGTAGATTCTGGCAGTCCCCTGGGTAAAGAGTTGTTCTAGGTCTGAAACCCCTCCTTGATAAATTAAATATAAATATGACCCATTCTGACCACTAGACATACATGCTTCTTACACTGCTACTGTGCACATCTGATTCACATCTCTAGTTAAACTGCTTTCCTGAATTTCCCTGATTTACTGATATCCATACAACAACAAGGATATAAGCCTTAAGAATACCAGTGATATTTCACAGAGTTAAAGGACTTTAATTTGTGGATACTAGTGATATATAAAGACACAGTCCTACAGTGTTAAGGTACTGGTTTAGTGAGGTATTATGAAGTTCCTCAAGAGTCAAGTTGGTGGACCTTGCAAGTATGCTGATGCCAAGAAGCAGCATCGTAGAAAAGGTAGCTCCAAGACAGCTTGTAATCTACTGTGTGTACCTGTGACTAAGAAGAAACCAGTCCTAGGCAGCACCATAACTCCACCAAGGGACTGCTACAGTAAGACACCAGCGGCTCGTCAGTCACTGCTGGAAATGTTACATGCTCCAGAACAGTCCAATACCACACAGTGTGATATGCCAGTCACTTGTACAGAAGATGCCACCAGTGAGAGTTCTGCTGAGCTGTCAATGAGCAACTACAGTGATGACACCAAACCACAGATTGAACAGTTTGAGGCTATTCTTAAAGGAGTGATCAACCCTGTGTTTAGCAAGATAGTACCAGAGGCAAGTCTACATGTCCCAGCCTTGCCTGATGTTAGCGCTATACAGGAAGTGCCAGCAGCCAGTCTACGTGTCCAGTGTTCCGGAGCTAACCTCCGACTTCCACGCTCCAGCAGTATCAGTTACCCGAGAACCAGCTCTGTCAGCCAGTTCCCGTGCGATGAAACGTTCTGTGACATGAGTGACATCCCCCGCTGTGACAGCCCCATGGATAACTACAGCCCTGAGCCATTTGTGAGATCTAAAAGTGATGTGACACACCGCACAGTGGTTACTGGCAGCCTTAGCTCTGATGGAAAGTTTACAAAGGATTCCCTCAGGAAGCTGGGCAAGAAGATGAAGAAGTTTAGGAAGAGTTATTACAGTCACATACCAACTGGTGACATCTGCACACTCTGCCATTTGTAACAAGGGTAAGCATGTAATATTACATCAGGAGATTTGTAGTACTGCATATATTGTATATGTGATAAACTTGAATTGATACAGATTCAGAATGGACATAATGTATCAGTGATTAATGTCACTGACACTATTTGTAACTGAGATGTGGTACAATAACTGATCTTATTTGCAATAGACTGCCTCGAATGTGCTTAACAAATAATCTGTACATATGTACAATATGATATATGTTTGTTACTGATTTACTTGTTATTTTATTCACCATTGATTAAAAACTAATTCAAACTCATGCTTTGATGATTTGACTCAATCTGGGTGTGTGGGAGAAGTGTGTAAATTTAGAATTCAGAACAGCTTAATCATAAAGGACCCTACCTACGATTACACCTGCAAGTAACCAGTTAGATCATATCCTATTAAATCACTTGAATTGGCATCTGTACTGGACCATGTGGTGTATCCTCCAGTTAAGCTAGAGTGTGAGATGCTTCTTAAATGTTATGGGGTTAATCTCATTGACTGAGGGATACCTGAGTGAACCAGATGGCTCATTCAATCATCATCTTAGGCAAAAAAAAAATAAGGTTTGGTTCTCAGGCACTTTATTCCAGAAATCAATGCCCGTGCATTTTTTTTATTTTAAATTTCTTTGTATGTTTCGATAAAAATGTCAAATGATAAGGGAAAAGCGTGATAATAACAGGTTTAATTTGCTAAACAAGTAAAAGCACCACATAAGAAAGGAAATTTTATCAAAGTTTTATGATTTTATCTTCTTGAAAGAAATGTCCAAGCAGCTGGAGCTCAAAATTGGTAAGTTTCTACTGAAAATCAAAATAAAAATTTTTGATGTGGGTGTTTAAAATTGACGCCTTATATATGAGTTATCTGTACTTACCACATGTATTTGATTTCCTGTCTATGATCCTAATATGTCTGGTCTCTTGTATTAATCTGTGGTCAGTCCTGTCAACATGGTCAGTGATGTCATCAATCAACTCTAGAAATAGAAATTTAAATAAGCAAGTGATTACAACAAAGTTCACATATATCCCTGAGGCACAGCCAAATGTTACAGCTGAACATTAAATATTAAAGCTGCTTCTTCATGAATTCTTCAAAATCTTGTATGGATACTGAATATTATCACTTTGGTCAAATAATTACATTTGTATTTTTTACATGAAATTTTCATATGATTCACAAACAGCCATCAAACTAGACAACAAAACATATTCACTGAACATACATGTTGGTTGAAATTCAGGCCAAAGTTATCTGAGAAAATGAAATTTTTAAGTTTAAAGTAAGGCATCTATTAAAGATATAAGAACAGTTATTGCAAACAGTACATTCCTGACAATATTAAATAATTTTGATGTAGTTCTTCATTTGATTATATGTTATATTAAGATTATGAGTGCAAAACTTTTAAAAGAAAAGCTAAGTACTGCATATTTCAACTATTTTCTCAATAATCATCTGGCATTACTTGTTAGAAACACTAACAGAACATACCATTCATTTCAGTTATGTTCCAAATGTATAAAATGTCCATATTATAGATGTATCATAGCTTTAAAAAGTATAAGTGGCATTGCAATTGAAAATTAGATTCACTATCAGCAAAAAGAAGCCTAGACTAGATGTGTCGGAACGACACGAATGCCCCCGCCTTGGGCAAATTAGAAACATTTGTAAAATTTGGAAAATTTTTTAAGTTCAGGAGGTGTCGTATGGTCAAAAGTAGGTCAACAAGGGCAAAATGCAAACTCGATCTGTAACGGGTCATTATCAAGCAACACACCAAAAATCATGCCAGTATATGCAGGCATTGTGAAAAAAAGTCCATACATGTGCATTTTCCATAAAAATTTCTGTCTTTCATGAAATTTTCTATGTTTAGGAGCCGTAAAACAATCAAAAGTAGGTCAAGCGAGATGAAACGCAAACTCGATCTGTAACTGTCATTATCAGTACAAAAAAGTCAGTACATATGCATTTGTTATGAAAATTTATATTTTTCATGAAACTTTCTATGTTCAGGAGCAGTCAAATGGTCAAAAGTAGGTCAACTGAGACAAAACAAGAACTCGATCTGTAACTGATCATTATCTGCCTACACACCAAAAATCAGGCCTGAATCTGCAGGCACTGCAAAAAAAAGTCCATACATGTGCACCTTTTTATGAAATTTTCTATGTTAGAGCACCGTCAAACGGTCAAAAATAGGTCAACTGGGACAAAACGTGAACTTGATCTGTAACTGGTCATTATCTGCCCACACACCAAAAATCAGGCCAATATCTGCAGGTATTGTGAAGAAAAGTCTGTACAAGTGTATTTGTCATGAAAATATATATTTCACATGAAATTTTCTATGTTCAGAAGCCGTAAAACAGTCAAAAGTAGGTCAACCGGGACGAAATGCGAACTCCATCTGTAACCGGTCAATATCTGCCAACACCAAAAATCAGGCCAATATCTGCAGGCATTGCCAAAAAAGCTCCGTACATGTGTATTTGTCATGAAATTTCATATTTTTCATGAAATTTTCTATGTTCAGGAGCCTTAAAACGGTCAAAAGTAGGTCAACCGGGACGAAACGCGAACTCGATCTGTAACTGGTCTATATCTGCCCACACACCAAAAATAAGGCCAATATCTGCAGGCATTGCGAAAAAAAGTCTGTACATGTGTATCTGTCATGAATATTTCTATTTTTCATGAAATTTTCTAAGTTTAGGAGCCGTAAAACGGTCAAAAGTAGGTCAACCGGGACGAAATGTGAACTTGATCTGTAACTGGTCTATATCTGCCCACACGACAATAATCAGGCCAATATCTGCAGGCATTGCGAAAAAAAGTCCGTACATGTGTATCTGTCATGAATATTTCTATTTTTCATGAAAATTTCTAAGTTTAGGAGCCGTAAAACGGTCAAAAGTAGGTCAACTGGGACGAAACGCGAACTCGATCTGTAACTGGTCTATATCTGTCCACACACCAAAAATCAGGCCAACATCTGCAGGCACTGCGAAAAAAGTCCGTACATGTGTATTTGTCATGAAATTTCATATTTTTCATGAAATTTTCTAAGTTTAGGAGCCGTAAAACGGTCAAAAGAAGGTCAACCGGGACGAAACGCGAACTCGATCTGTAACTGGTCTATATCTGCCCACACACCAAAAATTAGGCCAATATCTGCAGGCATTGCGAAAAAAAGTCTGTACATGTGTATCTGTCATGAATATTTCTATTTTTCATGAAATTTTCTAAGTTTAGGAGCCGTAAAACGGTCAAAAGTAGGTCAACCGGGACGAAACGTGAACTCGATCTGTAACTGGTCTATATCTGCCCACACGACAATAATCAGGCCAATATCTGCAGGCATTGCGAAAAAAAGGCCGTACATGTGTATCTGTCATGAATATTTCTATTTTTCATGAAAATTTTAAGTTTAGGAGCCGTAAAACGGTCAAAAGTAGGTCAACTGGGACGAAACGCGAACTCGATCTGTAACTGGTCTATATCTGTCCACACACCAAAAATCAGGCCAACATCTGCAGGCACTGCGAAAAAAGTCCGTACATGTGTATTTGTCATGAAATTTCATATTTTTCATGAAATTTTCTAAGTTTAGGAGCCGTAAAACGGTCAAAAGTAGGTCAACCGGGACGAAACGCGAACTCGATCTGTAACTGGTCTATATCTGCCCACACACCAAAAATTAGGCCAATATCTGCAGGCATTGCGAAAAAAAGTCTGTACATGTGTATCTGTCATGAATATTTCTATTTTTCATGAAATTTTCTAAGTTTAGGAGCCGTAAAACGGTCAAAAGTAGGTCAACCGGGACGAAACGTGAACTCGATCTGTAACTGGTCTATATCTGCCCACACGACAATAATCAGGCCAATATCTGCAGGCATTGCGAAAAAAAGTCCGTACATGTGTATCTGTCATGAATATTTCTATTTTTCATGAAAATTTTAAGTTTAGGAGCCGTAAAACGGTCAAAAGTAGGTCAACTGGGACGAAACGCGAACTTGATCTGTAACTGGTCTATATCTGTCCACACACCAAAAATCAGGCCAACATCTGCAGGCACTGCGAAAAAAGTCCATACATGTGTATTTGTCATGAAATTTCATATTTTTCATGAAATTTTCTAAGTTTAGGAGCCGTAAAACGGTCAAAAGTAGGTCAACCGGGACGAAACGCGAACTCGATCTGTAACTGTGGCGGGGGCATAAAAATAAACAAAACAACTCACCATTCTGATCCTCAAGTTCATTTCCAATGTCCACCGCCATGTTCTTCTGCCTGGCCACAATGTGTGACAAAGCGTCCAGGCCTTGGTCTTGTTCTGGTGTAAATATATTGATAATCAGTCCATTGTTTATGTATATTTGCCAACACATAAAAGCACTGTAAACTGGAAAAAGTTATTAAATACAGTTTGAATACGTTCGGATATGCGAGGTTATGGATATGCGAAGTTCATCATTATTTTCAGTATGTTTATTATTACTTCAGGTGCACATGAGCATATCAAGGTACCAATAAATAATAGCTAATGCCAGTTATGTTATCTCATCAGAACATTTAAATAACTGTAACCTATTTGTAAAGAAAATTAGCAACTTTTCCTATGTACATACAGCTTGCAAGGGTAGCGTTTATATTAAATGAATTGACAGTTTTTGGTCAAAGCAGCCATAATGATAGTTTGCACATGGCAAGCTTATTATAAGCTAACTAGTGCTGCCATCTATGAGAATTTCTGTAAATGATTTTACATGTATTCTTATATGATGCACCTGTGTGACATCATTGCATAAAAGCGTTGTTTAACACAAAGCATGTGAATATTGTAGGCTAATTACTGCAGGTGTAGATAGTTGATTTGAACTCTTACCAAACTTTGAGAGAGTTACCAAAGGAGACACACAAAGATAGCATCATAGAAAGATTAAAACAGGGGTGAGAGTGTTATGTCAGTTCATTTACAGGTGATCAGATGATTGAATGCATCATGAAGGCTCAGTGCCTATAGCTCTCAAGAACGGGCCATGTGTTATTCATCACAGACGGGTGAACACCGATAAGGAAGTAATCTTCAATGTCATATTTGGTTAATTTAGGAAAAATATATTTTCTTAATGTTGTATTTCTTCTTTTTGGTTAACAGAAGTAAATGTTGGTTCCTCAATTTATATTTCTGAAAAACAAATTTTCAGAAAACAAGATGTGGAAATCAGAGGTTTTACTACAGGTATAATTTATTGCTTTAAAACATCAATTTAAAAAAAAATTCCTCAGCAAGTATTACTTTTTATGAATCACGTGCAGTAATACAAGGACTTACATCGTTTGGCTGGTCATATTTTACATATTTCAGAAACTAAGGTACAAGTACCAGCTCAGAAAATGTCACCCAGAAATATAATTAATATGTGCAGAGATAGTACAGGTTCAGGAATTTTTCGGAGTACTTTTGGTGTACAGTATGATTTTATCACTTTAAGAATTACATTTTGAGGGAAATATGAGTATATAGTGAATGAATGGAAGGATGAAAAAGCAAAAAAAGTAAGTAGTCCTTTTGAAAAAGTAAAAGGTAAACACTGACAGCACTAAATTGCCAGAACTGTGTACTTCACTAACCTGCAATTGCTTGCTGTTGCCTTTGCTGTATCTCTCCAACTGACCAGTCATTCATATAGTCTGAGTTCTGAGATGAGGAGCCAAATGGGTCTCCCCCAAACCCGCCTCCTTGTAGGAGGGTACTTCTGCAATATAACATTAGTGGTGGGAGTCAGTTCCTTTTTCATAATCGATCATCAGTTTGAGCAAACCGACTGATGATCGATTATTAATCAGTTCAGACAAATATAAGCAATTATCAAAAAAATATGCAGGTATTCTCCTCAGTCATACTCAGTTACATACTGAAGTTATTTGGGAACACAGACTCATTATATAAAGCACGGAATGTGGTAAAAAATGGAAAAATCATTTTTGCCTATAACATAAAGGCATTCTGGAAAGAAAACAGTCATTATTATGATGTAATCGATAGTTGCCTTTGGTAATCGAGCGCTTGAAAGTGGCAGCAAACCGACTGACTTTCGATAAAACTCGATGATCAGCCCACCACTATATAACATGCCTAAAATATATCATCTGACCAAGCCTACTCTGTACTTTTGAAATCCTATCTTCACTTTCTCAAAAATATATATTCTAATCTTGTTGGATAATGAAATAAATAAAAATAACCTGAAAACTTATCATTCTGATAAAAATCAGTCATAAAGCAGTCATACAAAATTCTTAGAAACAATTTTAAATCAGCTGTTATATGACAGAGCATGAAATAATGTCAAGGTTCCCACACATTGGCCAAATTTCCAGGAAACACTGGCCAAATTTCCAAGAGTTTTCCAGAGGTTCATTGATTATCTGTACATTTTTCTACTCTTACACTGATTACTCTTCATATACATATGTACAATAAACATGAAATTACTTTTAAAAATAATTTCATCTTAATGAAAATAAGTGCATGTGATTCATAACTGCTTCAAGCTTACAGAATATCTATTATCATACATGTATATACATCCAATGACTTAAAAAGATTTTGCAATGGTCATGTTATAAAGGCGTGTCAGCTTGTGTACTGCACAGACACAGTGCTCAAAAACACTGCCTGCCAAATGCTGACTTTCCAGGAGTTTCTAGGAAGATTTTACACATTCCATAATGCAATTATATTCCAGGTCTTTCCATGAGGTGGGGAACCATGCATATGACTTAATAAATAGTATGACCTCACACACCTGCTATGGCTTTCATTACGGAATGCTTCATCCAGCTGGCGCTCCCTGGTGGATAAACTGTCTAACAGCATCTGTCTCCTCTCGAGTTCACGATGAGTTCTATATAATATTATATATAATAATATATATAATATTAATCTAGGATTATTACACATTATAAGATAGTAAAAGTCAATGTTTTAACACATGGTAAGAACATCTCAGGAATCTCAGGTAAATTTTTATTTAATAATGATTCAAAATGCATATGACCTCTCTGAAGCAATAGTAAATTACTCTTGATCCCATACCGTACAGAAAACACCCACTCAAATGAACAACTTTAAGACTACCAAATTTCTTAGTGTTACAGGGAATATCATGTTGGTTAATTATTTTCCAATTTGCTGGGTGGTCAGAAATTAGGGTTTTCATGTATATGCCACAAGAATTAATATATGAAGATCACTATTAAGTGTAAGAAAAAATTTCTTCTGATTCTGTTCAGTAGGCCTGGTTCTCTAGGAAATGTTCATATCAGCTCAGGTCCACAAATTTTTCACTTGAAAAATATATATATTTGATTGACAACAGAAACTTTCTTTATTTAAATAGTTTCACCTGGTACCACTGAAACTGTGAATAAGTAAGAAATACCACCTATTATTTAGTGACTGGTAACAATATTCCATAGAGAATATTACAATACTCAAGAGAGAGTATTAAGGTAAGCTATTTAGCAAATTATAGGTATAGAAAAATGAGGGAGAAATTTATGAAATCAATCAGCACATCTGATAATGTGCCTCTGTCTATAGTACTGATATATGAAGATTATATATATTTTTTAAAGGTGTCCTATATTAAATTATTTAATATTCAAATTTCTCTGTAATCACATCAGTTAACCTGCATCAACTGATATAACCTGATTATTCAACATATTATGCAAACCCTCTGTCCAATAACTTTTTAGTTAAGTGTTAAAACATACACTTGACGCTGTGTAGATGCCCTGAGTAAGTGCTCCTTGAGACATCGGATGTCCCTGGAAAACTTCTGCAAAGATGTTCTGATGTGAGCTGAACTCTGAAACAGGATATCATATGAGGATTAGCACAACATATCAGCCAAAGGCAAAAGTGACAAGGAATAGGTAGCTTTGTTATTAATTTCTTTAAAATAAAAAAAAAAAGAATCTACTCAAGTTAGTAATTTTACAGAAATTAAGCACTTTGGTTTTTATATGTATGACATATATAACATATATGAAGGTCTATATACTGGAACAAATCTCACATTATAACGTTTTAACAAATTCAAACTATAAACAATCAATAATTTATGGCTTCTACAAAAAAATCTCCATCTGCAAGCACACTAAAATTATCTTCTGCCTACATACATCTAATTATACATGAAATAAGGTTTATATAAATGAAGTCATTTGTTTTTCAGCAGTGTTTCAGCAGATTTTATTTTATTTACATTCTAACATGTGCTAAATTATGTGCAACAGAAAAAAAATAAAGTTTGCTTACCCTTGAATACCCAGTAGTGCCTTTTGGCTGTTTGTTTCTCTCATTTATCTTCTCAGCTATCTCTTGCCCAAGTTGTACACAGGCTTCATGGTCTGATAACCTGTATACAGAAGAAAATTGAAGTCCACTCCACTACAGAGGGATCAATCATTTCATGTAAATATTTTCAAAATCTTTGTTTTGTCAGTAGTAAGTACTCACATGGTAACCATCCAATATAAGACATATAGGTTATTATGCCCTTTTGAAATTACATTTTACAAGACATCTAAAAATAAAATTGGTTCTTCTTGAAAACTGCCTTATTTTATTGTAATATATATATATATAATAAATATATATATATATAATACAAAAAGAAGACGAATCAAGTATTTTCAGACATTTTACTACTACGTAGTTTCGTGCAAAATGTTGTTGCACTCATCAGGTAGGACTGTCTGACTGAAATGGACAAATTAATACATATATATATTTTGACAAAATACCCAAAACTTGGTATCCACAATAGATCATTTGTTACAATGTATCAACTGCTTGCAGTGCAGCTCTCTAGTAAAGATTATACAGTTCATAGTTGTAGATTCTCAGAATGTTTCAAGTGCTTGGCTTACAAAGTATTTAACAGTAAGTACTGTTTTCAGTAAAAAACAACATTTTTTTGCTAACTTTCTTGTCATTATATTCTGCCTTTAATATATAAGGTTCCTTTTCATAAACATAATATTTATTTGATTTTATAAATTATTTTTACCAGCAGGAATTTTACATTCCAGTATTTACTTTAATTTTTTATGAGGCGGTATCCAGTATACTGGATACTTACGCTGTATATATGGAAATAATGAAACATACACTACAGACATACAGTATAATATATATATATATATAAACAGATCAAAATCTGTAATTACCCCAGTTGCTATCAAAAATGAAGTTGTTGATATTGTAGAAAATTATAAATACTTAGGATGTATTATTGACAGAAATCTGAATTGGAAAGAACATGTGTTGAATCAATCCAAGAAAGCAAACAAAAGATTATATTACCTTTATTATCTAAGAAAGCTTAATATTGACAAAACCATAATTACCATGTTTTATAATTCAGTAATTTCCAGTGTCCTTACTTATTCACTGGAGTGCTGGTTTACAATTATATATCTGATAAGTTAAAGCAACAGTTGAATAATACCAGGAAGAGAAGTAGTAGAATAACTGGTACTTCTCTTGCCACACACCAGGTAATCTGTGAAACCAAAACAATGGCCTTCATATCTAAGGTCATGAATGACAAAACCTAGATACAATATTCTGCAGAACAACTCGTTTTAAACAAGGGACCTATGGGTCACGGCGCTCAGCTGTTATATATGATAAAAAATATGATTTAGAAATGAGGCACATGCAGGTTTAGTGTTGTAATAAAAATAAGCTGTATTATGAGTTGTTGTTCTTTAGCTTATGTATGATTTTGATAATACCTTTGGAGACAGGGAAGAGGATTGATTTCATTTATATTATTAACAAATGGAGTACTATTGTCACACAGATTTTGACTTGGCCATATAACTTATAAGCAGAACATATAATATAAGAGTTTAACTATTTATTAAAAAAATTACAAATATTGTCCCAAACATAATTTTTATTAAAAATAATAAGAGAATCGTATGATTTTTTTAAATGAAATATAACTGAAATGATTATTAAAATAATATTAAAGAATATATTCATGAATGCATTCATGAATACATTTTGAAAGTATTTGCACTGGTATTCATATACTTTCATTTTTACCTGAATTCCCATTCTTTATGCAAGAAATTTTATAATGGAGTACATATTCATATTAGTATTTAATTTTCAGTTGCAAAGTATTTGCACCATATCTGGTATTTATATAGTTTTCACCAAACAATGATGTTGAGAATCCAGAATATACAAAATTCACACAATTAAATAATGATCATAAGTACCTGGTTTTATGGCTTTTATTTATATTAAAAAAAATAATGTAATATATTCATTTTGGACTAATTTCACATCAATGTATACATAAGACACAGTAGGAATCTAGATTAATATTATCAACTGCATCTTTGTCTATCATTAATTTCCTTCATATGATCCCTAATGATTAGTAATGAATAATATGATTTACTTTTTTATCATTAAAATTGAACTGAAAAATACTGCATGGTGTTATTTGGAATATGTGACATTCTATCAATCGATATAAGATTCTTATATCATCAGTAACTGCGAGTTCATTTCCTGTTATTATAAACTAACAAATTTCTTCTTTAATTTGTTATTAAAATCAATAAAAATTTATTAATTTATTGTTTATTGTTATGTTGTTGGTAAAAACTACTAGATGAGTTGGGTTGGACACCTGGATCAACTGTGGCTGGCCATAAGCTGCCTGGCTGCCCCAGTGAATGCCTCACGTCAAGCATGCATAATTTGCTGAAAGTTCAACAAGGTCAACATACAGGTGACTCAAGAGGGGCTTGAGAGAGCCAAGGTCTGACATGGTCTCATAAAAACATTAATAAAAGCTACAATTTTTGGCCAATTTCCTTCAGCTTGCTAAACTAAAAAGCTGAAATCCTTATGCGTGCATGATATGAAAATTGAATCAACAGTGCTCACAGGAAACAAACGTGCCATGGTCAAAGTTGGGCAAAATTTAAGGTACTAATTTTATATTTATACTAATAACTTATAAAATTTGAAAAATTCAGAAATAATTTTGGGTTTTCAATTGAATCTTGATTAAATAATGTTACATCCCTGACAAAAAATCTCTAGCTTCAGCAATCCCCTTGTAAAGGGAGTAAATATATTTCTTGATTTTTTACAATGTGCATTATGTTTGGGCCCATAACTTAAAACAATTACGCAATACCGACATCATTTGTGCTTTGAGAATGTATAGAAAAATATATATATTATATATGATTAAAGTCAGACCAGTGGTTTTGATATTAGGCAGTCTTGAAGTGTAACAATGGAAAAATGAAGTTTTTCATTAATATCTCGAAGGTATTAAGTCCTAGTGACCAAATTCTTGGCATGGTAAGGGATTTTGGAGACATCTAATTGTATGCCAATTTTAGGAACTGAGAGCTGAAGATGGGGAGCTAAGCTCTTGCAAACTGCATAACACAAGTTGATGTAAACAATACTGTAATGTCTACATTAGTTCGTATCCTTCATTAGTTCGCACACTATAAATTTCTTGAAACATATTTTTCTATAATACATATATGAATTCGTACACCAACATACTGTGCCGATATTAGCTATTGCCGGTGACCACCGGCGGTCCGTATGAACCATATATGTTGCTGTGATTAAAATGGCTTTGCATGCTGAGATGAATCAAATGTCGACGCTGTTCACCTGATAACAAGACATCTTTATGTCCTAGTGCGTGACAGTACCATGATCGAAACAATTTTATCAGATTTGCGACTTCATGTTTGTAAACATTTATCGGAACAATTTTATCAGATTTGCGACTTCATGTTTGTAAACAGGAAAAACTGTCACTTAACTGATACCGATGGGCCATCTTTGCTTCAGACTTGTTACAACATGAATGTGATTTGAACAATAGAACTCGTGGTAAAAAATGTGTTTTAATCGATAATATATTGTTTACTTAATAATAGAATAAGAAGGATTTGTAACTGGGACAAAAATCACATTAGCTGATGATCATATACTGGTAATCCACTCGGGACAAACCTCGCACGGACCACTGATCACAGGCATGACCTGGTGCTGCAAGACATCAAAGGTTAAATGAAGATCGTCAGAGTGCTTTGAACCGCAGCTACAAAGGATATACCGCTGTCTTCTAGAGTTTTTATTTGATAAATCCCGGTAATGTCCGTGAAATAATTTTTTTTTTTTACCCCGCTGTATGAATCTTATTAGAATCTCCCAAATAAAAACTTATATGTGTTGCGTTGGCATCTGTGGCCGATTGGTTACAGGCGCATGAACGGTTAGAAAGTTAACCTTATTTCCCTGGTTCAAACCTATCACTTTTTTTCTCCTTTTATGTTATTCCCCCGTCTCAATTTAGAAATATTATAAACATATATTTTTCATTTATTTCTTTCCACTGGAATTACCAAACTTGTAAAATAAACATTTAATTTATTGAAATATATATATAAATCTGGTGAGATTACATATTCACAGCTGTAATAAGTTCACTTGCCGCCAGGTGGCACCCGGATTTAATTTCATTAACGCCCTGAGAAAATCACCATTGCTTTTTTTAGGGCGTATTCTGATATCCATACAAATATGTTAGTAAATAAATTAAATGTTGCCATGAATTATTACAAAACAATAGCCCATTTTCTTATGGCTAATGATGCTACGCACCGATGTACGCCGTGAGAGACCCCTGGCTAATGATGTTTTCCTTTCATGTCCAAACTGTGAAACCCTTCGAAGATCGTTGCTTGTTTGTTTACCAATTATTTATTTGATGTGTAATATTAAGGTGATCAGTGACTCCTGTCAATTTTGTTTGCACCATAGCCGTGATCAAATAAATTTGTTAACATACTAATGAGGTACAAATTTAACAGTTTGGGGTAATAAATTACTGTAGTTCCATTGCTGGTAGCTGGATTTTTTGACGATCTTTATGATCTATTGTGCCGGTCTGTGGGTTACAAATGTTTAGTTTGTTCCGGCCGGCAGTACAGACCGTCCCCGGCGGTTACCCCCGACCGGCGCGGCTAAAACCCTGTATATATATATATATATATATATATATATATATATATATATATATATATATATATATATATATATATAAAACACTGGTTTATAAAATGCCAGTTACAGGATATAATGGATATCTTTTTCGTCACCAGCAGCGCTCACATATATTCCCGAACAAATGTAAAATAATAATTAACATGAGGGTTGCCGTACATCCATATGTTAAATGGTGCTTCAAAACTTGAATAAAATCTACAGTTTTTGATCAACTGGTTTCAAATTTTTGGTGTTAACAGACAAAATGCTAACATAAACATGCTGTGAAAATTAAATCCACAGTACTTACAGGAAAAAACGTGCCATGGTCAAAGTTGGGCAAAATTTAAGGTACCAATTTTTTATTTTTGATAATATTTCAAAAAATTTAAAAGATTTTGATCTAATTTTGGGTATACAATTTAATTTTGATTAATTAAAGTTATATTACTGGAAAAAAAGTCCATAGCTTTAACATTTTTTGTGTTAAGTGATCAAATATCTTTCCTGATTTTTTACAAAATGCATTATGTTTGGGCCCATAACTTTTTTAAATTATATAATACAGACATAATTTCTGGCATGTACATAGGAACTATATAGGGGAATATTCATGTTAAATATGAGGAAAAACAGATGAGTAGTTTTGACATTAGGCAGTCCTGAAGTGTAAAAATAGGTTTTTAATAAAAAATCGAGGTTTTTCTTAATTTCTCAAAGGAACAAAGTTGCAAAGACCCAGTTTTCGGCTTGGTAGGAGAACTTGGGGACATCTAAAATTATGCTGAATTTTGGATTCCTAGGTCTTACGGTTTCAAAACGTGCCACATCTACGGACGGACGGACAGACGGACGGACGACGGACAATGGACCACGACTATAGCTCAGATGACTTATAGTCAGCTGAGCTAAAAATCTCTCGTACCACACAGTATTAAACTTTTTAACTCACAACCCTCTTAGAAATTTAATGTCTTGAATTATGTGTTTTACCTGCAGATTTATCTGTTTTATCATTTTTACATGCTTAATTTTACATGCATAGTCAATAAGTTATGTGTGATTTTTATGTACTTTTATGTATTATTTTTATGTATTTATCTATCTATTTACTTATTTATTTCTTATGTAATGAATTGCAAGTCAACAACAAATTCCTGGAACTGAAGGCTAATAAATGTTATCTTATCTTATCTTATCTTATCTTATATCAACCCTAATCTTTAGGCAACACAATCTTTGCCTTCATAATTAAATTTATAACTTTATATAACAGCACTGATGTCTCTGTGCACAGGTGAATTATGACAAGCCCAGTATTCACTGATAACAAACTTGATTGGCAACATACATAAATAACTGACTGCCTGTCTGAGTCAATATGTGAAGCTGTCAATGTGAAAAAAACTGTTTAACAACAATCAGTCAACATTCAACAACACTGTCAACAGTGAAACTTAGAAGGGGCAAATATGAAGAAATTGTGGGAATAATATTGTTCATCTATGTTTAATTAAATAGCTTTATCCACACTAATGCAGAAAGTGTGTTTTTCATACCATCGACCGGTTTCACCCGACATGTCTGCATCTATTCAGTGAACAGATCTCTCAAAAGCTTTTTCCATCACTGTCACGGGATACAAATAAACAGGAAAAAGTTGTAGTCCCAGGATTGACCGTCAGATGGCAATAATGTTGTACCCTCCAAAGATATTGCATGACAAAGCGGTTGAGTCATTTTGATATTTATCTCAAATTAACAATAATATAATGACAAGCATTGTGCCATATTCATAAAAGTCTTTATTTAAAAGACAAACTGGATGAATGATAAACAGAAATCACATAGGGAGATCATTCGTAATAAATGTTGACACCTGACGGGAGAGAGTTTGATTTTGACATTTATAGACTGGCACCTACTTATTATACCAGCTTTGTATATAGTAGCAGGAATCCAGTTTATTAAGCCAGAGTGATTTATGGTCGGTAGATGGCGCTGGATCCAGTTTGTAGCAGACGACACAAGTTATATAATCCCGCTTTACATGAAAAAATTACAAGAATTTAGGTGATCATCAAAGATTTACAACTGTAGCTTTTGGAAAAGAATTAAGATTACAGAGAAATTCAAAATCTTACACCGAATATGGCCATGGAAGAAGATCAAGTGGTCCAAGAACATATTGACGAAGAGGCAGACGAAGATGTGAGTGCCCCGCCCACACGACATCTGTCTTCAAGTTACAGCCGTACTGGCACTGCAGTTATTGCCGGTTAACCTTCATGTGCTGATACTGATACTAAAACTGATAATGATACTGATAATTTATACGACAAAATTTTTCTTAATGAAAAAATAGGCTGTTTATACTTGAATGAAACCACAGTTTTTTTCAGCGACCGTGACCGTTCAGAAATAGCAGGAGTTCAGTATTTGCTTGCGTTTATCGTTCATCATTTTAAATATTAAAGAGACTGATTAAATATTAAATAATGTAAGGGGGCGGGATCTGTCGAACTTCCAATTTCCTGTTCCAGACCGAAGCCAGAATCCTCATAAAAAATACTAACTTATGATAGAAAGCTGACTCAACCATGATTTTTATTTGACTAAAAGTACAGGTAAAAGGATATTATGGCATTTTATTCATTTTTACTTACAGGAAACCTTCTATCAGGATATAGATTTATTGCAGAATCAAGGAATTGTAAGTACCTTTTTTATTGATTCTTGAATATATATAAAAGTACTAATTAGGAAAGTGGCATGCTAACACTAGTAACAGGCCAATCATGCAATTTGTGTAATTACTATGATATTGTAATGCCAATTATGGCACTAAAATACTAATAGATTATGTAACTTTTAGTTAATTACTAATAACTACTGTTATTTAACATTTCACAGGTTATTGTATTAGATTTTAATATTATAGATATAAATCAGGTATATCTTTAGATGCTAAATAGATATTTTTTTCTTAACAGAATGCAGCAGATATAAAGAAACTGAAACAAGCTGGGATATGCACCATAAAGGTAAGAAATTTAAATATGTGCCAAAATTCTGGTAAATTCAAAACTTTGTTAAATGTACTTATTGCTAATTTGTGGCATTTGAGGAAAGATATAATGGCTATTTTTAAATTGAATAACATAATTCCAACACATTTGATAAAAACAGTTATATTTACAATCTTTCAAAATATTATTAGTCTTTGATTTCTTTTGTTTTTAATATACATCAATTTAATATTTTTTCTTTTGAACATGCTCTAAATACAAAGTTCCACTAAAATTTATCTGCAATACTCTCAGAAGAAAATCAGTGAATCAATGAGCCCTGAGTTTCCTATGTAAAAAAGTTTACCCTGTAGATATTTTCATGCAGAATAAACATGTGTCTAGTGCATTCATAAGATAATAAATTATGACAATGTAAACAGTATAAAGCCATTTAAGACCTCACAATTTCAGGGAATCCAAATGACAACAAGGAAAAGACTGTGTAATATAAAAGGTCTGTCAGAAGCCAAAGTGGACAAAGTGAAGGAATCTGCAGCTAAACTTGCAGGGGTAATTGTTATTTATTTTTCATAAGTTTAGATCTATTGTACACCATAATATACATTTTGAAATTTTGCATTTATCAAGTGCATAGTATTTTTTTTGTTTACTGTTATCTTCTAGCAGCTTTGCATCTCTCTGAAAAACCAAAGAGTCATTGGTAAGAAGTGAGCAAAACTTTAGTTTTTTTTTACAAAGTTACTTTTTATTCTTTTCAAAATATCACCTATTTACCAATTTTAATATAAAATGTATTTAAAGACTCTTATTTAAATAACATGTGTGACATTGTGCTTGGATTAACCTAATGTCAAATATTAAAAATGGGTTTTATATTCAAAGATATTATTAAAAATGTACTTTTGATTATATAGATAATTATTTGATGAATTTGATATCAGATAAATCCTCAGGGCACTTTGCTACATACAAGTTTGTGAAGATAGCACTGAATGTTTCACAGGAAGGTGGTTTCCTGACAGCACTTGAGTATGCAGACAAGAGGAAGCAATGCTTCCGCATCACCACTGGCAGTCAAGAACTGGAGTTTGTATTTTCATATCATCTGTTTACTCAAATCTTTAGTAATAGCTTACAGTTACATTAAACTTTAAATTTATTTTAGTTTGAGGCTTCTTAAGGTATGCACCTCTGCATGTTTTGTTGTCTGTAAGTTTAGGAAACTGTTAAATAAACTTACAGCCGAGGACTCACAAATGTCAAAGCTTGTTTCGCATTGTTCCATTCAGAAGCACATTTCTTTGTTTTTAGCTATAAATGCCTGCCTCTAAATATTTCAGCAATTATTGCAGCAATAAATAGCCTATCTCTAAATGTTTCAGCCAAGTTCGTAACTATAATAGCCTGCCCCTAAATTTTTCAGCCAAGGTTGTAGCTGCAAATGAATGCTTCTAAATGTTTCTGCCAATTTTGTAGCTATAGATAGCCTTTCTCTTGATCTTTCAACCAAGTTTGTAGCTATAAATAGCCTGACTCTCAATGTTTCAGCTGTATGTGTAGCTATAAATAGCCTGCCTCTTAGTGTTGCAGTTGTGTGTGTAGCTATAAATAGCCTGCCTCAATGTTTCAGCTGTTTGTGTAGCTATAAATAGCCTGCCCCTCAAATGTTTCAGCTGTGTGTGTGTAGCTATAAATAGCCTGCCTCTCAATACTTCAGCTCTGTGTGTGTAGCTATAAATAGCCTGCCTCTCAGTGTTGCAGTTGTGTGTGTAGCTATAAATAGCCTTCCTCTCAATGTTTCAGCTGTGTGTGTGTGTAGCTGTAAATAGCCTGCCTCAATGTTTCAGCTGTTTGTGTAGCTGTAAATAGCCTGCCTCTCAAATGTTTCAGCTGTGTGTGTGTAGCTATAAATAGCCTGCCTCTCAATGTTTCAGCTGTGTGTGTAGCTATAAATAGCCTGCCTCAATGTTTCAGCTGTGTGTGTAGCTATAAATAGCCTGCCTCAATGCTCAGCTGTGTGTGTAGCTGTAAATAGCCTGCCTCAATGTTTCAGCTGTTTGTGTAGCTATAAATAGCCTGCCTCTCAAATGATTCAGCTGTGTGTGTGTAGCTATAAATAGCCTGCCTCTCAATGTTTCAGCTGTGTGTGTAGCTATAAATAGCCTGCCTCTCAATGTTTCAGCTGTGTGTGTAGCTATAAATAAAATAAAATCAATGTTTCAGCAAACTGATGGGTGGAGGTGTTGAGAGCATGTCTATAACAGAAGCTTTTGGTGAATTCAGAACTGGCAAAACTCAGCTGTCACATACATTGTGTGGTAAGTCAAAACAATATTGTTGTAAGTACATGATTGTCCCAGTTACAGCATGTTTATAAAGTAAAATTGAAAACTTCAAATTTTGATCTCTTGCCCATGGCATTGACACTAATGACTCAAATGATCCTACTGTTTGTTAAAAAAACAGCAGAAAGGAATTTTAAAGATAAGAGAAGATATGATTACATATAATACAGTTATAAAATCAATAAGAGTTCTGAATAGAATTACCCAACCAAACATTAGATTTAAACCACATCAAAACAATGAGGAAAAAAACTTCACATCATAATAAAGTTTATCTCATGTAAATGATGATTCTTCTTTTTGTATTTGATAGGTTTTTATCAGACATAATATTCAAGGATCTCTCAAGAAACTGTCACATGTTAAAACTTATTTATAATACTTATTTATGTTGAAGAAAATTGTCTGGTAATATGTATAACATTTATACCTCTTATTTTCAAACAGTTACCTGCCAGCTTCCAGGGGCAAATGGATACATGGGAGGAAAGGCAATATTCATTGACACAGAAAACACATTGTATCCTTGATAAAGTCTGTATAAATATGGAAGACAACCATCTACTTTCTTAATAAAAAATACTTGAATGCTTTCAAATCAAGTTTTCAACCTAACTCCATTGATGCTCCTTTATTCTTTACTTTTAATTTTCATAAATTTATTTTGATAAAAGCAGGGCTTATGCTGACTCCTATATTTTTCTAGTTAATCAAATGTCTCCTTAAATTTCCTACCTTTTCCAGGATTTAGACCATAATCCTCTATAATTTCTTATATTTTTCACTGCACAATCATGTTTCTGATATAAGTGTTATTGCTAAACAATTATTCTTATTCAGATCTGTTATAATTGGACAGGTAATTAAGCTCTTCAGCAGAATTGTCCTGGTGGGTATTGCAGTTATACACGTGTGCAGCCCTCTAAACCAAATTAACAGACCTTCACATGCTGCTGGGAGAACTGATGGTCATGGCAAGTTGTGCAGTGAAAACCCCTATTCTTTTCCTATATTTTTTGCTCAAAGATGCTCCTGTTAAAATTCCTATATTCCTTCAGGAGCCCTGGGTAAGCCCGGTAAATGTCCATTTAAGGGATGAAAATCCCAGATTTGGTCATTTTGCTAGACATAACTCCATGTTTGACCTTGACATTTAAACAGCCGCCCTGACAGGCTCAGGGACATAGCAGATAGGTTCAACCTGGACCAGAATGCTGTGTTAGACAATGTGCTTTATGCCAGAGCTTACACAAGTGGGTACTTTTATTGATTTCTTATAAAACACAATGTTCAACTATTTGTTGAACTGTTAGCAACTCAGTCATTAAATGTTATTGATGTACTTAATTTCATCACAGACATAAAAGTGTCAGTTCCTTTTTACAATTTTAAATTGTAAAATAAAAATACATTATATTTAGTTTTAATTTTATTAATGCAAAGTATAATAATCCTTATAACGATTCACAGTTTGTTTGGTTTTATGAGAACTAAAGTGAAATAAAATTAGGAGGTTCTGATCGTGAATCTTAATATTTAGAAATAGTCTTTATACATTTAATTCAGCATGTACTGATTTTAAATAAAGAATGCTTCCTTATTAAAATTTCAGCACTACTGCCATCATTTTCATTCTTTTTCACATAAGGTGAACATCAAGTGGAAATCTTGGACTTTGTGGCAGCTAAGTTTCATGAAGAAATGGGCATTTTCAAACTTCTGGTTATTATGTTTCTTTCAAATTTACATTGCTTCATATATCAGTTATAGTTTGTTCAATGAATTTGGTTCTCTTATTTGAGAGATTATATTTTATTTTGATTTTCATATGGATCATATTCCTTGTTTATTCAAGAAGGCTGGTATTAAAATATGGCAATTATAAATAATTGACAGACCACTTTGAAATACAAAGTTGATACTTTTATGGAAAATAGTAGGCAATGAACAATCCTTGCAGTACATGTTTAGCAACTCACTTATAAAATCATTTTGCATTTTTGATTACTTTGTGATATTTTTACCCTGAACTTGTACTTCCTTGACAAGTTGATTGAAAACATTGGGTTTCATCATTTAGGTTGTGGATTCTATTATGGCACTATTCCGGGTGGACTTCAGTGGCCGTGGGGAACTGGCTGATAGGCAACAGAAGCTGGCTCAGCTCTTGTCCAGACTACAGAAAATATCTGAAGGTTTGAGTTCTTCACAATGTTAACAAAGCTAGACTTTCTAAAAAAAAATAAAAAACCTTAGTAACAGAAATAATTGCAGATAAAATTAATTACAATTTATCTCTGTATAGTAGTGCATTTTGAAATATATATCATTGTCAAATGCACACTTATTTTGGTAAGTTTTAGTGGAACAGAATATTATTTATATCCTCTGCAAAACTGATTATTTTAGATGTATAACCTGATGAGGTATCGTTACAGATATGTAGATCTTTTTATAAGAGATATGATCAGTTATATAAATTTTTTTTAACAATATTTTTGTTACTTTTTATTTTAGATTTCAACCTACCCATAATTGGGAACACACAATTATTATTAAAACCCTAAATACAACTATAAAATTGCTTTGTAAATTTGTGGATGTATTTATTCTGCTTTGTTTTTATTATCTCATATTTGATTTGTGAAGGAAACATTTTGTTTGTTGCTAACACTGGTGATTAAATTGTAAATCTTTCAGAATACAATGTGGCAGTGTTTATCACAAACCAGATGACTGCTGACCCTGGTGCCACCATGTCGTAAGTAAAGTATCATAATGATACCACATGCACACACTGCAGCTTGGGCGCATAAGGCTTTACTTTTCTTTGGATACATACTGTGATGGTTTGGTAGTTTATGTTATTCAGGGGATCTTGATATTATTTAGTAGAAGGGGGGAATGGGGGCAGGGGTTTGTTAAGTGAAATTCCAAGCTCTGAATGCCAGTCATTGACCAAGAAGTGAAAACAAATACTTGCCTCAAACTTTGAATGTTAAACACCAAATACCTGGTTATCATGTCAGTTTCTTATAAGAGTTAATATTTCTAATAATTTGAAATTAATTTCATAGTGATGAAAAATTATATAGAATGGTTCTAAGAAAATGTTCTTATACTTGCCTCAGGACGGTATAATTATGGGTATCCCTATGTACAAGTTTCAGGGGGTACTTATTATTCCACTAGTAAGGAAAAGTTGTTAAGCTTAATTGTTTAAGGAATATAACTGTGAGAAGTGATTGATCAAATGTGATAGTAAACAAACATTTTAAATCAGTTTTGGCGAAGTATACCTTTCATATATAAAACACCACAACAGCAGTTTTTTTCTAATATGATTCTTTGGCGTTATTTAAATTGTCCCCAGTGTGTTGTTCATCTTACTGTGTATTTGACCCGGAGTTCAAATTTTGAGCCCCAGGGATATGTTATGTGGTAAGAGGTGTTAATATCTATTATAATTAATTACTGATTTTAACGCAATATTTTGGTACACATAAGATCAGTTACCAGTTCAGCAGATGGAAAGACAGATAGAGCGACAGAGAGAAATGATTATAGCCTAAATTGGTGTACCAACGCATTGTCTACCATTGTAAGACAGGTGTTTGGATTCCGATCTCCATATGTCGGTTAGCATATAGGTTTAGAAAAGAAGCTGATAAATGAGTATTTTAATGGACATAAATTCTGAATGCAGACAACCAGTGATTACTATAGACTGGTATAATTGTTATAGCCATGTGAACGTAAACTTAATCAAGGAAGGCAAAATAGATTCTGTTATTATAGGCATCAGCAGAAGCCAGGTTTAGATCTGGATGACAGTGTAAAATTATATAAAAGTCAAAGGTACGGTGAATACCGGCCTGCGCATGAGGCAGTAATTTAGGACAGGAAAACTGTACCAAAAGTGAGTCAGTAAGTAGCTGGGTCACACAGAATTGATCAGGAGACAAATATATACCCTGAATATATTATTATCAGGAATATAATGATATTACATGAGTTTTAGGTAAAACAAGGAAAAAGTTTGTGCGTAGGCGAAAGCCGAAGCCATATATGGTTATCTAAACATTCAGGTATGTCATAATGACACATATCCAATATCCAATAGAAAAAGTGTAAGATGATGTAAAGGTTTGTGACGTAATAATACTGATACAAAATCCTGTGTTGGGCTGGGAACTGGCAGACAGACCCACGCCATCATCAACATGTAAACCAAGACAACTGGAAATAAACAGCACAATATCCAACTTGGACTGTCTCAGTTATTCACCTGACGCGCCGTGTGACTGTGTTATGGCCAGGGAAGAACTCCCCTAATTCCCCGTTGTAACACATTGGTGGAGAAGTTTTCCTTGGTTTGAAATGTGTGATATCACAGAGGTCATGCAAGCTCCTCAGTGTTGTCAGTGCCTAAGTTACAAGCATCAAACTAAGGTCTCCTTTATCAGTCTTTTTTTTAATTTAAGGTTTCAAGCAGATCCCAAGAAGCCAATTGGTGGTCACATCTTGGCACATGCATCTACAACCAGAATAAGTCTCCGGAAAGGAAGAGGAGAAATGAGGATAGCTAAAATTTATGACAGGTAACAGCACACATGAATTATTTTCTGTCAGTATCTATGACAAATGTGAGAAATTATTGAGGATTTGTTGAATAAATAGCTATCAGCAAATTGAATACATAGTCCAATAGCTTGTCTACCTGTCTTTAACTTCCTTTTGACATGTTATTTTTTTTTTTTCTAAAATTGGTTATGGGAATTTTTATTTAAGTCAAGTGTGCAGTGTATACAAAATACATGAGAAGATAGCAATGCTTAAGACTTTATCAAGCAAGCTGAAATACTATACTGTTTGCTATTATTAATTCAACAAATAAAACAAAGGTAAAACTGCTGCTTTGCTTTATTCAGCTGGAACTCTTTCTACCATATTTAGTTGCAAAACAGTAATGAATATTTCCCAAATGTTATAAAAATGACCTGAATATGCAACATTGGAATTAGGTTACTCACATATTCTTACTTCATTTCAACAAATGCATTGAACCAGATTCTCATTGCAGTCCTGATCTGCCAGAAAATGAAGCAACATTTTCAATAACACAAGGTGGGATAGCTGATGCCAAGGAGTGAAACAAATACAGAGGAAGAGCCATGCCACAGTGAAAGGGATGTGGACCAAACTGTGCCAAGTGTTTTCAGGATAAACAAAATTATCTGAAGACACCATATTAGTTAAGACATGTTGGCCCTATAGTACGAATAAGCTGACATTTTTTTAATCACAAATAAATGTTTGTCATGAGTCTTTGTACTGCACTTGAATTCAGCCACCGAATAATCTTTCTGGATATTATAACCAGTCGCTATGGTGTACAAATTTAGTTAGATTTAAATAAGTATGGACTGTGGTTGAAGTCTGCTAAATTGCTTTGGGTTTGATTAACAGTAATTGCGTTTGAGCACGAGTCATGCCGAATATATCAGGTGTATATGGTTTTATGTTATTTGGAATTTCCTATTTACATGTATGTGTAATCATGCTGTATGTCCATAATGTTGGAAAATTTCAGTTGTCAAAAACAACAAAGTCTGGAAATACTGGTAAAGGTACTTTTTATTAGCTGCATATAAAGTTTTACATATTTTCTCAATACAAAATATTAACATCTTGAAAGGCAAAGCAATATTTACAGCTCCTTACTGCAAGCACTATATGTTAATTTATTACACTGAGCACAAGGACTATGTACAACTCCTGCAAATACACAGATAGCTTATGTACAAGTTGGACATATTGAGAGACTGAAGAGTAAAACAGTACAATTATCAAACACAACCTAACAATCATTACAGAGAACACAGAAGTGAGAAGTTGTCATATGGAGAACAGATTTGCGCTTTTAATAATAAAATCACATAAAGAACAGTTTGAAATCAAGATTTTTTAAGAGATCCTTTCCATGACATGATATACTGGGGTGTTTCAGACAAGCTCCTCAGATGGGAATGTTTTGACCGAATCAGTTTTAGGTAAATTATCTGAACATGATAACTAAACCATACTTCTGTGAAACATTCAATCTTTTCATCAATCTAATATCTAGCTTAGACAAAGTTAAAATCACAAGCCTTTAGTTCCAGTGAACTTAATTATAAGAGCACGCATTGTCAGAAAAGAATAAACTGGGGTCTACCTGATCCATATTTTTACTCTTTGATGAAATACAAAGGACAGTTCTGCAATGTGAAGGATAAATGTCACCTCCTGTTCCTTCAAATTCTTCTCATACTAGAGTTGTTCTAGCTCAGGCAAGGTATACTGTATTCAGACAAATTTTACAAATTAGTATACAAGCACACCTAAAGCCAAATGAACTCTATAACACATCAAAACAAAAAGCAATTACTGTTTTTACCATATAAAATCTGCATATTTGCACAAACTGTGCATATGTCAGTTGCAATATAAAGTCCAAAACTGATCATTTTACCAACTGATAGATGAAACAGATACATAGAATTTGGAATTAGGTCTATCATGAAAGGCAGTTTGTTTTTAAATATCAAAAGGGGGAAATGTTTCAACTGGTGTCTGCAGATCTTTGTATACTGTAAAATAGCAAATAATATGTAATCAGACAATTGAATAGCACAGTAGCTAACTTGAATTTCCAGGTTTCTCTTGCTTGACAAGGGCACTGTGTCAAACTGGCTCTGTGTGAATATTCACCATTAGTATATAATACTATCTCAAATATTATAAGTCAAGACTACATTTATAGCTCTCCGAAATGAACACCACCCTTGTGATTCTGAATACTTTATTCCTTAAATTTTCTGTATCTGAACTGTTAAGTGACAGAAATCCCCAATTTTATTATATTATAAATCAACTACATTGGTTTTGGCAAAGAATTAAATTATGTTTCATAATATATTACTGACATATGGTAGAGCTAACAGACTAACATTTGAGGGTTCTTATCACTTGTGATTCGGCATAAAATACAGGATGAATCCTGAATTGCATATATCATTGCATAAACCTTTGTGCAGAGTAAAATATTCCAATATCCTGTAATATTTAATATTATAATCTTTTTCAGCCTGTTTACATCTGTTAGCCTTACAATAAGTTTGTCTGGCGTCATCATGTATGAAGCAAAGTTCACACTGACAAATCTCTCCCCCCCCCCAACACACATATGCCCCCAGAATTTTATTCCCCCAGCAGACTTATTTATCAAAGTGACATGAGGTAGACACCCTGGGGAAGCTTTGGGTAAAACTACTCATAAACATCCATCTAGGAGTAAACTGTCCAGGATATCATTTCCTGGAGGCAAACCTGTCATACTGTGAACCAGTCTGACCTTTCGTGCATACAAATTCTGTGTAAAAAGCACCATCCTGGCAAACTAAGCAGCTTACCTATTCTGTATAGTAAACATTCTTTTTAAATTGCAGACATGTTGTAATACTTTCACTATGTTTGCAGGCGTTATGATATGTTGGCACAGGTAAAGCATAAGCACAAATTACAGAATTGAGATTACTGCAATGAGATTAATGACTGTTGGATGAAGATAAGCTTTGTGACATTAAAATGTTATAATTTTCAATAAAGAATACTAATATCACTTAACTATGGTTCTGACTTAATATAAAATACATTGAAAAATCATATGGTGATTTGATTACTTTGTAATTACATGCTCCAAACAATTACATAAAACTATATCCTTACATCACTTCTATACAGTATAATACTCTTTCTGTTGAGTTAATTTCTAAAATGTTGAAACAAATAAAACCACAAACACATTGAGAATTCAGTGTCTCAGATCTTGGTGAAAGATTAAGTACTTTACAGGTGCTGCCTTTGTAGATGTTGCCCTGTCATTGCACAAGATTTAGACTACAGCAGTAATCAATACATCTGTTGTTTTATACAGTCAAGACTAAGAATTAGCCGTCTCTAATTTCATTCTTTATCATACATCATAACTTAGGTGTGGTAATGTAGTTGCTCATTAAGTACCATGAAATATGTAAACATGAATTTTTTTCAATGACCGGTATTGATAAAGTATAACAACTATGCTAACGACACATCACAGTGGAAACTAGCTGTTCACTATTGGCTTTAATGCTCCTCTGAATTTCTAAGCAACATAAAAATTATAATCAAATTAACAACTGTATCATAGAAACATTGACAACAGTCAGACCTTAAACCAATGCCCATCGGTAAAAAACATCAAGGTCTCTACTGGTAGTATTGTGTGGAAAATGATTTTCTGAAATATTTTGCTAAATTTCTGCACATTCTGAACAAATAAATTTGTGATGATATATGCCATGTTAATAAAGTAACAGACACAGGTTTTTTTCTTCCAGGAATATTTATAAGGCTACATGTTCCTATTAGTGCATACCAATTAAACAACATTTATAGTCTGAACTCAGGATATCTTTTGGACATGCAACTAAATTCTGATACCACAATTCTGGCCTGAATAACAAGATCTCAAAATATAAAGCTGTTCAGTTTCAAACCAGTAACTGTACAGAAAGACTTTTGTTGGCCTCCACTTAACAGTTAAATGACCAAAACTCTTTTTTTTTTCTTGAATATGCCAAATGTATAAAGATCAAATGCATGAACAGACTTTCTATGCTGTCTGGGGTTATGCACCTACAGCCAATAGAGGTAGACAAAACATTTACTGTGAAGAGAGGGTGTTTACAGCTAATGACCTCTGACCTCTATGTATATCAATAGAACCCTTGGATCTTAAAGATTGATCTTTACTGGCTTACATGGATGTGGTTGATTCAAACAGTCACAAAAGTTGTGAATCACCTTTTCACTGTTATAATCACACTTATTCAGGTGGATGATAAACATGTAGTGTGGACTAAAGAAAATATATTTAATCAGACGTTGTAGAATCTACCTTGTTAACAGTGAACTAGGCATTTGAGTGAGGATCATTGAAAATCCACTAGACTAAATATTCTACTTATCACAGATGAAACATTTCAGTCTCTTGAGCACACCCAATAAACTTTGAATAAAGAACTATGCATATTACCATGTTACATTTAAATCACCTCATTTTTACAATGATACACCTCTATCACATGGCAGGCTGCAATCCAGATTAAACCCACATTCATTCTAAATAAACATTCACAGAGTTATACGTGGACTGATTCAATGTGGACTGGTTTTAATCAGAGTTCCTGAATGTCAAGACAAAACAAAATTTCCAGGACATTACAAGGATTGTCAAGGATTTAGGAGAAAATTTTGTTCTAAATTTAATAACTAACTGATAAATGTATTAAAATTACATATTTTGCATTCACATATGGTCGATTCTTCTTCTGGCCAACCTGTAGTAACAAAAGGCAAAGCTGTTAAACCAATGAACGTGTATCACTTCTTTAGTTTAAATTTTATCTGAATAGGTTTAAGTTGGTAAATCTAATTATAACAAAATATAATGGTGTTGCAGACCAGTTAAGAATTTCAAAAATGTGCACATAAATGTTTCTTTTATGTCAAAACTGACTGTACAGCACAACATTTCCGGGTTTCCCAGGGACTGTGGAGCTAACAGAAATTTATTGATTTGCAAATATTATACCAGTCATGCCTTTCCCCTTTTTTAAATATCCAAACAGAACTATTTTTTAAATGGCCAAAACATCTAATTGTGGTTTAAAACCAATCCAATAACAACCTTAAGCCAGTATAAGCTTTAAGCTGGACTATTTTTCATAAAAATACACTGTTTTACTTGCAACATGAATGCAGAATCTGTTCTTAATCTGTTTGCAAATTGGCAATTTGAAAGAAGTACATTTATAACAACGGACACTTCATATTTGATAAATGTCAAGTTTGATTTCTGGCTGTGTGGTTTTGGCAGTCAATATAAAATCTACAGTACACTGATACTGCCACTGTTCTAAAAAGACAATAAATATCCTTGTTCTATGTTTCATGAGGACAGATCAGTGTGATGAGTATGTGATGAGTGATGAGATGAGAGTGATGACTGCAGTGAGGTGTATGAGATTTATAAACTTTTGAGTTCCCCGTGTACTCTGAAGCGGTAGAGGCACGTGTAGTCTGGGTGGCCATGGTTACTGTGTATCTTCAGTTCAACAAACTCAAAGACACCCGGGTTCTCAACCTGAAAAGATGATTTAAATCATCATAATTTCCACTTCACTTAACATACACCAATAAGTGGCAATACAGAGTACAGCTATCTTTTATCAAGCTATGACGAATTGTGTTGATGAATAAAACAGCAAACATACCTGTGTATAATTATAAACATATCTTTTGATAAAAGTGAATATTATTGGAAATATATAACTTGTAATATAAAATACCAAATTGTTAAACGTGAACAAGTATTCATAACTGTGCAAGAAGAGCCATGTCTCCAGCTTACTTTTAAACTATATTCAACAGCTTCCAAAGATTAACAAATAAAGGAGTAATACACATAGCTGGAAACAAATTAATTTTAAGAGAAAGTACAGATGTCATGTTGATGACAAAATGCAGTATTAATATGCAGCATCTTCTGAAAATTCTGGATTATCAAAAATTGTTTTGAGCCACTAATCCAAAAATGTGGATATTAGTGCAATATCTGTGTTACCTTTCATCAAATTTTGTTCAGTCATATGAGTAGGAGACAAAATAACCTTTGATGTATATAAGGCTGAAAGGAGTACTCGAGTAGTCGAGTCCGGGTAATACTTACCGAGTACTCGAGTCCAAGATTTGGACTCGAGTACTCTTGTATGTACATGCATATATGTATATTACTGCAAATTTTAGGACAGTCTGAAAGATAATTTATCCTTTGTCGTAGCCTGGCGTAGGGCTATAAACATATGCTAGTCAAATTAATCGATCGAGGTCTTGTTATGACATATATCTATTCCTTCGTTGCGATAAAGTTAAGCGGTCACTAAGTCAAATTTATACATATTTTGCATCGGTAAACAGATGTTTTTTATCTTCACAGCGTTGCCATGGTATTGACTACTCGAGTCCGAGTCGGGTAATGCCTATCGGGTACTCGAGTCCAAATTTTGTACCCGTTTCAGCCCTAGATGTATTCATACCTGCACTGGGAACAACTGAAGTTGCTCTCCCTCTGTGTCATACATGAATGTACCAAGGTTCTCTCCTGTAGTGGCCTTTTCATTTGGCAGTCCCTACAATAATAGTTTCAATTAATGAGTATAAACTAATATATTGATTAAACCCATTTTGGTATCAGATGAAAATTTTCACAAATGAAAATAAAAATTGACAAATGAAAACTGCACATCAAACAATGCATCCATTTTAGGTCGAAAATGTTTCAGTGACAGTTGTCTTTAAGTGAACATAATGGATAAGTTTATGATTTTTTTCTCAAATTACAAACACTAGCTTCAAATTCCTTAAAATTTACCCTCTACCATCATTAGTTATGGTAGAATGTAAAATACATCTAAACACTGATGTACATTATAACACTGTATTGTTTAAATGTATTTTAGATTTCTTTACAAGTCTGACACTATATATCACAAGCAATATCCTGCACAAATTTTGTTGTATCTTAACCATATTTAAAAAAGTTTCTATGGGGAGGGTTTGCTTTAGGATAATGGGAACCTTTAGAACTTTTAAAGAAAAACAAAATGTTTGATTTCATATAAGCCAACCATATTAGGGAGTTCTAGGTGCAAATTTTGAGTGCACTAAAGTAAGCCTCTGAATAGTAATGGGGTCAAAGCTGTTGTGATATCATAATGAGACACTTGCCCAGACAGAGAAGTCTTTAGGTGCACTGTCGATCTTGCCAGTAGCAGACATCGTGGCTGGAATGTGTTCAATGGAGAAAGCACTGGGCTGGACTTGACCTGACAGCTGGATGACCAGGTAGCCCTCTGAGCCTTTGAATGCCCAGCACTGTCCAGGCTGCATGTCAGGCTGTAAACACATCCAAAAATGTAACTTTGCCAATCTTTTAATCAGAAAATTTTTAATTCATATTGATAGTATCCAACAATAAGATCCAACTGATTTTATAAAGTTTAAATATCTTCCATAAAGGAATAATTATCTATTGCTTAAGTATTACAAATGCAGCGTTTTCATGAAGATATTAACATAAAACATTTGGTACATCATGTAATGGTAAATAATGTCACAACAGATTTCTTGTTCATGGAGCAGGTAATTGTTAACTTTCAAATATGCCTATACATAATATGGTTATAAAATGGCTCATTTCAAATATTACATGTATCTAAATCTAAAATTCCATTATTCATGTCAAAGTTATCCTTTCATTCATAATCAGACTTATCTACAAATGAATGTTCTACAATCACTAAGACTGATACATAAACATATCTTTTTTTGTGTGACTGGATGATTTACTGATGCATTTTGCTACTGACCTGTATGGCTGTCCTTGGTGAGTTAGACACCCACCACAGTGGTAGACCAAACACTGATAAGCTGCCTGTAGACCTGTCATAGGACTCTGAACATCTGGTGTTCACTACACTACCACCTGTGGTAATAAAGAATCATGTAACAGGTGATTAAACCATTTCTATGTCCACAACAGCACCAGTGAGAGTTATTTACACAAGATGGGCCCTGCATTCATGTCTGACCATTTCAGACTAAAATAAAAGCTTACTATTAATGAAATATGCAACATTGATCACATTTTTTCCCTGATATGAAAATTCAGAAATGCACACTTTGCTTATCCAAATCAATTTGGCAAGCTGCTTTTCAGCTGATTTAAAAAGAAAATCAGTTACCATTATTTCCCAAGTTATTTCTCTGAACTCTGATAAACACTAAAATTTCCCCATAATTAATATACTGACTATTGTGCCATTACAGTGTTGAAAATTAAAAGTTAAAATTATTCATGATTTTATAGTTAAAAACATTAAACCAATCTCTAGTTAACATGACCTTTAATGACACACTTTCAGCTTCCCTGACTATGAAGACTATGATTACCTGCTGATTCCAGAGCAAAGTCCACCATCCCAGTTTTGTCAGCACTGTATTTGTTCAGAGCATTTGTGATCATCTCTTGTACATCCTATCAAAATTAACAATGCAACAGTGAGAAGTGCATGATTTTATGGAAATATATTGCAATATTTTAAATTTTAAAATCTTCTCCACCATTTTAATCAATTCCCTAATCATCCATATCCTTTAGTATCTTCTTAAAAACAATACATATAAGGCCAAAGAAAAAAAGGTATGGTTCTCAGGCACTTACCAGGCAGGTGATATTTTATTTTTGACCTTTTTTGTATGTTTCGATAAAAAATGTCATATGATCAGGGAAAAGTGGTAAACCAACAGACTTTTATGGCTAAACAGGTAAAAGCACTACAAAACAAAGGAAATCTGATCAAAATTGTATTATTTTATAGTCTTTAAAAGACGAAAATCAAAATAAAAATATTTGATGCGGGGGGTTAAAAGTGATGCAGGCTGTGCACCGAGAACCATAACTTTTATTTTTTTTGGCCTTAACATGTTTTTTTTCCAGCCACAGAATCATAAGCAGTATAGATTTCAGTTTATTACATTATTCACAATTTTATTTTGATATAAATTTTGTTTTAAATTGTTTGGATGACTCAAGAATATGCAATATTAGGTCTTCATTCATTCTGTGCCCTCTGTAATGCATTAAAATTAATTTCAACATACTTAAAAGTTCATGTTTGGAATTTTAAAGTTGTGGTTTGAGAGTATTTTGTGATTTCACATGTCAAACATATATCAAATTCAAATTTCCAGGGGGAAAATTATCAGATCTACAATATTAAATGTTTGAATGCTTACCTTTTCTGAAACAGCACCTTCGATGTCTGCCACTGAGGGAGTTTCCACAGTATGTGACTGGGGATCATTATGCACTGCTTGACTTTGATTGGCTATTGCCTGGCGGGCTGCAGAGGCGGCCATCACAAGTATCTGCTCCCTCATCCTGTCATCCAGCTGTGACATCAGCCCTGCCAGTTTCGCATCAGCCTCGGAGCGTGTGACAAAGTGTTCCTTCAGGAAGGCAAACAGACTATCCCTATTTGCTTCACTGTCATTTCCTGCGGCTCCAGCCCCACCCATAGCTGCTCCCACCATCATCTGCATATATAATTAAAGTATATTTCAATGAAATGACTATGTTGTGTGTAGGTTAAGGTTAAAGCTTGGCTGACTTAGAAAGGCAATATTATAAAAATCTTATTGAAACAAATATTTCTCTTAGTTTTTAGGGCTAAACCTGAACTGATGTAATTGATATTCACATAAAGTGTAACAGTGAGTTTGCACTGATGACATTATCACTTTACTGTTATAATCAGTGCCTTTTTAACTTATATTATTAATAGTTCACACACTATGATAGGAACGAATTAAATTTAGATTTTACCAGATACATTTTCCATGAATTCAGTGACTATGAAAGTTAAAACCCAAATTTTCCCATGTAGAATCAATAGTTCAGAAACTACGTTGAGAGTAAATTACTTTTTGTTTTCGTACCTAATAAATCACTCTGAGACTAGGGAGACAGGGAGCAGAAAGGAAGCCTAGCTCAGTTAGGCAAAGGGAGCTAGCTGCCAAGGAGTGAAGTCAGTTGTGTAACAGCTTGAGGAGGCTACAGCTGTAACACTCACTATGTATTCCATCGTACTGGGCTGGCCCGAGGTAAACAAAACTTGACATGGTGGTTGAAATCTTGAATAAAAGCTACAGTTTATGACCAATTGCTTTCAAATTATAGATTATAAAAGATTTAACCATTATGTGTACAAGCTGTGAACAATAAATTAACAGTGTTCATAGAAAAAATATGTGCCTTGGTCAAACTTTGGGCAAAATATAAGATACTAGTTTTACAGTTATGCTAAAAACTTAAAAAAAACTACAAAATTCTGTTCCAATATCTGGTATACAATTAAATTTAATTTAAATATAGTTACACCCTTACATAGTTAAAAAATAATATCTAGCTTCAACCATTAACACGTAAAGTAGGTAAATATATTTCCTGATGTTTTGATAAGGTACATTATGTTTGGGTACCGTAAATTCTAAAACTTGCTCAATATTGACCAAACTTCTGGCAAGTGCATAGGAAATGTACTAAGGCCCATATATGCCAAATCTGAACAAAAACTGGATGTGTCGGAATGACATTAATGCCCCCGCCTGGGGCAAATTAGAAACATTTGTTAAATTTTGTAAAATTTTTTAAGTCCAGGAGATGTCGTATGGTCAAAAGTAGGTCAACAAGGGCAAAATGCAAACACAATCCATAACGAGTCATTATCAAGCAACACACCTAAAATCAGGCCAGTATCTGCAGGCATTGTGAAAAAAAGTATATACATGTGCATTTTTCATAAAAATTTCTGTCTTTCATGAAATTTTCTATGTTCAGGATCTGTCATATGGTCAAAAATCGGCCAACTGGGACCAAACGCGAACTTAATCTGTAAGTGGTCATTATGCGCCCACAGACCAAACATAAGGCCAGTATCTGTAAGCACTGCATTGCGAAACTAGGATATTAGCAAAAGTTGATAATCAGTTATAAATTTAAATTGGAGAGGTATGAACCATGTTTCATAACAATCCACCATATGGTTCCTTAAGTATAAGCTTTTGAGTGTTTTTGTATAATCAGCTCTAAAATGTAGTAAAAAGGGGTCAAGGTCACCCATCTTCAAACTTGACCGAGATTTTATCTATATACATATTCACTGAAGAAATAAAATTGCAACGGTGAATCCTTTTAGAGATATATATATCCCACTCACAAGGTAAAAGTTAAAAGACGCAGGATGGACAGACTCCGGACGGACAGATGGACAGATGGACAGCTTGGGTGACGACAATAGCCCATCAGCCTATGAGCTGAGGGCTAAAACGGCTGTACATGTACATTTGTCATGAAAATTTCAATTTTTCATGAAATTTTCTAAGTTAAGGAGCCGTTAAACGGTCAAAAGTAGGTCAACTGGGACGAAACACGAACTCAATCTGTAACTGGTCAATATCTGCCCACACACCAAAAATCAGGCCAATATCTGCAGGCATTGCGAAAAAAAGTCCGTACATGTGTATTTGTCATGAAAATTTCTATTTTTCATGAAATTTTCTAAGTTTAGGAGTCGTAAAACGGTCAAAAGTAGGTCAACCTGGACGAAACGAAAACTCATTTTGTAACTGGTCATTATCTGCCCACACACCAAAAATCAGGCCAATATCTTACATGTGTATTTGTCATGAAAATTTCTATTTTTCATGAAATTTTCTAAGTTTAGGAGCCATAAAACGGTCAAAAGTAGGTCAACCTGGACAAAAGGCGAACTCAATCTGTAACTGGTCATTATCTGCCCACACACAAAAAATCAGGCCAATATCTGCAGGCATTGCGAAAAAAGTCCGTACAACTGTTTGATTTCGGAATGACGGAAGGAAGGACAACGATAAAACTATATGCCCCGGCCACTAAGTGGCGGGGGCATTAAAACAACAATAGCAGTTTTCATAGGGGGCAGTCATGAAGTGTAACTATAGGTTTTTTTTATGAAAAATGGAGGTTTGAGCTTAACTTCTTAGTCAGAGTGACCTAATTTTTGGGTTTGGTAGGAGAACTTAGGGACATCTAACTCTATGTTGAATATTGTATTGTAGGTGTAACAGTTTCAAAACATGCCCTGTTAATGGACGTCCGGCCACTAAGCCGGACAGACAGATGGACAAAGGACCATGATTTTAGCCCAGATGACTTATAGTAAGCTGAGCTAAAAATAAAAAGTTCAGAATCTATGAAGTCGATACACCTACATCCGGCAGGTTGTCCTCCATGGTGTTTTTGATCAGACCGACTAGTGCTGTGTCATTATGACAGCACTGTTTGAGCTGTGACACCAGCAGAGCCTGGGTATCTTCCAGCCCCTTCAGGCTGTCCTGTACCAGTCCCAGCTTCTTCTCCAGGGCCAGCACTGCTTCTGATGAGGCCTGCTGGGACTCAGCGGCTGCACCAGCACTGCAATACACAGACATTCAGTAATGATTCTTAAAAAGTGAGCAAATTGTACACTCCAGTGCTATGCTTTTACAAAAATGAAATTTGCTATGCTTTTACACAAATGAGATTTAACTATTTAACACTGTTAATATCAAATTTAGATTTGTAACACTATTCTGGTTGCAAGCACTTAAGATGTGACAACTCATTTTCTTTTCACCAAATCTTTACAAAATTTTAAATAATGCATTTAAGTCCACTAGAAATCATTATAATTAGGGCATTCATATAATATAACTAAAGCTGCAGGATGAGTTGAGATTCAAGGGAATCTCGTCCTCATAATATTTATTATTCACAGGCAACCATTTAATGGAAAGTCCTCATATCCCCAACAGCAGACTAGATCAGGCTGACCACATCTCCTTCATGGAAATTTAAAAAAAAAGTCTCACCTTAAAAGAAAAAGAAAAATATCAAAAACTAGCAAAGCACATCTGCAAAAGGAAGGACACAACAAGCACATTCGTGGAATTTATGTCCCTCACTTCTGCCTCATTTTGTCATTCATGCTTGCCTTATCAATGCTTTTAGACGTCTCAACATGTCATAGTGACTGTTTTCATGGTCCCCTGAAGATGTCTCCACATGTTGTAATTTGGTTGCGAAATAGGAACAAAATTTTATTTTTTGTTTGTTTTGGAGCTGGTGAGTATAAATTTTCAGACAGATACTCCAAAACCAATCCCAACCAAGGTATACATGAGAGCAACCAGTGACCTAAATTTGAATGAAATTGGACAATATTTAGGAAAGTTATCGCACAGAAACAAACACATGATGGACAGACAGACAAACCAAAATCAATATTCCTCGTTTCATGGAAGCAGGGGTCAATTATCTGAGAAATGCCTACCTTGACATGGTTTCTTTAGCTTTAACCAATTCAGCTGATAAATCCTAAAATATAAAAGACCACAAAAAATGATTACTTCTATACCAGTCTTCTATTTGTGAATTTAAATTCATTTTAGCCAATCATTTAATTTCAAGCAAATGTGTGTATTTATAATATAAAGACATTTGAATTAGTAAAAAAAAGTTATTCACACACAGGTATCTTCATAGTATATACATGGTTAATATATTTAATATTGATTATCCAAGTATTTCAATATTCATGCATCTGGAGAAGATGTACATTTTTTTAAAGGAATAACTGAATCTTACAAATTTCATTTCTGCACTGTGTACAATAAAACATTTCAAAGTGAGAGAAGAGTGGGTTTTGTCATACAGTTTTACATATATCTAGGGTCTTGTGAACTTACATCTGCTTTTGCATTCAATATTTTCAACTGCTGCTCAACAGTGGATATCTGTGTTCCAAGCCTGACATACTGTTCATTCTGGAAATAAGAAATCCTCATTTTTCAAATGATGAACACACAACAATTACAAGGCAGTACGGACATTACATAGCACAGATTAAAAGTACAGGTAAATATCTAAGAAGTAAGGGCATTTCATGTCAGAGAATCTAAATAAATGGATTCTGAAATGTGTTAATGATGCAATAAGCTGAAACAAAATACTGTATATAACCTATAAAATCACCAAGGTCTGCTTTTGTCTGTGACAATTTAATAAAGTATTTAAGCAAAAGGCTTCATTAGGCGAAAAAAAGTTAATTACATGTTTCTTGGGCAATTTTTTTTCGAGAAAATGTGGGCGGTCTGTTTTTTTATTATTTTTTTTTAACTGTAAAAATAGCATAAAAAATTATTACTCATGCACTGGTACAGAAATTAAAACTAATTTGTAAATGACAGAGCTGGTAAACCATTTGTCTATGATTACAATTTTAGTACACACTTGCATCTCTCTGTCCCTAGTTGCCTCTGTTTCGACATCTCGCCTCAGTGCTGACACCTCTGATGTCATGATGCCTCGGATGATGGCCTCCACCTGCTCTCTGGTCAGCGGGGTCGGGCAGCTGGTCTTCAGCTGCAGCTGTTCCTGCTGCTGCTGTAGTAGTAACCACAGCTGCTGCAGCTGTTGTGGCAGCACTTCAGACTGGTTGTTCACCAATATCACTGGTGGGACTGCAGCCTAATTTAAATACAGCATTTTAATAATGTAAGCAGTATGTGAGCTTGCACATGTTAAAATAATAATAATAATGTTATTCACTTATAAAGCACAAGTATATGAAAGAAGCATGTTTATGCTGAGTGGCACCTTGTGTCAACTTGCTCTACTTGAACCAGTGGACTTATACTTGTGGATATGTGATGTCTGTTGTGTATCAGCAGTGCTTATACGGTATTATAGTTAAGTCTGTTTCTGGGAAGGCAGTCAAATATGTCAGCTGAGTTTTTTACAAACAAGAGGCTGTGTGAAGTGTGGAATGAATGATTAATGAAGCAGAGCTGTCACACTGAATAGGGGAACATTACTTACAGGGACCACTGGTTTTTCTTCCACTGCACTTGAGCTGAGCCCCAACAGTCCTCCTGCTGCCGCTGATTGTGTGGCCTGGTATAAGTAGTGGCTCCCTGTACAGTAAAATAACATTGTAAGCTAATGACATACATGACCAGAATGGAAATGTATCAATCATTTTCTTGTGAACACAGTTAAAGCCTATAAAAAGAACATAAACTAAACAGCTGCTGCACATTTGTTAAAGTCTATCATGAACAGGTTTTCTAAAGTATGAACAAAATGTGTTTAAAGTGTAATTATGTCAGAGCAAGTATGTGTATGGCTGTATGTATTTGTATAATTGTAAGTTTTATAATTGGAACAATCTGGCCCTATGCCCTACATTGCATATACATATAAGAGAAGGACTGACCTGGAAAGAGTAGAATGGGCAGTAACAATATCAGTGGCAGGAGACAACAACATATGCTTCTTCTTCTTGCTTCATGCACTCTGTAATATAACACCAAGACATCAACAGAAGGAAGTCATCATCCTCTTCTTCTAAGATGGAATTATTCCCTTTCCAAGCAAGTCATATATAAGTAAACATGAGCACCGCAAGGTTGCTTAATATGTCTGTCGTAAGTCCAGTGACCTCTGACCTAAATGAACAATGTGGAAGTGGTTAATTTGGCGTGTTTGAATTTTCACGCATTTTTCATTTTATAGCATTAGCGCAGTTCGAATTTCCACGCAAATCTGTATCTAAGGAAATAAACTGTATATCAAATTATTAAAATATTTACAAAAGCCAGGTTTGTGATGTAACCTACATTCCACCAAACAACCTTTGGGTGACCGCTTACATGCCACGGTCAACTGGGTGAGTACTGAGAACGCAAGATGTGAACAATACGTAATTAATCAGGACTAATCACGTTTGATGATACAATGGTACTGCTACCAGCTACGCTGTTTTATTATACTAATCAGAAACAGCCAACTATGTCTGAACAACAAACAGAACAGACAACAGCCGCTCGTCACTCCTAGCTCAGTCTTACTTCAAAGCTATGGGAAGGGTTAGGGGTGTCTTAAAAGACTACTTATTGTTTCACAGTTGTTTCTACTAATCACTATAAATGAGAGGGGTCTTTCTTGAGAAATCGCTATGAACTCTTATGACAACATGACTACTCTAACGATCTGGTTGAAGAGGCCTAAACTTAAGAGACCATGCATGGAGGGATTACCAGGCCCACATGATTGTGTGTCAGGCGAAAACGCTGTAATCTTCTGAATGATTGCATCAAATTTACGCATGTTCTTATTTAGCACAAATCTAGCTCCAGCTAAAAGCGTGAAAATTAAAACCCCGTTAACAAAACCACTTCCACAGTATGTATAGGTTTTGTTTGAGAATTAAATTCAGATGAGAAACCCTATTGGTGAATATTTATACTAAGTTTCATGATAATCCATTAGATTTCTGGCACGTCATCACAACGCCACTTAAGTCTGGTCACCTCTGTCCTCATTAAATGTGAATGGATCTTGCCAGGATTCAAACTTGGGTGAGATACTATGTATAGGTTATTTATATCTGTTGAGTTTCATTAAAATCCATCGTATTCCTGGTACATTGTTGGGCAACACCAAGAAATAGCCTGGTGACCTGTGTCTTTAATCAAACTTGGGTGAGATAATATATTTGTCTAGTGATAAGTAGTTATAGTAAGTTTGTTAAAATCCATTAAAGCCCTGGTAAGTTACTGCAGTGATATCTAAAATTAATGGATAGACAGACCATAGGTATACCATAATGAGTGCTGTCCAAGACAGGTGTATAACTAGAATATCAGCAGAAGCTGACAAAAGCCCTCAGCCAAAAGAACAATGTTTAAAGGTGGTAACAGTAACAAGTACTAAATATCTGTTCTCACATGGATGTATATCTGTACATGTCTCAGTTATAAATTTAAAATGGAGAGGTTTGTACCATGATTTATAACAATCCACCAAATGCTTCCTGAAAAATAAGCTTCTAAGTTTTATTCTATTATAAGCTCTGTGACCTTGAAAAGTAGGTCAAGGTCACCCATCTTCGAACTTGACCAAGATTTTGTCAATATACATCTTCACCAAAAAAAATAAAATTCCTACGGTGAATTGTTTTAGAGATATCCCGCTCACAAGCCCAAAGTTGAAAAATCCAATTAAAATTCATTAAAAATCAGAAATTGTAGGTGGTGCCACCAAACTTGTGTAGCAGGTACAGACTATCAGTCCCAATAATCATAGTAAGTTTTGTGAAAATCCAGCAAAAGGTTCCTGAGTAATAAGCATCTAAGTGTTTTTCTATAATCAGCTCTAAAATGTAGAAAAATAGATCAAGGTCACCCATCTTCGAACTTGACCGAGATTTTGTCGATATACATCTTTACCGAGGAAATAAAATTCTGACGGTGAATCCTTTTCCAGATATCCCGCTCACAAGGTAAAAGTTAACAGACGCCGGACGGACGGACAGCTTAGGTGACGACAATAGCCCATCAGCCTAATGGCTGAGGGCTAAAAAGGCCTTATTTTAGTCCATAGCCCAACTGGAAGATGATAAAAAATTCAATACTTGATCTATACTTAAAATTTTAAGGGGTTTGATGTCAAAATGTTGAAAATTTGACTGAAATTAAACTGATTTAAAAGGTTATGGCAACATGAAAGATAATTTGATATGAACCATATAACTGTCCTTACCTGTACAGTAACCATGTGTCCAGCACAACAGATCTGGATATCAGACGATAGAGTCTGCCTCCAGCAGCACCCAAACTTACTATGGAAGGCAGGACTAGAACGAGATAAAGCACACCAATTAAAATATGAGGGAATCACATGTTAGTAAACTTACATAGGATCTATTTATGGATATATGATAATGTATATTCAAAATCCAAGACTTCATTTATTAAAACAAAACAGCAGTATGCTTGTGAAAATTACTCTATTAAATTCAAGCAAACAGAACAATCACTAGTATTAAACAAGGTCCCAAACTAGCTCCACCAAGCTTGTATGACAGAGTTAAGTATCTCAGGCCAATAGCTGAGACTGCATATATTTAACCAATAACTTCATAATGCTAGTGAACATAATTCATCTGTAATGTTCAAGCAAACAAAACAATCACTGCCATTTATCAATGTACCTAAACTTGCTCCATTAAGCTTGTATGACAGAGTTAAGTATCTTAGGCCAATATCTCAGCAAAATGGAAAGACAATCCATTCAGTCAAAGCTGAAAACTTGCATCTACAAGAAGAGATTTTAAAGCCTGCATTACCTGCATTTCAACACATCCATGACAATTATGAAAGAATCACAAGCCCACCTACTTAGAAGTTTTCAAGGTGACATAATATATTGGTATCATTTTATATATTTACTTTAGACAAAGTCAAAAGTCAAAAAGTCTTAATTTGGTTCCAAAGTGCATATGTTACAGCGAGGCCAAAATGAGAACAAAATCATATTTTGAACATGGCAATAATGAGTAGCCCAAAATAAAAATAATATGAATGTTAAACCATGCCAACAACTTGCAGACAAGCTAAACTGCAATGTATTTACACTTACATCCAGCCGTTCCATTCCCAGCAAGAGCACTGCCACCTTGGACTTGTTCCCTTCCCCAAAAGGCTCCTGTAAATACCAATGATTTCAATATATTTTTATATAATAAGGGTCATTTCCCCCTACACTGAGATAAAACATGGAGCACTTCTTTCTCAAGGTGCTTATTCATTGCTACAACTGCCAGTAAAGCCTTCACCACTGCATGGTGAAAGCATCAAGTAATCACTTATTAAATATTATAAATCTGCCACATGTTATAAACTGGATACAGGGTCCCCTGGCTTATGCAATACAACATTCCAAATTCATATTGCTGCTTGTCAATACAGAAAATATAAACCAGGCAGTCCTGTGCTCAATGATACTAAGCCTTGGGAACAGTGGAATGAAACTGACAAGCATCACAAGTTGTGATGTCACTGTGCTATGTGATGCAACACCACAAAATGAAATTGACAAAATTCTAGGACCCAGCTGGTTGTGTGAAGGAGCTGATGTGTGTCCCTTGTTAGACGGTTTCACTTGAGTACAACATAAAAATTGCAGCCATACACAATTGATTCTGTCGATGACATGGATGGCTAATAAAAATATTGTGAACTGGACTGTTGGGTACTGCCTTCCTATTGGCCTTCAGGCAGTCCTATCGTCCCTCTGTCATATCGTCCCTCTGCCCAAGTGGTGACTTGGGATGAAATGATATCATTAGGCAAATGGAAAGGCATTACCAAACAAACTGGTTACTAACATATATAACTAGCACATCACAGGTTAGCATAGCAGACAAAGGCAATGTGCCTGACAGTACAAATGGAGCTGCAGATACAGATAATCCTTTTATATCTGCCAACCTTTCATCTGTGAATTTATCTTGTTCATCACATGAAAATGACAAGGTGCTATTGCTCTTACAACATGTAAACCTTGCCCATTCAATATCTGCCAAAAGACATAATCATGTGGCCTCTTTTGATCATAAGTCATGGTAATTTATATCACATGAAGAATAGATGTCAACAGAAAGAGTGTACATTTAAAAATTCAATAACATTATCTGTCACAGGCACAGTACCAAATTTTATGATAACATGTATGTGAATTAGAATGCAATACTTCACTTTCCAATGTATCATTAATTGCCAATTTATCAGTGCACTATTTCCTTAAAAGCCCTCTCAATATAAGGCCACACTTTCATTTTTGACTTATGCACTTTCCTACCTCAAATTTTCTAAAATTGAAAATAAAATTGATTTGAACAATAATTTCCATTTGCCTGGTCATTTGCAGGTAAATTTATACCTGTACATGGTACATATAAGCATGGTAGCAATCTAGACCTGAAGTTTGTTGCTGATATCATTTTCACTATTGCTGACTTGAGATTTAAGCTGAGCTTTAAGACTCATGGGTCTCTAGTTTCAGAGTTACCACTGACACATGCTCACATTTCTGAATTTGAAACATGAAAATTAAACAAACAATATAATTGTTTGAAAGTACAAAAACATTAAAACATGTCTCCTCATCCTCAGCTCCTCAAAATATTTGTAAACAAAACAATTTAAAAAGTCAAGAAATCACAGTAGGCTTCAAACATTTAAGGTTATCAAATATATAATTACCAAAACATCTAAAATAGTTATTTTTTTTCTTGATATTTGCATATTGCTTTAAATATCACTCATGCTTTCTTTATCAACAATGCATTTCAAATATGTTAATAGACTAGCATCTATGTGATATTTTTTTGCATTCATGGCTTGCATGCACATGTGTAGCAAAGCTCCATCAAAGACTAAATATACAACTAGCCTCTGTGGACTAGGGGTAGACCACAGGACTCAAAGCTGGGAGATAGGGAATTCAAATCTCAGCCGAGGATCAGTGAGATTTTTCAATAAGTGCCCACCCATTGTGAGCCCTCTGCAGGCTTGAAGGGATGGCTGTGCCCCACAGGGTTCAGCCATGTCTAACTCACAAACAAGGCTGGGAGGGGGGGGGGGGGAGGTTGTGGTAAGGGTATGTTAAGTGTTATAAACAACAGGAAGTGAGTGCTACTGGTTTCTCAAGCAGTTCAAAACAAGATAGAATTATGCAGATATACAAAGCTCAGATAAAGATGGTGCTCACTGAAAGAATATAGGCCATCACCTCCACCTAAGTAGGTAGCATCTTATCACCACTAAAAGAATTGCTGATTTCTATTTTTTTATGATCTGCTTTGAATCACTGCACTAACAAGTAATGTGAGTATTTTAATGGTATCTATGAAAGGATTTTTGCAATTACTGTTAGTACAAGTAACAAGGTGATATCAAACAATTAAGGCATTCTGGTTCAGTATACCATCACTGATGAGACTGATTTAATTATTACTTTTATATAGTGGTGGGCCGATCATCGAGTTTTTTCGAAAGTCAGTCGGTTAGCTGCAACTTTCAAGCGCTCGATTACGAAAGGCAACTATCGATTACATCATACTCATGATTGTTTTTACCATAATGTCTTTAAGTTATAGACAAAAATTACTCTTCCGTTTTTTACAACATTCCATGCTTCATAATGAGTTTGTGTTCCCAAATAACCTCCGTATATAACTGAGTATGACACAGTTGATGAGAGAACGGAGGACTTATTAAACCTATGTGAACTGGCAGGGAGCTGCAGAATTAGCGGAGAGTTTTCTAATGAGATATTCATTGCAAAATATGGGCGGTATGGAGTTAAAATGCTCCATACTGCTCCAGGTCTATGCCAATTTTGCAAGATTCTCTTAGAAATAATCTCCTCTACTGATGTCAGGTGCCGCTGCCGCATGAGTAATTATATTTTTAGCTTTCAATTACTTATTTTTTAATTTGTACCAAAAATTATATGGGCCTGTAATTTTTCTGGCAGGCCTGTGAAACCAGTATACATGTTGGCAGTCATCATAATTGCTATAAAATGAAAGTCCTGATAGTTAAGTTAAAATGATACGTGGGAGTGTTCATGAGGGCCAGCAAGTAGATGTCCTGGATTGGGGTTTAATTGATAACTATAATTAATTAAAATGAAACTTTGAATAGCATATCTTAGTGATAAAAGGAAAATATAAAAAAGGCATAAACATCTTTTCGTAAGGTAGAATTACAAAGACATGCGGGCTGGGTTAAGAGAGTACGGTTTCACAGATAATTGCACATTTCTTTATATTTGTCTGAACCGATTAATAATCGATCATCGATCGGTTTGCCCAAACCAATGATTGATTATGAAAAAGGAACTGACTCCCATCACTACTCCTATATATATATATATATATATAACCTGCGAGAGATGATACTACCATTACAGCTAATAGTGAAGTAGGAGGCAAGTAATGATAATGGCATTCTTTAAATAAAATCTAAGTTATCAGTTCTACATTCAAGCCTAGAACAAGAGACAAGTGAGGATTTCTATTATACATCCTCTGCATTTGAAGCAAACAACTAAGTACTTCTGTGACTATTATATAAAGCTCTTTTTGATCATGCTTTGCATGTAAAGCGATTTTCTAACCAGTGACAGCAGTGAATGTTTTCGTTGAACCATCAGTCAGCACTTTGAGAACTGTCTGACCAAAGGATGTCACAGATCTGACTGCAGAACCGGCAACTGATGTTACAGAGCTGAACAGCCACAAGCAACTTTTTAGTACAGCCACACCCATACCTTTCAGCTTACACCACAGCCCTGAGAAACAATGGTTAATAGCTGATGTACCTTGAATGTGTAAATGATCACTTTAATGTATGCTGATTCCACACATGCAGCTACTTCCAAATAACCAGTTATTTATATGGAAGACATATGACCTTCACTGTGCACATTGTAGGTATTATTCACACCGACATAGTATTTAACATGTAAACTATAGAACTTGACATTAAAGTAGTATCCACAATGATCATACAGTGCTGCAGCTGAGGATTTTATATGTGAGAAATAAGAGGAACGCTTTGCAAGTATCTGCAAAATCTTGCAAGAGCATAAAATAGTCTGAAATAATATAACCACATACAAGTGACTGCTAATTCTGAACATATTTTATCAAGATATCAAACTGTGATCAGACATGGAAATGGTCATGCAGAGAAGTTGGTCTGTGAAAAATATGAAGTAAATTTGTAGTCTTTATTTTGATTATAATAACTTTTCTTTATCCACTGAGCCAAGGTGTAATGACATAATCTATTACATCTCCTGTGACTTTATTTCAGTATTCTTATATTATTAAAACATGGCAATTATAGATGGCACAATCAACAGAACTAACAACAAAACACATAAATAATGGCAACAACTTGCAGGCATGCTAAACAATAAAGTATTTAGACTTACCTCCTGTGGTTTCCCTTCCAGCAAGAGCACTGCCATCTTGGACTTGTTCCCTACCCCAAAAGGCCCCTGTTAATTCAAATGATTTCATGTTAACAGGATATTTTTATCCCACTAAAAGACAACATTTATTAAACCATTAGTAAACAGCAATACATTACTCACAGGTGCCAGTAAACCTATACTGTAATGCTGATGTGTCAAGTCATCATTTAATAAATTATGATATCAAAGGATATCACATTTACACAGACATTACTGTCACTAAAGACACAAACAATGGACATCACAGTACAAGTTTTTATTATATGCCTATTAAGACATAAAATAATATAGGCTTTATCTGACATCAATTTATGCTGGCCATAGCCCAAACAGGAATCTGTATGGAACCTGTTAGGATGGCACATACAGGAAACTGTATGGAATCTGTTGATACGTTTTGTATCTATAAGAAATGAATCTGGCAGAATATGTAACAAATTCTTTTATCAGCTTTTATGACAAATAATCATGAATGCACACAGACACATCAAAATATCAAATACTGTTAATGGAAAACATACCAAATGATACAATGGTAGCTGTAACATTATTACAAGAACATGTCACTTTTGTTGCCAGCTCACATGTAGCTTTGCATTTGTTCTGATCCTATTGTCAATTACACAGTCATTAAATATGGTTTTGTATCTGTTCCTACCCTATTATTAAGTAAACATTTATCAAATTACAATATTGTACATAAAGCCATGAAAGGGTTGTTAGCTTGCAAACATGATTGGTTAGTATCTCACCATCTTGACAATTAACAAGTGATTTGTGCAATCCTGATTTGAATATCATTATCATTATCATTCAGGAATTCTCTAGTAATAAAGCATCATAATTGGACATTTGGCAAATAAATATGAGATGATTACTGCATTCACAGATTGCATGCTAAGTACTGCCATATTGCATAGGCCTGATTTGCTGAGAAAATGTGAGGGGAAAATTTAAAGGAGGACCCACAGAAGCAACCTCCCCCCTGGAATTCGGACAACCTATCAAAATCTCTAAACAACCCCCCCCCCCTTGATACATGCAAAACCCTATAATTTTTTTAATGTGACATGCATAACTGAAAGATTTTTGTGAAAAATATGACAAAATTATAAAATGATTTTCAAAATTATCTTGCAAATTCAATGTCATGTGTATTATTCCCTAAAGTTGAGAGGGACAAAAGATAGTTTGTCTCCCATCCCTTAGAGTGAAGGGGATATGTGCTCCTGCCCCCCCCCCCCCCCTAAAACAAGGCCCACGTTATATTGTAAATGCATTCTTGGATCTCATCACTAAGTGTGTGATTATTTCTGAACCCATGCTTTGCAATTAAAGCTCAACTCAAACAAGCATTCTTGGTTAGTATCTCATTACTACAGTGGCCAACATGTGATTATATCTGTAGCCATGCTTTGCATTTAAAGTATAGTCAGAACAAGCACGTTGGTTAGCACTGATGGAATGATTTTTGTATTCAGGGACTGCAGGTCAAGTAAAAAGCTATAACATCATACAGGCATTTTTGATTTATACTGCATAATACTACATTGACATTTCAAGTGGGTATTCTTGTATGAGATGACTTCTATGTTTACTGCTTTAATAGGGACCAATGATAAAGGCAATCTTTAAATGCATCTAGGTTAGGATTTCTATATTCAAGCTTAGCATTTAGGCATACATCTAACTACTGCAGCATTTATTACAGATCTTTTAAATCATGCTTTGCATGTAAAGCAAAGTTCTAACCAGTGACAGCAGAGAATGACGCTGATGACTTTTCTGTCACAACTGTGATAATTGTGTGCCCAAAGGATGTGACAGATCTGACAGCCGAACCAGCAGCTGTAGCTACAGAACTTAACAGCCACCAGCAACTGTTTAGTATAGCCGCACCCATACCTTTCAGCCTACCCCACAGGCCTGAGAAACAATGGTTAACAGTTAATAACATTAATCATATACACATACTGATGTTCACATATTACTTTATCCTGAATCAACATATTGATTCCTCTGTATAGCTATTTATCATACTCCATTCCATCACCCATTTCCACATATATTTCCATAATATTTTTTAAATAACACACCAAATTTACCTTTATCTACCTCAGAGGTAAATCAGACAAACGTGCTGATTATCTTACAGCAAAATAATACTCTCCTGTGCATGGATTCCATACGATTAACTCAGAAATAAATATGACTGAACAGATGTAGTGCTGCAATATATCAGTGACAACCTAAGCTGATAATCTTACACTATATACATTTGACAATTCATAAAGATGACGTCACCGTGGTATTTGTACATCATACTTCGTTATGTCACATATACATTCCATCCACATTACACTGATAAACAGACATTGCCACTTGCTAAGACCCCATAGTTTTTGCAGCTCTTTCTAGACAGGTCAACACCGTCCCACCATTGCAAAGTAAATATTTTTCTTTCATACTGATTTTAATCTTCATAAATCGCCACACTGCCTCCTTTGATAAAAGCTTATGTTTTGCAGCAAACAAAATAAATTTGAAAGAAATATCACTAAAAATAAGGTGGACCAGGGTGTTAGATCAGAGTATAATATTCACTTGACAGTTGAATCAATTATAATGTTTATATGGAGTAGCAGTTACCCCCACCAAGAAGGTAATGTTTTCACTCATGTCTCTTGGTTTGTCTTTTAGAAGGATTATGCAAAACCACTCAACCAATTTCTACAAAATTTTGTGGTAGGGGTCAGACACAGGCTACAGAAGACCCAATTCTTGGAGCTAATCCTGATAAAAAGGCAGATCTAGTGGGACTGTTTTGCCTTGGTGGAGGTACGTGCTCTGAGTGCCATTCAAGTTTGAAAAGTATGTGTACAGTCAAAGGCTCAGCATGTAGCTCTATACCAGCAGCAGTCATCACCACTATTCAAAACTGGCAGCTACACTGAATCCAAGGAAAAATGACTGTTACTATTTTGGGGGCAGTCATTGTGATCTCAAAATGTGATCATATGTAATTCTTAGTGCAGGAGAAACTGATTTGTGTAAATGTGCTGTCAACTGATGGACAACAATTTGAATACATTTTTTTATTTATCACAACAAGTGTGAAAAAATACTAATTAATCTTGTCAAAACTGGATAAATCATGGAATAAACTAGATGTGTCGGAACGACACGAATGCCCCCGCCTGGGGCAAATTAGAAACATTTGTTAAATTTCTTAAAATTTTCTGCCCACTCACCAAAAATCAGGCCAATATCTGCAGGCAGTGCGAAAAAAAGTCCATACATGTGCATTTTTCATAAAAATTTCTGTCTTTCATGAAATTTTCTATGTTCAGGATCTCTGTCATATGGTCAAAAATAGGTCAACTGGGATGAAACGCAAACTCGATCTGTAACTAGTCATTATCTGCCCACACACCAAAAATCAGGCCAATATCTGCAGGCATTGCGAAAAAAAGTCTGTACATGTGTATTTGTCATGAAAATTTCTATTTTTCATGAAATTTTCTAAGTTTAGGAGCCGTAAAAAGGTCAAAAGTAGGTCAACCGGGACGAAACGATAACTCAATCTGTAACTGGTCATTATCTGCCCACACACCAAAAATCAGGCCAATATCTGCAGGCATTGCAAAAAAAAGTCTGTACATGTGTATTTGTCATGACAATTTCTATTTTTCATGAAATTTTCTAAGTTTAGGAGCCGTAAATCGTTCAAAAGTAGGTCAACAGGGAAGAAACGCGAACTCGATCTATAACTGGTCATTATCTGCCCACACACCAAAAATCGGGCCAATATCTGCAGGCATTGCGAAAAAAAATCCGTACATGTGTATTTGTCATGAACATTTATATTTTTCATGAAATTTTCTATGTTCAAGAGCCCTAAAACGGTCAAAAATAGGTCAACCGGGAAGAAACGCGAACTCCATCTGTAACTGGTCAATATCTGCTCACACACCAAAAATCGGGCCAATATCTGCAGGCATTGAGAAAAAAGTCCGTACATGTGTATTTGTCATGAAAATTTCTATTTTCCATGAAATTTTCTAAGTTAAGGAGCCGTAAAACAGTCAAAAGTAGGTCAATCGGGACGAAACACGAACTCGATCTGTAACTGGTCATTATCTGCCCACACACCAAAAATCAGGCCAATATCTGCAGGCATTGCGAAAAAAAGTCCGTACAACTGTTTGATTTCGGAATGACGGAATGACGGACATGGGTAAAACTATATGCCCCGGCCACTTTGTGGTGGGGGCATAAAATTTTGGCACCCCTACTGTGTGCGGAGGAAATGCATCTGTTATATCATAATTATATTTTAAAAGATGCCCACACAGCAATTTCTGTAGGATGTCATTAATGGTCATAAAAAATCATCACAAATAAACTCAAACTCATTAACAGAAAACTGGTTCAGTGCTTCCCATTATGACCCATACCATACGTGTTAGCAAAAATTGAGAAATTATCAGGTAAAACAAAAACGCACATGTTTGGGAATATAAATGTTGAGATAGAACCTTTCATCAGAAATAAACTCAAACTCATTAACAGAAAACAGTTTCAGTGCTTCCCATTATGACCCATACCACATACGAGTTAGCAAAAACTGAGAAATTATCAGGTAAAACAGAAACGCACATGTTCGGAAATATAACTGTTGAAGAGTAACTTTTATTAGGTATTTTAGTAGGTATTAAACTTACTTCCTGAACTATATGTATCACCAGGGGTACTGGAACCCTGGACTTGTTCCCTTCTCCAAAAGGCACCTGCAAACAGTCAATAACACACATTAATTCATGAAAGAAGTATAAATGTTTCACTGAAATATCTTAAAACTGTTATTCTAATTGATATAACAATAATATTTTAATTTATTTATTACCGCTTGGTTTAATAAATATCACACATAGCACAGGTAATAATATTGGTTTTCCAAATCAACCTTGATGCTGAGCTTAACTGAATTACACATGAAGCTTCATGGTCCCACATTCTGCTTAATCATACAGGATAAATAGTATTACACATAAAGGGGTTATAATCAATATGTAAATCAGTCATATTCATAAGATAAATAATACAAACATCAAGACCTTTATAATTTGTATCAAAAGAATATGAGTTGTACAATAATGCCTGTCATATATACATGTAAAAGGAATTGTCGGTGTTAGTACTTAGATCTGTATCTTGTTCACAGCTCATTATATATCAATGACACTCTTGTAATAAATCTATAAGCAACAGCTTGTGCTCTCTGTATCCCAGGTAATTGCAAACTTCAAGAAATTTAAGAAATTTCAGGCTGCAGTGCTCTCTCTTCTTGGGTTATATTTACTTCAGTCTTGATAAATACTGGTTAGTATTTATTGATAAACAGTTAATAACAGCTGTTAGTCTGGTACAACTGACTATAAATCATCAGAAAAACACTAATTTGATAAACACAGAGTACATACCTAATTTGATCAGATAAAATCATTTTTACACTGTTGTTAATCAATTTCCTAATTCATGTTAACATTTTAAGTCAAGATTTACTTGCCAAAATATATGTCTCATTTATCTATTTGTAGAATTTTGTGTATGCTATGGTTTCAATCAACAGATCTAGTGCTAACACCACCTACGGATACTCATTCAATGAAAACAGTAAATAATAGCTGGCTTAAAAGCACCCTTTGTTAGTACCTCACTGCAAAAGCAATTTACAAATGACCATGCTTGGAAAAAGAGCCCCAGGTGGCTGTCTGTGAATAAGGCATTCTTAGTCATTATATCACCATCACTGGGGTAAATGTGTGATAGGCATGAAAAGCCACCATGAAGCAGGTAATAGAAAATACAGGTATGTTTTTTTACCCCTTCCATATTTATGAACATGTAACATATGAAATAAATATATATTTTACCTGAGAAAACAAGCAGGAAGCTATTATACAGATGTTACAGGTTAGTCTTAATGATATTATATAAATATTCATGATCTGCAGCTGTTCTTAACTAACTCCCTATCTCACTGGCGCCTCCTGGCAGCAACAACTGACACTGAATATTAAGGTGAATGTTTTTGACAGTGAAGATCATATTTTGTTGCATATCGCAAATGATATATGTTAATATTCATGGTAAGGTTAAGAATTCTTTTCATGATCTCTGGTTTGTATTTAATTAACATGACATAACTCACAATACAAGCTCACAGCAGATGATCATGACACATAAAGCTCATACTCAGTTTGGAAAAGCTCTACTGACATTACCAGTTAGTATCTGTGTAATGATTTTAACAAGCAAGTCTTGCACGAGAAGCACTACCCACTGACCCAGGCATTCCTGTAAGTATCACACTACCACTACAATCTGTACCTCGTGATTTCCACAGGCATGCGTAGAATTAGGAGCAAAGTAAAAGCTAATAAGTAGAATTAGGAGCAGGTATTCTGGAATAGCATCTATGAGATGATTTTAATATCTAGCCTTTCATATGAAGCAATACGCTGACTACTGCTAAGGTACTGATTTCTATAATCAAACTTTGTATGAAGCCATTCTAACCAGTGACAGCTGTGTGTGCTGAGGCTGAGCGTTCCGTCAGCGCTGTGATAACCGTCTGACCAAAAGACGATGCAGATTTGACCGTAGAACCAGCAACAGAGGCTACAGAACTCAGCAGCCACCAGCAACTGTTTAGTACAGCCATAGCCATACCTTTCAGCAAACTCCACATTCCTGAGAAGTAATTGGTTAGAGTTAGTGTACTTACAATGTTGTAATTGTATTTGTGTTATCTGGATTTCATACAAATTGCTTAGTCTGTAAAGCTAGTAGTTAACAATATCCATGACACTGATTAATGTTTGTTCACAGTGATCTAAAAACACATACAAAACATGCACTGTGAAAAACAAGGGTTTAAATATATAATTTCAAAAGATTTCAAGGGTTTGTTATTTAGACTTAAAGAGCATATTTAAGTGCACATATTATCATGATATACTTTTAATTGAGGTTACATCTGGATACTCTATGACTCATTACCGAAATAATGTATACTCAAGTGACTTATTTTCTTTTTTTTTTTAATATTTTCACCACCCTGCCAACAGTAATTACCTTTGAATTATCTGTGGAGAGAAACAGATTTGAGCAAATTATGCTTTGATGCATGGGCTAAAACGTAATTAAAACTTTACCCCAACACGCCAATGCATTTTTGCAATTAAAACCATCAAAATGAGGTTGTGCTGAACAACATTCACATCAAGCACCCCCCCCCCCCCCACTTCTGAAGGTTAATGTTTAATTTTTGTAAATATGAAAGACTTGTATAACAGATAAGGTTTAAACAACTTAGCTATTTTGAAATAAAAATTATTGTTATTTACAGATACACCTCTATGGCTTGTCGGCAATTCAAAGACTTTAAATAATTAGATGTTTAAAATATTTTGCATTAAACAAATATCTTAAATAATATTTCTGTTTGCTGCAGAGCTGACCACAATTGTAATCCTTCCCATTTTATGAAGATACACAAAAGAAGGAACACATATGAACATCTGTCTGAAAGGTTATGTGGTTCACTGCATGAACACAAGATGGCGCTGAGATGCAGAAGTGGTATTACTGTGAATAATGAGTAAGACACGACATAAGTCATCTATTACAGGTATCACCTTACCTGCTGATGGTCTGGCTGCTGAGGACTGTGTCTGTGATGTATGTTCAGTGCTGGAGGTGGTGGTACTTGTAGACATTGTGGTGGTGCTGCTTGTGACAGTTTTTGCCGTTTCTGCATAACACATACGTAACTCATGTAAAACAAATCCCTTCAGAAAATGTCTATAAATTAGGATACTTTACTGGATACATGACTCAAGCAGAGATAAAGCAGATCTTGTATAAATATTCATCTCAAAAGAGTGGTGGCTAAACTGCCCATATGTGACAAATAAAAGGCTAGAATGATGTGAATTACATCCGACAGAATGATAACAAACATATATTGTAACAAATCCCAGCCGAATATCACTTTTACCACTAAAAACCCAAAACAAGTGGCCCATGGGCCATGATGCTCAGCTACTTTTGACTGGGTGCTCATGTTTTTTTATCAATGTTATATATTGTCTGTGAGAATAGCCTATGGCTAAAGTTACATTGTTGAAAAAATGGAGAGAAAATAAAAAATTCCAGAATTCATAGGAGACCTGCCCAGGACCCCCTTGGATTTCACAATAGAGATTTCCAAGGAATATAGATTTGTACCCTGTCTGTCTGGGTGCTCAAAATCATGTTTCTGGTTCATAGCTAGCAGAATATAGGTCACCATGATCCAATTTCAGTTTCCAAGGAGAATTGCCAAGGATTTCCCTGAATGTCATGTATGAAGAGTTTAGGGCTAATGAATACAATTTGTGCCTTGTCTGTCTGGGTGCGCAAACCATTTTTCAGCTCATAAGTCACACAATATAGGTAACCATGACCTAATTTCAGGTTTCCAAGGACACTTGACTAGGACCTCCCTAAATTTTATGTTAAAAGATTCTAGGCCTAACAAATACAATGTGTGCCCTGACTGACTGTCTGGGTGCTTATATGACTTCTTTTCCTAAAGGTCACAAAATATAGGTCATGGTGACCTAATTTCAGTTTTCCACACACATTTGCCAAGGACGTCTCAGAATGTTACATTAGAAGATTCTAAGCCTGACAAATACAATGTGTGCCTTGCCAGACTTTCTGGGTGCTCAAATCCTGTTTTCACAAAATGTAGGTCACCATGACCTAATTTCAGGTTTCCAAATAGATTTGCCTAGGACCTCCTAGGAAATTGTGTAAGAAGATTCTAGGCCTCACAGATACGATCTGTCACCATCTGACATTCAGGGTGTTCATACAACATCTTTTTCCTATAGGTCACAGAATATAGGTCACAGTTACCTTATTTCAGGTTTCTAAAGACATTTGCCTAGGACCTTCCTTAATGTCATGTTGGAGGATTCTAGGCCTAATGGATACTATTTGTGCCCAATCTGACTGTCTGGGTGCTCACAATCATGTTTTTGGCCCATAGGTCACAAAATATATGTCACCATGACCTAATTTCAGGTGTCTAAGGACATCTGCCTAGGCCCTCCCTTAATGTAATGTTGGAGGATTCTAGGCCCAATGGATACTATTTGTGCCACATCTGACATTCACGAGGCTCAAAATCAGGTTTTTGTCTTGTAGGTCACAAAATGTAGGTCACTATGACCTAATTTCAGGTTTCCCAGGAGATTTGCCAAGAGCCTCCTAGGAAATTGTGTAGGAAGATTCTAGGCCTAACAGATACGATTTGTCACCATCTGACTTTCAGGGTGCTCATATGACATCTTTTCAGGACCTAGTTTCAGGTTTCCAAAAACATTTGCCTAGGATATCCAAAAATGTCAGGTAAGAGGTTTCTAGGCCTAATGGATACAATTTGTGCCCCGTCTGACTGTCTTGGTGCTCAAAATAATGTTTTCAGCCCTTAGAACACAAAATATGGGTCACCATGACCTAATTTCAGGTTTCCCAGGAGATTTGCCAAGATACTCCCAGGATATTGAGTTAAAAGATTCTTAGTCTCACATATACCATTTGTCCCCATCTGACATTCAGGTTGCTCAAAATCATGTTTTTGGCCCGAAGGTCATAAAATACAGGTCACCATGACCTAATATCAGGTTTTTCAAGGAGATTTGCCTAAGACCTCCCTAAATGTCATGTTGGCGGATTCTAGGCTTATCAATTTAATTTGTGCTCAGTCTGACTGTCTGATGCAAAAAAAAAAACCTTGTTTTCGGCCCGAAGGTCATAAAATACAGATCACCATGACCTAATTTCAGGTTTCCGAGGAGATTTGCCTAGAAACTCCCAGGATATTGTGTTAGAAGATTCTAGGCCTCACAGATACAATTTGTCCCCATCTGACATTCAGAGTGCTAATATGACATCTTTTCCCTATATGTCACAGAATATAGGTCACAGTGACCTAGTTTCAGGTTTCCAAGAACATTTGCCTAGGATCTCCCAAAATGTCAGGTATGAGGTTTCAAAGGATAATGGATACAATTTGTGCCCTGTCTGATGCCGGACAAAGGGTGATCGCTATGGCTCAGATGACTTACAGTCAGCTGAGCTAAAAAACCTTTACACAGAAAAATGCTTCATGTTGTTCATGAAGATGGAAGCATGTCTGCCCTTCTTTTAATTTTGTTCAAGGGTTAGCACATGAATACTTGACTAAGCTAAATTAAAAACAATTTCAGAGTTACATACTAAATACAGCACACAGAACAGACCACAGCAACTCTTGTAGGACAAAATACTATAAAATATGCACAATTGATACAATATTTTTTGTTCCAAATGGTTGATTTTCCATTTGAACTTAAAAGTACAGGCAAAGTCACTTCTGGTTAATATTACAGGGTTTAATTAATTTAATTTATATATATTTTTATATAACTTCCTGTACACTCACCTGATACAAATGAGTAAGCTGTCACTCCTAGAGACTTTGTTTTCACCCACAAGTAGGTAAAAATTGTGCCTAAAATATAGAAAATATTACTTTTCCTACCATAGTATGTATGTTCTGGCATAAATGCTCAATATAGATCAATCCAAAAGTGCCATAAATGGATACAAAATTTTGTACATAACTCAGGCTTTGTGATGAAAAACTTTGTTCATATAATTTATGTGGGCAAAATTCAGAAAATTCAGTGTTAACTTATAATTTCAACAGATATATACTATCACATAATTGGTCAATACAGGTTATCTCAGAGTGATCAAATTTTGGCACAGATCCCTGGGCAAAAAACCACCAGGATGAGGATTACATGGATTGACAGAGATTTTTTTACCTCCAAAGAAGTATAATATGTGGTCAAACAGTCATATATGAAGTGCTCTATTATATGGTGTGCTTCTCATGAGAACAATTACATCACACACCATGTGCCTTTTGACAGATGGTGGCTACAGGTCTGTCAGCATACATCATGATGAGCAGGGTTAAATATTAACTTATGAAAGTAATTTCCCCGTAGGGCAAGTAATATCTAGTTTTCACTTGTCCAACATGAATTTTTACTTGTAATACAAAATTAAGTAATCACAGCCACAAACATAAAAGTTGCATTCCACATGATTGTTTTGCAACAATAAACCTGTTCAAATTATTGTTCGTTAATAATACTTTTCTTTAATATTTACACAGATAAACATACTGTAATTTAAGATAAGACGTATAACAATATGGTTTCATTTGAAAATAACTAGTTGATGCTTAGTTAAGATTCAGGCTTTTGGGTAAAGGTTACTGTTGGCTCCACATGTTCCTTTAGGAAAGTAGAAGCCCACTTTTGGTTGCCCTACAACCATTTTCTGGAACTTATACTCGCTTGAGGCAAGCAGGTAACCTTTAGTGTTAAGCCCTGATGAGGAGTGTTGACTGTGTACACATATCCAGGATAGGCGCAAGGTTCTGTGTTTAATTTGATTTCTTTTTTTTTCAGTACTTATTGTTAACTTACTGATTAATGACAGTGTGGAATACATGATGGTGGTGATACCAGTAACCATACTGGTGATCGCTGATTCCTGCCCCTCTGCTGCCTGATCGTCCATCTCCTCCTGATTTTCCATGACTTCTGTTTCTGTCAAGATATGAGACCTGGTTATTATAATACAAACAGCTTTAAGGCAGGCGGTGACCACATTAAAATTAATGATATAAAGTAAATCAAAAGTGTCCTTCTGTTACTTGTCAAGCCTAGATGACTTAAGACCTAAACCTGCTAATATACCCCTTTGGTCTTGAAGTGTCAGGAACAATGACAAGTATGTCCTAAGAGGGTTCATTTTCCATATTTTCAATAAATCCTGTGGAATTTGAAATTAACTGGAAAATTTAGTGATGGATCTATGGCAGTGCAATCTATTAGAAACTACATCACCGTATCCAGAAGGTTAACGGTGGTTTCACAGATGAGGTCATGTGAACCTGTCCCAACAAAAACAGGGTAAAATGCTAGAGTAACATGTACTCATAATCAAACAGGATACTAGCTGTCTGTATGTTTAGGGAGTCTTCATTCTGCAGACCTGAGCTTAGTACTGCTTACTGATGGACCAAATGTGTAACGTGCCCTGAATTAAATATTAATGTCTATACTACCCTTAAAATATGACAATTTAACAACTTTTGAAGGCCTCACACCATATTAACATTTAGCACACAGCAGATTCAGTTTGCATTAACCATTACCAGTCACACCTGAAAGGCTTTTTTTTATTTTTCCTTATACAATTAGAAAGCATTGGAATTATCATTTAAACAGAAAATTTCAGCTTTTTTTTCTTAGATCTATTTAGGAGGACCTTATTTCATGGACTACTTCACCAGAATAGGAAGAAAATATTTTTTTCAGTATTCATCAGAAAATAAAACATTGCAAAAGAGAAGGCATTGAAATAACATAAAAGTAATAACTTTGAACAAAGCTCATAGGAATAAAGTGAAAACCTGCTTAAGCCTTAAAGCAACAGCAAATGTGTATGAACTGGTTAAGACTGTGTTGTTAAAAGTATAAAGCAAATCCTTCCACAAATTGAAAAAAAAATTTCCTAAACTGTAACCACAATCAATATTGCAATTTATGCATTGCTTAAAATCAAACAAATAATAGGAAGGATGCATGACACATTTCTATTTTTTCCTTTGAAGGCTGCAAAATTTCTATTTGTACTGTCATATCCATGAATTTGCAATGGTTGACATTTTCTGCAAATTAAATTTGATTTTGTCTTCACAAGGTCTCAATTTTTTGTAAGCTAATTCACATGTTAGCTAATTTTAATAAAGGTCATTTAAATACAGTATATTAACCCATTATGCAGTACTTAAAATACACTAAATGGACTCAAGCAAAACTTATCCTGTACTTTACAAACCTGAAAGTTCTGCATCAGTCGCATCAAGCCCTGTGGTAAAGTATGGCACACATGAGAAATTTACAACTGTGTATATCCATAGGTGAACTTGCAGCAATATCTCTCACATTTGGGAGTGAAATTAAACTGGTCTCCAAGTGCAAAATATGAATGGGTTATAAACTAGTTAGACTTTGAAATAACCGAACACTAGGTATTCCTTTCTTTATTTTAACAGCATGATACCATAATAGCCTGCCTTGGTCAGGGGACCACATTATAATTCAGTGTAAAAACATGTATATACCACCAAAACTTGCATGTGCAAGAACAAGACTATTGAACTAAGCAGGGGACCATAGAGCCACATTAGAGCTGAAAGTACCTGCTAATTAGGAACTGTGTGATATCCACTTCAGAGAGCTGCAACAAATTTGTATCTGATCTTCAAAGCCAAATGCTTTAATTGACCGGCCTGGAACCTGGCAGTCTGACAACCTGGTAGTCTGAATGTTATAGTGATTATAAGTACAAAGTTCAATATTATTGATTAGCGAGGCAAAAGTATTGCAAGTGCTACAAAAATATCTACAAGCCTGTGTCATCAGAAAGTTCTGGAATGATAATTAATCAATGGCTCTCAGTGCTCATTAGCATAATGATATATTGAGATATAGTGTGAGACTGATAAAGTAAAGGTGAACTACTTCTAGATAACAGCATACAATTGGGGCCTGCAAGAACGATGACAAAAGCTTAAACATCCAAGTGTGATATAATTCTGAACATGACACATGACTGTGTTGATTAAGCAGTGAAAAATATTTAAGAATATTGTTGAAACAGAAGCGAAGCCACGTCTTGACTATATCTTAAGTACACACACATCACTATGAGGTACAAACTGTTCATCACCCGAAACAGTATATACTGACAGGTCCCTGTCATAAGGTGGTGACATCTATATATCACCACCCGTACTTTTCATCCTCCGCTTGATTGATGTTTTTTTATCACTGAAAATGAAGATATTCGCCATAATCTATGTTGTGGTGGATGGTACCAAGCTTGGAAGAATAAAGGCATATTCATTTATAGTTGTTTTGTTGATTAGATGTCATGTAAATTTGTTAAAGAAATCAGACCAAACAACACCAGACAAATAGCTCTGTTTATAATCCACAAACAATGATCAGAACTCCACTTACCATACAGATGGTCAATAGACTGCTCCTTGATTGGGCTTGATTCTCCAGCGTACTCCAACTGTTTCTCGTAGCGGCTGGACATAACGCTTGTCCTCCGAGCATTGCGTGCCTTGCTGCCGGCAGCCTTGGCTTTGCTTGATGCTGCTTTCTTGTGAGATTTAGTGGACAGGACCATTGGCGTTCCGTAGACTGTGCCTTGACGTGTTGCGCTGGCTGACAACTTCTGTGTCAAAATGATCTCCTCGGGGTCCTCATCATATTCATATCTAGTCCCTTCTCTCTGCATGGCTTCTGTTAACAATTTTACTAATAAATAATCACATATCATGATAACCCGAACTATGTATATAATTTAGTGAACATATATTTGACTAACTTTTTTTTTAAATATTTCACTTGAACCTTACTGTTTATAATAACATTTTGTCTGCATCAACTGGATCTTTCCTGCTCAGGATAATGAACTGAGAGGAGATACACCTTGTTCATTTATAGTTTATCACTGTCACTGCAGTCATAACCATTCATTCATTATTTCTACATAAATTGAATAGTTGATAAACATGCACCAAGGTGATCATGAACACCAAGGGTTAAGCGTTATTGTGACAGACTTCAAAAATCATCTACATACAACATGTTTGATCATTCAGTTCATTCAAAAGTCACTTTTAAATACAATATACTTGTACAGCCTTTAAGTTTTGACAGGTATCAAAACTACATACATGTATATATGATTTGGTTTAATTTTATTTTTGAAATGAAGACTTCTTTAAACAACAGGAAAATCAATTATTTTATTTCAGCCCCTGGGTTATTTGTTTCACAAAAAGTGACCAGATATCCAAAGAACTGGACAGTAACTAACTAGTAAATGGCAGATCTTATAATCATCTGTATTCCCTTCACACTGACACAAAACATGCCAGAACTAGTAAACCTACCTTTCTCTAATGCTATGGACATGTATGACCCATCAAATACTGATGACGTCCCCTCCGTGGAACTGGTCATATCACCACTCCTCCGTAAGCTCCGACGAGACATGTTGGGGCTGATGTATGGGTTAGTCAGGGCCTCTACATGGTAACTGCCACTGAAACAACACACACATAAAGAATCAAAATACACACGCTGCAAAAACAGGTAGTCAGTCAAAGGACCCATTGTAAAAAGCTATCAGAAATACACTTGTGTCCTTCTGATATATCTATTGTTAAGATCTATACATCCTGAGTTATAACCTCAAGATCATATACTTATAACCACGAGTTAATATGTTTATAGTGTAGATAACAGATAACAAAACTGCATTTTTCTTATTGCCATAGTCTCCAACGATCAAATACTATGATCCAGAGGCAAGAATATGGACAATATATCAGTAAAATGTAAATATAAATTATATATAGAACTTATTTGCTTTAATATGGTGATCTCATACAACACTTAACACAGGAGTATTAAGATTCCTTCTAAGGATACCAAGATTTTGCCTACACTACACTTTTAAAGATGCACAAAAGTGAGTGTTCCATAATCCATGAATATTTGGGGCAGGTAATTTAGGCAGGTAAGACAAGCTGCTAAATATAAAGTGCACCAGCTTGCTGTTAGTGCTAGCTGCCTGTTATGAACCACCACAATACCAAACATGGCCATAATAGATTATATGTAGTTTCATACTTCCAGTTTTGATAAATCTGTTGTTCTGAATAGATGTGCTATGTTTACTATAAACGAGGAGTATATAACAAATGGAGTTTCAACTCTGAGAAGCTCTGTCAGGTTTTGTGTGTCAGTTGTGCGCTAATTGCAATTAAGACATGATAAGCCCATTAACTCTATTGTGCGCCTATGGTACAGTGGTGTCAGGTGAAGCCATGGCACAGCCTTTGATATATAGCGTGGCTGATGAATGTTACTTACCAGTCTGCTGAAGCTTGTCAGGCTGAGAGTAAGTAAATGAATGGAATAACATTGACCAGAAATATGAATGCGCAGATCATTTGTTTTGTTAAGATTTATGCAAACCAGGTATATTTAGAGAAGTCTCATGTTAAGGAATCATTGGAGCGATTTTGGGATAGATGCGGTCACTCTGCATCAATATCTTCCATGATACATGATGAACGACTGGTAAGTATAAACCTTATTTTCCTTGAATAATTTTAAATTCTATAAGTTCCCATCAGTCCACACTTCTGACAGGTATTAAAATTAGCCTTGTTTTATACTATTCCATGGATATCAAAATGTTATGACTCCCATGTGCAGATGACTTTCATTTTCATTGATAACTATGAGCCATCGGCAGCTGTGTCACTGATGGCGTTATTCTCGTTTACCGCAGCCCAGCGATAGCTCAGGGGTCATTAGCAACAAAGGCTTCACATATAATTGCACTTCACACAATGTTTATATGAAAACACATTGTGTAAACTTATGATTGTTCCAATATTTACAATAAATATTCAAGGAGATAAATTCAAGGAGAAACTAACTTAACTAACAAGACGGCTTTAGATCCCACTTGGGGTTTCCTGGAACAAACGTGCCATTCAGAATTCATGCCGAAAGGGGGATTCTTGCACTGTATCAACTAGCACCAGGCTTATCAATGGCATCTCTTTTGCCTTCCCAGCAAATTTTATGACCCTGTCAGCAGCATTTGACACGGCCAGACTCTGAGTTGGAACTCCATATGTTACAAACTCCTTGCTATAAATAATACTTATAGTGAGATGTTGTTAACTATCACAGTCTCATTAAAGACAAAATATGTATTGACGCTAGATTCCTGGAAAATTGCCACTTTACTGGATCTTTTAATTCTTATATGCACCACAATGATATGTGTATGGCCTTCTTAAAGTTGATATAATGACATAATATTATTAAAAGTTACCATTAAAACAAAATTAAGGCTACCAAAAGGAATCATGTGTCCCTGCACTATGTGGCCCTCCTGTGGTGTGTGCAACATAAATACATTTACTTTTATATAATATTTATTATTTGTGGGCCTGACTTAAGAGGTATTAAACAAGTGTGTTAGGAAGAAGGCAGTCTCAACTTCTTTTGGATGGATTATCATAAATTTTGGACAGGTTAAAGTCACCTGAGATGGCCAATGGATGGCCATGACATCCTACATTTGATACCCCATATCTCAAAGATTGTTAATTGGTGTAATTAAATATATGTAATGAAAATCCCTTGATAATTAATGTAAAATGTCATTGTACCTTTATATTACATGTGTTACTTTACTTGTTATAAGTCTATTGAAATCTCTGTGTATGACTTATAAAAGTTTGCACAACAGAAAATAAGTGTTGGTTTTCTTGAAATGTAATACTGTCCTTTTAAAAATAGATTTATTAAGTCTGTGTAACTGTTAATTGTATCAGTTGATAAACTTTAAACTTGAAAGATTCCATCTGTTTTTAAGATTGTCTTGTGACCAATAATCAAGGATATTATCATCCGGTGAGTGATAATAGAGGTCTTAACGCTTCGTTATGAAACCACTAAATAGTGAACATGCTCAGTTGACTGCTCAATTTTGTATAAACATGTAACACAAAAGCATATTATCTGTCCCACAGAGGAAAATGTGCCTGCAGTAAAGTTCAAAATATTTACTCTGTATTAAATATATATTCTGTAGAACCTGATAATAATATATATGATCACTGTCAATAACAAAAAGTGTATGTTAAAGTTTTAAGTGTGCCAGTTTTGAAACTATTATACTGTTTATTTTTTTTACTAAGTTTCAGGTTGCAATAATAGTGCGTAGAAGACTGCACTAATAGCAATTGTCAACAAGTGGATACATTATATGGCCAAAGCAAGACTATATTGTATTCTTCACAGTATATACCAACTGTCAAGTATATTATGAAAGTTTCCATTTATAATAATGATATATCAGTGTTAGAAACTGCTAAATATTGACAAAACTGTCTGATACAATTATTTAAACATGTTAGTCAGGTAAAAATTAGTAAATGTACAGTTAAGATTATACAAACTTCATACTTCCATAAATATTAAATATGCATGTATATATCACTTTGAGGTGTAAGTCTATCTGTGTCAGTTTTAAATTATACCAGCTATTACCAGCCAACCAAGGTACTGACCAAGCTCTACTTGAAAATTAAACTGTTATTTAACTATTGTTTCCAGGTATCCCTATTGCAGCTCTGCATCCATAGTCAACAGTGGACTAAAAAATCCACTATCCCTACTTGTTATTTATAAGTATATGTGTCTCCTGCGCAGGTAAAAAGATAAAGCACATCAATAAAGGTAAAGGACAAATTCAGAAAAAATAAATTATGAATGATTATTTACACAACATTTCCAAATGCAGCATCACATTATCCACCACCTGAGCAAGATAATTAAAATTTGTAGTTAAAGTTAAAGCACTTCAAAGTAGGTACAACATAGGCTCCAGACAGAATCCTTTATGTGACACTGACAGGTTTCACAGATGAACCACAATGCACATGCATGGAGGATGAGCTGTAGTTGGATACATGGAAACAAAGCTTAAAACCAAAACAAACATGCAGTTAAGTATATATACATGTATAACATCAAACACAAATCCACAGTACGTCACCTAGACTTACCTTTTGGCATATGTATAATCTGTTTTAGGGGACCTGAAAACAAACAGGTTAAACCTAGTATATTTTCTTTTATTTACAAAATTAATGAAACTTTTTCAGTGGACTCAAGTACAAATAGCTATAATAACTAATGAAGGGCACTCTCCATGGGTAAGATGGTTGTTGTGTTTTGTAGTCTTTACATAACGTTATTGGGAACAGCGTCTACTGCTCAATGCTAATGCCTGCTACCCTATCCCTCCAAAATTTTCCTTTAACTGCAGAAAATATGTAAATTACAGAAATCAGCCTTTGGCATAATTTTGAATTCAGCATATGACAAGTAAGCTTAGGCTGAACACCCTTGTATATATTACACAATTATTTTTTTAAAAAGTCTTGTTGAGTGAAGATTCAAGATTCAATGAGACACTATTTCTCCCTGTTAACAGATATTCTCTCTGTAAATTATTTTCGAATAACTATCAATGTACGCAATGTCACATAGTGATGTGCCATTCTAAATATTTTTCAATAATGCATAATCCTGTTCCAGACAAGAAATTTGAACTTGTTCAGTGTAAAAACAACATGTTCCACTGTGACTGTGATGCATTATATTCATCATATACAAACAGCTGGCCAGATTATAGCGCAAGTCTGTAATCTGATAGTAGCAGCAAGTGTGTAATTGGAGACGGCATTGGTTGTGAATAACTGGGACTGTCCCACATTAATGTAATTCTACCACAGTTAGCAACTGAAAATTGCAGTTCATGCCAACAATTATTTCCTAATCTCTCAGAAAGCTTAGCTTATACTGACACATGAGCATAACCATATTAAGATAAAATAACTCAATATGAATGTAATAAATACTCATTTGCAGGCCATGCATATTATGCCTTATGTTCTTACTTTTCCCATGGGTCTTCTACATACTGGTACTTCTGACCTTGAGAGAAGTGGTGTGTTTTCACTGTTGTTGTAGTTGTCGAGGTAGTCCTATAATAAAAAGCAAGGGCATGAATTTATATATATCACTTCAGGCTGGTTCAAAAGACAGTAGAACACTTACAAAAGTATTTGATTGTCAGTTTGTTACCACTCTTGGTTTCAAGATACAGGCTTCTAAGAAAATGGTAGACCAGCTTATCAATAAATGCTGGTTGTAATGGACCAAATAAACAAGAGACCCAAGGGTAATGACGCTCAGCCGACTGTCATGTTGACCATATGTCCTTGCACAGACAACTAATTAAGATAATGTAGGTGGTATCATCAATTGCCCAGTAGCTAAGGTTCATGAAGACCAATAACACACAAAATCTGATGAAAAAACTCTAACTATTCCTGAGGAATCTGGCAATTTGTGTGTATTTTACATTATTTCTGGGGAGCTCAAACATCCCCTGTAACTTGGACAATATAGGTCACAAGTACCTTATATCAGGTTTCCAAGGAGATTTTTCATGGGCCTCCCTGGATGTCAAGTACAAAGATTTTAGATCTAATGGTTACAATTTGTGCCCTGTTAACAGACCACCGTTCTTTGAAGGTCTCAAAAATAGAGAATTTTTTTTTTTTAATACATGTGGTGACACCAGTCTGCAGGAACTGATGAAACACTTGATGATTAATATGCATGGTGATCAATGCATTAGTTGTTCAGATACTGGAGCTTTTGTACCAAATTTTTAATTATTCTTGGGGGCACTTCTGAGCCCCATAGCTCAGAGGATATGGGTAACAGATCTTATTTCAGGTTTCCAAGGAGATTTTTAATGGACCTCCCTGGATGTCAAGTTAGAAGATTCTAGGGCCAATGGTTAAGATTTGTGCGCTGTTAACGGATGGACTGCTGGCCAACGGAAAAAAAGAGTGATTGCTATAGCCCAGATGACTTTCAGTGAGCTGAGTTAAAAACTCATGAGTCATAACCTAAATATGGTCTAGAAAATACAAATTTTGAAAATATATCACTGATTATTTGAGGACAGCCCATATCTCTATGGTCGAGACTTGCTTCACTTAGCAGAATATACATTCCAGGGATTGAAAGGGTGAACAACATACATGGGTCACACTGTATTTTCACAAGAACCACAACAATTACACTTACAAGATGGTCGAAATAACAATGGAGGAAAACTTGAAAAGTATTCAATCAAAAAGTCAATGGAAAATTTATGCTCATATTGTGAATATCAAATCTTAGAATTGTGGAATGTATATCAAGCATTACTGTTATTGTAAAAGATCAGGTAGCAGTACGCAAAGGTGTGAGTAAGCAAATACAATAGCCAAACAATTCATATACCTGACCAGCGCATACCTGGTGCTAGTATGTTGAATAAACAATAATACCTATGTATGCAGCACAGTATCAGAGACTCAGAGTATGTATGGTGGTGATCTCTATGTACACAATGCTCACTACCCATAAGCATTCAGTGGCATATGGCATGGGAGGTTAATTATAATTAAAGGCTACCATGATAGATTCACTCCATGTTGAAGCAATATGGAGGACTGCATGGGCCTTTTTTTAGGGGGGGGGGGGGGGGAGGGGGTCACAAAGTACCTTTTGATTCCCTCACTTTTTGGGGGAATAAACCCATAATAAATAAATTTCATGTTTATAGTTTTATTATATATTTGTCAATCTTTCAATTATTGTTATGTATCTCAGATCACGAAAGTTTAGGATATTGGATGTTTCAGCTGCCTCACTGAATTGTCATAAAATGTTAATTTGTTTCATGTTTTAGTGCTGCAATTAAAACAACATTATTTTCATAAAATGGAGATCTATCTCACAATAAACTACAAGTGGGATACGAGTTGTCCTGTATCTCAGTAGGGGGAGGGGGAGCAGTGGCAGGGATTTAAGCGACTGTCCTTATTTAGGGGTGGGGGGGGCACTTCTGTCAGTACTCCGGATGGGTTGTCCTCTCACATTTTCTCTGCAAGCAAGGTCCTCAGAGGACTGGGCATAATAGCAAAGTGGTGTAATCATGAAGGAGAAACAGTGAAAATTCCCATGTCTGAGAGGCTGGTTATACCACAAACTACCAGGTGCAGACAGGTATTATAGTTGGCAACACTGGATACTCCAAGATACCTTTCTCCATGGTTTTCTGGATTTTCTTTCTTATTACTTTTTTCCTATTGCTAATAGACCTGACTGGAGCAGAGGTTTCTCCACAGTCCAGGTAATTCTTTTATGTCTAAAGGCTAGTGTACAAATTTATAGGATATTCTTTGCTGGTTTCTCACTCTAATAATAACACAATATTGAAATGGCAAAATAATACTTAGAAACATTTTCAAAGCACATAAAACACAACAGATTAAGCATGTGGTCTGGTCAAGGAATAAATGCCATATCTGATTAATCTACAGTAAAATAAGGGTTCAGTTTGATACTTGATATACTGTGTGCACTGGACCATGATGTGCTGACACAGTGCTGCACATGAGTAGTTCCGAGTATGACCTCAAGAGGGCAGCATTACACAATTTCAGTTCTAAACAGAACTGGTCTAACAGATCCTGCAAAACCCATAGCAAGGGTTCACAAGTTTACCCAGCACCTGGGTAAAAAGGGCTGGCAAAAAAAGCATTTACCCAGGTACTGCTTATGATTCCTGACTATTACCCCTAATTCCTACTGATTAGACTGACCAACATGCAGGTTGCACACCATCAGGAACCAAGTTTTATTGGATATGTTTCTTGTGACATTAGTATATAATGTAGAAGGCTGTTCATTTTTTTTCCCTTGGCCTGATTCCTCTGGTAAATGAGTTATTTAAATATAATTCTGAGGTAGACTTTTGCCAAGGTGTTTGCAGTGATCATTTTGATCACAGCTGTTATAATTGTTAAAAAGGTATTTATGTCCTAGCTGTCACACAAGTAAACATCCCAGATCTTAAAAGGTGATTATTCTATATGTTTCACCTGCCTGCATGTTGTTTTATTCAAAATCATAACAACTGTAGTGACTTGAGTAAAGTAGACTGTGTAGTCACAGGGCTGTTCTTGACACTTAGAAATTTTCAGGTGTAAGAAATGCATGAATTCAAGTTGACTTGGATTATGACTTTATTCAATCCCTGCTCTTAAAGCCTGTACTGTTCTGTAGGTTCCTGAGCAGGAGACATTGTGCGTGAGTGGCACGTGGGTTTCAGGCTCAGGTAATGTCATTATTACAGCCCTTTAGGTTTCTGATGTGCATTAACTTGTTTATACAGTAATTTGTGTGTCATTGGTACCTGAAATGATGTAACACCTTGCTCCAGTAGTGCTCTCCTAAGGCTAAGCATCTTAGGGAATTGGGTGGACAAGCCTGAGTTCAGTGGTTACTTTGAAGAGAGTGATGTGAAAAGATCATATGCTCTTTCATGCATGACACAATGCTGACTATGATGATGCTAACAGAGCCTCTGATTTTCAGCACAGAGAACTTGCTTAACTTTAACTTATTACCGACTGAGTGACCAGTGACCCCCCCCCCCCCCCATTTCCTATAATCGAGTTGTTTCAGGCCTTCTTCAGGGAAAAGCTGGACCCCCGGAAGATATTCATATATTCTGTCACAGGTTTACACCTTGGTCATTTTCATAAATGCTATATTACTGCTGTATCATATTTAAATTGGTTGGCAATTATATACTCATTTTATCACAGTTTTCAGGGTATTTCTGTTGCCGGGCATAAAACACAGCAGAAATGGCAATGGCAGAAACTTACCAACCTGGGAGGGGGGGGGGGGGGGGAATGAGCTGGTTGAAATAGATGAGACTGATGAGACAGTGGACAGGTCTCAGCTAAAACCATATTTCTTTCTATATATAATATCTAGATATTTCATTTTAAGAAATGGCAAACTTTGTTAGGAGGTCTTACAGATCTTGCTAAACCCCAAGCTAGAGTTCACAGGTTTTATCTAGCACCTTGGTAAAAGGGCTGGAAAAAATAGCTTTTTACCCAGTTACTGCCTTGGATTCCAGACCATTACCCCTAATTCCTATTGATCAAAAAAACATGCTCTGTACAGTCAAATATGGGTTTTACAGTGCAAATGGCAAATGACATATTTTAGACAGGGGTGTTGCAGTCAGAGCCCCTTAGTTTGCTGCTAATATTCACTGTGTATGACTTCTGCTAGCCAATCAGAGAGAAACTAAGTTTTGGTCTTTGCTTGAAAACAGAAAATAAACATGGGAAACTGCTTCGGTAATAATTAGGGAAAACCCGGGTCCCAATCCAGTGGGTAAAAATAAAATTTTTACCCACTGGGTTTGGTAAAATAGGTTTTACCTAGGTTAAATTTGAACATTGCAGTCCAACCATGCCAGACGTCACATGCATTCATACATATGGCCAGAAAATCAGCAAATAATGCCAAACATGGAGGGAGCTTTACTCATAAGCCAGGGTTGGGGCCAGGTACTTGTACCTGTACCTGCTGGTCATGAGTAGGAAGTACCTTGTACCTGTAACTAAAGTACCTGTACCTGGTACAAGGTACTCCAGGTACATTTTCATATTTTCAGTTTTTTCTTTCAGAATTTAATTTGGTTACCTGTAGTGTAAAATAATCAGCAAGCCATCATTTTGATAAACTGCTCATGAATTGATTGACTTAATGGACTTTCAGTACACTTAAATATCATATTTGTGAATGGATGGTGTTATACTTTAGTACTTGTGCACTTAATCAACTTTTAGTACACAAATATCATGTTGATGAAGTATGGTTTCATACTGTACTTGGTGTACTTAATGGACTTTCATGAGACTTGAATAAAATGTTTGTGAATGTATGATGTCTACTTGGTGCACTTAATGGACTTTTAATACACGTTCATATCATGTTTGTGAATGTATGGTGCCATACAGATAATAAGTTTTTGTAAAATAAACTTTAGCAAATGACTTCAATATTGTTTGATAAAAAAAAAAGGCATGTTAACTTGCATATACATGAATTTATGCAACTATTATTATCCGTAAAAATGTCTTAGAAGTGATCCTAAAATAAATGTACCTGTACCTAGGTACTTTCTAAAGTACCTGTACCTGTACCTAGGTACTCTATGAAAATCAAGTACCTGTACCTGGCCAATTCACAAGTACATGTACATGTACCTAGGTACTTTCACTTGTACCTGGCCCCAACCCTGTCATAAGCTGAGTTATACTGGACATAATTTTCTTGCAAATAGTAGGTGTTATTACAAAGTACACTTTACTTCACCAACATATCGACCAATTGGTCTGGTTTATTTCAAGAGACAGTATACCTCTAGCCTATAACTTATAAGGCATTGTATAAAATAAAAAGAAATATTTGCATCCTCATCAGGCATTATTATGATTCTTGACATGAAAAAGCATGCCATTCTGACAGGTCCAAAATTAAGACTCTTTTACAAGTGTTAGAAGGGCAAATGCACCTGGGCAACTCAGTGCTGTTATTTTTTCTGTTCACACTGTAAATTACTGCTGACAGATATGGCATTTTACTTAACCTTAAGTCATCTCATCTACAGGGCCACAAATGCTTATCACTTTACTAGTTTGCCTGTTATCATCAATTTATTTTATCAGATATTTTTGAATCTAAAGATACAGTCTTGAAAAGGTAATAGTTGCAGTCACGCAGTATTATGTGTATATAAGTTTAATTTAGCATTTCTTTGACACTTTGAGCAATAGCAAATCATGCAGTATCATTAACACTGCTGTCATATTATAACGTTTGTTCAACCACTACAGGGTGAAAATAACCATTCCCAGGGGATATAATCACTGATAATTAGATTAACGATGACTCATAGGCCTATGGCAAATGATCACTAAATCATCAGCAAATCAGCCATTTGCAATTATATAAACCACTCAAATTTAAAAATTAAAGAAATTGTGCCAGATTGACACTCCATGGTCGCACACTCCGGCCCACGCCTGTCTCGGGATGTCCCGCCTCGGAGGTGTAGTACATGAGTAAAGATAAACACTACGCTACACAATCTATCTACCTCTCAACTTTAGAGTTAATGGTGCCTCCATGGAGCCGGGTGCTCCTTCTTCTTGATTCCATCATTTGCGTCAGTAATCAGACTCGGATGTCCATGCGATATTGAGTTGTTCTAAGATCTACCGGTGACTCCTGTCAACAGTCTTGACCTAAATAACAACGCACCTGAGCTGCTTGAATTTTGTGGGGGGTGTCCCCGTGTAACGGGAAACATTTGTTCCCGTATTTTTACCACGGATTTTCACTGCCCTCGCCTACAAAAAGTATACCTTTGCCCGTGTGCACAGAACTAGCCAGACACTAGCCTATAGAATCGGACACTCTGTCTAGCCAGACACATACTCCATTTCTCTGTGATATGGATCTTTGACTATATGTCAGCGCTGCCGACTGCAGCAAGCACTGACCCTATGAGGTGGAATGCCCAGAGACAGCAAGCCTCTTTTCCAGATAACGTTATTTCAAAATTAAAAAAAAAAAATAAATAAATAAATTTCAAACAGTTAAACACACCGACGAAATTAGCCATGTTAAATTATCATGCTACTGTTATGGCTAATTTAATGCTTTACACGTAGACACCACAGAAGACCATATGCAGGACCATGGTGGGCTTCAGTCAAAGTGAATGCATGCATTATCGTGACTCGTGAGGACTATAAATTTCGCCTTAGGCTTTGGTATATTTCATGATTTTCAGGTCTGCATGGTGTGTGTAACAGACATTAAGAATCCTCCCCATTCCTTCTAGTTCTCACTAATTGTATGACATCCAGGAATATTAGATATCAATTCACGTTTCATCAATAACTGAAATTCTAAAAGCAGATTGGTAGAGCAATACATGTACAAAGACAGGATGGAAGGAGGGCAGCGGGTCACTGATTGACTCTGGGCATTCTTCAAGAGATTTTATCGAAATCCGTGTACCCATTAACTGTTGATTCTCTATTGAGAAGACTGGGCGTGCCCTTGTTGCACTTACCCGTCGCACTTGTGCCAGATTATTTTTGCACAATGATTGAGCCGCGAGGCGGAAGACAAAGAGACGCGTCTTGTTAAAAGAAAGGGTCAATGTTATGTAGCAGAGTTTAAATTAAGACATGTCAACTATTTAAACTTTCATCTCTTAATAATTTTGTTGCTGTTTTATTCAACATAATGCTTTAATATGATTACTTAGACTGTGCAGTCCAATGTGCACATGATACATGTAGTGTCCTTGAAGTATACAATGACAGCAGGCCTCCAGCAGTCTGGACAAACGCTTTACAGGGAAAGCTACATATGGTCATGTTGCTGGTTACTGTGGAAATCCAGGACTGACCTATATCACCTAATGTTTATGTAGGAGCATGCATTGTGAAACCATAAATGTATTTTATTATTTCATTTGGGTACATGTTCAGAGAACAGACATGTTTTTAGTTTATTTCAAAAGTTCTATTCATAAATGTATTTGGTAGTATTTTAATATTTAATACACAAGTAGGACTACTTTGCGTCTTGACCCAGATGTCTGGGTACATAACCCCCTGCTCAGGGTGGGGCCCTCGCTTTGGCCCACTGTCTGAAGAAAGCTGAAAACAACTGAATATAAGGTAAAGAATTTATACTTAATAAGCTACTCTCTTAAGTCCTAAGAGTTTTTTTTATTTATTAATTTTGTCATATAAGTAATTTAAGTTTTTCCATCTTGTCATTACTTAAGTACTTAGATATCAATTAAAGAAAAACTGCAGTTTAAAAGGTTAACTTTATACCAAGGTACAGATTGGCTTTAATTCCAGTCAGAATATTTGTATGATTGATATATATGTCTCAAGACACTCATTTGATGCAACACAGCTTGATCAGTTATGTTAATTGTTAGAATGTCAATACATTGTAATTCTTTAAATCTGTTTACGTTATTTTTGAGAAATAGCAGTGGAATGTGGCAGGTTGTCCCTTTCAGGGATGAGTATTAGAATTGTTACATAATGTTGTTTTATATTTATTCCTGTAAGCACTGATGAGTGTAATGTATAATCAGACAGGAAATGTCTAGTATCTGCATGTTAAATGTATCCTGTAGACACAGAAGTCCAACTTGTGTTCCTTTCCCCAATTTTGCTAGACTATTGTTACATAATATAATTCAGGGTGAGATAGAAAGAGTTAGTTCATTTAATGTTCTCTTCAGATCAAAACATGAAGAGAATACGTGCAGACAGTGTAACATGTGCAATATTTATATCTGGTGAGTTATTATTATTAATTGGCTGAAATGTTTGCATGAAAATAATTGTCTAAATGTTCATTTAAATAAGTGACAGGTGTGCCCATTTCTGAGTATGTGGAATTAAATCTGTTTAGGATATACATATGGGACTGTCTAGGCATGAGTTTTGTTTACCCTCTAAGATATGGCATATGTTGTCTCTGACATCCCCCCCCCCCCTTCTCTCTCTCTGCGAGAGAGCTGGGGACAGTCCCTGACCTCTTAATGTCTAAGGTCAATAGCTGTCTGGCTGTAACATCAGGTTCCACAGACCAGGACAGGGGACCCTTGTCGCTCATGTTGTACACAAACTGTGCCATTTAATTGTTCCCGCAGGCAAGCAGCTGCAACTTACAGTCATGTATATCAGTTTGGGGTTACGTTGTTTTCTGTAAAATGTCACCACAATAGCTACAACAGGTGATACTGGTACTTGTGGCCTTGACCACTCAACAATGACTAAGTGTACTGTACCAGTGCTAATTAGTTAATTTACTTTGTCAATTTATGAGTATTATTAATTAATTATGCATAGAATTTCTTGAATCATTTATTATTTTATTCATTGATGGTAAAATCAATAATTGAGGATTGAATGTAATGTTTTACTAGTTTTGTGTATTGTCATTTTATTGGATTTTCTCTTTGGATAAAGAGGTTATTGTGCAAGTCCAAAGGAATAAAGATGCAGCATTGTATTGTTGGCATGTAGTAAAATGTTTGGGCGGAGCATGATGTTTTAGGACTCTTAGTGTAGTTACTTTTGTTGTTTACCCGACTTGTGTGTGTATAAATTATTTCAATTATTTTATTGCATTGCATTTGTCTGCTTATACACTTCAAGTCATAGGGTACATTTATGTATGTGTGTTATGCTGATACATGTTACTAATAGAAACCTGGGTAATTGTTTTCGTACAATTTTATGATAAGATAATTGGTTTCTAGTGACTGAAAGTATCATGGGCATTTATGTATATGTTATTTGTATTGGATATGCCAAGTTCTTAGAGGGTTTATCATTACAATGTTTTATTATATTGATATGCCTTCCGAGATATATCATATCATTTTATGTATTTCTCAGCGATTTTTACAATCTATCTGTCAGATTAAAGATTGTTTGTTTTTATAGGTCAAACATACAATAGACAACAGGACGACTTTCAAGATTAACTGTTGTACAGAACAAACCATACTATTTGTTGTAAGTTAATGGGGTTTTATTCCATACAATCAACTTTACATTGTTTATTATGGTAATTTATGTAAATTGTGATCAATCATAGAGATATATTCATTTTCAATATAATTCTTTGAAATTACGATTGTTTTCAAGTTTAAATAATAATTGTTTAGGTATCCTTAGTATCAGAGCCAGAAATTAAGGATGGGTTATTTGTAAACACTTTACATATTTCAAAAGAAAATTCACATTATGGCTTTGTCAAATTTATCAGGTTTTCAGTACCTAAACTGCATTGAATGATAACTGGATGAGTAAGAAAATTGCTATATATATTCAACAATAATTATTTTTATCTTGACCCTTTGTTACATTCATATCTTAAATTTCTTTTATATTTTTGTATTTTAGCTGGTTCGCCAGCCACTCCATTTAGGAACCGTAAGAATAAACAGATTAAATCAACTTGTCTTGTCTACTGGTCTTCGTCCCCAACCCACGGTTACATATTGGTGGCAGCGGTGGGATCCCATGATCAAACTAGGTGGTGGACATCGACAGACAGCAGTTCAAGGCCTAGAGGCTCTACATGGAAGATCGCTCCACAGTGGCTGGCGTGAGGGGAGCGTATCAAGGTTTTTGTGTTTTATTATAGAATGCTACCAGTGGTCCAGAGACTTTTATCATTGTGTTTGAGATTCAGATCGTGAAGTATAATATGTGTCCCACATAATATGAGAATTATTGTATATTTGTTTGATTGTTTTAACTTGTCTTATTTAGATGTAACACTGAAATGAAATCATGGCAAATCTGATTAAGCTACTTGCTTAACTTCCTGTCGAGCCTGGAAAGTAATACAATGGCTCTTATTTGATTGTACATTTTGGTCATTTACATACATTTAGTTATGAGAGTAAAAACTATTGTTGTTGGAGAGTAGATCAGTTATATTTTTATGTGGTATCCATTTAAGTAATTCACAGATTGATTTACTGATTGTTATTTTTTTTATTTTATATTTGATGAAGTAAGTGGCTGTGTAAGCCTAAGCCCGCTGTTTTGCATGATTTTACACAGTATGTATTTTCACTTTTCACTAGTATGTTAGTTCTCTTAGTTTTGTTTTCCTTTCATCAATTAGAGGACTAAAGGTACAGTGTCCATAATCAACATTATATGTAAAATTTTGGTCAAATTTGTGTGAAGTTAAGTATTTGAAATCAGTCATGGCCACGTTGCAAGATTTACAGGATCAAATTGCTAAGTTGCAACGAGACATGGATGCTAGGATGGTGCCTAATGTAGTTGTCCAAACACCACTTAAGGTGCCAAAGGTCAAGAAATTTGGTGGTGACAGAAAAGAATTAAAGAGATGGATCACCGACATAAAACGGTATATCTCTATTCAGGATTTGGATGGGTCTAAGGCTGTAGATTATATTCTATCTAGCCTGGAAGACCGTGCTTTGATCGAGGTGGAGTACATGCCACAAGAGGACAGGAAAACACCATCTGACATATTTGCCATTCTACGGCAAGCATTTGGTGATACCATGCCGGTGTCCCAGATTGAGGAAGTGTACCACAACCGTAAGCAACGGCAAGGAGAGGGATTGCGTGATTTCAGCTATGCACTCATGGAGCTTTTTGAGAGGATCATAAAATTAAATCCAGAGTTTGTAAGGAATAAAGATAAGGCTCTAAGAGACAAATTTGCTGAAAAGGTTCGAGACGTGACACTAAGAAGATTCCTTAAAGACAAGATCCGGTCGAATAATGAGCTCTCATTCACACAAATAAGAGAAGAAGCACTTCTGTGGCAGTCAGAGGATACTAAAACAGATGCATGGATGAATGAAATGGTTGCAGAACCAGTTCAGAGAGAACAAGATTTGGACTTAAAGAAGCAAATGATAGATTTGTTGACAATCCAGAGGAAACAACAATTCCAGCTTGACCAACAGCATCAGCTTCTGACCAGTTTGAGTGACAAGAAAAAGACGCCAAAATATAAGCAGGAAAACAAATGCTTTCTCTGTGGTAAACCAGGACACATAAAAAGAGAATGTCCAGACAGGAAAGCTAAACAGGAGCGAGCTTACAATCCAAAGAGCCAGTATGCTCCAATGGTACCTTCCCCAGGGAATCAAGTGTATCCTCAATTCTATCAAAGCGGCTATTATCCCAATCAGGCTCCTTGTTTTTATCAACCACAGTTACCACCTCCATTTATTCCACCAACACAGCACCAGGGCATGGGGCAGCAGGACACGACAGCAACTGGATTTGGGTCACAACTAAACGCAACAGCAACCGCATTTGGGTCACAACCAAACACAACAGCAACCAGATTTGGGTCACAACGAAACGCGACAGCAACTGAATTTGAGAGGCAACAAAACATCCCAAACTAGTTTTCCCTATTGAATATGTGAGCAATTCAATAGGTAAAAATGTTGGCTCACAGGATCCTAATTGTGACTCTAGAGATAAAATTATCCAGAAAACAGTAGGGGGTAGGCCCGTAGTTAGAGTCCAAATTGGTGGTAAGGACACTTCAGCACTGATTGACACGGGATCACAAGTGACTTTAGTATCAGAAAAATTCTTTGAAGACCATTTGAAACCAGTGTCAGGAAATTTTCTAATGGCACAAACCTGGTTTAAAATAAATGGTGCAAATGGACTTGAAGTGCCATATTTGGGTCTTTTCATTACAGATGTAGTTTTACAAGGTGTCAAATTATCTGAGGTGGGTGTGCTTGTGCTGAAAGATAGTCCAGACTGTACAAATATGAGAAATGAAATCCCAAGTATATTAGGTACTAATGTTTTACAGCATGTACCACAATTTTCACATTTGTTGAAGTCATCTGAGACTATTATAAAAACAAACCCAAGAGAGCTGTTCTTCTAATTTAGGGTTTGCCAGAGTCAGCAAGTGTGAGGCATGTTTAATCAAAGCTGGTTAGGTGGCTTTTGTACCAGTTATGACACCCAATCAAGAAGGTCTGTGTTTTGTAGACGCCTTTGACAAAGGTATTATGGGAAGTTTGTATATAGTTCCTGGGATAATATTAAGTGCCAGTTCCAAAATCCAAGTTGTTAACACTGGTCAGAGGGATATCAAATTACTTCCTGGGACCAGAATAGGAGTATGCCACATGGTGGATATTGTGACCGGGAAAGAAAGTAAACTTCATTTGTCCTGCAGTGAGAGCAGTGTCACTGTCAGTCATTCAAACCAGGAATCAAACCATGAATCGATTCATGATTCTCCGGCAGAAAGAGACAGCGAACAGATGCCAAAAGTGGATTTATCACACTTAATCGGAACCATGGACGAACTGGAAAGAGTGAAAGCATCAATTATGAAACATCGCAATGTATTCCTTGCAGATGAAGAAAAGCTGGGATGCACAAAAACAGTTCAGCATCACATCAACACAACTGATGATGTCCCTGTTGTTCAACCATTCAGGAGAATCCCCCCTCAGTTGTGGCAGGATGTCCAAGAACATCTCAATGGTCTCTTAGATAAAGGTATAATTGAGGAAAGTAACTCAGAATATGCTTCTCCTATTGTTATAGTACGGAAAAAGAATAACGAAATCCGTATGTGTGTTGACTATAGAAAGTTAAACACCAACATCCGGAAGGATGCCTTTCCTCTCCCAAGGATCGAGGAATCTTTAGATGCATTGACAGGTGCCAAGTATTTTACCACCTTAGACTTAACTTCTGCATACCATCAGATAGAGGTCGCCCCTGAGGACAGAAAGAAGACGGCATTCATAACTCCAATGGGCCTGTATCAATATCGCAGGATGCCATTCGGACTTTCTACAGCACCCGCCACATTCCAGCGGCTAATGAGTCAGGTATTCCGAGAGGACATTTTTCGGATTCTTCTGGTGTACCTCGACGATATCATCGTGTTCTCCAGCACCATTGAGGAACATCTAGAACGACTGGAAAAAGTTTTCAGCACTTTAGCTAAACACAATCTCAAACTGAAGGCTGAAAAGTGTGCTTTGTTCAAAGAAGAAGTGACCTACTTAGGCCATATAGTATCAGCGGATGGTATCTGTCCTGATCCTGGAAAGGTAGCAGCAGTCAAAGAGTATGAGGTACCAACCACTGTGCGAGAACTACGAAGATTTTTAGGATTTTGTTCATACTATCGCCGGTTTGTTCCAAATTTTGCCAAAATTGCAGCCCCACTGCATGCTTTAGTAGGATCTGCTTCTGGAAAGAACAAGAAAGGACACGGCAGAAGCAAAAATCAGGCATTGCCTTATTGGGAATCAGAGCATGAGCAAGCATTTCAAGTGCTAAAGGGTAAACCTACAACAACTCCAGTCCTTGCTTATGCTGATTTCACCAAACCGTTCATTCTGGAAACAGACGCGTCAGATCAAGGGCTTGGAGCGGTACTAAGTCAAGAACAAGATGGAATTAAACGTGTAATAGCATATGCCAGTAGAGGTCTGAGAGGTGGTGAGAAAAACAAGGAGGGATACAGCTCCAGAAAATTGGAGCTGTTGGCACTGAAATGGGCTGTAGCTGATAAGTTTAAAGATTACCTGATTGGGAGCAACTTTACCGTCTATACTGATAATAATCCACTCACATATGTGATGGGTCGTGGCAAGCTGAATGCTGTGGAGCAAAGATGGGTTGCTGCTTTAGCATCTTTCAATTTTTCTTTCAAATACCGGTCTGGTAAAGAGAATACCAATGCAGATTTCCTAAGCCGGCAAGAAAGCAGACCCTGGGATTTAGATGCTGAAGAAGTAGCAAGTATCTGTGCTTTTGTGTTAGAATCTGCAAATGTACCAAAGGAGATACAAGCAAAAGCTTGTCAAATAGCAATCTCAACACCTGAAAAGGAACTGTTATCTATAGCAGAACACCATGAGTTGAAAGCCACTGTTCTACCCACTGTAGGGGCTAAACAGATGTCAGATCTGCAGAGTCAAGACCCTGTAATAGGTCCGGTTAAGAAATTTCTCAAGGAAGGTGTCAAACCTTCACTGACACAGAGAAAACATGCTACAAAAGAAGTACAATTGCTTTTGCGCCAATGGGATCGCTTAAAAGAGTCTAAAGGAGTACTGTATCGATCAGTGCAAGATCCATGTAAAGGCAAATTGAAACAGATTTTGCTACCACAACAACTGAAGAGTCAAATCTAACAAAATAGTCATGCCCATCATGGACACCAAGGTATTGAACGAACAGAACTGTTGATTAAGGAAAAATACTTTTGGCCCAAGATGCATCAAGAAATTAAGGAATATATTGAACAATGTGAAAGGTGTGCTTTGGCAAAACCAATCAAAGTCAAAACTTCGCTTGGTAGTTTACTTTCAACGAAACCATTGGAAGTGTTAGCGATGGATTTCACGCTACTTGAAAAGTCTTCAAGTGGTTACGAAAATGTTCTAGTACTCACAGATATCTTTACAAAATATGCAATAGCTGTGCCAACAAAAGATCAAAAGTCAACGACTGTGGCCAAGGTGTTGGTAAATTATTGGTTTAGGAGGTTTGGTCCCCCACAGAGGCTTCATTCAGACCAGGGAAGAGATTTCGAGTCAAAACTGATCAAGGATCTTTGTGAACTATATGGGATTAAAAAGTCAAGAACGACACCCTATCACCCACAAGGAAATGCTCAATGTGAACGCTTTAATCGGACCCTTCACAACCTGTTGAGAGCATTACCTCCAGAGAGGAAAAGGAAATGGCCCGAATACCTCGATGAGCTCGTGTTCTTTTACAACACTACCCCACATTCTACAACAGGGTTTTCGCCATTTTATCTCATGTATGGCAGAGATGCAAATAATTTCAGAAATCTTGTTCAGGATGATACATTAGAAACCACAGAAGCATCTGCAGAGGAACCAACAATGAACAACTGGGTGACAAAACATCAACAGAAGCTAAAAGAAATATACAGGATTGCTCAGGAACAACTCAAGCAGAAAGCAGAAACCAGAAAAACTCATCATGATGGTCAACTCAAAGACCATTCTTTGGCTGTTGGAACAGAGGTCTACAGAAAGAATCATACTGTTAAAGGTAGAAACAAGTTCCAAGATGCTTACCATCCAAAAAGATACGTCATCCTGGCCTGTAATCATGACCAACATATTTATCTAATTGAACCAACAGATGGGCTGGGAAAAGCAAATTGGATTAATAGAGCAGATTTAAGGCCATGTCCAGACAGGAAGTCAAATCATCAAGTACAAAAGAAATTAAGAAAGCGTCATAGCCAACTAACAAGAAAGACCTCTTGTACAAGTAGCTCAGATGATGATGAAATCCGAGTATTAATTAATTATCGCCACAATGAACAATCCACAGAAGCAGGAAATCTGTCAAATGATACCAATGCAGGATCATACCATTCTGTGTCTCAGACGACATCCGATGAAGATGAGATGTTTATACCGAGGAGAACAAGCAGACAAAATGCTGGTTACCATAGAAATCCATACAATCTGCCTAGATCAGCTTTAAGTAATTATGTGAATAATAGTTTAATTCAGAAAAAGGAAACGACAGTTTAAATACCCTTATTTTGTTAGTGTTTTGTTAGTGTTTGTATTGTTTGCATTTATATTATATGTCTTAAGTCAAAGATTACACAGCAAATGTTTGTTTGTGCCGCATTGTGTTTAAAACCAGGTTAATTTACAAAGAAAAGACTGGTTTCGTTCTATGTTTGATTTGTATTATATGTTTATTATTGTCAGTGTTTATTCCTGTATACTCCTAACACATTGCTCGAGGACGAGGCAATGAAAAAGTGGGGGTGGATGTAGCAGAGTTTAAATTAAGACATGTCAACTATTTAAACTTTCATCTCTTAATAATTTTGTTGCTGTTTTATTCAACATAATGCTTTAATATGATTACTTAGACTGTGCAGTCCAATGTGCACATGATACATGTAGTGTCCTTGAAGTATACAATGACAGCAGGCCTCCAGCAGTCTGGACAAACGCTTTACAGGGAAAGCTACATATGGTCATGTTGCTGGTTACTGTGGAAATCCAGGACTGACCTATATCACCTAATGTTTATGTAGGAGCATGCATTGTGAAACCATAAATGTATTTTATTATTTCATTTGGGTACATGTTCAGAGAACAGACATGTTTTTAGTTTATTTCAAAAGTTCTATTCATAAATGTATTTGGTAGTATTTTAATATTTAATACACAAGTAGGACTACTTTGCGTCTTGACCCAGATGTCTGGGTACATAACCCCCTGCTCAGGGTGGGGCCCTCGCTTTGGCCCACTGTCTGAAGAAAGCTGAAAACAACTGAATATAAGGTAAAGAATTTATACTTAATAAGCTACTCTCTTAAGTCCTAAGAGTTTTTTTTATTTATTAATTTTGTCATATAAGTAATTTAAGTTTTTCCATCTTGTCATTACTTAAGTACTTAGATATCAATTAAAGAAAAACTGCAGTTTAAAAGGTTAACTTTATACCAAGGTACAGATTGGCTTTAATTCCAGTCAGAATATTTGTATGATTGATATATATGTCTCAAGACACTCATTTGATGCAACACAGCTTGATCAGTTATGTTAATTGTTAGAATGTCAATACATTGTAATTCTTTAAATCTGTTTACGTTATTTTTGAGAAATAGCAGTGGAATGTGGCAGGTTGTCCCTTTCAGGGATGAGTATTAGAATTGTTACATAATGTTGTTTTATATTTATTCCTGTAAGCACTGATGAGTGTAATGTATAATCAGACAGGAAATGTCTAGTATCTGCATGTTAAATGTATCCTGTAGACACAGAAGTCCAACTTGTGTTCCTTTCCCCAATTTTGCTAGACTATTGTTACATAATATAATTCAGGGTGAGATAGAAAGAGTTAGTTCATTTAATGTTCTCTTCAGATCAAAACATGAAGAGAATACGTGCAGACAGTGTAACATGTGCAATATTTATATCTGGTGAGTTATTATTATTAATTGGCTGAAATGTTTGCATGAAAATAATTGTCTAAATGTTCATTTAAATAAGTGACAGGTGTGCCCATTTCTGAGTATGTGGAATTAAATCTGTTTAGGATATACATATGGGACTGTCTAGGCATGAGTTTTGTTTACCCTCTAAGATATGGCATATGTTGTCTCTGACATCCCCCCCCCCTTCTCTCTCTCTGCGAGAGAGCTGGGGACAGTCCCTGACCTCTTAATGTCTAAGGTCAATAGCTGTCTGGCTGTAACATCAGGTTCCACAGACCAGGACAGGGGACCCTTGTCGCTCATGTTGTACACAAACTGTGCCATTTAATTGTTCCCGCAGGCAAGCAGCTGCAACTTACAGTCATGTATATCAGTTTGGGGTTACGTTGTTTTCTGTAAAATGTCACCACAATAGCTACAACAGGTGATACTGGTACTTGTGGCCTTGACCACTCAACAATGACTAAGTGTACTGTACCAGTGCTAATTAGTTAATTTACTTTGTCAATTTATGAGTATTATTAATTAATTATGCATAGAATTTCTTGAATCATTTATTATTTTATTCATTGATGGTAAAATCAATAATTGAGGATTGAATGTAATGTTTTACTAGTTTTGTGTATTGTCATTTTATTGGATTTTCTCTTTGGATAAAGAGGTTATTGTGCAAGTCCAAAGGAATAAAGATGCAGCATTGTATTGTTGGCATGTAGTAAAATGTTTGGGCGGAGCATGATGTTTTAGGACTCTTAGTGTAGTTACTTTTGTTGTTTACCCGACTTGTGTGTGTATAAATTATTTCAATTATTTTATTGCATTGCATTTGTCTGCTTATACACTTCAAGTCATAGGGTACATTTATGTATGTGTGTTATGCTGATACATGTTACTAATAGAAACCTGGGTAATTGTTTTCGTACAATTTTATGATAAGATAATTGGTTTCTAGTGACTGAAAGTATCATGGGCATTTATGTATATGTTATTTGTATTGGATATGCCAAGTTCTTAGAGGGTTTATCATTACAATGTTTTATTATATTGATATGCCTTCCGAGATATATCATATCATTTTATGTATTTCTCAGCGATTTTTACAATCTATCTGTCAGATTAAAGATTGTTTGTTTTTATAGGTCAAACATACAATAGACAACAGGACGACTTTCAAGATTAACTGTTGTACAGAACAAACCATACTATTTGTTGTAAGTTAATGGGGTTTTATTCCATACAATCAACTTTACATTGTTTATTATGGTAATTTATGTAAATTGTGATCAATCATAGAGATATATTCATTTTCAATATAATTCTTTGAAATTACGATTGTTTTCAAGTTTAAATAATAATTGTTTAGGTATCCTTAGTATCAGAGCCAGAAATTAAGGATGGGTTATTTGTAAACACTTTACATATTTCAAAAGAAAATTCACATTATGGCTTTGTCAAATTTATCAGGTTTTCAGTACCTAAACTGCATTGAATGATAACTGGATGAGTAAGAAAATTGCTATATATATTCAACAATAATTATTTTTATCTTGACCCTTTGTTACATTCATATCTTAAATTTCTTTTATATTTTTGTATTTTAGCTGGTTCGCCAGCCACTCCATTTAGGAACCGTAAGAATAAACAGATTAAATCAACTTGTCTTGTCTACTGGTCTTCGTCCCCAACCCACGGTTACAGTTACTTTGCATGATATGAACTAAAATATGTTACAAATAGTTTGTTCTCTGTCCTGGTGACTAGCTTTAAAAATCGGGTACTTGAAGTTCATTTATTCTGGCACAAGACTAGTAAAACAGGGACAGTTTACAAATAATGCTGGTGTGGAAAAGAATCCTTCGGGATGTACAAAAGGCTTTGGTTAACCTTCCGTGCACATTTCTGCGGAACGTAAACGGTTGGAACTGTTTGCCTGACGTTTGTTTTGTCTTTGGGTTGCTGCTGTCTGAAACCTGGGTCAGCTTGAGATGGGCGAGGTCCGTGTATAGGTCATTCACCACATGCGCACCCGGTGCAGGTATCTGGGAACTAACCTTAATGCGCACGCGCCACAAAAAAGCAGCGTCTGGATAAGGAGCCCGCCAAAAGGTATCGCTGTATTAAAATTCCATCTGTCTCTTCGGGTTCTGAATTTCCCGCTGTGATGGTGCGGGACTTTCAGGAAGCGACAGAATAATAATTAAAATCCTTGATTAATAGAAAGATATGTTCCTAACCTTACTAATTGAGCATCTGATCACACGACATTGGGCGGGTGCCAGTCGGTCTTGACGCATTAACAATAGCAGTCAGAGATTCTCATTTTGAAGAATGAAGTTGTACACACTTACCATCTGTCCAGTATCCGTGAAGTAAATATGCAAGTGTTTTGGTACCTTAACAGTTCTTTATTTATTATTTGTGACTGCATGCATTTACATAAACACGAACGACTTTAAAGAATATATGTAATTCAAGAAGTTTTCCTTCCATTGTTCCATCACATAAAACTTGCTTTCGGTACATTTGATGTTAAATATTCAGACGAAACCCAGATTATAACGACCGGTCGAAAAATGAATAGCGTTACAAAATTTCGGGGATGCCCAATTAACACATCGGTCCCTTGCCACATGTAGAATGCTTGACAAAGAAATCACTGGGATATAGGAATCATACCGTGCTAACAGTATACATGTTTTATGTCAGGTTAAAATTACAATTGATATGTTTAATCTCAATGTGAATTACAGATTATACGGCAGTTCATGATAAATGTGTGTATAAATTCACTCAAAATAACAGGCTCTGATGACCCCTGAAAACAACCGTTGCTGTATGGAGGCATATATATATATATCCTAGCCTTAACGATAAAGTTCATTGGGCAATTTGCTTGATAACACGATATTTTATCATATATTTTTTTATAGACCTTGGCCACAAAAAAGCTTATAATATTTGCAAATTTAACATACACATGGACAGGGTCGATGACAGGACCCGTCCTATAGATTTATGTTTAAGCCAAAGAAACGGACCCAGTATAGAACTTGATACAGATCTTTCAACATTGAATCACCGCTCCAGTGTCACCGTTAATTCTTATATATCAGCTAACTTCAAGGTCTCCTCACCTGTGGTCGGCGTGTCTTCAGGGAGGGCACAATATTACTTTTTTTAAAACTATTTTGTAAAGTATTTTAACCGTTAAATCAAGCTATAGCTTTTCCAGATAAGAGCTGCATAGAGGAATACTTTTGCCAAGAAAATGTGTTCATGCAGTTTCATCCATTGGTTTAACAGTTCAGTTTTCAAATTCTGACAATAGCATTAAAAACAACGACAGCTTCAGCCAGCAGTAGGCTTTTAACCTTGAGTATCTCCATGTTTTAACCCTTGGCTGAATCTTAAGGAATTAGACCCTGTAACCTGGCCAATGTGTAACTTAAGCAGCTAAGTTACATGCAAGTGTACCTACCAAGTTACTGAGAAGTCTGTCACCTGGTATCACAGAAAATTATAATATGTGCCTCAATCTCAACTTTTACCACACTGAGAAACCTGATCAGTTCGAGCTCTTGTTATCGTGTAGATAACCCGAGGTGTCAAAATACATGATGTCACTCTACGTAATACACGGGCGATCGAACTCCCAATACAATACATTATTGTTTGCCAAATGTTGGATGATCTTGGTCGCTGATCACAGTTTAAACTGCGAGATGATCAATTATATCTAAAGTTGCAAGTTATAATACATACATCTATACAGTAGCATCAAGGCAGTTCGGTTTATAATCATGCTTATCTCCTGGTGATGGCATATTGGCCAGTAGAATTTTTGATTTTCACTACAATTTAAAATGATTTATATATCTTAACGTTTCCAAATGTAACTGTGTTTAATTTTTAAGTTTTTTTTTTAAAGTCAATTTTACAATTTTTAACGCAAATTATAAACAAAAGATATTTCTGAAATACAGAGATGTATACTTTTAGAAAAAATAAGGGTTATATAATGAAAGGTGTAGTTGTTTGAGGGTCATTGTGTCTCATAGGTCGAATTAATCGGCTCATGTTTCGATAATCTTCCGACATAACGTTATGAATGACGTCAGTGACGTCGCAAAGAAAACGACGCATTCTACAAGCTATACTTTGGCATTTTTAGTCATTAAATATCAAATATATTAGTTATCTATAAGCCTTATTCTTATATAACTATACATTTCTCATTATTATAGAATAAATTTGTGGAAATAATGCATTAAACATTGTAAAACAAGCATTTAAAAACAACTATGAAAAGCATATTTACCGATGAAACTTCTAGAAAAGTATCGTGTTGGCTCAAGTTATTAATTTAGATTGTAAGCAGTATTGCGCTTCCTGAATTTTTGCAGGGAGTAAATTTTAATTGCATCTTTCACGCTTGTTGCAGAATCCACAACTGTGATAAGTTGATGGAGAGGAGCAGAACGAATCGGAATAAAGCGTCTTGGGACAAGACAACTTTCACGCAAACTTTTTAATTAGGTCACGATATAATTCTCACAGCACACTGATTATACTAAAAATCTGCCTGTACTGTAGCCAATGAAAATGTAGTGTAGCTAGTCACTAACATTTTAAAAACCATTAAACGAGATCTATACCGGTAATTTGAAGATATAAATTATCAATAAAGGACCGACTGAAAATGAAGTGGACGTCAATTAAAAATGGATGGAAAATAATTGCTTAAGTAGATATTTATATCACTATTCATAGAAGTGGTGAATGATTGCGATATCACGGTTATTATCGACAGTAGCGAGATCTGCTGCTCTGCACTAGGGTCAAGGACGTCGGCTCGTTATTGATGTTTTGCACTACTGGCACTGCAATTAATGGCAGTACTGCATAGCCATTAACTAAGTACTGCTGTAATATTCCTTAGATCAAATGCTAATGACAGAACTGTCAGGAAAAAAACCACGTCAATTTATACCTCAGGAAACAGTTACCTGTGTTAGCAGATTTTCTTGTACAGTTGCAGCGATAATGACGGAAAGAATGATGAAATAACCAAATCAACTTCAAAGACACGATAGAGTCGCTGAGCAGACGGTTAACGTCCTTGACCTTGGTGTATCGAATACTTTGTCATGTAATTTATTCCAAGCATTTCTGAGATATAATACCGTGTGTATAAAAAATGTGTGCGTGTACAGAAAATGAACTAGAATACAGGTAGTCGACAAGCGACTACGTGTATCCGTCAAAATCAGAGTGGAACGGATGAAATGAGGCATGGATTGAGTTGCAAGGGGAAATAGAGTGAGGTGTGTTGCATATTAGCATTGATGTCTGCAGCCGAAATGTGTAAGTAGGTTGCGCCACCTACCACAAAATCAAGAAAGCTGTCCAAGTTGTGTACATGTGCAAAATTTTAGGCAGATTTATAGGTCAAACCACTTCATGTATATGAGTGATTTTATCCCACAGAAGGGCTTGTGCAAAAATGGTGGCAGGTGGCGCCACCAATTTTGTGTATGATTAAGAGCTATGTGAGATCTATATACATGCAAAATTTCAGGGGGATATGTTCAACGAGTCCTGAGATAAAAGCCCGAATGTCTGCAGCGTTAACATTAATGTAGGTGGTGCCACCTGCCAAAATGTCGAGAAAGCTATCCAAGATGTATAAACACGCAAAATTTTAAGCAGAAAAGTCAAACACCTATTGAGATATGAGTGATTTTAGCCCACGGCAGACAAACAGTCGGACGCTGTGCAAAAATGGTTGCAGGTGTTTCCTCCAGTTTTGTGTATGTTGAAAAGCTCTGTGAGATCTATAAACATGCAAAATTTTGGCCCAATCAGTCAAACGGTTCCCAAAATATGAGCTTGTATGCTGCAGCGTAAACTAGAAAGTAAGTGGCGCCACCTACCACAAAATCAAGAAAGCTGTCCAAGTTGTGTACATATGCAAAATTTTAGGCAGATTTATAAGTCAAACCATTTCATATATATGAGTGAGTTTATCCCACAGAAGGGCTTGTGCAAAAATGGTGGCAGGTGGCGCCACCAATTTTGTGTATGATTAAGAGCTGTGTGAGATCTATATACATGCAAAATTTCAGGGGGATATGTTCAACGAGTCCTGAGATAAAAGCCCGAATGTCTGCAGCGTTAACATTAATGTAGGTGGCGTCACCTGCCAAAATGTCGAGAAAGCTATCCAAGATGTATAAACACGCAAAATTTTAAGCAGAAAAGTCAAACCACTATTGAGATATGAGTGATATTAGCCCACGGCAGACAAACAGTCGGACGCTGTGCTAAAATGGTTACAGGTGTTCCCTCCAGTTTTGTGTATGCTAAAAAGATCTTTGAGATCTATAAACATACAAAATTTTCGCCCAATCAGTCAAACGGTTCCCAAGATATGAGCTTGTATGCTGCAGCGTTAACTAGAAAGTAAGTGGCGCCATCTATCGTAAAATCAAGAAAGCTGTCCAGGATGTATAAACCTGTAAAATTTTAGGCAGATATGTCAAACCATCGCCAAGATATGAGTGATTTAATCCCAAGGCAGACAAACAGACGGACGCTGTGCAAAAATGGTTGCAGGTGGCGCGACTTGTTTTGCGTAAAATAAAGAGCTATGTGAGATCTATACACATGCAAAATATTGGCCCAATTAGTCAAAAGGTTCCCGAGATATGAGCTTGGATGTCTGCAGCGTAAACTAGAATGTAGGTGGCGCCACCTGTCATAAAATCAAGAAAGCTGTCCATGATGTATAAACCTGCACAATTTTAGGCAGATATGTCAAACCACTGCCTGAGATTGCGACGCCTCGAGAGCTAGTTTGATAAGTTTTCCTTCAGCAAAGGCAGTGGCATAAATTTTTCTTCAAGGGGGGGGGGGGGATGACTTTGTGTGTGTGTGTGTATATATATATATATATATATATATATATATACCTTTTCAGCGTCTCTGAGTGACATAATGAACTATATATATATTTATACAGAAATATAATTATATAAATATATATATACTTAATTATATTTCAAATAATTAAAATGTTTTAGAAAATAAGTTATTTTATGAATTCTAAGCCAGGTTATATAACATACAGATATAACATTTGTTAGTAAATAGATCCAAAGTATTTAATTCTATTTATCAATATATTTCATTTGCAATATTATATAATTATTCTCTGAAAAGTGGGGGGATAGTTACATTGACCATCCCCCCCTTACCAACAAGTGGGGGGGCGGTATATACCCCCCCCCCATATTGACGCCCCTGTACAAAGGTACCGGTACATGTAATTTAACGAACCTTTAGGCTACAACGGACTTGGGTTCAATGTAAATGATGCAACAATCTTCATTAAGAATCGTGTATTTTTTTTAATCATGCATTATCCGTGCGTTTACAGTGCGGTTAGACCCTTTTTATTGACAACTTTTCTGCAGGGCGATTAAGTTGCGGTGGTGGTCAGAATCCGTGTTTTATCCATGCATCCTTTCCATTGACGCGGGTTACGCGTGGTATCCCGATCCGCTAACAAACCACGCCGCCAAAATCGCTCATGTCGTGATTGATTTCTGTGGAACGCCTTTTGCGCTCCTCAAGGGAACACTTCTTCAGGAATGTCAACGAAACGCGTCGCACCACGCGTCGCGTTCATCAAAAGGGTGAAGACAGACCGCACGGGGGATGCCTTCCGCCAGAGGATAGGCAGCCAAAAACAACACTTCCTTGGACCAAGTTATTCATTACAACACCCGTGCAGACACGTCTTTATCAGGGGCGTAGCCAGGATTTACGTAAGGTGAGGGCGGCGGGGGGGGGGGGGGGGGGGGGGGGGGGGGGGGGTTCGGGCCTACAGCAAATCCGCTGACCAAGATGTATAGATGCACACACACACACATCTGTGTATATATATATAATATAGAATCAGCCTGTACTTCAATATCCTTTACCATTTTTAGACTGGAAACGAGGAAAAGTTTGTTACCTGCATGTTAAGGTGTAGGTCTACAGTAATGAAAATTTTAAGTAAACATGATTGATGACTGATATTTTCATATTTCTATATATACTTTTATGCTTTTTCTTAGTAGATTTTACTGTCTGGAATATGTTTCCTCAATATTACATGGTAGGGTCGGATGGGGGTGGGGGCATGATCCCCCGCGACAACCCCCTGGGTATACAAGGTGGCAAAAAGGTGCAAAAAAAAGTGCATATGAGCCCAATCTCTTTATCCATAAAAACGAACAGAAAAGGAAGTCGCAATCTCGTTTAAAGTTTAAACTTTAACACTCCAACTACCGATATGTTGATATCAGGGATACACCCCTGATGGGTGCGAGCGGCCGTTTCAAACATGTTGATCCAGGATGGGTTTATCATATTTATTACCGTAGACAAAATTACTTATATGTCCGGGTAGGTTTGAGTGCTTCGTTCATCACATCGTGTCAAATTGCATCCCCAGTGTGTATAAAGACTGGACCACAGTGGTCATGGAAACTGAAAGGCGGGAAAATCCACAAAGATGGTTTTGTTCTGGTCTCATAAAAGATTTATATATCAGGCATGAAACCGCGCTTGTGTACCCGAGATACGCGCTATATTGGAGCAACATGAGCGATCGGCCAGAATACAAAACAATGAGGCCCCTATAGATGTCCAAGTTAGCTGAATTAAGATAATATATAAGGCTAGGTTTTTGTGTTACTCGTACAAAGTTTTGGAATATGAGAGAAAAAATAAGCCAAAATGTCCAGTCATTGCGCCCACGAGCACATAAAAGAAAACGTGTTAATATGCCCAATTGTAATGATCAGTGGGTATAAAAATACAGGAAAAATACTCAGATCGTACACCACGAGAGGCAACCTAAGACTTTCATCAAATATCACCTTCCGCCGTCTCCTTTCAGTTTCATAACAAGGGGCCCATGGGTCACGTTGCTTAGCTGAAGTTTGAAATTTTAGCAAATGCAAAATATACAAAATATTTTATTTTAATGTTTTTCATATGTATAAGCATATGAGAAGCTAAGAGGAAATGGCATTCCAACTTGGTTAAAGTTCTATATATGATTACAAAACTAATACACTGACAAGACTTTCATGAAATCAGCTGAATTATGAAATTTTCGATAATTTTGCAAAATATTCGATTGTAATGTTTTTCATATATATAAGCATATGAAAAGCTAAGAGGAAAAGTTCCCTCCTACTTGGTTATAGTAAAGTTCTAAATAAATGATTGCAAAAACTAATACTCTGACAAGACTGTCACGAAGAAAACCAGTATTTACAGATGGACAGCCCAGTGGACAGAATAGACTAATACCTTTATTTCACTCTCAAGGGAGTAATGCATTTAAGTTTATATTAAAGCCTATATTTTAGCATATCCACTTTTTCCATCAATAGTTTTGATCAGATTCATTCTTTTTTATTTACAAGTTTTATGGATTTGTAATAAAAAAATCTGAAAATATGTTAAAATATTAGAATTCTAAGTTGCAATCATTAGTTATCCAGAGTGTAGCCTTATCATAGTCATATTTTGCATAAAAAATTTTATTATTTTTAAATCACAAATGTTTAAACTGAATTTAAAAGAAAATAATGCCACAACATGGCATCTTCATGATTATTCCTTGAATCACTATTAAAAGTTTTGCACATTGGAGTTTTCAGTACATGCTTAATTTTATTCACCGAAATAAAAGATTAAAATAAAAACATCTTTTTAAATAAAGTTAACACACTCTTGGTTGCATGAGGGACAGACAATATCAATGTGCTAATTACTATCTCAGCTATAATTTATTACTGGAATTAATTGTCAATTTCACACCTGGGGAACTTTTCACTCTTTTAAAGAAAGGAATTACTTATCTGTTTTCGATCAATTCCTTAGAAATTTCAGATTTTAAAAAATAAAATGGTTTTGTATATATGCCGTTACAGGTGCTCTTTTTATTATGTGACACGGGCGTAACTCCTGTTGTGTAACTCGTGTCTGGCCGCGTACTACTTTCTATGTTTAATCCGTACTGGTTGAACTCTCGTTGTCATGTTTAGCCTTGGGTTTTCAAGCTTGGCCGTGGGTCACGTGATGAGCCTGGTATGTGGAGATACACAGCGCTGTTTTTCTGGAGAATTCCTGAAACGCGTGTAGACTGTGTTGTGCAAGACCTTTTAGACTGTTCGAGAATTGGAAAATTCTCGGCTTGAGGTGTGAAGGTATATAAAGAGGTGTGTTCTCGAACGCGGGAGGAGTAGAGCTGATTTCATCGGACGCAGAAGCGTGTGTCAGGACGTTATCCGACGAATGCGGAAATTATAGATTTTCAGACTTTCTCCTGGATTTTATGCATTTGGAATTAAAGTTTACTTTCCGGATTGTTGCAAGAGCTTTACACTGGACTGTCATTCTCCGAGAGTTTACATTTAAAGGACTTATCGTTGTGATGGTGTTGGTATCCAGGTACTGTGCACATTAATTTTCTATGTGATTGTATTGACTTGTTGCTATACCGCTGTTTTACTGTATAATTGTATTGATTTAGTGTATTGTATTGTTAGGGTTGTTTTAAGAATAAATTATAGTTATTTGTTAACAAAAAACCACCGACTTCTTTATTCATTCCCCTAGACATTTCACGCTACCTAGTGTTACAGAATCTTGGATTTTTTTATCTCCTTTACAGAATTTGTGTTCATCACGCATACGTGATCTGTTTATATTACGTCCCGTAACAATGCTTTGAAAATTAAATCAACAGTGATTACAGGAAAAAAACGTGCCGTTGCTAAAGTTGGACAAAATTTAAGGTATTGATTTTTTTTTTAATTTATGCTATTGACTTGAAAAAAATTGCAAAATTCAGATCTTATTTTGGGTAAACGATTGAATCTTGATTAAATAAAGTTATATCCCTGAAAAAGTGTCTCCACATTCAGCAATTCTCATGTTAAAGGAGTAAATATATTTTCTGATTTTTTAAACATTGCATTATATTTGGGCCCATAACTTCAAAATACTGACCTAATTTTTTGTATGTTCATAGAAAATTTATGGATGAATAAGAATACTAAATATGACCGAAAACAGATCAGTGGTTTTGATATTAGTCAGACTTGAAGTGTAACAATGGCTTTTATATGGAAATATCTTAATATCTCAAAGGAACAAAGTCCTAGTGACCCAATTTTCGGTATGATAGATTTTGGAGACATCCAACTGTATGTTGGATTCGTAAGTCCAACGGTTTCAAAACGTGCCTTGATAACGGACGGCCGGCCGGACGGACGACGAACAAAGGACCACAACTTTAGCTCAGATGACTTATAAATAGCTCCATTTCAATGTAAAGCATGGCTTCTGAACGGTTCCTCTGGTCCATTCTTATACTCTCACAACTTAAAAAAAAAAAAATGCACGGCGTATTTATAACAGTCTCGTCAGGTGTCATTATTGTTGCCGAGAATAAAACAAATACAAGGCCGGTGGATAAGGCTTATGTTGTTACAGCTTACTTATGGCAACCTACTTCAATTTTGCAAATTTATTTAATATGATATTTTTATTAAGCATTTATCTTAAAATTCTTGTTACAATGAACACTATCGTAGGTCTGTAATTCCTGTCAGTTTCAAGCGCTTTATAGGCCATATGTAATGGAAATATAAAGGTATTACATAGCACTAGCTTGAACGCCAACCTTATCGGTCAGACAATGCAACATTGTTATTGTATTCACCAACACAGTTTTTTGCAGATACTATGTTTACATGTTGGTTCTGCTGCCTCTGCGTTCCTTTCCCGAGAAACTCCTCTGAGACTCTTGGACCAATCTTTCCGCAACCCAACAGAATTATTGGGTCACATGTGAACTAGTGCTAACAAAGTTATTTGTGCACCACCTGCAATCCTTTTCATGCAGTATGAATCTGGGTGTCAAAGGGATAACAGCCCATATCTCAGGGGTTGTTCAATAAATTTGGCTGAAATTGTGCATGTCCATAGATCTTGGATACCTACCACTCGAATTCAAGACTGGTGCATCATCTGTAATCGTATTTGCGTGGCATCCATCCATGCGTTTGCTTCGAGTGAAAATTACTCATATCTCAGGTGTGGTTCAATGTAATGGTCTGAAATTTGTCATGTCCATCCATCTTTGAGAGTTTTCTTGTAAACCAAACAGGTACCACCTACCTTTTCGTTTTCATTGAATACATTCATGCCCTTTTTCTCACGAGTGGTTCGCCATACTGACCTGAAATAATGCATATCCTCTGGCAAGGAAATCTTTATTTCTGATTACAAAACCATGTGATAGAAACAAATAATACTGATTACATATGATTATTTACAAACAATAAATTAAATGCTATACTTTTCAGGTTGGATTTAATCAACAAAGAGATAATAGTATATACAGAGTATAAATTATATAGTTACAGTTGATTAAAGCTTGTATTATAATTTAGGATCAAATGAACACAATTAATTTTAATCCTGATGCTAAATATGCTAAATTCAGCCCCGGAACACAAATATAAATTCTGCGAAAACATATTACAGTTGTGTTTGCATACCATCATAGAAATGTTTTAATGCCGTTTGAAAATGATGTGATTTATAGATACATATATAGAAAGGCAAACATATATCTATTTATAGATATATAAACATATTGTGGTCATTTATGATTTTCACGTCTGATATCTATCCCCCCCCCATGCTTATAAACATTTTGTTGATTCAAATGACAAACCATTATTTCATAACAAGACTATATATAATTGAGGTTTGTTTTGATCCCTTGTGTAATGGTTCGAAGGAATATGCTATCACCCTGAGTCATAATTCCAATATATCAAATAAAATTCATATGAGAAAAATGCAATGAAGAAAATGAAAAGTTCAAAAGAATTATGATATTCTAAAAAAGATTGTCAAGTTTTCTTAACATATTGTTACTCTAACTATAATGATTCATTTACATCTCTCTGTAAATGCAATCATAACATGAAGTCACGTTTTACCCTGATACATACACAATTCTTATCATTATATTTTCTCAAATTAAAACTAGTGCAAATTTGGGGACAATTAAAGTAACTCATAGCAGTTCTGAAGTCGATCTAGAGATAAATTATCATTAAATAAACGAAGTTGGTTTCATCAAAGGGCATGTGTACCTCCTAAAAGATCAAAAACAAATAACAAACTAGATATTTCTTGGCACCGCAGGTGCCATAGTATCGCCAGACAATTAATCTCCCCCCCCCCCCAAATCAGATTAGTCCCCCCATCTTCAGCAGCATATACATGTATATACATGTACTGACATTTGGCAAGGGACTATTGTTTCTTTCATCTACCAACTTTAGAAACAATATTTTTCACCAAATATGTGGACCAATTAAGAGAATCACTCTTATGAAAAGAGGATGAATTTATACTATAAAAATGGAAAGGTAGGTGGCACCACCTGTCTAGTTGACAAGAAAACTCTCTAAGATGGATGTACATGCCAAATTGGAGTCCAACACATTGAAGGACTCCTCAGATATGAGCAATTTTCATCTTAAACAAATATACAGGTGGACGTCATGGCAAAACGTTTGCAGATTGTGCCACCAGTCTTGCGTACAAGATGAAGGAGTCCAAGATCTATACGCACAATTTTAGGCCAATAGGCTAAATCACTCCTGAGAAAAGGGCATTAATTTATTCTACAAAAAAAGAAGGTAGGTGGCGCCACCTGTCTGTTTTATGAGAAAACTTTCAAAGATGGATGGACATGCCAAATTTCAGAAAATAATACCTTGAACCACTCTAGAGATAAAAGAAATTTTCACCGAAAGCACCTGTACAGATGGACACCACAGCAAAATGATTGTAGATGGCGCCACCAGTCTTATGTACAAGATGGAGGAGTCCAAGTTCTATGGATATGCACAATTTCAGGCCAATAGGGCAAACCACTCCTCAGAAAACGGCATTAATTTACTCTAGAAAAAATGGAAAAGTAGGTGGCGCCATCTGTCTGGTTTATGAGAAAACATTCAAAGATGGATGGACATGCCAAATTTCTGACAAATACCTTGAACCACTCCGGAGATATGAGCAATTTTTACCAAAAGCACATGTATAGATGGACAATACGGCAAAATGATTACAGATGGCACCACCTGTCTTGAGTAAAAGATGGAGGGGTGCAAGATCTATGGATAGGCGCAATTTCAGGCCAATTGTGCAAATCACTCCTCAGAAAAGGGTATTAATTTATTCTACAAAAACGGGAAGGTAGGTGGGTTAATGAGAAAAATTTCCGAGATGGATGGACATGTCAATTTTCATGTCAAATATCTTGGACCACTTCGGAGATATGAGCAATTTTTACCCAAAGCACATGTACAGATGGATGCCACGGCAAACAACTGCAGATGGCACCACCAGTTTTGAATACAAGATGGAGGGGTGCAAGATTAATGTACATACACAATATCAACCCAATCTGTCAATAAGTTTTAGGACTTATAATGCTCACAGTACTGTCAAGTGGCAATAATCGGGTATTAAAAGGCAAGAAACAAGAGAAAGATAGAAGGTAGCGCCACCTGTCTTCCACAAAAGACATAGCTATCCAAGATCTTCGGTCAATTTGATTTTTGGACCAATACATGCATCCCTTATTGAGATATTTATGATTTAGTGTGATTTTCACCATATATGGCAATATTCAAGGTCAAGGTCACTCTCATAGGAAAGGTCATGACCCAATTTAAATATACATAATCCCATAACCCATGTCTATGTACATGCAAAATATGAAAAAAAACTGTCCATTAATTTTTGACTTACAATGGTCACAGTACTGTTAAGTGGCCCGCAATGATCGGGGTATTGCATGGCACGAAAACAAGAAAAGGATAACAGGTGGCGCCACTAGTTTCTGGTACATGATAAAACTATCCAAGATCTTTGGTTAAGTTGATTTTGAGATCAATCCATGCAAGATTTCTTGAGATAGTTAAGAATTTGTGTGATTTTCCCCCAAAGTGGACCTAATCAAGGTCAAGGTCAATCTCCTAATTAAGGTCATGACCCCATTTTAAATAGGCTTTGTACTCTCACCCATATCTATGCACATGTCAAGTTTGGTAAACATCCGTAAAATATTTTTTGAGTTATCGCGTCCAAACAAAATCACTACGGTGGCTGTGGCGGCAGAGCAATCGTGCCTCAACAATAGTATCTACAGACTTTGTCTGGCGATACAATTATTAAAATCCTGAAACACATTTCCATGAGACACATAATATTGCTCACTGCAGCTATACATTCTTTTAAGTATGAAAATAAATAAAGAGGAAGCAAATCATACTAACAAAGCAACATAATCTTTAGGTGAAATCTTTCATTTCATTTATATAAAACATACTGGTATCTGGTATCTATGATGAAGAAAAAAATTGCTTCTGAGGTTCAATTCCACATAAAAAAACTTTTAAATGACAGTGTAAATCCAAGTATTTAGCAGTAATAAGGCACTATCATCTCCAGGCAATATCTTTCATTTCCTCTACATCAAGGATCTTCTCCCTGGGTTTGTTGACCTTTTGACCTCTACTGACTTCCTCTGCATCAATCTTCACCCAGTCATCAAAGGTCACAGGTTTTATACCTGTAAATATAGGTTATTACATTTAAACATTTATAACATATACCACATATTTAACTTGAATACTGTATAATTATGTTACAGAAATACTAGATGTGTCGGAACGACACGAATGCCCCCGCCTTGGGCAAATTAGAAACATTTGTAAAATTTTGAAAAATTTTTAAGTTCAGGAGGTGTCGTATGGTCAAAAGTAGGTCAACAAGGGCAAAATGCAAACTTGATCTGTAACGGGTCATTATCAAGCAACACACCAAAAATCATGCCAGTATATGCAGGCATTGTGAAAAAAAGTCCATACATGTGCATTTTCCAAAAAATTTCTGTCTTTCATGAAATTTTCTATGTTTAGGAGCCGTAAAACAATCAAAAGTAGGTCAACCGGGTTGAAACGCAAACTCGATCTGTAACTGTCATTATCTGCCCACACAAAAAAAATCAGGGTGGAATCTGCAGGCATTGAGGAAAAAAAGTCAGTACATATGCATTTGTTATGAAAAATATATTTTTCATGAAACTTTTTATGTTCAGGAGCAGTCAAATGGTCAAAAGTAGGTCAACTGAGACAAAACAAGAACTCGATCTGTAACTGGTCATTATCTGCCTACACACCAAAAATCAGGCCTGTATCTGCAGGCACTGCGAAAAAAAGTCCATACATGAGCACCTTTTTATGAAATTTTCTATGTTAGAGCACCGTCAAACGGTCAAAAATAGGTCAACTGGGACAAAACGTGAACTTGATCTGTAACTGGTCATTATCTGCCCACACACAAAAAATCAGGCCAATATCTGCAGGTACTGTGAAGAAAAGTCTGTACAAATGTATTTGTCATGAAAATATATATTTTACATGAAATTTTCTATGTTCAGGAGCCGTAAAACAGTCAAAAGTAGGTCAACCGGGACGAAATGCGAACTCCATCTGTAACTGGTCAATATCTGCAGACACACCAAAAATCAGGCCAATATCTGCAGGCATTGCGAAAAAAGTCTGTACATGTGTATCTGTCATGAATATTTCTATTTTTCATGAAATTTTCTAAGTTAAGGAGCCATAAAACGGTCAAAAGTAGGTCAACCAGGACGAAACATGAACTCGATCTGTAACTGGTCTATATCTGCCCACACACCAAAAATCAGGCCAATATCTGCAGGCATTTCGAAAAAAAATCCGTACATGTGTATCTGTCATGAATATTTCTGTTTTTCATGAAAATTTCTAAGTTTAGGAGCCGTCAAACGGTCAAAAGTAGGACAACAGGGACGAAACGCGAACTCCATCTGTAACTGGTCTATATCTGTCCACACACCAAAAATCAGGCCAATATCTGCAGGCACTGCGAAAAAAAGTCCGTACATGTGTATTTGTCATGAAATTTCATATTTTTCATGAAATTTTCTATGTTCAGGAGCCGTAAAACAGTCAAAAGTAGGTCAACCGGGACAAAACGCGAACTAGATCTGTAACTGGTCTATATCTGCTCACACACCAAAAATCAGGCCAATATCTGCAGGCATTGCGAAAAAAAGGCCGTACATGTGTATATGTCATGAATATTTCTATTTTTCATGAAATTTTCTAAGTTTAGGAGCCGTAAAACGGTCAAAAGTAGGTCAACCGGGACAAAACGCGAACTCGATCTGTAACTGGTCTATATCTGTCCACACACCAAAAATCAGGCCAATATCTGCAGGCATTGCGAAAAAAAGTCCGTACAACTGTTTGATTTCGGAAGGACGGAATGACGGACATGGGTAAAACTATATGCCCCGGCCACTTTGTGGCGGGGGCATAAAAACAGGTGACTCATTTGAAGGACTTGGCTTAGTGGTTAAGGCATAGAAATTAAGAGCAGAAGGTCCATCATTCAAACCCCCTCTGGTGCCTCACTTCACAGGTATAATGGGGAAACCTCAATACAATTTTGGGAGATTCGCTCCAACCTCAGATAATGTTGCTGATGACAGGACAGACTTCTTGATTATTCCTTACTCAGTGCAACACCTTAACCACTAACAGGAGCAGATTTAGGGGGGGAAGTGCCAGGGACATGTGCCCCTTATTTTGATCAAAGAAACTTAGAAAATAGAAAAATGTACTCTTAATACCATTGCCAGGTCTTGCATCTGGTGCCATCTTTCTGCATGTGAAAGTTACAGTGGATGCATCCCTCGTTTCAGTGAAATGAGCCCCACCCCTTTTCTAAGATCATGTATCTGCCCTTGACTAAGCTATGTCCGACACCTATGTCACCAGTCTTCTTCCTATTACATAATATGAAAACCAGAAGGTTTAATAATAACATATTATGCTAACTTTCATCCTGGTTCAATAAACTGTGCCACACGCAGGCCATATAATTGATGATATTTGTAAAACATTTCCTCAATCAAAACAAACTGAAAGTGTAAGGGAATTTGTTTACATACCCTATGATTATCTTATTGAATTTCCTATATTTATTATTAACAATAAAGCACGTTAACATAAATTGTTACAAATCTATGTTATGAATGGTGCAAACTAATGATTTACAATGACTAGAGCAGATATTTTTCTTCCAGTGAAGGACAGTAGTTTCATAAAGTGAAACAGGGAAACTTTCACAATCTAAAATGGTAACCACTCTTAAGTAATCATACGGTAAGTAACATTTATGCTGGGGTAGGATGTACAATAAATTTAGTGATAAAGACCTTGGAATAAAGTTAACAATTTAAAAACAAGCCAGTGCTACAGTCAGTTTATTAAAATTACATTAACATGCCTTAATATAATGCAGCAACATCTGGGAGGTTTCCTAGCTTGAAGCACTGAAAAACTGAAATCCAAAAGGCATAATAGTAATAATATATTTTCAGTTTCATATGGTGACCTATTACTTAATTTCTTAGAGACTGTACCTTACAGGCCATATACCTATCCTTTGTTAATTTTCTCACCTTTACTACTTAGTACATCACTGATATCCATAAAACCTCTGTGGGATTCAACAGCAACCAGGGATCCTTCCTTGAGGTCACTGAGTACAGTTTTACCTGTTTCAAACCCATCAGTCATTGTGTTTACAATAACCCCAGTTGGTCCACGTTTCACCCATCCACTGCAGTAAAGACCTGTAATATATTTTAGAGTACATAATAATAATATAATGGATATAATGGATAAATAAAGTACTCAAAATATGTATATTAATGATCAGGTACTAGAATATCAGCAGGAGATGTCAAAAGCCCTCCACCAAAAGAACAGTGTTTATGAGTGGGTAACAGTAACAAGTATGAAATATCTTTTCTCACATGAATGTATACCTGTACATATGTCTCTTGTTCTATTTACTCATTACAAGTTATATGAAAATTCATTAGATTTTTGCTAAGTTAGGGTGGTGCCACCAAAGTGTGGTGACCTCTGACCTCATTAAATACGCATGGATTTTGCTGAAATATAACTCATGCAAGATATTATATTAATTAATATTTCTCAATATTTGAGTTCAATCAAAATCCATTATATTCCTTGTAAATATTGCAGCAACAAGATCAAAATTGAAAAAGCTGATAAAAATTCTTTAAAAATCATAAATGTAGGTGGCATCCCCAAATTTGTGCAGCAGTTATAAGATTACTAATGACCAAAGCATGTTTAATGACAATCCACCCAGTGGTTCTTGTGAAATAAGCTTCTAAGTTTTTTTCTATAATTAGCTCTGTAATGTTGAAAAATACATCAACGTCACCCTCTGTCGAATTTGACCAAAGTTTTGTTAAGATACATCTGCACTAAAGAAATAAAATCCCAACAGTGAATCCTTGAGATATCCCCCTCACATGGTAAAAGTAAATGGACGCTGGCAGACAAACAGCTTGGGTGATGACAATAGCCAATCAGCCTATATAGGTCGAAGGCTAAAAAATAAGTAAAATAACTGAGAACAGAGTATGATTGGCTGTAAAACATATTCAAAGGTGTAAAGCAATGGAATGAAGCCAGTTTCATAGTTTCACATATAAAATATTACATAACATCAATCACAGTAAGGAATACAGTCATGGTCTACAAAACTAGTCATGGCAATGCATGCATTAATTATCAAGATAATCGAAGGTTTGTATCAAATTATTAATTATTTGGGGGGGGGGGGGGTACTTACAAGCCCCATAGCTTTGTGGATATAGGTCACAGTGACCTAATTTCCAATTTCCAATGAGATTTATTACTGACCTCCCTGGATATTCACTAAGAAGTTTCTTGGGTCAGCAGTTTCAATTTGTGCCTTGATTGGAGAGACAGCTGGACAGACAATGAACCATTTCTATACCTCAGTTGACTTTCAGTCAGCTGACCTTACAAAAAATGTCTAATGGATTTTAACTGGGACTGACATGTATAGTCCTCACCTGGTTGACCTTTGACCCTGCCTTCAGTATTTGGTATTGTGCCACTATCAATATCAAATGGAACCTCCTCTTCTATAGGTAGACCTTTGTACCCTATACTTGTCAAAACCTGCAAGGAAAGGATGTAACATTAACCCATACATCTTAAAAGGTATTCACATAATCACACTGAATACTTCATGCATGACAGTGGAATGTCCCTTCATGAACATCTTCACACAAAAAGATCTTTCCTCAATTGTGGGCACTAACTGAAGTTTGAGAATGAAAGCTTCCGCTTTTTTCTCATAACACAAATGCACCCGATATACATTACACAATATGAACATTACCTCATGGATCTACAATTACTACCCATAACAGTCAATACACAACTCACCAAACCACAGTTTACAACTTCTGTTTCATCTGTTGGTACAGCCTTGTTATTCTGTAAAACAGATTTTAAATAAACATTCTATAATTATTGCGTGGATGTTCAGGCTTCAAATTAGAAGAACATGTATATTAAAGTGCATACTGATAATCAAATTTCTAACTCTTTCTACTCCAAAATGGGTTATTCTCCAGGGTGGCCATAGAGGCTTGACAAAGGTTGAGTGACATGACTAATTAAAATATAGATTTCATATTTCTTTAAAATCTCAATAAAACATGTAGAAAAATAATCCAGCTGTCTATTACATACCTCAAGCTTGTTGACAGTGAGACATACAGAACCAACACGTTGTACAGAATTATCTGGAATAATTTCTTTAGGACTTCTTAGAAACTTCAGGCTCCACTCAGTTGTGGCCTGGTTCCGTCTCTCTAACTCAGCACCAGAGGGAGACTCTGTTCCTGTTTTTACCAACAGCTCTGTTAATCTCTTTCTGGGTCTTGGAAGATCTAAAAACAAGTTAAATGAATATTCCAGATTTAAATTAAATTATATTTCATGGTGTTTTAAAAATGATAATTTACACAGTTCCTAACACCTAAAGCTAATATGCTGTAATAGATATACTTTTGCTGGAAACTCTAACCACTGGAGGTTTCTTTTATTTATTGAATAAATGTAATTTATTATTCAGTAATTCTCTGTTATAAACTTTAAATAAAAGTTTGTGGCAGAAGTCAAAAGTTTCTTCCCTAACTTCCCTTTTTGTTCCGAGAAACTCCCGGAACTTCCCAGAAATTTTCCAAATTTCCCTGGTCAGGACAGCAATACCTATCTATGTGGAAGGAGGTTTTTTATTCTTGCCAAATGTGCAACATTATGCATTTTATACCTTACTGAATGATAATATATAAAATGAAGAATAAAAATATAAAAAAAAGAATTATAATTATGATATCCTCCCTCTATTTTGAAAATTTATTAAAAATATACAGTAAATAGGTACAATAAATAACAAGTGACCCATGGGTCATGACGCTCAGCTGAATGGGAAGAGATTTGCAAAAGGAAATTTTATGATCTGAATGGTAGTATATAACCATTCAACTGAAGGATCAAACAGATTAAGCAACAGGCAAAGATTATGTCTGTATTTATATATCTCAAAAATAGAGAAAAAATGCCTAAACTTTAAAAAACAAAATAGAGGTGGGTCCACCAGTCTGCAGAAACTAATAACAAGTGACTCATGGATCATGACGGTGAGCTGAGTATAGGAAGATATTCAGAAATAATTCATCAATATTTTAAGCAGCAACTTTATTTTAACATGTATGAAAAATATAAAATTTTACAAATAAGCCCTTATATATATCCTAAAACATTACAGATACATAAACACAATTTTTGACATTTCTGCAAATGTTTGTAAATGCTTGTTTTGGTAAAATATTTTTTTTTTTCATAAATAAATTGACCAGCCTTTTCTGGTTCCATAGACCAAACAATATCATCAGGATTATGCATCTCTTACAGAATCTATTATGTCATACATTTGATGTCAAATTATATTTTAGTTTTCATGATCAGAGTGCACAAACCGATTTATTTTTCTATGTATAAAATCAAAATGTGATATATTCCCTGATATATTCATGCATTGGTTGTTCAGATTCTGGAGCTTTTGTAACAAATTTTCCATTATTCTGGGGGGGGGGGTGCTTGGACAATAGCTTGGACAATATGGGTAAAAGAGACCTAATTTCAGGTTTCTATGGAGACTTTTCATGGGTCTCCCTATGCATCAAGAATGAAGATTCTAGGTCCAATTGTTATGAATTGTGCCCTGTAAACAGATGTTCATATCTTTAATGGTCTAAAAAATGGAGAAAAAAATCGTAAAAAAAACCCAAACAAATACAGGTAGTGCCACCAGTCTGCAAAAACTGATGAAACACTCCATGATCAATATCCATGCAAACAATTATGGTGATCTCTGCATTAGTTGTTCAGATAGTTCAACTTATGTATCAAATGTTCCATTATTCCGAGCTGTACTTTGGAGTGCCATAGCTCTAAGGATATGGGTAACAGAGACCTAATTTCAGGTGTCCATGGAGACTTTTCATGGGTCTCCCTGTGTGTCAAGAATAAAGATAACTACATCCTTAAATAGAGAAAAAAAAATTGTAAAAATTTGAAAAAATACAGGTGGCGCCACAAGTCTGCAGGAAATGATGGAACACCTCTTGATCAATATGTATGCCAAAAATCATGACCATCTGTATTGTAGTTATTGAGATGTTGCAGTTTTTTTAAATCAAATTTTCCATTATTCTGGGGGGTAATTGGGAGCCCCACAGCTCAAATGATATGGGTAACGGAGACCTTATTTCAGATTTCCATGAAGACTTTTCATAGGTCTCTCACTGTGTCTAGAATGAAGATTCTAGGTCCAGTCTTAACGATTTGTGCCCTGTTAACAGATGTCCACATTTTTAAAGACCTCAAAAACAGAGAAAACAATTCGTAAAGAATCGAAAAATACAGGTGGTGCCACCAGTCTGCAGAAACTGATGAAACATCTCATGATCAATATGTATGCCAAAAATCATGACCATCAGTGATGTAGTTAATGAGATATTGAAGTTTTTGTATGAAATTTTTCACTATTCTGGGGGGTACTTTGGGGCCCCATAGCTCAAAGGATTTGGGTAACAGAGACCTAATTTCTGGTTTCCATGGAGACTTTCATAGGTCTCTCACTGTGTCAAGAATGAAGATTCTAGGTCCAGTCTTTACGATTTGTGCCCTGTTAACAGTTGTTCACATTTTTAAAGGTCTCAAAAATAGAGAAAAAAATTCGTAAAAAATCTCAAAATACAGGTGGCGCCACCAATCTGCAGGAACTGATGAAACATCTCATGATAAATATGTATGCCAAAAATCATGACTATCAGTGATGTAGTTAATGAGATATTAAAGTTTTTGTATGAAAATTTTGACTATTCTGGGGGGTACTTTGGCGCCCAATAGCTCGAAGGATATGGGTAACAGAGACCTAATTTCTGGTTTCCAAGGAGATTTTTCATTGACCTCTCAGAATGTAAAGTTACAAGATTCTAAGTCCAGGGGTTACGATTTGTGCCAGGTTAACGGACAGACGGACAGACAGACGGACAGACGGACGACGGACAAAGAGTGATGGCTATAGCTCAGCATGACTGAAAGTCAGCTGAGCTAAAAAGGAGCAAAATATATGATTTTCAGTGGCTTATTATACTTCTTATATGGTAACTCTGAGAAATCCTTGTATAAGAACATGACTGATCATTAAAGAACACAAATATTAAATTTCATTTAGTGAATAATCCACACAATTGAAAGTAAGAGAGTATGACTGATGAAATGGATGAACCCACATATTAATGGGAAATTCAATATTAAACCTATTCATTCTCACTACATTATTGAGTACCATAATGAAAGAAAATGGTGCTTTCACAAAATTTTGATTAATTTACATCAGCAGGAAAAATCATAAACCATGATGTTCATATTTCATTTAGTATTAAAGAATATTTCATTTAATATAAGGCTGAAATGGTAATACCCTAAGTAGAAAATGACAGCTTGTGACATAAGAACAGGACTGAAAACTTTACCCATGCAATTCACAAAATTTACATGATCGTGACATGCCATCAAAATATGCCTTGTAACTTTCAAGTTTTAGGCTACATCTGTCCAACCACCCCCCCCCCCCCCCTCTTAACATTTATTTTTCATAATAAAATCATCTAAAATCTGTTATGTAACAACTCAATTTAAATCAGTTAAAATTTTACAAATTTGTCAGAGATTACCTTTAATTAACTCTGGGAGACCATCAAAATCAGAAGCTGTCAGAACAGGTCTCGTTCCAGGCAACTTGACCATTTCTCGGAGCTCTTTGATTGTAAATGCTACCTGTAGTGGGCCTCGCCTTCCTACCATACATACTTTGCGAACTTTTCCTTCTGCTATTGCTTGCAGTGCATGCTCACATATATCGGTTTTCTGTGGGAAGTATGCATGATTAGTGCAAAATAGCATTCTCAAACATGTTATGCAAGATGGCAATTCTTATTGATATTGAGATTAATATAATAATGTGAATATAAGTAACTGGTTATTGTATGGTTTCCACAACTATTTTAGAAATCATGTGAATCTTATCAGCTTAAGATTGCAGCAGTATCACTCTTAAATATTTTCCAATTAAAATAAAGCTGATGTTTGATGTACATTATATATCAGTTCAATATTATTCTAATGCTCTGAAGCTCAAATGTCTATGGTATGTATATAACTATATAAAGGAAGTTACAAATCTATATATGGAAACACTTCATTGCAAAGGATGTCACAAGATAGTAGTGGTTCACAATGAAGGCAATGTTAAAAGTGCTTCATTAGACATTTTCATAGGATTATTTACAGTTAAGCAAACATGATTATAAAGGAGCTCATATGATAAAATTGCAGACTTAGGCCAAAAAAATATTAAGGTATGGTTCTCAGGCACTTTTTTTTCAGAAATCAGTGTGGGCAGGCGGTATTTTATTTTTTACCTTTTTTTGAATATTTCAATAAAAATGTCATATGATCAGAGAAAAGCATAAATAATAACAAATTTTTTTGCTAAACAGGTAAAAACACTACATAAAGTGTATTATTTATCTTCCTGAAAGTCTGATGTGGGGGGGTTAAAACTGATGCAGGCGGTGCCTGAGAACCATACCTTTCATATTTTTTGGCCTTACCTTTAGTATATCAATGGGTGTGAGCAGAATTCTAGCCACATCCAGAGCCACATTGCCATGTCCAAATATCACCGCTGTTTCATGATTCAGGTCTGGATTCAGCTACCAATAAAAGAATATTTAATATCTATAACCATGGTATCTTTAAAATAGACATTTGTGACTTAGAATCATGCTACTATATTTTCATAACACACACCTGTTGTAGTCAAGATATAGTTTTCATTGCATATCCAATTTGGAAATTTAGTGTAACAATGATAACCCCTTGTTATCTCACTAAAGATACTTATAAATGAAATTAAAGATATATAATAATATGAAAATTAAATTACTATAATCCGAAATATAGAAAAGTTCTTGCTCTTTGATGACAAAATAGTTACACAAAATATTGTTAATGCAAGAAGCAAATTCTGACCTCTCTGAATTTTGGCAGCCCATTATACCAACCAACAAAGTCCCTTGCTGAATAAACTCCTGGTAAATCCTGGAATAAATCTCTCAATTAACGTATGGTGTCAGTTTGGAATAATGTAAGTTAATTGCATTATTAAGACAATAAATGAAAATATGATATGGCTGAGATGTTATACCAGTGGAAGGAAGTGGCCAGAACTTTCCACAGAGGAAACCTGGATGATTTAAATGGACAGATAATACATTTTTAAACCATTAAGATTTTGCTTAATTTAAAACAAACAAAAATTTACAAAGTTTTAAAAAGATGTAAATACATCAATCTCAAAATTCAAATGAAACAATATACTCAGGATAAAGACACTTACAAGGACTTACTCAGTACCTGATAAGTTGAAATTAAAATTAATTATAATTTATCTTCATTAGCTATTACCTCCTACATATGAAAATCACTTGCTTCATGGAAGATATTCAAGATTCATGAATATCCATAAGTATTTCTTTATTGGACAGTTAATAATAATACCTGAAAAAATCTACCATTTTGCTCATCATTTATGTAGTACACAACTTCCTTAGGACAAGGAATTTGACTCACCTCTCCAGGTATACCCAGGGTTTTCTCCCCTTCTGAACCATATGCCTAGAAATAAAAAACTTTTTTTAAACAGGTGACCATGGTGCTCAGCTGAAGTTGAAATTGAAGGTGAACATCTAAATTAAAAACAAACAGAGGTGATGTCTGAGGGGAAAAGGTAATATAGGCCCTGGTCCGTTCATATGCTAGGTTTGTATTGAAAAGAACGGAAATTTCAATTTTATAAAATGTATGACAGTTGCTGTAATAAATAAATGTCCCCAGTGCACACATGCATGGACCTGATGGTGGTTGGCGGGGGTGGGGGTGGCGGGGGGGGGGGGGGGGGAGTTGAATGGCAATGGGGCTATTTACAACATCTTTGTATATACATACAGGATATAAAATTCAATTCAACAGTGCTTACAGGAGAAAAAAAGGTGATTGGCAATTGCTGAATATTTTAAAATGGACACACTGACAAGTAGACAAACAAAGATGATCACTTTCTCTCCTGTGCTGCTTGGCAGGAAAATAATGAACAAATTATTGCATCAGATCCTGATTTTAATATTATATCAAACTGATTTCAAGTTTATAAATTGTATACATTTGCAATATAACACCTCTGAATATAAATTGCTTCCAAATTTTAGACATTTATAGCATAAATCCATATACAAACAGCATATGAAAATTATATCAACAGTGCCTACAGGGAAAAAGTTCATAATTTATAAATATTTAATGATATTTTTAAACAGAGAGAAGATGGACAGACAGAGCTGATCATGTTTTGTCCCATTCTCCTGAGGCAAGAATATATGTTTCAATTAGATTTTTTTTCTTATGCTAATTTTATTTTGATAAATTAATTAATTAAAATAATTAATAAATAACTTTTATACATCTGCAATAAAACTAATGGCCCATGGGCACAGGTGCAAGGACTAAATGGCAGGGGAAGTGGGGATGGTTGGAATTACAACACCTCTGCATATACATACAGAACAAACAAAGCTGATCACTTATTTCACATTCTGCTGAGGCAGGAAAATAATGAACAAATGTTTGCTTTAGAACCTAATTTTTTTATTACCTCAAATTTTTTATTAAGTTTATAATTTTTATACATTTCCAATATAACATTCATATCTGAATATAAAAGTTGATTCATAATTCTTAACTGCATCATCATATATCCCTAATTTTGTCATATAACACAACATTATGCATACATTACCACAACATTGCATCTTCTGGATCACTCCTTTATTTAAAATTAAGAAAAGTTTTGTTTATTTGAGTGAATCAGCATTACAATTAAGGACATACAGTTCAAGCCAAACAATAACTGCAAAAATCTTGGTGGGGAAGGGGGGGGGGGGATATGTGACCCATTACAAATATGACAGGTACCCTGGCACAGCTGACCTCCAGTGACCAGATGTGGGCTGCCTGCAGATTGACAATGAAAGTGAATATAACAGAGTTTCCCCCCAAAAATTATTAACTAGCCTTATTTTTGAGCTTTTATTTTCAAATTTCATAATTAAACAGATTAAGTAATGTAATACGTGTAAAAAATGTGCCATGGTCAAAGTTGGGCAAAATTTAAGGTACTGATTTTATATTTATGCTTATAATTTATGAAATTTATAAAATTCTGATCTAATTTTTGGTGTACAGTTGAGTCTTGAAAATATGAAATTAAATTCCCCCAAAAAGTCTCTAACTTTAACAATTATCATATTACGTGAGTAAATATCTTTCCTGATTTTTTACAAAGTTAATTATGTTCAGGCCCATGACTTCAAGAAATTACACAGTACTGACTTAATTTCTGGCTTGTACATAGGAAACATATAAAGGAATATCTAATCTATGCCAAAGAGGAAAAAACAGCTCTTATGGTTTCAATATTAGTCCTGAAGTGTGACAATAGGTTTTTTTTGTGAAATTGAGATTTTTCCTTAATTTCTAGAAGGAATGAAGTTGCAGTGATCCAGTTTTTAGTTTGTCGGAGAACTTAGGGACCTCTAACAATATCTTCAATCTTGGATTTATAGGTCCAACAGTTTCAAAATGTGCCCTGTTAAGGGAAGGACAACTGGATAGAAGGACAAAGGACCACTACTATAGCTCCAATGACTTTTACAGTCATTTGATAGGCTAAAAAGCCTGGGATCTGTGATGCCAAATCCTTAATTTCCAGCACTAAAAAGTGTAGATCCTGCAGTGTCTCTGTGATAAATTTACAATTACAGCGCAAAACAACTACCTGTGGGACCAGAGTGGACATGTCAGTGGAGTGGTCATGTTAGTGAAGGGTTTTCATGAAGATTTGCACCAGTACTGGACCAAAAATAGTGTTCTTCTTAATGGGGTGGTCATGTAACAGGGTGGTCATCAGGTGAGATTTCACTGTATAGTAAGCAAAATCCTGCACAATATTCATTTGATAATGCTTTAATAGGAAAATACAATAAAAAGCTCTGTCTGAAATCAACCTTCTAGAATCTCTGTACATGGAGGAAGCAGCATCAATCATTGCCAAAAAAAAATGTTTTTATTGAATGCTGTTCAGGTTAGGTAGTTTTACATCATTTGCCAAAATTTCAGCTACACCTGTAATTCACAGCACTAAAGTATATAACTTTAAACATGGCCTGACTAGAATATGGGTAGTCAGCAAGCAACAACATGTATCCACCAAACTCAGAGTGGGATGGGTGAAATGAGGCATGGACTAAGTGTCAAGTGGAAACAGAGTGAGATGTGTTGCATATTAACATGAATGTCTGCCACCTTAACATTATTGTAGGTGGTGCCACCTTTTATTTGAAAGAGAAAGCTATCCAAGCTGTATACCTATGCAAAGTTTTAGTTGGATAAACCACTGCTGAGATAAGGGTGAATTTTACCCTGGGCAGATGACTGGATGGTCACCATGCAAAAATGGTTGTAAGTTGGACCACCAAAACTGTATAAACTTTAGAGCTAGGTAAGATCTATACTCATGCAAAATTTCAGATCGATACATCAAACCTATCCTGAGATATTAGCAAGGATGTCTGCAGTGTAAACATGAATGTAGGTGGTGCCACCTGCCACAAAATTGAGAGAGCTATCCAAGATGTATACATATGCAAAATTTTAGGCATATAAGTCAAACCACTGCCTAGATATGAGTGATTTGATCCCAAGGCAGACAAACAGATGGACACTGTGCAAAAATGGTTGTAGGTGGAACCACCAGTTTTGTGTATGATAAAGAGCTATGTGAAATCTATACACATGCAAAATTTCAGGAGGATACGTCACACCAGTCCTGAGATATTAGTATGAATGCGTAAACTTGAATACAGGTGGTGCCACCTGTCATAAAATCATGAAAGCTATCCAGGATGAATACACATGCAAACTTTCAGGTAGATAAGTCCCACCACTGCAGAAATTAGTGTTTTAACCCAAGGCAGACAAACAGATGGACACTGTGCCAAAAACGTTGCAGGTGGCACTACCATTTTTTCTGTATGTTATAGAGGTTTTTTAAATAGCTACACTTGTGTAATTGTTTTCAGCCCAATCATCAAACGAGTCCAAAGATATGTTTGTTAATGTGTGAAAACAGACGCACAGATGACACTCTGCAGAATGGAAAGGTCAGAAGTCAACGCAAAATGATTAGGCAACAGTTCACGTGACCTGATAATTGGGTCAAGTTTAAGAAAATTCAGTCCAGTGGTCTCAGAGGCGTTCTCCAGAAATGAACTCAGCAGCTGCAGCAGTACCCAGTCAAAAACATGATATAATGTACAGATATTGTTAAAATTTTTTATGTGCATAAGTATGGGTATGATAAAAGAATCTGATAAAAACTAACTACTTTGAACTAAATATATGTTAAAAATAGAAAATATACTTCCCCTGATTTTCTGGTTATTTCCCCCACATTGTTATGTGTGGTTATGGCAGCCCACTTTATCAAACCATACTAACATAGTATTCTAAATATTCTGAGAAATACAATGATAACAGATAACATACATAAATAGGTTACAAAATTGAAAGGATATGTATAACAATGAAAGATGCATAAAGCCTAGATCTCACTTCTCACATACATTTGTGGTGTCTTATGTTTCAACCAAAGTAAGCAAGAATGTGGCAATTCCAAGAATGATCATGGTGAAATTGAAAATGTTCAAGTCGAGACACATAGTCCCAACAGTATTTTATGTTCATCTAAGTTACTGCAACAGTATTGTTACAGTTATTACTATGTTTTCCTGTGGTAAAATGGGGCTTGCCATTAAAAACAACACATCGATAAACCCAGGTGTTCTCTCCAGTTGTGACAAGTTCTCAGTATGTTTTCACAATGGCAATGCCACAGCAGGATCACAGTAACCGTGTTCAGCCATGTTTTCCTATGGTATCCTATAGCAATGGATCACATCCTCGCTTGACGGGAGAGTTTGCTGTTGCCCAGCTCCCAGAGTTTGATACCTTCAATCAATGACATCTATTGTGACAAAAGGTGCTTATTCCTGAACCAGGTCCTTGTTCTATCGTATTTTCTTTGAACATTTCAAAGAAAGCATGGAACCCTCATGACCATTCATGTTCATTAACTTCCAACTGATTAGTCCTATGGCCAAGTTCATCTTCAACCATGTCCACCAACGATCTTTAAGATCATGGTACACAGTAGAGAAAACATGCTAAGTGAGACCTAGGCTTTATCAATATACAAGGAAAGTGAGCTGAGACTAAAAAAAATACAAAATATGTTGATTACAAGCATGTGAAATTTATGAAAACAACATCAGATATACCTAGATTTATTTTTATTGCTGTCAATACACCTCACAGATCATCATGATTAAGCTCTACAACAGATAAGTTCTTAAACTGTAAATTCATTAACATGATCAGATTACCCCTGCTGTCACTCTGATTAAGCCATTCTTTCTGTGAGGGATAAGAGCATTGTGGGGTAGGGATATAACAGTCAATATAATCAGATGCTGACTTGGCTCACAGGGAGGCCAATGGTAATCCCTAGTACAGGATAAATTAAGGAGAGTGAACATTTAAAGAAGTACCGTAAAATTCCTTTCAGAAGTCGCATCCTTATTATTTCAAGGCCCACCCTGATTTTTAAGATCCCCCTGGAGAATAGCTTTAGAATAGATGTTTTTTTTCAGGAAAAGTCCATAATATAAGTTGCACAAAGACTTCAGAGGCCGCCTATGTATTTAAGTACCATGGCTCCCTGTGTTGCAAGACTACAACCAACCTCCCAAAGTACAAATGTAGTTTATAAACATAAAAATAAATTGAATGTATTTTTTTAGAACACATAATGTTGGTAAGAAAAGTAAAGGTAATGGTTCCCAAGTTCTTCTCAGAGTAGACATTTCCAGCACTGGAGATTCTGTAAATTCCCCAGATATTTTAAATAAGGCATTGTTCATCTGGTGTTTATACATATATATCTATACTGACATGCTATGGTCATATTAATTCAATATAGCTATGCAACATCAAGCTCTGGTGTATATCTAGGTATATGCTATATTTCAAATAAATCTTTTTTTTGTTGTTGTACAGTTAATATTTCACTGGTTCTACAGAAGCGATGTTTTTCAACCAAGTAAGGAACTAGTCAAGGTCAAATCTTCTCTCATAATAAACATCTTGATCTCAACTTAAAAAGCTTCATTCTATCCCCATATCTATGTATTTGTTTTTCAACCAAATATGGAACTAGTCAAGGTCAAATCTTCTCTCATAATAAACATCTTGATCTCAACTTAAAAAGCTTCAATCTATCACCCATATCTATGTATGTGGATAATAATTTTTAATATTACTACTCACATGGTTTTTCTACATGTAGCAATGGGGAGTTCAAATGCAAAAAAAAAAGGGATTACAGGTGGTGCCACCAGTCTTTCGTAGAATACCAGATAAGCCTCCATATGTACCTTATCTAACTACCCTATGTATTGCACAGTGTCATGATTCACCTACAATGAACTGTAGAAGAAAGACGATCCCTAATACCAATGAACAGCCCAGCTCCAAGCTGGGACAAAGAAAATGATTTACCAATATGTCAGAATGGTACAGAACCATGAATTAAGATATATTATAGTGATCCAGATTACCTCCAACTTAAAAATTTAATGGATTTTTCAGTGGGTGGTACCTTAACCCTGCATGAATTTCATCAAAATCTGCTCATCACATTTCGTTTAAAAAAACAAAACAAATCTAGTTACCAACCAGGGTAAAAACATAACACCTTACCATCTGGCACAGTAAATTAACAGTTTGCGCACTGTACAGACAAAGCAGGCATGACAGATACCATGCCTTTACAGCATGTTAAGTACTCATCAGCTATGAGCTGTGGATTAAATCACTCCAAAACCTAACATGGCCAGCAGCATGTGTTAAGGAAGGTTTCTATTTTATCAATGTCTATCCTTGCCCAGTTATTACAAACATTTCCTAACAGACAGACACATACACACATACACACACACATACAAGGAACTGAAAATATTTAGTCACCATATTCATCAGGATGGATTATTCTAATCCTTATTTATTATTCCTTAATCTGTATCTGAACTATTATCACAAAGAAGGCAGACCAATTATATGAAATACTTTGTTTAGGATGTGACTTGCCTTCCAAAAGCTGGGGTGACAAAATTAAGTCTACATATATACGTAAGACAGAACTGCTTATGACAGTGATCAATGCTTGTGCCCCATAACATTTGTTCTGCATTGAAAGGAAAAGCTGAGGTTATTTACTGGTTTTCAGCTACATGGTTATTTATCTGATTTAAGACTATACAGGATATAAATAGAACTGCTGGTCATAAAACTACGGCATAAAAAAGTAAAATGATGTGATCCTAATGTAACATATATGTACACAATGTATTTAACCTTTGACCTGTGTGTATATAAAATGATTTGATCCTAATGTAATATATATGTACACAATGTATTTAACCTTTGACCTGTGTGTATATAAAATGATTTGATCCTAATGTAATATATATGTACACAATGTATTTAACCTTTGACCTGTGTGTATATAAAATGATTTGATCCTAATGTAACATATATGTACATAATGTATTTAACATTTGACCTGTGTGTATATGTCACAACCTTCGCTTTCTATGGAAAAACAGGTTAACTGGTTATTTTTAACTCCATTTATCCTATACAATAAAGCCTATAAAAAGGTAAGCAGAGAATCTAAATAATGTGTCCTATAGCAGCACTGATTTTTCCACTTAATTCTGACAGGTTTCTGAGAAACCTTGTCAGTCCCCTAGAATTATTCACACAGGATATATATATATATATATATATATATATATATATATATATATATAATTATTTATTTACTTAATTGATAACTTCCATGCAGCACCAGAATCAATTAACTATTGTTTTTAAGTTTCTGATAATTTTTAACCAGGAGATACACTGATGACTATATAAAAAAAATAATACCCGTGAAAATTATTAACTCCATTTATCCTATACAACAGAGCCTATAAAATGGTGAGCAGAGAAGCTAAATAATGTGTCCTATAGCAGCACTGATTTTTCCACTTAATCCTGACAGGTTTCTGAGAAACCCTGTCAGTCCCCTAGAATGATTCACATATATATATATATATATATATATATATAGAAGGTAGAGTTACCCTCCGTTGTAAAGTCCCCAGGATCCTATTAAAAATCATACTATGCTAAATGGGCATCCTGGTAAAATATCTTGTATTAAATAATAAACATTAAAACAGCAACAAACCTTTTTATGTTCCTGTATCGCACGTGTACACCGAATAATCCTATTGTGCCCCCAAGAGCAATAGGATCAGTGTCAATCATTTACATGCTCTCCCCGATACTCACAAAGCATAATCTAGAATATCTTTAAGTCTTGGCCTTTCAAACCACGCCGTTAACTTCATTGTAACAACATTTATCTGATGATCAGGTCGCATCCCATGAAAAAGTCTGTCGTGAATTAACAGTGTTGTTTTTCTTCAGTGTTGTATATATATATATATATATATATATATATATATATATATATATATATATAATTATTTACTTACTTAATTGATAACTTCCATGCAGCACCAGAATCAATTAACTACTTGTTTTCAAGTTACTGATAATTGTATCCGCCAAAACAGAGTTATGCTTATACTATGTTTTCAGCTGGCCGCCGCCGCCGCGGCGTAGGTGTCCGGAGAACTCCTCCGTAACCGCTGGGCAGAATTTTACGAAACCCTGGATTATGTTCGGGTCACATGTGAACTGCTGCGCCCCGATTTTGTTTTGACCTCTGACCTTTCCTCTGTGCTCTGCATCCGTTTGTGTGTCTGTTTCCACACATAAACCCACATATCTCAGGAACCGCTTGACCGATCAGGAAAATTTTTTTGCACAAATGTAGCCCTTGGAGAGCTTTATAACATACACAAAAAATGGTGGCGCCACCTGCAACCATGTTTGCACAGTGTCCATCTGTTCGTCTGCCTTGGGTTAACATCACTCATATCTCTGCAGTAGTTTTACTAATTCACCTGAAATTCGGCATGCGTATACATCCTGGATAGCTTTTCTGATTTTATGACAGGTGGCGCCACCTACATTCACGTTTATGCTGCAGACATCCAAGCTCATATCTTGGGAACCGTTTGACAGATTGGGCCAAAATTTTGCAATTTGTATAGATCTCACATAGCTCTTTATCATACGCAAAACTGGTGGCACCACCTGCAGCCATTTTTGCACAGCTCCCGTCTATTTGTCTGCCATGGGATAAAATCACTCATATCTCGGCAGTGGTTTGACATATCTGCCTAAAATTTTGCAGGTTTATACATCCCCGACAGCTGTCTTGATTTTATGACAGGTGGCACCACCTACATTCGAGTTTATGCAGCAGACATCCAAGCTCATATCTTGGGAACCGTTTGACCGATTGGGCCAATGAAACCCTCCCGAAACATTAAAAATGGAGAAATCGCTAAAATTTCAGCCTCGTGAATATGCAGCCAACCACAGTATCTGGTATATTTTGGTTAATTAACCGAGTGGCCTCCCTGTAACCAGTGGACCATAAATGAAATCAGCAGTTGCCAAAATGTGATCACTAATATTTGTTTAATGTGTGTCCATTGGAGCTGTTCTAACTTCTACTCATGTGCATGTATTTAAATATTAGAAATGGTCAAGTAATCCATCAGTAGAGTCAGCAGAGAGTAGAGTGAGGAGACAAGGAAGGAGGATAATGAGACTCAGAGAGAGAGAGAGAGAGAAAGAGAAAGAGCATGCAGAGTAAACAAGGACAGGATAGAGAACTTTAGAAAAGGATGGCAAAACACCTTGGCCCAAGTGAACAGATGTGCCAGAATACCTCTAGACTTTATACATAATTATTGCCTACAGAAATAGGTATTTTAGTTCCTAGACACAAATTTGGGCAATTTTTTTTGGTGCTTAATAATTTAATTTTCTTTTTTTTTCATATTTAGGTCAAAGGCCGGGTTCCCTCATATCTTTAGGAAACTGTATTAAAGGGGCCCAATCACCTATCTAACCTTTATAAACTAAAAGTTATCCCTTGGAGCTTTTATAAAAATGGCCAGAAAATGTGAATATCACAGCACACAGGCTGCTTGTTTTGTTCATATCAATGCGTTTATAATATGTGGGGCCAATCATAATAATCAAAAAAAAAATCATAAAAGAGCTTTGCAAATAGCATTTTGCAACATGTGACCTTTCTGCCTCCACATAGGAACCTATGTTTTAGGTTACATGTTTTTCTGTTTGTCAACATTGCTGTATTTACAAACATCTTGTTGATAAACAAGTTCATACATCCTTCATGAAGGCATTATAAATAATTTTCACAAGCAAAAATAACCCTTAGAGCATTAATATATACAAAGTGGAAGCCAGAATTACATAAATTCTTGTTCAAAAGGTAGGTGATTGGGCACCTTTCAGTAACAAGTGGCCCATGGGCCATGACGCTCAGCTGAATTAAAGAAATGTTGAACAATGTGCAAAATGAAAGATCGTTCCAAGGGTCTCAGAGTAGTTCTCTGGAAACTAACGCAGAGTTTTTGTAAAAAAAAATTGTAAAAATTAGAAAAATAGAGGTTGCACCAACAGTTTGCAGGAACTGATGAAACACTCCATGACCAATATTCATGCAAAGAATCATTGTTTTCAATGCCATAGTTATCAGATACTCTAGCTTTAGTATCAAATTTTAGTTAATCTGGGGGTACTTACGAGCTCCATAGCTTGGAGGATATGGGTAACAGAGACCTAATTTCAGATTTCCATAGAGACCTTCATGGACCTTCTTTAAAGGCAAGTTAGAAGATTCCAGGTCCAGTGGTTACGATTTGTGCCCTGTTAACAGATGACAGCTTCTTTGATGATTTAAAAATACAGAAAAAAATCGTTAAAATTAGAAAAATACAGGTGGCGCCACCAGTTAGCAGGAACTGATGGCACACTCCATGTCCAACATCATGCAAAAAATCATGGTGATCAATGCAGTATTTATTCAGATACTCTAGCTTTTGTATCAATTTTTGAATTATTCTGAGGGCTACTTAGGAGCCCCATAGCTAGGAGGATATGAGTAACAGAGACCCAATTTCATGTTTCCACAGAGACGTTTCATGGACCTCCCTGGATATTAAGTTAGAAAATTCCAGGTCCAGCAGTTACAATTGTGCCCAGTAGATAGATGACAGCTTCTTTGAAGTTATCAAAAAAAGAGGAAAAAATTTGTAAAAATTAGAAAAAATACAGGAGGCGCCACAGGTTTGTAGGAACTGATGGAACACTCCATGACCAACATCATGCAAAGAATCATGGTGTTCAAGGTAGTAGTTATTCAGATACTCTAGCTTTTGTAACAAATTTTTAATTATTCTGAGGGCTACTTAGGAGCCCCATAGCTAGGAGGATATGAGTAACAGAGACCCAATTTCATGTTTCCACAGAGACGTTTCATGGACCTCCCTGGATATTAAGTTAGAAAATTCCAGGTTCAGCAGATACGATTTGTGCCCTGTAAACAGATGACAGCATCTTTGAAGTTATCAAAAATAGAGGAAAAAAATTGTAAAAATTAGAAAAAATACAGGAGGCGCCACAGGTTTGCAGGAACTGATGGAACACTCCATGACCAACATCATGCAAAGAATCATGGTGTTCAAGGTAGTATTTATTCAGATACTCTAGCTTTTGTTTCAAATTTTTAATTATTCTGAGGGCTACTTAGGAGCCCCATAGTAAGGAGGATATGAGTAACAGAGACCCAATTTCATGTTTAAAAAGAGACATTCCATGGACCTCCCTGGATGTTAAGTTAGAAAATTCCAGGTCCAGCAGTTATGATTTGTGCCCTGTAAACAGATGACAGCTTCTTTGAAGTTATCAAAAAGAGAGAATAAAATCGTAAAAATGAGAAAAAATACAGGTGGCGCCACAGGTTTGCAGGAACTGATGGAACACTCCATGATCAATATTCATGCAAAAAATCATGGTGATCAAGGCAGTAGTAATTCAGGTACTGAAGTTTTTGTATCAAATTTTGAATTATTCTGAGGGCTATATAGCTAGGAGGATATGAGTAACAGAGACCTAATAACATGTTTCCACAGAGACTTTTTAGTGGCCTCCCTTGATTTCAAGTTAGAAGAATCCAGGTCCAACGGTTATGATTTGTGCCCTGTTAACAGATGACAGCTTCTTTGAAGATATCAAAAATAGAGAATAAAATCGTAAAAATGAGAAAAAAACAGGTGGCATCACCAGTTTGCATGAACTGATGGAACACACCATGATCAATATTCATGCAAAAAATCATGGTGATCAAGGCAGTAGTAATTCAGTTACTGAAGTTTTTGTTTCAAATTTTTTAAATATTCTGGGGGGTATTTTAGAGACCCATAGCTCAGAGAATATGGGTAACAGAGACCTAATTTCAGGTTTCCAAGGAGATTCTTCATGGACCTCCCTGGATATCAAGTAAGAAGATTTCAGGTCCAGTGGTTACCATTTGTGCCCTGTTAACGGACAGCTGGACAGACGGACAACGGACGAAGAGTAATTGCTATAGCTCTGATGACTTTCAGTCAGCTGAGCAAAAAATCATCTCAGACAATTGCTAACTGTATGTTTGAAGTGTAACTATTTGTATATAAGACGATTTTGAACATCATAAATAAACAAAGTGTAAACCCAAAGGACTCCACTCTGCAACATGAGTGTTGACCTGACAAAGACTCATGTTAACTTGTTTTGAATATAACAGGTTTGGTGTGGTGAATTGAAGAACTGGCCAGGGAAGTGCAACAAAAAACAAACTTTTAAATATGCATTATTATATACCTTGATGACTAAGAAAATAGCTTTACAGTATACTGATATCATACAACTTGTAGAGGCTGTATTGGTACTCACCAGCACCACAGCTGTGTACGCTCGGCTCAGTTGCTGCACAGTAACATCAGAACCCACATTCACATTCCCTAAGAAGGAACAGCGAGGGTTGTTTGCTGTCTGTGTAAAGGTGTTTATCACATTCTGAAATAAAGAAAATACATAAATATAACATCTAAATTCTACATATGTATGTACAAGTGTTTAAAGCTTAACAGAACATTTGAGAATTAAATCTGAGAATCAACCACTGACACTGAATCTTCTCAACATATTTAACACTTCACTGCAGATGTTCCAGATCTCCTTCACATTTACTGCTGCTTTGTACTGCTGCTTTTTCTTAAGTTTCTACACCAGAGCTTACACAGTGCCAAGAATTGTAATCAGACGACTGACAGTGCAGTATCAGACTGCACATCAAACCAATGTGAGTGAGCTGTGGCAGGTTTGAAACTTAGAGTTGGATGCACAATGCAATACCATGCTCTCATTGGTCTGATAACAATGCTTTGCCCTGTGCCAGCCCTGGTGGTGAATTCCGGAGAATCTTGCTATACAAAGCAGCGGTTAGTAGAAATATAGAATGACTGCAGTGTATAATGACAGTGTGAGGACTGAAATTGTACCTGTTTGATGACTTATCCATTTATCTTTATTTGGTGACATCTGTATTTTAACTGACCAAGCATGCTGTTGCATCCATTGTGAGACTTACGGTATAATTAAAAGAAACAGGCAATATGGCAGGACTTTAGCGATAACATAATACAGTTCTAATTATATAAACAAGGCCTACAGGCCTAATGCAAACTTGTGCAAAGTTTAGGTCTTTAGGAGTACAAATGGAGGTTTATTTTTAAAATTTAATATTGATCCTCTTAAGTCCTGCATATCTATCTTAGTCATTATGATTTCAGCAAAATGGACGTTTCTGACCTGCAAGTTTCAAACTAGGACATTTTAAAACAAGAATATGGGTAGTCGACAAGCGACTATGTGTATCCGCAGAAATCAGAGTGGGACGGGTGAAGTGAGGCATGGATTAAGTGGCAAGGGGAATAGAGTGAGGTGTGTTGCATATTAGCATGGATGTCTGCAGCTTAAACGTGAATGTAGGTGGTGCCACCTGTCATAAAATCTAGAAAATTGTCCAGGATGTATAAACAATCAAAATTTCAGGTGGATCAGTCAAACCCTGCTGAAATACGAGTGATTTTATCCCAAGGCAGATGAACAGATGGACGCTGTGCATAAGTGGTTGCAGGTGGCGCCACCAGTTTTGCCTATGATTAAGAGCTATGTGAGATCTATACACAAGCAAAATTTTGGCCCAATTGGTTAGACGGTTCCCGAGATATGAGCTTGAAAGTGAGCAGAGTAAACGTGAATGTAGGTGGCTCCACCTCTCATTAAATCGAGAAAGCTATCCAAGATGTATGAACCTGCAAAATTTCAGATGGATAAGTCAAACCACTACTGAGATATGAGTGACTTATCCCATGGCAGACAAACAGACGGACGCTGTGCAAAAATGGTTGCAGGTGGCGCCACTAGTTTTGTTTATGATAAAGAGCTATGTGAGATCTATACACATGCAAATTTTCAGGAAGATACGTCAAACCAGTCCAGAGATATAAGCATGGATGTCTGCAGTGTGAATGTGAATGTAGGTGGCACCATCTGTCATATAATCAAGAAAGCTATCCATGATGTATAAGCATGCTGAATTTCAGGTGAATCAGTCAAACCACTGCAGAGATATGAGTGATTTTAACCTAAGGCAGACGAACAGATGGACACTGTGCAAACATGGTTGCAGGTGGCGCCACCATTTTTTGTGTATGTTATAAAGCTTTCCAAGGGCCACATTTGTACAAATTTTTTTTCTAATCGGTCAAACGGTTCCCGAGATATGTGGGTTATTGTGTGGAAACAGACGCACAAATGGACGCTGGGCAGAGAGGAATAGTCAGAGGTCCTCACCAATTGTTTAGGCACCAGTTCACATGTCACCAATATTTGGTGTAAGTTTCGGAAAAATCAGTTCAGTAGGTTCAGAGGAGTTCTCCTGAAACGGACGTGGCGGCAGCGGAACCTGGTCAAAAACATAGTATCCACAAAACTTTGTTTTGGCTGATACAATTTTATAATACAGACCTAATATCTGGCATGTACACAGGAACTATATAGAGGAATATTTATGGTAAATTTGAGGATAAACAGATGAGTGGTTTTGATATTAGCAGTCCTGAAGTTTGAAAATAGGTTTTTAATAAAAAAAATTGAGATTTTTCCTTAATTTCTCAAAGGAACAAAGTCACAAAGACACAGTTTTCAGCTTGGTAGGACATCTTGGGGACATCTAACATTATGCCAAATTTTGGATTCCTAGGTCTTATGGTTTCAAAATGTGCCACATCTAAGGACAGCAAACGGACGGATGGATGACAGCCAATGGACCACAACTATAGCTCAGATGACTTAGAGTCAGCCGAAATAAAAACCTATTATTCTAACATTTATATTTATGCAAACCATTTCAATGTCTCTTTCTCTCCCTTATTAGTACATGTACTTTGTTTCATGTCTCTCCCATGCTTGATTCCCAGTGAATTTGAAATATCTGAAATCCCAAAGTGTACTTACATGTGTAGTACATAAAAGTACCATTAACACAAATAAAGTGTAATAAATTTACCTTCACTTCCGGATGATCTGGAGCAACACCAAAGCGAACTAGTCCAAAAGGAACTGGTAATTTCTCATATATATCGACCTGGATGCCGGGATGGCCCTGTAAATACAGAATATAAACACAGTGAATAAAAAAAAATGGTACATTGAAACAAGATTTTCCTAATTTTTTATCATTATTATCATTATTATTTTATTAAACTTAAAAAGCAGGGCTACAGAGCCATACAAGCACGCTTTACTAAACAAAGCTTGATTATCACATCCTTGGATTTCACTTGTTAAATACAAATCCATATTATTCTTTTATAACTTATAGATGAAGTTATTTATACTTACAGAAGTTACAGAACCTGACCCAATAAAGGACAATAGCCATTTCTTGCAACAGATACCTCAAGAATTTGATAGTTAATGGAGGATATTACTATATTTTACTGATGATAGAGAGTAAATGGCTGCACAAGTCTAATCATGAGGTGTTGTAAGCAGTTTAAACTGCTGCTAAAACATCTTCAGGTTTAAAATATCAATGCTTGGTGTAGTGATATGACAGCACCAACACCAGCACTTTGTTCTATGGCTTTCAGGCATGCAGGGGTAGTGTCAAAATACCTTTCAGATGCTAGTTTTTGTAGGTCTAAGTGTCCAATCAGACTCACAAATTTCTGTCAGTTGGATCCAGAGGATCAAAGTTGGATCTTTTATCAATCCCTGACTCAATTAATTAAGCTGACTCACTCAAACAAACCACTCAATGGTGTAAATTGTGCTGACAACTATTAGGTGTCCCATGTCATATAATCCAGTAATAATATACTGACATCATATACACAAAAGTATAATGATGTGATGATTTTAAATACTTTAAAAAATGAACCGGTTTCATATTTCCCTTCAACATTTGACACCATTTCTCACCCTTTGGGATGCTTTAAATCAAATGTGACCCTCCAAAATCTTGGCCTGCACATTCTGGACTCTCCAACTGTTCTCCTGATTGAACAGCCCTGTTGTTTCAAAAATAGTATAACCAGTGCTGATTACTCACCTTCAGCAGCTGTTGTGCTGTATAGAAGCCAGCCGGTCCACTTCCAACAATCGCTACCTGTGGGCCATGCCTGGTCACAGGCTGGCTGTAGTGCCGACATAGTAGGCGTCTCAGCTGCTGACACTGTCGAAGATGCCTCATTTTTTTACTTGTAAACTGAAAAACATTTATTCATGTATTCCCATATATACAAGAAATCAGTCAATAAATATTGTATCCACTGAAGTAATCTCCATCAGCCTCACAGCTGCAAGATTGGTTACTCTTAACTGTTCCACCAATCAGGATTAAGAAAATCTGCTGGCAGCCAATCAATAATTAAGCTCTTTTGGAATAAGACACATTGGTTTATTTTCCTTGCAGAACACAAGGGCAGACCTGTAGTCAGTTCAAGATTTTCAATTCTGATTCAAGATATTTTTTATGGATCTCCAATTACAATTAAATATATAGTGTAACAAATATAAATCCAATTCAAATCATATTTATTCAATGGAAATTCAATTCACAGATGAAAAATGTTGCAATCTGTTGCGATGACTGGTGACCAGATATTTCATTGATAGGTGTATAGAGCCTGCTGCTGCTGAACAAAAACAAATACTTAGAACCTATCTGAAAGACCATCTCTCTGATTAGACTACCTGTCCATTAAGGCCACCCTCTGGTGAATATATTTGAGACCTGGAACACAAGTTCCGGTTAATCATTTCAACTCAATTCACCCCGAGTCTGTGGACTTTAAATGCTAATTCACTTATATTTACACAATTTTTATCTGTCCATGCAGTTTTTATTCAGTTAAATAAAGAATTTAAACAAAGTCTGCAAAAGTGTGCTGAATAGCATTTAATCCATTGTTTATCAAAACTGGTGATGATAGTGTGTGAAAGGTAGGGTGGATCTGCCACTGGGGATTACATGTTAATTCTGCTCATGAATAGCTGGATTCATCAAACCCTGTCCCTGGCTAATCTAACCTTAATACATGTGATTTTATAAAATGGAGAGCTGACCAAATGTAAATATTTTTTCACCTTATAATTTCTTAATATTATTTATCAGGAAACATAAAGAAAATTATCTCTATATGTTCGGAGTATTTTTATATATTTTTTCAGTCCACTTTTATAACACCAATCAGATTTAAAAGCAATGAACACATAAATGGTGCACAGGATCGATTATGATATTTATCTTCAATTATTCATTAATAAAAAAATTTATAAACACATAAATGTCTTATGTTTCAGTATGTCCAGGATCCTAGTACCATACGACTAGAAAGGTCAGTACATATTCAACTTGATAAATGAGGCACATAATGCGACTCAAGGAAATAACCTAGATAGAGGGCCTTAATTAAATAATTACTATATGTACTCTTCTTTAACAAATCAAATAAAGAGCTTTAATTCAGGGTGATTATAAATATCTGCTTTACAATTGAGCATTATTTGGATAAAGTGTATGAGAATTTTAATGAATGGCCATTGGATAAAAAATCCATGTACAAAAAAATACATACAATGGAAAAATACTAATTGGAAATATACCAATGATTGGATCTTAAATTGTGTATAAAGTATGTTTTAAGTTCCAATTCAGTCCTAACAGAGAGCTGTACAATAAAATATGGTAATATACCAAATACTTGAATAATAAACATATATAACAGTGTATCATAATAAGCCTACAGGTTTACAATTACAGATAATTATAATACACGTATTTATTAAATTATTTCTTAAATAATTAATATACTAAAAATTGGGAATTTGGATAATACATGTTTAAGTTAAGATATAACAATTTAATTTAACTGTAGACTCATTAAGAATTGATCAAATCTTCCAGAGTAATATAATGATTATGGCAGATCTACAAAAGCCAAATGTCGTCCCTGGTTCTCGCGATAAGCAAGATTTATTTATTTTAGTGTTTATGGCAGTAACTCACTGCCAATAATTACAGCTAATCAAATAGGCCAATGGTATTTCCGCTAATATAATCCACATGATGTATTGTCATCCTCAGCAACAGTTATGTGAGTCATGCTAGGAATGTAGTCACTTTTTGCGAGGCCAGGCGAGGCGCAGTTCTTGGATGCTTCTGCTGGAATGACAGGCTGAACTGTCACGCCTCTCAGGGTCTCACAAAGTTGACATCACCTGCTAGCCGGCCTTGACCGTGACTCACGGGAGCACTTTTCCAAAATGACCCCGCGGAAGCAATTATGAAATAATATAGTCCCAAAATATCCTGACTACCACACGTATTTTACCAATCAAAAACTGTAAAGCATTTCAGTTTCGTTTTATTCTGAGCAATCGCTGCTTTCATTTTAGCTAAAATTGAGCTAATCTAGAGAACAAGTAAATAACAAGCCGGAAGTGATAAGCCATAAGATGCGTGCACTGCGACGCCATATTTCCATCAGTATTACTGCGCTTCAGCACCGGGTGTTGGCTTGTGGTCCATTCTGATCTGGGTAAGTTTCTGTGCAATATTTCAATCAAATGCTACTAAAGAGTACAATGTTCGCTTATATTAAGTTTGAGAATTTTCGCACAACTGATATTGATCAGAAATATTAGTAATATTTGTTTATCTCGCGTTATCTACTGGCTATGCACTAATATGACAGGTGCATGCCACTCTGCGGTTGCAAACCCTTCGGCCTCTGTGCTTGCTGCCTTCCGGGATATCAGCCGGTCACCCCATCTGGCCACTGGCTGGAGGTCAGCTAGGGGGCTGGGTCCATTGTATTACAGCTCAGCTGACTAGTCCGCTAAGCGTTTACGATCACCCTTTGTATATTGTTCTCCAGTATATCTATGGGTGTGAATCATGCATAGCAACATCACTGTCTCAGTGTCTGTAACTTGTAAGTACTGACAACTGAAACTTTATTATTAATATTTAATAATAAAGTCACATGACTTGAATGAAGTCTTCATTTATAACATTTAATATATAAATATTATTTAATAAATATATATTGATATAATTTATATTTAAAATAATATACTTTTGAAAAAGTATTTAATGAAATTTTTTTGATTGGATTAATGAAAACCGAAAAAAAAATGCAGATGTATTCAAAGTAAATTTAATTCAGTCAATATTATGATATGTCAATATAAACTTATTTTAGTTAAACATAAAAAAATTGTACCAAACAGGGCCTAATAGCTCCTATATATTCCCCATGAAAACAAATGTCTCCTACATTTACTAGCATTTATATTGAAATATCCAACATTTTTTCACAGCAAATTCAAGTTTAAATCATGTCAGTTGTTACTGAATGGTAATTGTTACATAAACCTATTTTATTGGAAAAGTGCAGTTCTTGAGCCTATTAGTAGATGAGAGGTTACACAGTCATTCAAGTAACATCCATCTAAACCAATTGAATTAGACTTCAGAAGCTGCTTGCAGGATAGATGGTCATGTTAATGTACCATGCATGGCATGCAGACCACAATAGAACAATGAAAACTACTGTATTTTTCCTATATTTTTGGTTGACAATTCCTGTAAAATCTTATATATTTGTCACAGCACCCCAGTTAAAATTCAGGAGCCTGGTGGTAACCCTGTACTTAATTGTGGTTACCTGAAAAGTGCAAAAGAGGAAAATATTTTTTCTGTGATTTTGCTTTTTGGTGCCACAAGGAATCTTGGCAGACTGTAAAATGACTTGAGATTGACTTGTCAATTTTGGTTATACTCCCATTACATCAAATGAAACAATACCAGTTCTTGGATAATTGTATCCCCAGACAAAGTCGGGGGATACTATGTTTTCATACCGGTCCCCCCGCCGCATATAAATCTTGTTGGTGCTATAACTCAAAAAATATTTCACGGAACTTTACCAAACTTGGTATGTGTATAGATATGGGTAAGAGGACGACGCCTATTTAAAATGAGGTCATGACCTTTACTAGGAGAGTGTCCTTGACCTTGAATAGGTCCAAAATTTGGGGAAAATCACACAAATTCTTTAATATCTCAAGAAATCTTGCATAGGTTTATCCTAAAATCAAGTTGATGGAAGATCATGGATAGGGTTGTCATGTTCCAGAAACTGGTGGCGCCACCTATTATTCTTTACTTGCCTTCGTGCCGTTTAATACCCCCAAAATTGCTACTTGACAGTACTGGGAGCATTATAAGTAAAAAACTAATGGACAGATTTCATTGTATCCCCAGACAAAGTCGGGGGATACTATGTTTTCATACCGGTCCCGCCGCCACATATAAATCTTGTTGGCGCGATAACCCGAAAAAATATTTCACGGAACTTTACCAAACTTGGTATGTGTATAGATATGGGTAAGAGGACGACGCCTATTTAAAATGAGGTCATGACCTTTACTAGGAGAGTGTCCTTGACCTTGAATAGGTCCAATTTTGGGGAAAATCACACAAATTCTTTAATATCTCAAGAAATCTTGCATAGGTTTATCCTAAAATCAAGTTGATGGAAGATCATGGATAGGGTTGTCATGTTCCAGAAACTGGTGGCGCCACCTATTATTCTTTTCTTGTTTTCATGCCGTTTAATACTCCCAAAATTGCCACCTTACAGTACTGTGAGCATTATAAGTCAAAAACTAATGGACAGATTTCTTTTATATTATGCATATACATAGGTATGGGTTATGGGATGATGGTTATTTAAATTGGGGTCATGACCTTTCCTATGTTAGTGGCCTTGACCTTGAATCTTGTCATATATGGTGAAAATCACACTCCTCTTATGATATCTCCAGTGTTGATAGCCATATAGATTTCAAACATGACTTATGTATGGCCCACCACTAAAGTAAGAACCCTATAGGTTCTAGGGTCAAAGGTCAAGGTCACAGGACTGGCATTTTAAAATATACTGTGGATGCATTTTAAGCCAAACTTTCATCCCAGGTCTTCCATCTTGAATATATAGCTCACTTGCCAATAGTGGATGATCCATAGAAATTTTGGGGTCACAAGGTCAAAGGTCAAGGCCACAGGAGCTATCTGTCCAAAAATTAGTTTCTGGATGATAATTCCTTCTTTTATTGATGTATGGATTTCAAACTTGACTTGTATTTGACCCATTGGAAAAGCAAGACCTGAATTGATTTTGGGGTCATGAGGTCAAAGGTCAAGGTCACAGGAAACCTCTTTAAAAAGGTTGTGGATGCAATTTCAGCCAAAAAATTCATCTGAGATCTTTCATCTTGCACATATAGTTCACCTGCCAAGAGTGGAAGACCCCTATCAATTGTGAGGTCACAAGGTCAAAGGTGAAGGTCACAGGAGCCATCTGTCCAAAAATTAGTTTCTGGATGATAATTCCTGCTTTTATTGATGTATGGATTTCAAACTTGACTTGTATTTGACCCATTGGAAAAGCAAGACCTGAATTGATTTTGGGGTCATGAGGTCAAAGGTCAAGGCCACAGGACACATCTTTAAAAAGGTTGTGGATGCAATTTCAGCCAAAAAATTCATCTGAGATCTTTCATCTTGCACATACAGTTCACCTGCCAAGAGTGGAAGACCCCTATCAATTTTGAGGTCAAAGGTGAAGGTCACAGGAGCCATCTGTCCAAAAATTAGTTTCTGGATGATAATTCCTGCTTTTATTGATGTATGGATTTCAAACTTGACTTGTATATGTCCCATTGGAAAAGGAAGACCAAAATTGATTTTGGGGTCATGAGGTCAAAGGTCAAGGTCACAGGACACATCTTTAAAAAGATGTGGATGCATTTTCAGCCAAACATTTCATCTCAGATCTTTCATCTTGCACATATAGTTCACCTGCCAAGAGAGGAAGAACCCTATCAATTTTGAGGTCACAAGGTCAAAGGTGAAGGTCACAGGAGCCATCTGTCCAAAAATTAGTTTCTGGATGATAATTCCTGCTTTTATTGATGTGTGGTTTTCAAACTTGACTTGTATATGTCCCATTGGAAAAGCAAGACCAAAATTGATTTTGGGGTCATGAGGTCAAAGGTCAAGGTCACAGGATACATCTTTAAAAAGGTTGTGGATGCAATTTCAGCCAAAAAATTCATCTGAGATCTTTCATTTTGCACATATAGTTCACCTGCCAAGAGTGGAAGACCCCTATCAATTTTGAGGTCACAAGGTCAAAGGTGAAGGTCACAGGAGCCATCTGTCCAAAAATTAGTTTCTGGATGATAATTCCTTCTTTTATTGATGTATGGATTTCAAACTTGACTTGTATTTGACCAATTGGAAAAGCAAGACCCGAATTGATTTTGGGATCATGAGGTCAAAGGTCAAGGTCACAGGACACATCTTATAAAAGGTTGTGGATGCAATTTAAGCCAAAAAATTCATCTGAGATCTTTCATCTTGCACATATAGTTCACCTGCCAAGAGTGGAAGACCCCTATCAATTTTGAGGTCACAAGGTCAAAGGTGAAGGTCACAGGAGGCATCTGTCCAAAAATTAGTTTCTGGATGATAATTCCTGCTTTTATTGATGTATGGATTTCAAACTTGACTTGTATATGTCCCATTGGAAAAGCAAGACCCAAATTGATTTTGGGGTCAAAGGTCAAGGTCACAGGACACATCTTTAAAAAAATGTGGATGCATTTTCAGCCAAACATTTCATCTCAGATTTTTCATCTTGCACATATAGTTCTCCTGCCAAGAGAGGAAGAACACTATCAATTGTGAGGTCACAAGGTCAAAGGTGAAGGTCACAGGAGCCACCTGTAAAAAAAAATTAGTTTCTGGATGATAATTCCTGCTTTATTGATGTATAGATTTCAAACTTGACTTGCATATGTCCCATTGGAAAAGCAAGACCCAAATTGATTTTGGGGTCATGAGGTCAAAGGTCAAGGTCACAGGACACATCTTTAAAACAATCAAGGTCACAGGACCAACATCTTCAACAAGATTGTGGAATGTTAGATGGAAAAAACAATGAATATGCCAAGTGTCAGTATATGCTGCCAAAATTGGGGGTCTGTTCTTAAAGGGGGGGGGGGGGCTACTATGTCTGGCGATACTCTGGCACCTGCGGTGCCAAGAAATGTCTAGTTTATATTATGCATGTACATAGATATGGGTTTTGGGATGATGTTTATTTAAATTGGGGTCATGACCTTTCCTGTTAGAGTGGCCTTGACCTTGAATATTGCCATATATGGTTAAAATTACACAAAATCATTAATATCTCAATAAGGGATGCATGGATTGGTCCAAAAATCAACTTGATCAAAGATCTTGAAAAGTAATGTCATGTACCGGAAACAGGTGGCGCCACCTGTTATTGTTTTACTTGTTTTCATGCCGTTTAATACCTCCATCATTACCACTTAACAGTACTGTGAGCATTATAAGTCAAAAACTATCTGACAGATTTCTTTCATATTATGCATATATATAGACATGGGTTAGGGGATGATGTATATTGAAATTGGGGTCATGACCTGTTCTATGAGAGTGACATTTTTCTATGAATGTGGTCTGATATTAATTGTTGCTGAAGATGGGGGGCCTATTCTTAAAGGGGGGGGGGATTAATTGTGTGGGGATTCTGTGGCACCTGCGGTGCCAAGAAATATCTAGTTAAAGATGGATTTTCAGCAGTTCATACCAGGGATGGATCTAGGGTTCAGGAAAGGAGAGGTCCATTCTAAGAGGACTAATGACAAAGCCCTAAGAAAGGGTCCTAAAAAGGCTAGGGGTCCAGGCTGCCAAAATTGGTCTGAAACCCCTAAGAAAAGTTGTTGTGGTTGAAAAAAGGGGGTCTGGACCTCCTCCTCCCAAATCACTTCTGCAAATGTGAACCTTCATCACTTCATGTCCTATGATATATCTCTACTGGATGAAATAAGAAAACAAGGCCCTTGGCCAAGATAACAGGAGCAGCACTTGCGTGACTCTTACAGTGTGTTAGGTTGGTGGGCCACAATGTAAGCAGTGAAAATGTAATACTTAAACAACCATGTGTAGTCCTTGACCCCCATAGGGCATAAAGTAACAATAAACATTTATATTTGTGTTTGCAGGGGACCTTATTACATCAGGTTACCCAAGTGCTGCACCTTTTGAAACTGATACTTTTTAACTTTGTATTGCAGATAGTAAATAGTTACACCCTGAATATTAATACATGTTTTAACCATGGTAATTCTTCATACATGTATTTAAAGCCAGTCTACAAGTGCAGAAATAGTTCAATATAATGACAAGTTCTGTTATTGTGTTACCATACATATCCATTCAAAAGTTATAAAATGTACCATCCAGGCTTGGGTCAAGTACAGGGGGTCAGTACTTGAGTACAAGTACTGCAGAATTTGTCAAGTACAAGTACACAATTTTTCAATGTACTTGAGTACAAGTACAAGTACAGGGGTCTGTACTTGAGTACAAGTACAAGTAATTTTAATTAAAAAAGCAATTTTTCGAAATATTTATTGATAAAACAATTACCTATATTATACACACTGTTACACAGTCAGATATCAGTACTGGTACACAAAAATGTGGGTTGATGCTCCAATTGCTGAAAGTTTTTCTTTTTTGGTTATTCTAGGTAATCCGGGGTGACAGTCTTTATGGCCTTTCAGTATTTATATACACTATTACACAGTCGTATATCAGTACACAAGAAATGTCGCTTTGATGTCTATTCTGAATGACTATTCTGAATTTGCCAATTCTGTCACTTATTATAAAGTGGCTTTAGAGTCTCTGTACTAGTCTGTCAGGTGTGTAAAAGTCACAGCTGCTCAGCTAAACAGTCCACCTGAGGGTTGTGTATAGTTCAGCTGTGACAACTCAATTCCAGATTTACTCATTACCAACTAGTGGTGGGCCAATTGAGTTTTATCGAAAGTCAGTCAGTTTCCTGCCACTTTCAAGCGCTCGATTAACAAAGGAAACTATCAATTACATCATATTCATGACTATTTATTCCCAGAATGCCTATTCTCTTATAGGCTAAAATTATTCTTTCATTTTTTACAACATTCCGCGCTTCAAATAATTAGTCTTTGTTCCCATATTAACTTCTGTATGTAACTGAGTATAACACGGTAGATGCAAGAACAGTGGACTTAATAAACCTCTGTGAACTGGCAGGGAGCTGCAGAATTAGGGTGGAGTTTTGAAACAGATGTACATTGCACAGTATGGGCTGTATGGCGTTAAAATGCTACATAAATTCTCTAGTTCTATGCAGCAAGTAGATGTCCTGGATAGTGGTTTAATTCTTGTTTATCATAAATAATTAAAATGAAATTTTGAAAAGCATATCTTACTGATAATAGGAAAATATAAGTAAGGCAAAACTTCTTTTCTTTAGGTAGAATTACTAAGACATGCAGGCTGGGTTAAGAAAGTACAGTTTCACAGATTATTGCATATTTCTTAATATTTGCCTGAACCGATTACTAATCGATCATTGATTGGATTGCCTAAACCGATGATCGTTTATGAAAAAGCAACCGACTCCCACCACTAATACCAGCCTGACCTTCTCAGTTACCACGGCTAATTAGCCTGGTGCATGAGCAGTGTAACCTGGGACAAACTTACTCAGCAGAACTATTAAGTGGGTAGTGTTTCAACAAGCTGTTCATATAATCAGGTCTGAGGATAGACTATTACAGCTTTTTCCATGTAATAGTAATAGTAATAGTAATAGACTCAAAAATTTGAGCTGTAATAGTAATAGTAATAGGAACAGAAGGCAAAGTAACAGAGTAATACATACTGTGGTTGTCTTCTTAATTGCGGTGGTTTCAAATTCACGTTATTCACGGTCACTCTCTGACCGATAAATTGAAACCCCGCAATTTTGAATGCAAATATACCAGGCCATGATCGTAAATTTAAGAAGCTGCCCATGGTTGCGACAGTTGAGATTAATCTTCAGCTACGTAGTGATGTCCATCGAGCCTGGTGCATATACTTTAAGTGATTGAGGAAAATAACAGGGCCCATTTCAAATCGGTTGGCTTAGATGAAAAATCTGTGACCCTTTGCAGGGAAGTGCTGACCCGGTGGGCACGCCTGGCAGTTTTTCCTGCCCCAGGCACATGACTTGAGTTTGGAAATATCAATGCCAGCCAGGCAGTAACAAAAATTAAAATTAAAAATTACATGTATGTGTCCCAGGCGAGATGACATGTGCTGCTTAAAATGAATATTGAGTAGAAGGTACAATTTCACATTGTGCTGTATTTAGTTATTTTCAATGAATAAAATTTGCCACTGAAGTAGTGAACGTTGCCGCTAGGGTAGCGACACCTTGTAACTGTGTAAAGGACTAATTCTGTTACTACCGAAATCATGAGGCGCCAAACTATGTGGGATTGGCTAGTGATGACGTGAATTTTGAATATTTGAAAAGTCACAGTTTATTATGGGGCCAAATTGCCGCAGAACAGTGGAATATGAGTTGTTTTGAATGAACCTTGGCCCTGAACTAATTACAACCAGCAGGGGCAATGCTTCTCACACTTGTCGGCTGAGCCGTCAGTGACTGCTCGACCATGCAATATCCGGTTGGAGAAATAGTAGACCTAGATAATAGTGAAATCCACGGTTTATGAAACAATTTGGTCATTACAGTTCATAGTTTCATATTTGATAATAAAATATGTTCCTAGACTAATGATGGAGCGCGAAAAAGGAACGCCGTGAAACTTTTAAAAATACAAAAACTGCGAAAATTCAGCCCCACCGATATAAAGGCAACCACAGTATTACTTTCTACTGATTCCTGTGAGCCCCTTGATCATGAAGCATATCAGCAAATAATGCTGAACAGTAATTGCCCAGGATGTGCCTATTGTGGAGGTAAGCATGGGCCAGCTGCCACATAGCTGGTGACCACTGGTGCTAATTACATAAGAGCACTGGACAGAGTAGGTCACAGCCAAATAAGTTGCCTGGCACAATCTGACCTTTGATTTGTAAACCATGGATAAACAGAGGCATGTGTGATGTTAAATAGTGTAGGCTATAATTATTGTGACATGTACATCTTGTCTCACATCCATCAATCCATATGCTCTGTATTCAAAATAATTTTAAAAAAATCCATGTACTTGACTAGTACTTGAAATGTACTTCATTTTTCAAGTACATTTTTAGCAAATACAAGTACAGGACAAGTACTGTACTTGGTAAAAAGTACCAAGTACAAGTACAGGCCAAGTACTGAAAATTTTGTACTTGAGTACAAGTACCAAGTACAAGTACATGTACTTGACCCAAGCCTGGTACCATCAACTTTGCCCTTTTTACTGCCTAACCTAGACTGTTAAAATAATACAGAGAGACTGTCAAGTGTACAACGCTGACGAGACAGGTCTCTACTGGAAGGTTTTGCCTGACAAAACCCTAGCTGATGCGTCCGAGAAATGTGCTCCTGGACATAAGGTGTCAAAAGAGTGGGTTACTGCTCTGTTGTGCACCAACGCAACCGGTGAACACAAAGTGCGCCCCCTGGTGATCGGGAAGTCAACTAAACCAAGGTGTTTCAAGCATGTGAACATGGACTCCCTGCCTGTGGCGTATCGGGCTCAGAAAAACGGGTGGATGAGCCGTGAGCTCTTCACGGATTGGTTTCACCAGGAATTTGTCCCGTCCGTCCGTCAGTATGCCAGGGAGAGTCTGAAGCAGACGCCAGCACGCGCATTACTTCTTGTGGACAACTGCCCCGCCCATCCTATTGAAGATGAACTGCGGACTAGTGACGGGAACATATGGTGTATCTTCCTGCCGAAGAACTGCACCAGCAAGATACAGCCCTGTGATGCTGGCATCATAGAATGTACAAAATGATATTATCGTAAACGCTTGCTGTCATCCTTGCTTGCAGACTGCGTCGACAACAGCTTGTCCATCATAGAACGGATGCGCGGTTTCAACTTGCGTGATGCCATCAACCTGTTAGGTGATGCCTGGAATGACCTGAGACAGTCTACAATCCACAAGTGCTGGAAGAATTCCCTTTTTCTGGAGCTTAAATCTCCTGCTGGTGCTCAGCCCCCAGCTGATGAGGATGAGGTGGAATCACCGACAGACATTCAGGTCAGCTCAGTTGCCAAGGCGGTAGACATTGACTACAGTGAATTGATAGTTGCTGACTGGCTCCACTGTGATGGTGATCTACCAACTGCTGCAATGCTGACAGACGAGGAGATTGTGCAGTCAGTCACTCAAGAAGTTGCTCCCGAGACATCTGATAATGAGGAAGACACATCAGCCCCCGTGAAGCCCCCACCCACAGCTTCAGAGGCATTTGTTCATGTCAAAGGTGTTCTATCGTGGTTAGAGAGCCTACCCGCTTCACTTGAGTGTGCTACGCTACATCAGAAATCAGGCAGGCAGTTATCGTTCCAGGCAGTCTGATATCCGCAGTTATTTCAACTGATTTTATGATGTGACTTTCTCGATGCATGTGATCCGCCGAACCCCATGTTCATCAGTTTTCATGTGATATTTGTGTGATATTTCCGCACTATTGTTTTAAATAAACTATGCATTCATATAAATTTTTTTTTATATTTTGTCAATTTCTACATCGCAGCAAGTAATAAATGAGTCTCACAAGCACATTTAGTTTAACTGTCTGCACATAGGGGGCGGCACCGAGGGCGGTAAATCTATCATGGCGGATATCCACACGTTCAGCGAAAGATTAACTGGTACATGTACTTTACTGACAAAAAATCTTGATAAATTAATTAAAGATATTATAATAGCTTGATTGAAATTTTGATTTGATAGTAAAAAGGTATTTATAACACATTCCGTTCTGTTCACGTTTTTTATAACTCTGAAAGCTAACCGAAGTCCGTGACACCGTACCACCATTTAGTAGTAATACCGGGATGACAACATCGATGAAACAATTTTATTTTACAGATGTTCGTTCATCCGAACGTTCGTTTATCCGAACAAAACCCGTGTCCCCCGAGATGTTCGGATGAACGGCACTCCACTGTACCAGCATGGTACATTACAAAGAACTAGTGGGGTACTCAGGAATTTAAACCTATCCCAGTTGCATCTAGCCTATGGTTGTTTTATCTTGATTAATTACTGAGTAAACAGTTAAGCCAACAAGTAGTCATTCATGTCTAATTAAATCATACTCTGTAGGCTTTATCTGTGGGCCTGGATACAGGAGATCAGCAAAACAAGGCTGCATTCATACTGTATGCGATAAAACTAGGAACGTGTTGGTTAAAGAAAAGCTCCCTTTTTGTACTTAATTAGAGCATTTTAAGTTAAAATATAACCTTTTACAATGGATAAGAAAGAGACCATATTTAAACTGGTGTAGCTGCATTCATTGTATTTGTCAGTGTAAGACAGTATTGTGATAACTGTGGAAGTGGTTAATTTGGTGTGTCTGAATTTTCTCGCATTTTTCATTTTATAGCAGTAGCGCAGTTCAAATTTTCGTGCAAATCTGTATGTAAGGTAATAAATTGTGTATCAAATTTTGAAATATTTATGAAAGACGGGTAAACTTGTAACCTTACCTACATCCAACCTAACAGCCTTGGGATGACTGCTTACATGCAACGGGCGACTGGTAGAGTACCGTGAACGCAAGGTGTGCACTATACCTAATTAATCAGGACTAATCACATTTGATGATGCAATAGTACTACATCCACCTATGTTTGACATCTGAGTAAGTTCTAGAATTTCTCAACAAGAACAACTGTGATTATACTAACCAGAGGCAGCAAACTATGTCCAAACAACAAACAGAACTGACAACAGTTGCAGGTTGCTCTAAGCTCAGTTGTACTTCAAAGCTATGGGAAGGGCTAGGGGTGTCTTAAAAGGCTACTTATTGTTTCACAGTTGTTTCTACAAATCACTATAAATGAGAGGGGTCTTTCTCAAGAAATCACTTGTTATGAACTCTTATGACAACATAACTACTCTAACATTCTGGCTGAAGAAGCCTCAGCTCAAGGGACCATGCATGGAAGGATTACCAGGCCCACATGACTGTGTGTCAGGGAAGAACGCTGTAATCTTCTGGACGATCACATCAATGTGAGGTACAGGTATTATTCTAGCCCTTTAATGGGGTCTTATTTCTCCCTCTCAGAATTTAAACCTGAAATTTTCCTCTTCGCCTATTTGGCTGTGCAAAAAATAATTCCCCACTACAGAAAAAAGGCCCTAAATTTTGAAACACAGAATAGTACCTGGAGTATGTTTTAAGAGAGACTCGTGTTTAAATTATTCCATTGCTTGTACAATATTTAAATTGTTAATTTATATTTATTTTTTAAATTGTGCTCTGATTACAGTAAATTTAGATTGTCTTAAAACATTTAGTTTATTATAAGTAACCTATGTATACAATAGTGTATTTTCTGTTCATAAGAAAAAATCAGTTTTTGATGACAAATAACCCTTTTTCTCTTGTGTTACCTCTGCCAAGGAGATTGATTCACCTGTGTTTGCTTGTCTTGTAGTGTTGTAAATCAGTAGGATTAAACTGATCAAACTTTCCAACACAGTGGAAGTGTTGTAGATCAGTTCTTTGTATCAGAATAATATAAGTTAATGCCTGTGTACAATTCAGAGGGTAAAAACCTGACCTTTTCTAAAATTTAAAAGTAATATGTCAGTGATGTAGGTCTCAAATCCAGATTTGGAATCAAGTCCACCTTTTTAGAGACACTAACTTGAACAGAAGGGTTCTGGACTAGGACTTGTGCTCAGACTCAGAGCTGAGGACTTGAGACATGAGGATTGAGTCCAGTAGAAAACTGATGCATACAATGAGTCTCATACTTGTATATATGTGTAAACTACCAACAGAATATTAAAAAAAAGAGAAATAAATACCAAGGTGTAGCGCTGCATCGACAGCTAAACATAAACTATCAGTATCAAGTAAAAAGAGAGTAAGTTAACATAAAAACACACTTGATAATCTCAGATTCCATTTAACATTTCTTGTAATAAGAAGATTTGTGTTGGACTCTTGGATATAAATTTACAAATGACTCTAGCTCCAAAGGAAATGTCCTCTTCTTTGATTTGAGTGGCCTGGACTCAGCTTGCTCTCAGCCTCAGAATACGTGTCGTCGTAACTACCCAAAATACTAGTGACAGACTGTCACATGGTTATGTTTGTTTATCCATGTGATGCATTATCACAGATCTATGATAAGAGGGTTATACATGTGTCACGTCACTCACGTGCATATAAGTACACCAAAAACAAATTAACAATTGCACTGGGTATTTCCACATTGATTTTATCAAGTAGGTTGTACTACTAGAATGCTTCAGGTTGTAAGTATGTAAATTATTGCAATAAATGTGGTCTTCTTTTCCAAATAAAGGCTCATTAATGGATTTTATTCAAGTTCAAGGATTTCCTTTCAAATATTGTCCAGGCTTTCTAGTGCTGTGATATAAACCAGGGCTAGACATTAACTCAAAGGTAGTACTTACCTTGCTGGGCAAGTAACATATAGCTTTTACTTGCTCTACCTGATTTAGGCAATTGCAGCCACATGCAGTGTGTGTCCCACATTATTGTGTTGCTTTTTTCGTTATACAGTATACATGTAAGTGTTTGTTTTACTTATATGTCTCCTAAATGTATTTGTACAGATAATAATACAGTAATTTAAGTTCAAGGTATTATTAATATGATTTCATTTAAAAAGAATGAAATTGGCTAGCTGGTTATGATTCAGCCCTTTTGGTATAGGTTTAAGTTGGACCCAGTTAACCATTTTGATAGATAGGGGGCAACTTTTGGTTGCCCCACCACCAATTTCTGGAGCCTTCATGTGCCCGAGGCAAGCAGTAAACCATTTATATTATGCCCTGTATTTATAAGCTTCAGGATTTGACTGCTGTTGGTAGTTTCAGGCATTAGGTGAGGGGTATGTAAACTGGCAGAGGGGATAAAACTTTCGATTTGGTCAGTTTTGTGACACATGAGGAAGTAGACAACAGAATGACCAGGGGATTTAGTTAATACATTTGTTCTTTGAAGAATTAGTTGGTGTATCACTTTCTTAGCCCACAAAAAATTAACAAAAGACATTGATCACACTAAAGAAAAGTGTGACAGTTACCAAAAGCCAATAATGCTGGTGTTGCTTAGACAGGCAGACAATCTAAAAAATAATTATGGTCTTGCATTATTGTTGATATACGTAGTGTTGATAAATGTGGGGATATTTATTGGTATAATCTCAAAATTTCTGATTTATATCATGTTTATTTAATTATAAATTTCTTACCACAGGATACAATATACTTATCCATTATTAAGCAATAGATCATTACTATTATCATATCTGTACCTCTTTATTATTAATTCATTGTCAGGATTTTTGGGTAACATTCAAAGCTAATCATATAATTTTCTGTGAATATTCATCCACAATCATTTGTTAACTGTAGATTATCATTTTTGAACAGCAAAAGAGCTCTCAATATAAAACTAGGCCACACGCACTGTTCTTATCAGAAACCTGCTTAACATCAGGATTTATCTAATTAACCAAATCAAGGAAATGAACCAAACAACAACAAAAAAGAGAAAGGAGCGGGTATTTAAAACCACTCCTGATAATACTATTACAAAATATGATGCTATAGTGGTCTGAATATTGTGTTTATTTATATGTTGTTGGATGTTCTATGCATATTCATAAATGTTAAGTGTCCTCTGTTTATAATATGGCTATGCTAGGTTGAACTATAATTTTGGAAAACCCTGGTAGCTGCAATATCCAGCTTTTCATGGTAGGCACATTGTAGATAAAAATGTGCTTATCACATTGGAAATTAAAATGTGCTTATCATATATGGTTAGATTTCCATAAAAAATGATAAAAATATCCATTGTCAAGATTGACATAATCAAAGGTTTATATTCTGTTGTCAGATGAAAGTTTTTGTTAAATACAGAACAGGCACAGGCCTTTGATATCATATATTATTATTAAACAGATAATACCACTATAATAGTAATAAAGTGTTAAGGCAACAAAACATGTCAGGGGGCCCTCACCGGCAGTATAAACAAGTATTAATAAACATATATTTCTGACCTAACATTGTAACAAGAACAGTGCACAAACTAAGCTCTTGCATTCACATAGAACTGACTCCAAGGGATCCTGACTTTACTCTTTATTACTAATTATAGTGGTATGATCTCTCATTTTAGGATTTCAATTTTCTTGTGGATCAGAAGTATTTTGGATCACAACATAATTTTTCACTAAAGCCAGAGTGCAGGCTGAATACCATCCATGCAATTATGATGTTTTAATGGTTACCATGGTGACTCCTACAAGCCTCCGGATGTTATTTCAGAATATGATTAAATTAATTTTATTGCAACATTTCCCTGACCATTTATACAAACCATGCATCCATATGCAAGGTACGTCCAGTTTTACCAAGCTAGCAAGGAACAATCCTACATTACACTCAGCTGTGACTACTGACAAGGCCCAGGAATTTATGTTTGTGATGGTACATACACAGCGGCCTGGTCTGCTTGGTGTAGCCATGTTTGCACTGCCCCTGCATGTTGGAGAGCTATGTAAAATGGGCTATTTGGATCCTGTACATGCAAGTATTTATGGCCTGCTGGGGTTGATTTAAGGCCAAGAATAGTATTAGGAGATCCTGGTTGAATACTGGTTACTGGCTGTTATTTTGTTAAAATTTAATGCTCCCTACAAATTTTTCTCCCCTCCCCCCCTCTCTCTCCCTCCCTTACTCTCTCCTTCTACATACTGTAGTTGCCAATAAATATTGATAAATTTTGCCAAGCCAAAATTCTTTAAACCACATGAATAAACTCATGGAAACTTAACAGAAATAAACTTTTCAAGAGGAAATTGTAAAATCTGGTTTATAGTGTGATTTTTTTTCAAAATTGGAATATTTACTATATCTTCCAATATTTAGACTTAAATGATTGAACTTAAGTAACTTAACCTTGGTAATTGTAATGATAATGTGTTGTAAATTATTATACTTTTTATTACCAGTGTATTTTAAAGTTGTTCCACAGGTGCTCAGCTTGCTCTTGAAGTGAATACATTATATATTTCCTACCTGACCTATGTAAACACAGACTTAGATAACCAACCTGTTCAGATGGCCTACAGGAAAGCTTTATGCCAAAGGCTATCCACTCACACTTAAGAGTCTCCACAGGTGAAAACTGGACTTGCCCGAGCAAGCATTTAAAAGGAAAATAACTGTAATATAGTTTCCTGGGACCAATCTTAGGTTTTTACATATCAGTTTTATTATGGCAGTTATTCATATGGCTTTTGAGTAAATGAGAAAAGAAAACATTCTAAGGTGGCTTCCAGGTGACAATATCTTATATTCCCGATCGATGGGTCTGAAATCATACAGCAAACATCATCTCCTAATCATATGTAGTGTCAGTATTCAGCAGACATTTCATGGTAATTGTTTTAATGACCTTCGTATTAAATGCATACAAGAGTGACAGATGAAAAACTAGATGGGCAAGTGGGTAGGACTGCTTGGCACCCAGCCAGTTAATGCCCCTATGAAAGTCATCCCCAGTGATCAGTACAAATCACTATTTCAGGCTGGTGAGGTGCTATGTACTAGAGTGACTGGGTAAAATAAGTGTTCATAAACCCAGGACTTTCAACCAGTGCATTAATGCATCTGTTATAAGGCCATATCTTACCCTATTTCTATCCTAAACTGTTTTCCCATAAGTTTTATGCAAAGATTGCCCTACATTTATGAGATTGTTTTCTTCACAGTCCAAGTCATATAGCCCAGCAAGATTATTAGGGTTTGATAATGTGCCATCTTTAGTGATATATTGGAATACATGTATTTAAATGAGGAATATCAATGTACTCATGTGGTGACATTTTCTTCAGTTAAATGGTTTGGATAAATGTTAACATACTGTTAGCTAATAATCTTAAACACTGATGGCCTAGAAAATATCCTGCTATAAGTATAAGTCAAGATGATGGGTGTGGCTTTCCCATCATATGATTCCAGCTTCCTTCTCTGTGGCTCTAAGGTCCAACAACTGCACAAATTCTTGCCTTTCCACTGACCTTAGAGTGTTTTTGTTTTTTATTCTGTGTCTTATTGCTGCCTTGCAGCATTTCAGTGTTTGCTAGCCACCATCTTTAGTACTTACTTAAACTAACAAGTCATCTGTGAAAAGGATTTGTCATAAGTACAAAAGAAAGTCTTTAACAGCACTGGCACAATTCTGCTGGTCATTTAAATTCATGCTTTGAAAAATTGCAATATTTAGAACAAGTAACTATAGCCTATAGGTAAGTACATGTTAACCGCAGGAGAGAGGTTTTCCATTTCGAGAAATAGTTCTCTTGCGATGTAAACATTTATAATTATACATGAACACACATATAAACAGTCTGCACACTATCAAGTTCAGATACATGTGTGTCACAAAAATTGGCATCATATTCATAAAAATATTACACGTCACCTAACCCTTACATTTGTAAAGTCTTGATCATGGCCAGCTTTTTGCTTGCAGATTATGAATTTTATAGTTTGTAACATTTACTTGAGTATTTACTGCTTACATGGCCAGATTTGTGGGCATTTTGCCATCCCTGAATTAAGTACATTACATTTGCATGTTGGTCATATATCAGTATGAAGTTTTCATGTGCATCAAATATCCCTACAGTCCTGTGCCAATGTGAAAAATTTGATGACCATATGTAATGTTACGTCTGTATTGACTAAAGACCGGATAGCTTTTATCTGATAGATAGTACTCTAGGTAAGGATTGGTATCTGCAACCTGTTTTACTGTTTTTCGCATGTTCATATTTTAACTCCTTAGCACACCTACCTCAAACAATTTAGCTCTATGAACATTCAAAAACTAACTGTTGGATTTCTTTGAAATGTTACATGATCATAGATATGTAATCTTGGATAGCTTTATCCCTTGAACAAGACTGATGGCACCACTTACAAAGCCTGTTGAAATCTGTTTCCGAAACAGAGGAGATGATTTGTTAAAAAGGGCACTTAGCCAAGGTCTGGGGATACTATGGGATTTATAATGCTAGAAATTCCTAGTTATCTCATTGATGTATTTGCACTCCGGGACCTTTGAGAGTCCCCCCACCAGTAAAAAAAAAAACAAATGCAAATATTGCTATAGAAATAAACATTTCAATCCAAGCTGCCCCTTGGTTGATCAAGAGGTCATTCACCAAAAAAGTTTATCGAAAAATCTGGACTAACAGGATAGGTTTTATTTTGTTAGATTTGTCTGTTTCTTTGTTTTCCATTTCTTATTATGGTACAGCCACATTGCACCAGTGACCTCAGTCGTCCCCCCCTTCCCCTCTACCGCAAGTCTTCAGGAAAAAAATATTACATTTTGATGGAACCTCCGAACTGAATGTAAATAACTTCATCATTATTCCCAGCCCCATGCATGTAAAACCTGAAATCCAGAAGGCTTAGTAATTACATATCAAATTATCATTCTTATCATATGTTTACGTAATCCCTTTAATGGGATTGGCAATGGGCTGTCCTTAAAAAATATGGTGATTTACATTTTCCAGCAGGTCAGTGAACAAATATTTTATAGAAGGCATGCTGTCACAAATAGAATACCGGAAAAAATGTGTAACGTGCCTTCCTGCAAAGATTGATAAAGCACAGCATAGTAGTTTATAGTATGGCTATTGATAAAAACCAGGCCATACATACATTCCTACCACATTTACAACCACAGACACTGATTTTGCTTTCAAATTTTTATGATTTGTACAAGTAAAATGCCAAAAAAAAATGTGATTTATATTTCACTCCTGTAAACACACATTCTAGTTCCTTCTACATTGACAAAGCATAAATCTGATTCAGACAGTTTAAAATGGAATCCCTTTCACTTCAGACATAACAAGGCATTTATTTTTTATTTTGCATGAGAGAAATGTTATGATAGAACTGATTTGTGATAGTTTTCATACACCGGTGATTGACACACTGACAGTGAACTCCTCACGCCCTGCAGTGGTACACACATGGCATCCCAGATAACACAGCAGCTCTGCAGTTCCGGGAATAAGGCCATGCCAAAAAAAATTATTCTCCAAAATTTGCTGCTCCATTTATTTATTGATAAATTTAAATTCTTTTTTTTTGTATGAGTACCAGGTTCTTAGGATTGACAGTATATTACTGCTTTTGCCCAAATCACTTCTTATAAATCAAAACGCATTATTAATAAAACATTTCATTAAACTTATAGGTGTAATTGAAAATGTTTTAACTTTTGGTTTCCATATGCACCATTATAAAGGGTTATCACATGATCATGCATCCTTCTTGCAAGCTGGCTAAATCCACTTTATTTTGTCTTGAATGGTAAATTAAAAAATTAATCACCCACAAGCTCCATATTGAAAAACAGTATATTTTCATGGTTTGGCCTGTCACACAAGGACCGGTGCTTGACTTGGAGTTCCACACACAAGATAAAAAAGGATATCCTGCCATATATAATGTCTCTTTTGTTGCCTTCATTGACCGTGTTGAATGGAGGTCATGTTTATCTCTGTCTTTCTGGTTGTCAGCTTTTGTTTTTGTATAGAACATCAGTAAGGTCATGTTCCTGTTGTACTGTGAAAATAATACTGGGAACAATATTAAAGTTTTGATTAAATTAGGATTGGAATTGTTGCATCTGAACAGATACAGAATCTGGTTTATCTACAAAGGGGGGAGGGTGCCTAATTCAACCATTGACTTGATAGGATTTGACCTATCCACCATAGCCAAAATGCTCCGCCCTTTTAACTTATTATATAATGAGCCCCAAAGCCCCCTACACAGAAGGTCTTCCATGCCCATGGTAGTGAGAGCTACTTACAACATAATAATGACATTACAAAGGTCAATGACATATGAAGTCATATTGACTGACATCATCAACTGGTATCGCCTGACCATTGTTTACTATATCGCAGTCTTTTTTAACTGACTTGCAATATTGGGATTATTTGTCTCATCTGAATTACGTGCCAGGTAAGACATTATTATTCACTCAGCAGTTGGAGGAATGGCTCCTGCAACCTATAGCTTAGAACTGTTTTTACTGTCTCCTTTGTATAAAAAAATATCCTGGAAAACCTGCTGACATGGGTACTGGTAGTATTTACAGACTACATGTGTTCTGTTTGACAGAGCTCTGTCAAATTATGCAAAATTTTGTTTTTGTCAGATGATTGACGCTTTACAGGGTTTAAGGTCACCTGATTGATTGCTCATTAGCCCAGTGCTTATGATTATTCATTGAATGAATATGCGATTAAGGTCACATAGAGTTCATGGATAGGTCAATTGAGGTTCACCCTATTCCCTATCTAGTGCATTATTTTAGACTCTAGCAGTAGGGTATGTCATGCAATTGTGAATCTGTCTCATGAAATGTTCTAGGCATTTCGGGGATAGGGCAGTAAATTTAGCTAGGATTCAGCACATGGAATGGATTCAGGAATGTCATCAAGGAATATTAACAAATGTACAGTCAGTTATGCCAGGATGAACCTGGAAATATGGGCCAAGTAAGTGAATGCAAACATGGCAAGAGGCTTGCATTCCTTTTAAATGCAGTTTTCTAGTTCATCAGTGATTTACAATGCTACACCAACAACATATACCCTTTGGTGCTGTTTCTGAAAAAGTGTCCGTCTCAAGGTTATTACAACATCGTAATGTTGCTGTAAAAGAAACGGATGAGAAAATGGACAGCAGTTTATCAAAAAGAATTTAATTTCCATCTGTTTCAGATCTCATGTTCTGCATTAAGTATAAACATCTTGAATTTAAAATGTGGATTTTGTTTCTTTTACAGATAGATGAGTAAAAATATGGCTGACCACGAACATGATGATGACGACCAGACCCCTGGCTACAAGCCACCAGCTGAGAAGTCGCTGTCGGCTATTGTGAGCCAGGATACTGAGGATGAAAGCTTGAGGAAGTACAAAGAGGCACTACTAGGGGGAGCCATTGCTGATACTGTCATTATTGGTAAGTGAAAATGTAGAAACCCTCTCAAGTTTACTTCCTTAATTTATCTTGTTCTACATGTTTTTTAGCTCAGCTGACTGAAAGTCATCTGAGCTATAGCGATCACTCTTTGTCCGTCGTCCGTCTGTCCGTCTGTCCGTCCGTTAACCAGGCACAAATCGTAACCGCTGGACCTAGAACCTTGTAACTTGGGATTCTGAGAGGTCCATAAAAAATCTCCTTGGAAACCAGAAATTAGGTCTCTGTTACCCATATCCTTCGAGCTATGTGGCCCCAAAGTACCCCCCAGAAAAGTCAAAAATTTCATACAAAAACTTCAATATCTCATTAACTACTTGACTGATGGTCATGATTTTTGGCATACATATTGATCATGAGATGTTACATCACTTCCTGCAGACTGGTGGCGCCACCTGTATTTTTCGATTTTTTACGAATTTTTTTCTCTATTTTTGAGACCTTTAAAAATGTGAACATCTGTTAACAAGGCACAAATCATAAAGACTGGACTTAGAATCTTAATTCTAGACACACTGAGAGGTCCATGAAAAATCTCCTTGGAAACCAGAAATTAGGTCTCTGTTACCCATATCCTTCGAGCTATGGGGCCCCAAAGTACCCCCCAGAATAGTAAAAAATTTCATACAAAAACTTCAATATTTCAATAACTACATCACTGATGGTCTTCATTTTTGGCATACATATTGATCATGACATGTTCAATCAGTTCCTGCAGACTGGTGGCGCCACCTGTACTGTTTGATTTTTTACGATTTTTTCCTCTATTTTTGAGACCTTTGAGGATGCTGTCATCTGTTAGCGTGGCACAAATCGTAACGACTGGACCTAGAATCTTCATTTTCGACACACTGAGAGACCTATGAAAAGTCTCCATGGAAACCAGAAATTAGGTCTCTGTTACCCATATTCTTCGAGCTATGGGGCCCAAAATTACCCCCCAGAATAGTCAAAAATTTCATACAAAAACTTCAATATCTCATTAACTACATCACTGATGGTCATGATTTTCGACATACATATTGATCATGAGATGTTTCATCAGTTTGTGCAGACTGGTGGCGCCACCTGTATTTTTCAATGTTCACGAATTGTTTTCTCCATTTTTGAGACCTTTAAGGATGTAGTTATCTGTCAACAGGGTACAAATCGTAACTACTGGACCTAGTATCTCCGTTCTTGACACACAGGGAGACCCATGATAAGTCTCCATGGAAACCTGAAATTTGGTCTCTGTTACCCATATCCTTTGAGCTATGGCACTCCAAAGTACAGCTCAGAAAAATGGAAAATTTGATACAAAAGCTAAAGTATCTGAACAACTAATGCAGAGATAACCATAATTGTTTGCATGGATATTGATCATGGAGTGTTTCATAAGTTTCTGCAGACTGGTGGCACCACCTGTATTTGTTCGTTTTTTTTTACGAAATTTTTCTGTATTTTTGAGACCTTTAAAGATATGAACATCTGTTAACAGGGCACAAATCATAAAAACTGGACCAAGAATCTTCATTCTTGACACACAGGGAGACCCATGAAAAGTCTCCATGGAAACTTGAAATTAGGTCTCTGTTACCCATATTCTTTAAGCTGTATGGGTCCAAAATACCCCCCCCCCCCCCAGAATAATGGAAAATTTGATACAAAAACTGCAGTATTTCAATAACTACAACACTGATGGTCATGATTTTCGGCATACATATTGATCAATGATCATGAGCTGTTCCATCAGTTTCTGCAGACTGGGTGTGCCACCTCTATTTTTTTCAAATTTTTACGAATTTTTTTCTTTTTTTTGAGACCTTTAAAGATGTGGTTATCTGTCAACAGGGTACAAATCGCAACAACTGGACCTAGAATCTTCATTCTTGTCATGCAAGGAGGCCCATGAAAGGTGCCTGTGGAAACTTTAAATTAGGTCTCTGTTACCCATATCCTTCAAGCTATAGGACTCCGAAGTATCCCTCAGAATAATGGACAATTTGATACAAAAACTGAAGTATCTGAACAACTAATGCAGAGATCACCATGATTTTTTTGCATGGATATTGACCATTAAGTGTTTTTATTAGTTTCTGCAGACTGGTGGAGCCACCTGTATTTTTGTATCCGCCAAAACGAAGTTTTGGAGATACTATGTTTTTGACCGAGTTCCTCCACCGCGGCGGCCTTCGTTTCCAGAGAGCTCCTCGGAGACTAATGGACCGATTTTTCCCAAACTTACACCTATTATCGGGTCACATGTGAACTGGTGCCTAACCAATTTGCGTTGACCTTTGACCTTTCCTCTCTATCAAGTGTCCATTTGTGGGTCTGTTTCCACTCATAAACCCTCATATCTCGGGAACAGTTTGACCGATCAGGAAATAAAATTGATACAAATGTAGCCCTTGGATTGCTTTATAACATACACAAAAAATGGTGGCGCCACCTATAACCATGTTTGCACAGTGTCCATCTGTTCATCTGCCTTGGGTTAAAATCACTCATATCTCTGCAGTGAATTGACTAATTCACCTGAAATTCGTCATGCGTATACATCTAGCTTTCTTGATTTTATGACAGGTGGCGCCACCTACGTTCACGTTCACGCTGATGACATCCAAGCTTATATCTTGGGAACCGTTTGACCGATCAGGAAATAAAATTTATACAAATGTAGCCCTTTGATAGCTCTGTAACATACACAAAAAATGGTGGCGCCACCTGTAACAATGTTTGCACAGCGTCTGTCTGTTAGTCTGCCGTGGCCTAAAATCACTCATTTCTCTGTAGTGGTTCGACATAACTGCCTAAAATTTTGCAGGTTTATACATCGTGGACAGCTTTCTTGATTTTATGACAGGTGGCGCCACCTACATTCTAGTTAACGCTGCACACATCCAAGCTCATATCTCAGGAACCATTTGACCGATTGGGCCAAAATTGTGCATGTTTTTAGATCTGACATAGGTCTTTATCATACACAAAACTGGAGGGGTTACCTGCAAAGATTTTTGCACAGTGTTTGTCTGTTTGTCTGCCATGGGCAAAAATCGCTCATATACATGTAGTGGTTTGACTTTTCTGCCTAAAATTTTGCAGGTGTATACAACTTGGACAGCTTTCTGGATTTGTGGTAGGTGGCACAACCTACATACACATTTAGGCTGCAGACATCCATGCTAATATGCAACAAATCTCACTCTATTTCCCCTTGCCACTCAATCCATGCCTCAATATCCGATTTTGGCAGATACATGTAGTCACTTGTCGGTTACCCGTATTCTAGTTTTAAAAGTTTACACATTTTTCTCTATTTTTGAGATATATAAATACAGACTAAATCTTGGCCTGTTGGTTAATCTGTTTGATGCTTCAGTTGAATGGGTATATACTACCATTCTGATGATAAAATTTCCTTTAGCGAATCTCTTCCCAGTCAGCTGAGCGTCATGACCCATGGGTCACTTGTTTTTGTGTACAGGAGGTCATGTCTCTACCTTTGTTTATCCATGTCTTACTCTGTATCTAAAATCACTGTGAAAATTTTCAGTGAAATTGGTGTTAGTCTAAATGGCAGGAGGCTTCTCTTACAATCACTCAGATATTGCATACATCTAGTTAATAGTTAATGTTGATTTCATGTCTCAAGGACCTTATGGGCTACTGCTTCCCATTTCTTTCTTTTTCAGTGGATGCTGAGGCTTACATAAAGAGATTCACTTACTTAAATAATATTTAAAATTTATTCCTGCTTTATCAGTCCCTGCTTTTCAAACTCCTGCAGTTAGCAAAGCTTTAATTACTGCATTCGATATCTTATATAAATAAATATATATGTGTAGATATTTTTAGCATTGACAGTGCCTTCAGTTCAGTGAGTGATTCTGTCCTTTAAACAAGTATAAATTCACTTTGTGAGGAATTTTTAACAGCATACCTAAAGTTTTTGTCACATGTCCCCGAATCACATTCTGCTAAGCACACATATGGTCTAAGTTTATAAAAACAATTCAGTCAGTGAATCACTTTGATTGTATGGAATGAGTGTTTGCGTTTATGTGTGAAAAGTGATAAGGACCAAGGCTCTTGTATTGCGGAAGTTTGTAATACTCAGGAGACCAGCACAATGGCATGTTTATACGTACTTGGAAACATGATTTATCATATTTAGTATGTGTATATTACTACCTCATCAGTGTTACTGTGGTCTGTTTACACTGTATAATTCTCATAAATCCATATTACACTGAATTATCACTGAACAACTCCAATATCTAAATCTGTCACTTTCACTGCGTGTCCTTCATAGGCTGAATTAAATAGGCTTGAAACTGGTAAGATTTTCAGCTGGACAGTGGACAAAGTTTACAGGAACCAAACTAATGGATTTTACAGGACCCTATATTTAAACAAAACAGTCAGTGATATGTTTGAAAACAGCAAATGATGAATTTCATAGCTTTCTGCACATTTAACAATTTTGTAATGTCTGAAGTCATGAAGGGTTGGTTATCAAGGAATTAACTGTATGATGTGATAATTCTTCTTTTTTTTGCACAGCAAATAAAATTCTATTCTAAATAAAACATGATCTGGGTTAGACCCTTTAAATAGATACCAGCTGGGGGGGGGGGGGGGAGGGGGCAGCACTTACCAGACTTTGCTTTACATTCCTGAATCTACTGGCAAATTCTGATGGGCCAGAACTAACTCAGGTGAGACTTGCATAATTTAGGATAGCTGAGTTTGTTCCATGGATCCACAGAACATGTTTGCTTGCCATGATTTCTGTTATCAGATCCAACTGTATTGAATAAATATTGAACCAATGGAGGCCATAAAGCCATGAACACATGACTGAATGTTCTTTTATAGATATTTGAAAGTGTAAAGCTTGGACTAAATAGAACCTTCAGGAAAAAAAAAAGAACACTCACGTGATCAAGTGGAGTATGGTCCGATAGGCTTTCATGTTTATGACTCATGCTTGAAATGGATACTATAATTTATGGTGTAAATAGTACAATTTTCATAAACTAGTACAACAGGCAGAACAATTTTCATATTATTTTCAGATCATATCATAAATACAAGGTTAAAATTGAATTTTTTTACAGCATTTTAAACATGGAAAGTGGTTGAAACATCAGAACAGATCCACCAAATGCACTGAGAATTATTTGTATAATAGGAGTGGAAATCCCACACAAGTGCATATTAAATGGGATGTGTACTGCTAGCCCACATACCTCCACCAGAATCCCAATTAAACTGTCCTGTGTACACAGTGTCATGGTTCATCACCTCAGTTCACAGAACTAGTGAACTCTAGAATAAAGCCTCCCCTAATACCTATTGGTGGTTGTGGCTCTTGCCCTAGCACGGCCAAAGAAATGGCTGTATGTCTCAGTGGTTTAGAATCCTTTGAATGAAAAATATACAATAATGATCCTGATTACCCCCTAGATTTAATTAATTTAGGCCTGCCAAATTTTTTTTTTTAGCTCAGCTGACTATAAGTCATCTGAGCTATAGTCGTGGTCCATTGTCCGTCGTCCGTCCGTCTGTCCGTCCGTCCGTCCGTAGATGTGGCACGTTTTGAAACCGTAAGACCTAGGAATCCAAAATTCAGCATAATGTTAGATATCCCTAAGATCTCCTACCAAACCGAAAACTGGGTCTTTGCGACTTCGTTCCTTTGAGAAATTAAGGAAAAACCTCAATTTTTTATTAAAATCCTATTTTCACACTTCAGGACTGCCTAATATCAAAACCTCTCATCTGTTTTTCCTCATATTTACCATAAATAATCCTCTATATAGTTCCTATGTACATGCCAGAAATTGGGTCTGTATTATATAATTTAAAAAAGTTATGGGCCCAAACATAATGCATTTTGTAAATATTCAGGAAAAAAATTTGATCACTTAACACAAAACTTGTTAAAGCTAAGCACTTTTTTTCTAGTAATATAACTTTTATTAATCAAAATTAAATTGTATACCCAAAATTTGATCAAAATCTGTTAAATTTTTTAAAATATTAGCAAAAATAAAAAATTGGTACCTTAAACTTTGCGCAACTTTGACCATGGCACGTTTTTTTCCTGTAACTGCTGTGGATTTAATTTTCAAAGCATGTTTTTGTTAGCATTTCAACTGTTAACATTTAAAATTTGAACCCAGTTGATCAAAAACTGTAGATTTTATTCAAGTTTTCAAGCACCATGTCACATATTTTTACATCAACCTAGTGTTATGCAGTTTGCTAGAGCTCAGCTCCCCAGCTTCAGCTCTAAGTGCCTTAAATTAGGCATACAGTAAGATGTCTCCAAAATCCCCTACCATGCCAAGAATTTGGTCACCAGAACTTAATTCCTTCGAGATATTAATGAAAACTTCATTTTTTCATTAAAACCCCTTTTTACTCTTCAGGACTGCCTAGTATCAAAACCACTGATCTGACTGTGATCATATATAATATACATATTTTTCTATACATTCGCTATGCACATGCCAGAAATGATGTCAGTATTGCGTAATTGTTTTAAGTTATGTGCAAAAACAAAATTGACTTTGTAAAAAATCAGGAAAAATATTTACTCAGGTTACATGAAAATTATTGAAGCTAGAGAATTTTTTTCAAGTATATAACTTTGTTTAATTAAGATTCAATTGTATTCCCAAAATTAGATCTGTATTTTGTAAATTTTATAAGGTATTAGCATAAACATAAAATCAATACCTGAAATTTTACCCAACTTTGACCATGGCAAATTTTTTTCCTGTGAGTACTGTTGATTTAATTTTCCCAGAATGTAAACATAAGTATTTAATGTGTTTAAATCTGAAATTTGAAACTAAAAGGTTGAAAATTAGGCTAGTTATTAAATTTTATCTTGAGGCTCTATTGTAGTCACTTGCTTTGTTCCAGATGCAGGTAGGCCACTCCAGGTCACTGGAAGTCAGCTATGCCAGGGTTCCTGATTTGTTTCAGTCACTGGGGGAGATCCCCTGCTGTGACAGGTGTACAATTGTTCTCATATCACACCCCCTCCCCCCCCCCCCCCCATGAATATATAAATATACATTTGAATGCATGATGTGGTGTTACATGACAAGATTGAGATTTATGATGATGCAATTTAGAATTATGAACGTTTATATTCAGAAATATATGTTATATTGGAAATGTATACAAATTAAACTTAAAATAAAAAAATGAGGATCTAATACAAACATGTGTTCATTATTTTCGAGCCTCAGCAGAATTGGAGATCAGGCTTTGTTTGCCCTGAATGTTTATGCAAAAGTGTTGTTAATCCCATCTCTTCCCCCCCCCCCCCCCCCCCCCCCCCGGCTGTCATTGATCCTTAGCACCTCACCGTCACCTGTGCACTGGGACATTAGTTATTATTGCAAATGTGTACAATTTTTTCAATTTGAAAGGTAATTGAATTAAAAAACATTAAGATCTTATATTGAAACATATTCTTGCCCCAGGAGAATGGAACATAAAGTGATCAGCTCTTGTCTGTCCATCATCTCTCAATTATCATTAAATATATATACTAATTATGAAATTTTTCCTTTAAGCACTGTTGAAATAACTTTCATATGCTGTATGTGTATGGATTTAAGCCATTAAAGTCTGAAATTTGAAAGCAATTTATGTATTCAGATGTGTAATATTGCAGATGAAAAACTTTAAAATATTAAAATATATTATCAGCTTTGTTTGTCTAACAGTCTGTCTGTCCTTTTTTAAATATTATGTAATTGTGAATGAACTATTTAATTCTGTAAGTATTGTTGAATTAAGTGGAAATCCTATATGTATATACACTATGTTAATACAGAGATGTTGTAACTCCCATCATTCCAGCCCCCCCCCCCCCCCCCCCAACCACCACCACCAGGTCCTTGCATCTGGGGACTGGAGACATCAGTTATATTTCAACTGTATACATTTTATAAAATAAAAATACATATATTTTATAATATATATTATGTAAAATAGATCAAATTGAGCAAATGTGTAAACTACTGAACTGTCAACAAATTATCAAAAAGCCAGCCAATGATCATGGTAATAATATACATCTTATGTTCACAAACTGCTCACATGCTTCAATTTTGACATTAGAGAATGCATGGTTTGGTCACAAAATATAATTTGCAACAATTTCTCACTCATCAATACAAACCAATCATGTCAACCAGCCATGGCATATATTACCTTTTCCTCTTAGACTTGATCTCCATTATTATTTTAGATTTTTACTTTCAAGGTCAACTTCAGCTGAGCACAGTGACCCATATTTATAGCACCATGTCTTGAATGTTTACATCAAGTCATTGGTTAACAGTGTTCCAGGCTGTTACATAACACCTTCACTCCTTGCATACTGCTTCTGTGAGTGTCTGGGTCAGGCTGGGTCAGGCAGTAATTACCAGAGAGCCTTTCTCCTCTCTCTCTTTCCCTTTCTCTCTTTCTAGCTCTCTTTTTCTCTCTCTCTTTCTCTCTCTCTCACCCCTATGCCTCCCTTCCTCCCTCCACCCCATTCTGTTGACAGGAACTATAAACCTAATTTATTAGATATATATGTTGATGCAATTAAGAAATGTGAATCAACTGAAATATTCACATATATATGTTATACTCTAAATGTATAGTTACATTTTCAAACCTGGAAAAAAATGATGTTATAAAAAAAGGAATTTATGTAAAAATTGTTCATAATTTCCTGGCTCAGAAGAATGGGAATTAAAATTATTTGCTTTGTTTCTCTAGCTTTCTTGCCTGTTTTAAATATTTAATAATTATGAATAAACTTTTTTTTCCTGTAAGCTCTGATTAATTAAATTTCATATCCTGTACGTATATGCAAGGTTATTGTAACTCCCACCATCCCCTTCCCCCACCCCACTAAGTCCTTGCTCCTTCGCACTGTCAACAATAGTGCTATTGCTATAGCATAAAATTTAATAATTTGAAGAAAATATATACAGAGAGACCGAGGCGTTGTAACTCCCATCGTAACCCCCCCCCCCCCCCTCCATCAAGTCCTTCCGCCTGTGGAGTGGGGATTTTATAGCAACTGTATACATATCATAAAATAGAAAAAAAAGTTTAATTAAAGTTTAAATTTAAAAAATTGGATCTCATTAGACAAATGTGTAAAATGTTGAACTGTCAACAGACTGTCAAAAAGGTATCCAATGAAAACGCAAGGTCAGATCTTAAAATATTATTTGCAACAATTTCTTCAATCATATCAACCAACCATAGCCTAGATTACCTCTTTCTCTCAGACTTTATTTACATTTCATAATATTTTAGATTTTAACCGTCCAGGTGTTTAAGTACTGTTGAATGCTCCGTCCCTCTCACTCTATCTCCTTTTCTCTCTACATCCAACCCTCCTTGCTGCCCACACTGTTTCCTTCTTCGAACCCCATCCCAGTGTCAGCCTCAGTAAATGAGAACAAGTTGAATCAGATATATTCATATTTTTATATATTGTATAACTGTTTGTTATATGTATACCTATGTACGTGCCAGAAATTATGTCAATATTGTGTAATATGTAGACGTGGTGGGCATCAATATAATGTACCTTGTCAAGACCTAAGAGATATCATGTCATACAGTCACAATTCATAAATCCACTCTTCAGCATAGTTAATAATAACATTATATATGTCAAATTGAAATCTTGCGGACTTCCATACACTATAGATCCTTCAACAAATAGCCTTATCTTCATTCTACCACTGCTTAGTGTTCTGTCATTGCATTCATATTTGCTCAAATATATTGCTATTTTCAACAGCTCCCAAATAAATCAAAAATAAACCACTATATTTACTCCATATTAATCCATCAGTCAGGTAATTTTTATACATGATTTACTCACATATGACATTATATTCCTTTATAATAGCCTAATAGGTCCATGATATTCATAAGGTTTGTCGACTAAATATAGTATCACAATGGTGATATATTAATAGTTCAATCATGATCAGCTGAGCGCCGTGACCCATAGGTCCCTTGTTTTTAAGAAGAGTCACTCTGTTTATGAGGATTTCCTGAAAATGATTCTAATTACCATTTTTTCACTTTTTTTCAGCAGCACTTTTTTTCTTCTTTTTCATGAAAGAATCCCAATATTTACTATTTCTCTTGCTTAAACAGTCCATTTTGAACAAGAATGGGACATTTTGCATTTTTTTGGTGTGCAGATTTCAAGCCTGTGTCACAACATGTTGAAAATGCCCTTCATCAAGTTCTTGAATTGGGATGTGTGCCATGTATATTTCTTAATTTGTGAATGATATGCACCAATAAATATATATATATACACAATTGTGCTCTGTGAAGCACATCTTTATTCAGTCTGTGATAAAAAAGAGGGGAATTGATGTGAATTCTACTCTTTTTCACTCCTTATTTCAAAGATATCTAACACTTTTTTTTCTGGAGCACTTACTCCTTTTTTCAGTCATTTACCTTTGGAAGTCCTGTAATTGTTTCTGATGTAATATATCCTACTATTTGAATGAGTTGCCAACTAACAAACCAACTTTAGTGATATATATATATTGAGCAGTCGGGTGGTTAAATGCTCGACTCTTTTTGTTGGGGATCCAGGTTTTAGTCCCAGCATGGAGCCCTGTGAGATAAAACAAACCACCCAACCTTCTGAGCAATCAACATTGCCTTTGCATTAGTAATATATCTATTTGTATAGTCCATGTAAAAAAAGACAGTTAATGTTTACTCTGTTGTTCCAGATGAATCAAACCCAAATAATGTGATAGTGAATAAACTGGCCTTGTTGGTGGAGGGTCACACTGATGTGGAACTGGACTTGACAGGTAAGATTGAAGTCGCTGTGTAGTGACAGAAAAAGCTCAGCTCACTGTGTTTAAGTCTGCCATTATTACCTGAAAGAATATTCACAACTCAAAGTGAGGGATTCATAAAAATGAAATTTTGGGAATTGTTATATTTTTTTTCGTTTCATATTGACCAAAAAAATTGATAAGATTTTATATTCAGATCCAGTTGTATCCCACTCATGCTCATTATTAAAAAAAATTAGTATGTTATTGTATATAATAATACAGTGTAATTATGGTAGTTATTTACAGCTTTGCCTTTTGCCAAGTAAAGCCTGGATTACTAAACTTTATTATTCCAGCCTGTTTTCTAACCACTTGTATAAAAAACTTAAAAAAAATACTGTTTGTTGCAAATTCCTTATATGATCTGTAGCTGTATATCTAAAAATTGTAATTTGTTACTATGGCTTCATGGCAAAGTTTAGGGTTTAACAGCTACTGAACTCATTTTATTTATGTAATTTATTGAGAGGAGAACCATCTGATAGAGTTTGCATGTGTACTATGTGTTTGAATTAATGAATGTTTACACAAAATATGCAAGATTAGGCAAAAAAGGAAAAACAAACGGTTTCCCTGGCACAACAAACATCCATTTTGAAACGCAACAACCCATGCCTGCCTCCATCAAATAAATTTATTTTAATTTTCAGTAGATAATTGCCAATTTTGAGCTCCAGGTTGGTCCTTACTTTCAATAAAATAAAACAATAAAATTTTGAATAAATTTTGTTTTATATTGATGTCCTTTCACCCGTTATGAAAAAAAATGTTATTATCATGTTATCCCTTGACCATATGAAACATTTATTTTAATTTTTTTAATAAAACAATTTTAGAAAATTGTTATGCCGAGTGTAAACACCATCCAAGGAGAACTGATGACCTTTAAAAATACTTATGCTACTGTTGTGGGTAGAAACAGGTGTTAAAGTGATTTTGTTTATCTGACATTTTTGTAAAATAAGATGAGATCTGTAGCATATGTTGATACAGTTAATAATGTACATTGGTTATTGCTGATTTCAGGTGATTTGTCAGTTCTGAAGAAATCCCCATTTACTATCAAGGAAGGATGCCAGTACCGTGTGAAAATCTACTTCTATGTCCAACGTGAGATCGTCTCAGGCCTAAAATATGTGCAAAAGTCCTACAGAAAAGGCATTCAGGGTGAGCTTTTAATGAAACCAACACTCTCTTGCCCAGAGCAAATGAAATCAAGTGCTTCCACTGATTCCTAAGTTCCAATATTATCTTATGAAAATATATTACATAATTTTTTTGCGCTTTTGGTCACAGTAATCCGTCAATCCTAGCATGTACATGGTCACCTGGAACTTGTTAGGTGGGAGATAAGTTGCGCTACAAACCTGTCTTTTATATAATTGTTTAAATATTTTAATATTCAAATGAATTGGCCTATCCATGAACTCTGAGTGACCTTAATTTCATATTCATTCAAGGAATAATCATTAGCAGAGCAGTTGCAAGCAACCAATCAAGTTACTGTTGGCAATGTAAACAGTCAATCATCCGAAAAGTGCAAAATTTGCATAATTTGAGCAACTCTCCTAAACAAAACCATGTAGTCTGTACCAGTACCTGTGTCAGGATGTTTTGGTGATATTTTTTATACAAAGGAGACAGTATAAAAAGTTCTAGGCAAAATGTTGCAGGAACCAGTCTTCCAACTACCGAGTGAATAATAATGTCTTACCTGGCACATAATTTGTATGAGAGTAAAAATCCAAAATATGGCAAGACAGTTCACAGTGACTGTGATATATTCATCACTGGAGAACAGAGAGATAGCAATTCCAGCAGATGATGTCAGTAAATGTGACGTCATATGTCATCGCCTATTGTCTTGAAAACAGCTCTCACAACCATGGGCATGGAAGGCCTGTGTAGGAGCAGTTTGTATGCTCATTATCATAATTAGGCTAAAAGGGCAGAGAATATGGGCTGTGGTGGTTAGATCGATAACATACATCCTGATTTGTGTGAAAATTCAGACAAGCCAAATTAACCACAACCATAGTTTCATCAGGAGGCTGGTGGGAGCCCTGAAATCTGTAAAATGTTGTTTTCTCTAGAATCACTTAAGGCCTTTTGTATTTATAAAATGCATTCACGCTAGCTTGGTTGAGCAAGGTTTCATGGCACATGATAAGTTGAAAGATAAAATGTATTTTGTCTGGGATTGGACATGGCCTGTGGTTAAGGCACTGGAATTCAGAGTTGAAGGTTCCGTGGGTCAGTCCCCACAAGTACCTCAAAGTTAAAACAGTAATTTGTCAATAGAACTCAGGTTTACTTTGATTATCAAAACGTCAGGTTATAACTTCTTGATTATTGTGTCCACTAAACAAATTTTTTGCCGCCAACACATTTGTTTCTAGAGAACTCCTCTGAGAACCTTTGACCGATCTTTCCAAAACCCAAAAAACTATGTAGTTGTGCATAACAAAGCTTGGTGGCTATGTTTTCAATTTGATGCTGCCACCGCGTTGGTTCTGGAGAACTCCTCTGAGACCCTTGGACCCATCTTTCCAGAACCCAGCATAATTATTAGCTCTGCTATGTAGTTGTGCATAACAAAGATTGGTGGGGCCACCTACGATCCTTTTTTATGCAGTATGAAGCTGAGTGTCTTAGTGATAACAGCCCATATCTCAGGGGTAGTTCAATGTACTCAGCTGAAATTTTGCATCTCCATAGATCTTGGATCTCTCCGTCTCATTATTGAAACTGGTGGCACCACCTAAAATCATTTTTGTGTGGCATCCATCAATGAGTATTCCATATGTTAATCTTAGTGACTAGTTCAATGTATTTGGCTGAAACTGGGCATGTCCATAGATTTTGGATACCTCCATCTTGTACACCAGGCAGGTGGCACCTACGCTCTTTACACAGTGCTTTACCTATAGGCCTAGTACCATTATCGTAAGCCCTGTTTGTTATAACCTCATATCCTGAATTGCTACACCAGAGGGGAGCACTGTATTTTTGTCCAATCAGATGAGACCTTGTGCTGGAAGACACAGCCAAGCGAGGAATACACGGAGCCAATCATATTCATTTCTTTTTGAGTGACAGCTCATCCCCCAGCGTAACTGTCTGAACTTATGATATAGGTAGTAGCCCTATAGGTAAAGCGCTGTGTAAAGAGCGTAGTCCACTGCCAATTTTCTAGTTCTTTACCTCTGACATTAAAAAATACAGGAAATCAATGGGGCTTAATACTAACATATCATTCTTAAGCTGTATTTTTTGGTGTATATACGTGAAAAATCATTCAAATGATATTTTAATTGTGGTGTAACCATATGTCCATCAGCATATGTGTGATTATGCATCCTGTGGCAATGTCATGTTAAAAGTCTTCCGGAACTTGATGAATCCCAGTTAAGTGACATCACTTCAGCATCTTTTTTGGTGAAGATCTGCTAGACACTCTGTACCACAATATACTTCTGCTTGTATGCAGATATGTTGATTTTGAAATATAGCAAATTTTTCTTGCATATATACACACATGGAAACATGTTTTCTGTACAGTTATCTTCTTTCACATTCAGCAGACATTGTAACCAATGAACCATGGAAAAATTAAAAAAAAAAATTATGGTTGCATGAATATTTGTATTTCATGAATGTCACTAAGTAAACACTGTATCTCATTCCAGTGGACAAAACCACATACATGGTTGGAAGTTATGGACCCAAGAAAGAACTCCAGTCTTACACCACTCCAGTAGAAGACGCCCCATCAGGCATGATTGCAAGAGGCTCATACACCGTTAAGAGTTTGTTCACGGATGATGATAAGCATGAGTTCCTAAAATGGGAGTGGCAACTGGACATCAAGAAGGAATGGAAAGAGTAGACTAGTGCTCATCACACTTTCAAGAGGAATGGAAAAAGTAGACTGGTGCCCAGCTCATTTAGAACTAAAAAAGATGTGAAAGAAAGATCAAACTGGTGCCCAACTCACTTTTCATGACCAACCTTGAATCATGAACACATTTTAAGTTCAACAGATATAATCGCTTTCATTATTCAACCAGAATCTTGTACGTTTACCTGTTGAGTATGTTATCCATTTCAGAGCTGTACTTAATTCAGGCTGCATTATCTCATTGGCTTTGGTTCTGTTATGGTTCTGCCTCGTAGCTGTATATGCAAGGGACGGCCATTTTCTTTGCAAACGGAACCAAGGTGCTTTCTGTATATGCTGGTGCTGGAATATATGTGTACAAAAATGAGCAAGGAAACAAGTCTAGTTCCTGAGGTGAAGAAGGTCACAGTAATATATAGATATATATATGTAAGGGCTATATATGAGGTCATGCTATCCACTCTTTCTCCCCCAGTAGCACTAGTCATCATTTGTATAGCATTTTATATTCAAAGTGTGATTTATTTTTGTACCCTTTGATAAGGCTGGAGCAATCGTTTGAGTAGTTTAAGGAACCAAGTAATGTATACATAATATAAGAAAAGGAGACATTATATCTGTCTAGGGCGATGAGTGCAAGGTCATCAGATTATTTATGATAATATATTCCATTTATTTCTGAGAGCACAAGTATGAAACCATTGTTAAAATTGTTTCATTTATTAGCTGTATTTTTGTAACAAAATACATATGATCAGGTCTAAATAGGTGCACGAAAAGCTTGTATACTTGAGATAACTCAGCTTGTTCCAGAGTCTGCCAACAGATGTCAGCATTTATGGTCACTCATTGTCAAAAAAGGCTTCTCAGAAAAATACATGCTTGATGGTAGTGAAATGATGTGCAACAGTGAGATTTTTTTTTTACTTTAATATGATTGATAGTTTTTGTAACAGTTTCTGACTGATCTTATTACTTGGTTTTTCCTGCTGTTTCTTCCAAATAATTGCATTGTGGTTAGTAAGCAGCATTAGGTTCAGTTGTGGCTGGCTCAGCATGCAGTCCACCACACGGCTGTTTCTGTCTGCATTCAGACCAGTCAATAAACCATTTACATCACTCTCTTCATGATGAAGTTCTGTGCTAGTTGATGGTGTGTGACTTTCTTTCATTAAAAAATCCAATATATCACTGATGCAGCCATTAAGCATGTATGTTCACTTCCCTAGCAATTTCATTATATTTTTTCTAAAACAAGTTAAACACGTGTCCACACAAATGTGTTCAGCGGATAAACTTCAGTACAGTATAAAAAATTGAACTCTATCACTTCTGCATTAATTAAACTTTTGAAAAATGTCACCTATTGTACAGATGCTTGTAAAATATTAGTTGAATATTTGCTAATTGAAATGAGGCTCATTTAATGTAGGATATGCATGCATGGGTTAGGATACAGTGTGTGTGTGTGTGTGTGCAGCCATCTTCCTATTCATCAGCAGTCCTTGTGTTCAGGTCACGAGGGTTTAATTTGCGGACTTGTTGCAGCTTTTTGCATACCTTTATTTATTTCTACAAACCTTTAGTCCCAGCATAGAGCCTAGAGATACTGCCACGCCCACTTTTTCCCAGCCGGGAGGCTACCAATTTCTAGTTCTTGACCGAGATAGGCGCGTTTTAATAGAACTCGAAGCATTTGGTATAAACAGAAAAGAAGAATACTCATTGATTATATTTAACGCCTCTAACACAGAACTGTACCAACTAGGATTCGTACACTCATCAGACGTCCTTTCCAAAATGAAAGCTTCAGGTACGACGTATGTAACACGGCATATTAGCGTACGCACCAGTTAAATATCCCATGAAAACGTGTGGGCATTCGATTAAAACAATTTGTGTCTTATAAGAGCCATCGTACCATCTATGAAAACTCCTCGATGCTCATTTGAAATGACTGATACCAGCTTCGACAGAGACACTAAAGCGAACAAGAAATATTATAGGAATCGTTTAACCTGAAAAGTACCAATATTCATGAAAACTTAAGAACTAAGGAGATGGTTTGTTGCCGGATGGCTGCAGCAGAATGCAAATACAAAAACCACAATATTCTGCGATAAAACGATTAAAATAAGTATCAAAGAACTACCCGCAAATATGCGCCGTAAATATCCAGGACCAGCGTAAATATAGCATACAGGGAGAGAAGCACGGGCTATCTAAAACGGGTACTGTGCAACGCGTTTCCATAGTAGTAGTTTTATGATGCGCCTCATTGATAATTTCTGAATGGCTCTGTGGTGTTATTGTTTTGAAGCAGTCTAGGGCTTATGTCATGACTTTCCTGGCTGTTTCTTTCACAAGCACTCAATGTGTAAATTCAGAATAAACTATACAGTAGGCCCACGCAACACCTGCATGGGCACACTGCAGTATTCTGGTAACTCAGAAGATGCGTACGTGGCTTATTCGTAGAAAGATTACTAAATTAACCAGGATCTATACGTCAAGTAATTTATAGCTCAGCTGACTATAAGTCATCTGAGCTATAGTCGTGGTCCATTGTCCGTCGTCCGTCCGTCTGTCTGTCAGTCCGGCCGTCGGTCCGGATGTCCGTCAGTAAGACTGGCACGTTTCGACACCATTGGACCTAAGAATTTGAAATTCGGTGTACAGTTAGATGTCCCCAAAATCTCCTACCATGCCAAAAATTGGGTCAATAGGACTTTGATATTAAGGAAAACCCTCAATTAATTATTAGAAATCTATTTTTACACTTCAAGACTGCCTAATATCAAAACTACTCATCTGGTTTTCTTCATATTTACCATAAATATTCCTCTATATAGTTCCTATGTACATGCGAGAAATTAAGTCAGTATTATTTAATTTTAAAAAGTTATGGGCCCAAACATAATGGACTTTGTAAAAAAATCAGGAAAGATATTTGGTCACTTAAGACCAAAAGTGTTAAAGGTAGGGACTTTTTTCTCAGTAATACAACTTTAATTAATCAAAATTTAATAGTATACCAACAATTAGATCAAATCTGTTAAATTTTTTTAAATATTGGCAAAAATATAAAATTGGTACTTTAAATTTTGCCCAAGTTTGACCATGGCACGTTTTTTTCCTGTAACTGCTGTGGATTAAATTTTCAAAACATGTTTTTGTTACCATTTCAACTGTTAACACCCAAAAAATTGAAACCAGTTGATAAAAAACTGTAGATTTTATTCAAGTTTTCAAGCACCATGTCACATATTGTTTACATCAAGCTAGTGTTATGCAGTTTGCTAGAGCTCAGCTCCCCAGCTTCAGCTCTTAAGTTCCTTAAATTTGGCACACAGTTAGATGTCTCAAAAATCCCCTACCTTGCCAAGAATTTGATCACTTGGACTTAATTCCTTGGAGATAATAATGAAAAACTTCTTTTTCCCATTAAAAACCCACTGTAAGACTGCCTAATATCAAAACCACTGATCTGACTTTGATCATATATAATATACATATTTTTCTATACATTCGCTATGCACATGCCAGAAATGTCAGTATTGCGTAATTGTTTTACGTTATGGGCCAAAACAAAATGCACTTTTTAAAAAATCAAGAAACATATTTACTCCCTTAACAAGAGGATTGCTGAAGCTAGAGATTTTTTGTCAGGAAAGTAACATTATGGCCATCCTTAAAAAGTTCTGTGTTGGGGCTAACCCGGCCGGTCGTGATTTTTGGCTGCGGCTGGAATTTTTTTTTGGACATATCTGCAAATTAATATTTTTATATGATCTGCCGCAAGCACCTGGGCCCGTAAAAATCTGCCTTCATGTGCTAGAAAAATAGTCCTTCTATTACATTTTTAGATGCACTTTATTTCCATAATGAAAGGTATTACCCAACGTTGCCGATCGTTTGAGCCCTAACAATTAGTCAGGTTGTGCCTATATATATACACGTGGAACGATCGCTACACTCGTGCGCGAGAGTAGAAAAACTGCCAGGAAACCGCCATCAAATTTCGTTGTTCTGGTGAAACAGGCTGAAAAAAAATATTGAGCAATTAGAAATGGTTCTTATTTGATTTCAAATAAAGCGGAAGCTTACCGCTGTCACATTAACTGATTAAATGAAAGTTCTCTCGACATTCATACTGTCAACTGACCAATGTTGGCATTTAAACCATGTGACACGTTGATTTGCATAAACACGTGCCTGGCCCACGCAAACGTTCTTGTGATTGGCGGAGCGGTCACGCGTCATAGCCAGAGAGCCAATAAGAGGTCCGTAGTAAAAGTTCACCCCATATGACTTCATTCATCACTATTTTGGCGGGAAAATGTTCACTGACATCGTGTCGCTTACGCTGGTTATAATTTTTCAGCAACACTCATGGTGGCACCGTGAGTAGGCCTATATCAAGCAAATGAAGCGGGCCTATTTAATGGAATCTGCAACTGACGATGTGTAACGCACGATCTCCACAAATCAGATGTTTGGTATTACAAGAATTGCGTGATTTCGTCAGTTCTGTGGCGATCATGACAGGGTTTTGCGAGGTGTCTGACGCATCGTTTCTACCGGCCACAGCTGATCAGAACAGGCATAACATATAAGCGACTGTATTTTTTTTATGTTTCTTTTTAACTGCCTTTGTAAATTTATTTCATTTTATTAATAGCTTTATAATAAACAGATATTTCCTGACCGTACGGCATTTCTTGTTTAGACGTAGACGAGATAGAGATCAACATTGCTCGCTCAGTCATTAATTACAGAAAAATACTAGAATATCAGCAAAAGCTGACAAAAGCCCCCAGCCAAAAGAGCAGTATTTATGGGTGGTAACAGTAAAAAGTATTCTTGTAATATTTGTTCTCACATGGATGTATATCTGTACATATGTCTTTTGTTCAAGTTGTGAATTGGAACTAGAGAGGTATGAACTTTGTAAGTCTGGCCCCAGTCTTTGTGAGTCATGCAGCACTTTCGATATCATCAAGGCCAATGACCATTCCATATTCCAAAACAATCCATCCAGTGGTTCTTATAAATAAGCTCCTAAGTTTTTTTCTATTATAAGCTCTGTGACCTTGGGTCATCCATCTTGGAACTTGACCGAGATTTTGTTGATATGTATCAGCACCAAAGAAATGAAATTTCTGTGTTGAATACTTTTGGAGATATCCTCCTCACATGGTAAATGTTAACACTCGCCGGTTATTTTCTATAATTCGCTCTAAAACGTCGAGAAATAAGTCAAGGTCACCCATCTTCGAACTTGACCAAGATTTTGTTTGTATATATGTCAAGGCCCAGATCGCGATCTGGACGGATCTTAGATCTGTCCAGCCCAATTGCGATCGCAGTTCAGGCCGGCCCAAACTGCGATCGCAATCCAGGCTGGCCAGATCTTAAATCCGTCCAGCCTAGATTGCGATCGCAGTTTAGTCCGGCCCAGACTGCGATCCTGTCTTTCTTGCTTCAGGATTGCAATCTGGTCTGGACAGATCTAAGATCAGTCCAGCCTAGATTGCGATCCTAAACTTGACCAGCCCATATTGCGATCCATGCTTTTACGATCACAGGAGTAAAACATTGGTTGTTTTACCAACTCATTTGGTATTGCATTGTACCATTTTCCCATAATAAATACAATTATAATACAGAAAGGCAATTTTCACTCCTTCATATCACAGGAGTGAAACATGGGATGTTTCACCAACTCATTTAGTATTGCATGGTTGTTGAAAAAAGGTAACAAGGAACCCATGGGTTTTATATGCTCACAAAATATGATTTGGAAGAGGAGGTAGGCAAGTGCAGGTTTTGTGTGGTAATATAAGCTGCATTATGAGCTGATGGTGTTTAACTCAAGTTATGTAAGATTATGATAATATCCTTGGAGACAGGGAAGAGGACTGATGTCATTTATTTTATATACAGCTGGAAATGGTGTGCTGTTTTCACATAGCTTTGGACTTGGCCATATAACTTTATCTACATTGCAGTAGAATTATTTGAAAAAAAACCTGTCCATTATCAGTCATGGTAATTCTGATTTTTACAAATGAGAACTTTTATTTAATAATTACTGGTTATTCCTACCCAAGAATAAAACTTAAATATAATAACTATTTATTATAAATTAATAACAAATATTGTGTCAAATATAATTTAAATTAAAAATAATAACAGCATCATATGAAAAGATCTTTTAATAATCTATTTGAAATAGATGATTATTAAAATAATATTATAGAATATATTCATGAATACATTCATGATTACATTTTGAAAGTATTTGCATCTGTATTCAAATACTTCCATTAATACCTGTATTCCTATTTTTATGCATGAAATTATGGAGTACATATATTCATATTCCCATTCAAATATATTTGCAAAGTATTCTAATCATGTCTGGTATTTATTCAGTTACAGCAAAACAAAGTTATTGAGAATCCAGAATTTACAAATTTCACAAATTGATCATACGTATGATCATAATGATCATAAGTACCTGGTTTTATGGCTTTAATTTATATTTAAACATAAAACTATTATATTCACTTTGGACTACTTTCACATCAATCTAAGCACTAGACATAGCAAAAGTCTTATGACAATTATCAACATTACAGAAATCATAAAGAGAACTTGTCTAAGATCTGATTTTTTATCATATTTATTTTTATTTAAAAAAATGTAAAAAAATTTTAAAAGAAATCTCAGCTATGAAACCATTATAAGAATAAAAAATAACTCAAGCATAAGAACACCCTATAAATTGTACAAGGAGAAAACTAGAGATGGGCAAGTTTAATTTTATTAACATAAATTGAGGAACCAGCAATACAGATTTTGATTATTTCCATAGTCTTGTGACAGCTGATACAGCCACGAGTCTTAATATTATTAGTGAAACAAATTGACATATTTAATCAGAACTTGTCTGAGTAAAATTTTAAAATTTTGACATATTTTACTTTTTTTAAATTTTAAAATAACTATAAATTAACAAGCTGAAACACTTGGATCGCATGGATCGCAATGTGGGCTGGTCAAGTTTAGGATCGCAATCTTGACTGGACAGATCTTAGATCTGTCCAGTCCAGATTGCGATCCTGAAGCAAGAAAGACAAGATCGCAATCTGGGCCGGACTAAACTGCGATCGCAATATAGGCTGGACAGATCTAAGATCTGGCCAGCCTGGATTGCGATCGCAGTTTGGGCCGGCCTGAACTGCGATCGCTATTTGGGCTGGACAGATCTAAGATCTGTCCAGATCGCAATCTGGGCCTTGACATATACATCAACACCGAAGAAAAAAAAATCCTAATCAGGGTACCGACATCCAATATATGGTTTCATCTTTCAAAAAGTACAGTTTTACATATATTTATATAAACATTTTATATATTCTACTACCTTATTAGGCATTGACTATTACTAAAGAGTTCATTTATTACCGTCCTTCTTAATTATACCTCTTCACTTGCAAAGGAAATCTCAAACTGCACTCATTCCTACAATTCTGGCACTCGCATACAACACAAAATAAAATTGTCTGCAAATTCATGTGAGATCCAGAACAAGGCTTACAGGCCTAATGCGAACCTGTGCAATGGGATATACATCAGTTATAATGCTTCCATGATAACATGCTTGACCATTATTGGAAAAGTACTTGATTACTTTTCAAATACGTGAATGTTTTACATGTACATGTTCAAAGCATGTACTAAAACATTTTAAACCCAAGTACAGGATTTTAAGCCTGTAATAAAACACAAAATCTGTTCAGAGATACCTTGTTGTGCATGTTTCAATGGTATCGAGGCAAGGAATGAATGGAGTACGGGTATGTTTTTTTACATAAACCTCGCATATGCTAATATCCGGTAAAAAAAGGTGTAGTAAACTCTAGATCCTCCTTTAAAAAAAATATTTTTTTCCTCCCTACCTGATGACTTTTTTTGGACCAATGTTAGCCCCAACACAGAAATTTTTAAGGATGGCCTATTGTATCCGCAAAAACGAAGTTTTGCGGATACTATGTTTTTGACCGGGTTCCGCCGCCGCCGCGTTCGTTTCCGGAGATCTCCTCTGAGACTACTGGACAGATTTTTCCGAAACTTACACAAATTATCGGGTCACATGTGAACTGGTGCCTAACCAAGTGACCTTGACCTCTGACCTTTCGTCTCTGCCCAGCGTCCGTTTGTGCGTCTGTTTCCACACATAAACCCACATATCTCGGGAACCGTTTGACCGATCCGGAAAAATTTTTTACACAAATGTAGCCCTGGGATAGCTTTATAACATACACAACAAAAGGTGGCGCCACCTGCAACCATGTTTGCACAGTGTCCATCTGTTCATCTGCCTGGGGTTAAAATCACTCATATATCTGCAGTGGTTTGACTAATTCACCTAAAATTCGGCATGCATATACATCCTAGATAGCTTTCTCGATTTTATGACAGGTGGCGCCACCTACATTCACGTTAACGCTCCACACATTAAACCCATATATCTTGGGAACCGTTTGACCGATCCGGAAAAATTTTTTACACAAATGTAGCCCTGAGATAGCTTTATAACATACACAACAAAAGGTGGCGCAACCTGCAACTGTGTTTGCACAGTGTCCATCTGTTCATCTGCCTGGGGTTACAATCACTCATATCTCTGCAGTGGTTTGACTAATTCACCTAAAATTCGGCATGCATATACATCCTAGATAGCTTTCTTGATTTTATGACAGGTGGCGCCACCTGCAGCCATTTTTGCACAGCGTCCATCTGTTTGTCTGCTGTGGGATAAAATCACTCATATCTCTGCTTTTCCACATGAAATTTTGCATGTGTATAAATCTTAGATAGTTTCTCGTTCAAATAACAGGTGGCGCCACCTACAATCATGTTTATGTGGCTGAGATCCATTCTAATATTTAACACATGTAACTATATCCCCTTGCCACTCAATCCATGCCTCACTTCACCCGTCCTTCTCTGATTTTGGCGGATACACGTAGTCGCTTGTCGACTACCCGTATTCTAGTTTAATCAAGATTCAATTGAATACCTAAAATTAGTTCTGAATTTTTCAAATTTTATAAGTTATTAGTATAAATATAAAATTAGTACCTTAAATTTTGCCCAATTTTGACCATGGCACGTTTGTTACCTGAGAGCACTGTTGATATAATTTTAATATCATGCACACATAAAGATTTTATCTTTGTAGTTTAGAAAGCTGAAAGAAATTGGCCAGACATTGTAGCTTTTATTAATGTTTTTATGAGACCATGTCAGACCCAGGCTCAATTCAGACCCTCTTCAGTCACCTGTATGTTGACCTTGTTGACCTTTCATCAGATTATGCACGCTTGAGGCGAGGCATACACTGGGGCAGCCAGGCAGCTAATGACCAGCCACAGTTGATCTAGGTGTCCAACCCAACTCAATCTTGTGGTTGTTTTGAAAAACAATATAACAATGAACAATAAATTAATAATTTTTTATTGGTTTTTAATAACAAATTAAAGAAAAATTAATAGAAAAGGAATTTTTTAGTTGATGAGTAACAGAAAATTAACTTGCAGTTTCTGATGATGTAAGAATCTTGTATGGATAGATAAAATGTCAGTATCAATGTTATTCCAAATGACACCATGCAGTCACCTATGATATTTTTCTGTTAAATTTTAATGATAAAAAAATAAATCATATTATTCATTACTAATCATTAGGGATCATATGAAGAAAATTAATGATAGACAAAGATGCAGTTGATAATTTTAATCTGGATTCCTACTGTGTCTCATGTGTAGATTGATTTTAAAGTAGTCCAAAGTGAATATATTACATTTATTTTTTAATATAAATAAAAGCCATAAAACCAGGTACTTATGATCATAATTTAAATTTGTGAATTTTGTATATTCTGGATTCTAAACATCATTGTTTGGCTAAAACTGAATAAATACTAGACATGGTGCAAAAGCTTTGCAAATGTATTTGAATACGAATATGAATATGTACTGCATTAAAACATTTTATTGCAAAGAATGTAAAGAATGAAAATTCAGGTTAAAATGAAAGTATTTGAATACCAGTGCAGATACTTTCAAAATTTATTTATGAATGCATTCATGAATATATTCTTTAATATTATTTTAATAATCATTTCAGTTGTATTTTATTTTAAAAAATCATATTATTTTCTTATTATTTTTTTGACAATAGCACTCCATTTGTTAATAAAATAAATGAAATCAATCCTCTTCCCTGTCTCCAAAGATACTATCAAAATCATACATAAGCTAAACATCAACAGTCATAAAAACCACACAAAACCAGCATGTGCCTCATTCCCAAATCATATTTAACAGCTGAGCGCCGTGACCCATGGGTCCCTTGTTTTTTTTTTTTTACACAATAAGTGTATTATCAAATTGCAAAAGCAAACATAAGATTCTGCACTTCCTGAGCATGCGTGCTGTGCACGGCATACGCTGCTCACCGAGCGGTGGTACAGTACAGTGGTCCCGTGGCTCTATCTGTTTTAACCGCTGCTTTGTATGGCAAGGTTCTCTGAGTCTGAACACCAGGGTGGACACGATGCAAATAATTGTAATCAGGCCAATGAGAGCGTGGTATCGCATTGTGCGTCAGCTCTAAATTTTAAGCATGCGACACCCGCTCTCGGTCTGATTTTACCTGTTCTGGGACAAGCCCGAGAATAAACCCCCTGTGAATAAAATTTCTAGATCTCCTCAAAAGCTTATTTTTTCTGTCACTGTCAGCCCCAAACTTACAGAGAAGAATAGAAACAACTTGCTAGATTTAAATCATTACCATATATTGCCCGAGATGCCATACTTTACACAAGCCAATCACGTCAAGTGTCTATTCTAGATGCAATTCACCCTACATATAACAAACCCACGTGCAAATACGTTTACCTAACCATCTGTCTGTACATCCCAATCAATAAACCTTTCTTATTTCACTCCCCGATCCCCCCGGGCCCGCCCGACTGTTATAATGTTAAACTTACCAGACGCTGGAATATTATAGTGTGAAAATGATTGTCAATACATGAGATCAGTCATTGATCACTACTGTACACTTTCGTCTGCAACAGTTTCTACGTATATATAAAGACCTGACCCGGGGACGCTATTGCTCCATCCATCTGTCATGCGATAACTAAGGCATTGGGAATAAAGGATCATGCATCCTAAACTTATGATTTATAAGTTTATTTTAATTAATGATACTGTTTCACCCACTCTGAATTTTCATTCACGATGTGGCAACTGTTTTTCTTGTTTTAAGATTAAAAGTGTTAAGAATATTGAATTCTGGGCTGATTCTTGGCAAATCTTAAATAATCTGATTTCAATCTCGATTGTCTCAATGATTTTATACCCAACCATAATAATGTATATCCATATGTACGCCTGCAGCCACCTGCGGCAGCGGCCGCACCCCCCTAATCCATAAATCCTGGCTACGCCCCTGCTCTCAAAAGAGTTTGTGTCTACCGATATGCCATGATGTTGAATGATATTGACTGGTAAATGTCAGCAGATAAATGTATGAAGCTGGTTTGTATATATGAATATACTAAAACGACAGCCGTTGCGTGGTAGTTGTTGCCCATAGCGTAAAAGGGGCTCTTGATATGAAAAAAAAATGCAATACGTCACTGTATTATGTAAAGTTAACCCGCACATTGAGAATAATAGGATACTACATATGCTACTTGTAATGGTCATATTTTAACAGTGTCAATGGTCAATGGTCATATTTTTTCGGATGAACTACATCTGTCGTTCTTAAGCTGTTCAGCAGTATATTCTGAAAGAATTTCACGAAATTTGCCAAATATGTATACTTCGGAATATATATATATACATGTGCAGCACAATTCTGCCAAGGTGGCGCCACCTGTATTTTCAGCAAAGCGGCTTGGGTGATCGATCAACCACATGCAGGATGTATCGAAGATTATACAGATGTCGGCTTTCGACCACATATTATCTACGTTGGATGAAATTTGTGTCTACATGCTGTAGGCTTTCCAGTACTGTTTATTGTTCCTTCACTTTCATCAATTTGTGTATAGGCTGTCCTAACCTTATGAATTTACAATGTTCCTTGCGTTTACGGCACAAACATGTAATAATTTAATAAAACCTATTTGATTTGTTGCCTTTAATGTTGCTGGCTGAAAGGTGAGCATCATAAATTTTTAAAACAGGCATGGGTTTCGCAGGATAATTTACACACGTAAATGTTATAAGCACCCCATTTGATGCACGGCAGTATATGAGATGTATACAGGTTTGTGGAGAACAAGTATAATGTTTACATGACTGATCAAATATTTTTGGAATCCCCTGAATACTGTTTCGGACTTTCTGTGTATTATTTATCGTGGCCTACCATATATCCTATCGGAGAATAACATAGCGGGAAGGTGCATTGAGCTTGATCTGTCGCTATATCGATGTCATGGTAACTAGCTCTAGCTCTCTCTTTCTCTCTCTCTCTCTCTCTCTCTCTCTCTCTCTCTCTCTCCTTTAAAATTATATTAAGAAATTAATCACCTCTCCACTAGTGTTGAAAGAAATATTCCAGTCCGAATAATTGTATCCACCAAAAAAAAGTTTTCCGAAACTTCACACCATTATCGGGTCACGTGAACTGGTGCCAAAATATTTTGCGTTGACCTCTGACTTTTCCTCTCTCCATTGCGTCCATCTGTGCGTCTGTTTTGACACATTAACCCATATGTCTTCGGACTCGTTTGACCAATCAGGCTAAAAATTTTACACAAATGTAGCCCTTGGCTAGTTATATAACATACACAACAAATGACCCATGGGTCATTACGCTCAGCCGACTGACATGTTGACAATATGTCCTTGCACAGACAACTAATTAACATATTGTAGGTGGCATCATTGTTCATGCATATTAGCTTTAGTTCATCAAGACCAATAAGCAAAACAAATTTGATGACAATCCAACCAGCCTTTCCTGGGGAATCTGGCAATTTATGTGTATTTTGTATTATTTCTGGGGTGCTCAAACATACCCCAAAACTCTGAGAATAGAGATCACCGTGATCGAATTTCATGTTTTTGGGGAAAATTTTGAGGAACTCTCAGGATGTTCACTTAGAAGATTCTGGGCCCAACGGTTATGATTTGTCCCTACTCTGTATCAAATAATCATTTATTCTGAGGGGTGCTTATAAGCCCCATAACTCAGAAAATACGGGTAACAGAGACCTAATTTCACGTTTCCAAGGAGACTTTTCATGGACCTCCCTGGATTTAGGACAGAAGATTCCAGGTCCAATGTTTATGATTTGTGCCCTGCTTTGGTTTCAAATTTTTAATTATGCTGGGGGGTGCTTATAAGCCCCATAGCTCAGAGAATATGGGTAACAGAGACTTAATTTCAATTTTCCAAGGATATTTTTCAAAAACCTCCCTGGATGTCAAGTTAGAAGATTTTAGGATCAATGGTTACAATTTGTGCCCTGTTTACGGACGATCGCATCTTTTAGGATCAATGGTTACAATTTGTGCCCTGTTTACGGACGATCGCATCTTTGAATAGAGAAAAAAAAATGTGTTACAATTAAAAAAAAATCCAGGTGGCACCACCAGTCTGCAAGAACTGATGAAACACTCCATGATGAATAAGCATGAAAAGAATCAGGGTGATCAATGCATTAGTTGTTCAGATACTGGAGATTTTGTATCAAATTTTAGTTATTCGGGGGGGGGGGAGTAGTTGGAAGCCCCATAGCTCACAGGTTTTGGCTAACAGAGGCGTAATTCCAGGTTTCCAAGGAGACTTTTCATGGGCCTCCCTGCATTTCAAGACAGAAGATTCTAGGTCCAGTTGTTACAATTTGTGCCCTGTTCACAGATGACAACATCTTTTAAGGTCTCAAAAAATAAAGAAAAAAAAATCGTAAGAAAATCGAAAAATACACGTGGCGCCACCAGTTCGAAATCACTGTGCTCAGCTGAAGTTGACCTTGAAGGTAAAAATCTAAAAGAATATCAAATGGAGATAAAGTCTAAGAGGAAACGGTAATATAGGCCATGGCTGGTTGACATGAGTGGTTTGTATTGATGAGTAAGAAATTGTTGCAAATAATATTTTGTGACCAAATCATGCATTTCCTAATGTTGATATTGTAGCATGTGAGCTGTTTGTGACCATATATTATTACCATGACCATTGGTTGGCTTTTTGATAAATTTTTGACAGTTCAGTAGTTTACACATTTGTTCAATTGGACCTTTTTTTTATAATATATATAATATTAGATATATGTAGTATTTATTTTATAAAATGTATACAGTTGAATATAACTGATGTCCCCAGTAGGAAAGGATTTTGTGGCAGGTAGCGCCACCTACATACACATTTCGGCTGCAGACACGCTTCCTAATATGCAACACACCTCTATTTACCCTTGCCACTCAATCCATGCCTCACTTCACCCGACCTGCTCTGATTTTGGCGGATACACGTAGTTGCTTGTCAACTACCCGTATTCTAGTTCTATTCAAGAACTCGAATCCGATTATATCTATCCGAAACGCGAGTCTGAAGTCAGTTCGAAGTATTCTTTTAAACCAGTATTTTCGAATGTTCAGGTAGTTGATAATTATTCCAGTGAATGTAATTGGTTTGTGACCAATAAAATATATGTTTTCAGTTAATTTTGCAAACACTTTAAAGCTGTATATACGTGTTACGAATGGCCATATTAGGTTTATATCATAATGCCCACAGTGTTGTATTTCTGGAAAGATTGTTTACTCGTATAACCATCAAGGGTAACCTAATCCAATGTTCTTCATTATATTTACTTGTTTAGCATCTCTCTTCATCGTTCTTCTGTAGTATTTTATATACAGGAATGCATATTTATTTGATCTGAGTATACTCTAAGGTTATGCTTTTGGCATTAAAATGTATTAGCGGTATACCCATATTTTCGGAATGCGACCTCTGACATCCGGGTTTCGCCAGATGGCAGCTCCCATGAGCGGTTTCAAGAAACTGTGAGAAATAAACCTGTTTCGATAATGGCGCTGGAATGCAACATGAAGGTGCTGCGGGGAGAGTGTCCAGGCGAGAATGTATCTGCGGAGATATTTTCTTGGAAATGAGATGTGTATCGAGCTATCGATCGGCAAACTTTAGACCGGAATAATGCTTTTCTTTGGACTGCACTCAGATTATCTTATTACGGTTGGATGACACCAGAAAGATAAATCATTCCAATGGTAGGAACTGCTAGTCCGACACTATGTGTCCAGATGGCTCCGCCCAAATATTTAAATATTTATATCGCAGTTCTTGAACAAGGAAATTCGTATATTCCACTATGTAAAAAAAATAGCAATCCCTGGGAAGCCACTTTATATGCATGCATGTAAATTCGCCAGCAACAAATATATATAATCAAGTGTGCTTAAGTTTCCTTTCTCCTTTCAAAATTTATTATACTTTATTTTAAAGACTTTTTTTACACTAACTAGTATATCTATACCTTCTATTGGAAACCTATTGGCTCAATGGAGTAAAGCTAAGAAACAGATCCAGGTATGAATCAAGTTTCAATATGCTCGCCCCCCTGTGAACCCCCGAAATTACGACCACCAACGGGCAACGGGACCAAAAAAAGTGGTCGCATTTTCGAGATGAACGTCTAAGCGAGGTCGAGTATTAAAAGCAAAGTAGAATTTATGAATGGGAACAAATGATCGTTATCTTGAGGTGATCGTTTAACCGAGATTGTCGTTAGGCGAGGTTTTACTGTAATCGGTTGTGGTGTAAGTATGCGTTCACTGTGAAGTGGCTGTATGAATACACAAAGATAAAAACCGGGCTGATAGGCATGTATATATTACAGAATGCAAAAGTTTGCTTTTCACCCATGTGGTCTAATCTTCAGTATCCGTGCATTTCTTGCTGATTAGATTTGACTACCGTTGTTGAATATGTTGAATATAGCAAACGATTTATATAATCAATAAATTGATTCCAGACTGCTCTCATCGTTAAGTTACTAAGAGCAATATAAAATTGTTTTCATATATATATATATATATATATATATATATATATATATATATATATATATATATATATATATATAGAGAGAGAGAGAGAGAGAGAGAGAGAGAGAGAGAGAGAGCAATCCTTACACCTATCACTTTGAATTATAACAATATAAAGTTCTTTTTATTTTGAGATACAGACAAGCAGTCACTATTTCATGGTTTATAACACAGACCAAAAAGAAACGTTATATTGAATATACCAACATAAAGCAAACATCATTAAAAGTTATGAACGATATCATGCGTCCAAATATACTGGTGAACGGATGAAATTGATTTAAAGAATTTATTTGTAACATTGATAACGGTACGTTGACACAAGAACATTCTTGCCGTTCAGTCTGACAGTATAGGAGTCTGTGTCATTTATAACAACTGTTCAGCGCACTATGTTATGTGTACCTTGGTCTTCATTATTGCCTCCGCCAGGAGGGTATGCTTTAATCCCCGTTCGTGTTTACTTTGAGGTGTTTTGTGTCTTGTTGTTCAGAAAATAACCTACGCAATCATAATGGGAATGTCTTGAACTTTTCAGGGCATTTCGGGAAATGGCCAATGAAGAATCGATTTGATATTGTTGTGGATCCGGCACATGATCCGGATTCAGGAACGAAACATCATCAAGGAATACTCACAATGCAAAGTGACTTATGCACGAATGAACCTGCATGAAATTTGGGCCGACGAAGTGAACATGGCGGAAGCTTGCATTCCTTAGAATGTAGATTTCTACTGTTATTATTGTTGCTTTATTTCTATTATTTTTTAACTCTTTGTTTCTATATTGACATTATTAGAAAACACATGTTCAACTTGAGGTGCAAGGCAAAGAGATTGTACTTATAAAAGTCAGGTCAATGTATTAATTCCAACATTTGATTGTAATGTGACGGGGAGGAATGTAGGTGGAACAGAGCCGTATTGGTGCGCACGTGTGCATGCGACATCTTGCACTGATTGAATTTAAAAACTATTTATATCTAGCAACACGTGGTGGTTTTTTTTCTTTACTGAAAATTTTGTGTTGACAGTGTCAGGCATACTAAGCTTTTGCTGATATTTAGAACTGTTTGTCACGGGAGATAACTAGTGTTTTGCGCCGCTGTAACAGTTGACAATGCCCACGATGGAGCCGACAGCCCTTTAGCTGGATTGCATAATGAGACATAATCAGGATCAATATTATACCTTTTCTGTCACACAATCAATTCACTTTATACAAATGTTTACAGGCAAAACCATCCAAGCACACGGTCTCAGTAACTGCCCTTGAGCTATTTAAACCTTGTTATGGTTCTGCGTGTGAGCAAACACAGCCCACGTGTGTCTGTTTACACTATAACACGTCCGCGTAATTTTGCATATGCGCGACAAATCACAGAAAAGAATGAATAATTCATACAAGTCTATATACATGGACCTTCATGTCCTCTGACATATCTCTGCTGGACGGACATTACGGTCCATTTGCCGAATGTTAATTCATTATAGAACCTGTCGCAACAGATTTGTACGATAGGTCCAGGTTCCTAAGCTGAAATAAGAGTGTAAACCCGTGTATCGGGTCCCTGAGCCACCCCATCAAAGATCTTTCAGCCAGCGAGAACGTGTATTACATTTTTGTTGGGCAAGATCAGGACATCTCCTGATTGACATGTGTGTTGCCCGGGCGATGGCCGGAGTCCCATGCGATATGTTAATGTTGACACCTGTGATTGCGCGGTTTCAGGGCAATATTTTGGCAGGTACTTATCTATTCCCAAGAGAAAAAGCATTTCTTTCTTGTTAATTCAACATGCTTAATAGGTAATTATGTCCCTTTAAACCGTACCCCGATCTCTTTGGCGTCAGAGTGATCCGTAAACAGCTCAAGTTTTTTTTTAACTTTATAACTCTTTTTAAATTATCAATAACTTACCTTATTTTTTTTATATTTAATATATTATTTTATGTTGGGGGGATGCGCCAAAAGATTTCGGTTCAAAATGTTCAAGGTCAAGGTCAAAGGCCACACTTGTGTATGAAATCCGGTTTAAGGTTTTTTTTTGTCAGGTCCATCGCTCCATTGCTATGAAGATATTTTATTTAAACTTATACACTGATGAACTGTAACCCAGACCCAACAATTAAGATATTGTCCCATACTTAAACTTCTGTACTGTTATTTGCACTTAACGAACAAAATTGTATGGGATATCAAACTTTGTCGTTCCACAGTAGTAAGTTACCCCTGGTATTCATATTTCATAGCTGATCATGAGGAAGTTATATTAAAATCCTTTTTGTTAGACTCATTGCTCTATTGCCGGTAAAACTGAGTGAAACATGAAAATACTCGGAATCAAGAATTGAAGATTGAACCGTAATTTATTTATTTTATTATTTATTTAATATTAATTTCGAGGATCCCAATTAGCACTTAATGGAAACACATTGCAGCTCTGCTGTGACTGAAGACATTACACAGAAGCTTTGAATACTTTGAATACATGTTTTATACTTTTTTAAAAATGCATTTATAAGAACATATCTCATTTTGCATGTAAACCTCTGAAGATATTTCGGTGAACTAGGTAAACCAATCAGACCCTTAGTTGAAACTGTTCTTTTGCCTTGATGTACTTTGCCTTGTATTTCTCACAACACATGTAGGTATAGATCAAGGTTCTTTATCTATCAGTTCATCGGTCATCATTATTTTCTAAATGTAAAGAACTGGCGAGCTCTGTTGTCCTCAGACAACGTTTTGTTAACATATTCTTGTAGAAACAGGGGCGTCAAGATAGGGGGGATGGAATATATAACCCCCCTCCCCTTTATGACAAGGCGGATGGTTAATGTAATCACCCCCCCCCCCCCACACACACACACACAAACTTTTATGAGAACAATATTTATATATTGTAAATGAGATATATTAATAAATAAATATATAGACTTTGGTTCCATTTATGAATTCACTATGAAATATTATATCTAATTCTGGTTCAGAATGAACTAATACTTGAAACTTAATTGTAATATATTTGAAATGTGAATGTATATATGGTTGAAATGTGTTTTACAGGCGTTAAATATATATAGCTAATTAACGCCACTGTGTAGTAATATTAACACAATTTATTCATTAGGTTCATTTGGTGCAACAATATATAGTTCATGAGTATATCATTACAGAATAAAAATATCTTTCAAATCATCCAAGTTATATGAAATATTAACATATAATTGCTTCCGATTGTAATTTGGTCTGTTCAGACAGTCGTACAGTATAATCCGTATCACGTATACAGATGTTACCTACTTATAGAGGTCAACACCTGGTGCATCTTCGACCTGAAGAACACGTTTATATGTACCGGTACATGTTCACCGGGGATGACAGACCACCTAACCTTAATATGGTCAATATGTAAAACTCATTCAAAACGGCCCGACTGCTGATGAACTTATGTACAGCATGCCCTTGGTGTACATGTGTAAAGCGTGCATGTAGCTGTGTGTAATCACAGTTCATGAAGTTTGAGGGTTTTTTTTCCGCATCAGCTGCTCTGTCACATGTATGAACGTGACCTGATTCAGTGAACAGGGGAATTTGTCTGTAATATTAATGAGATAATAATAATAATAATAATAATAATAATAATAATAATAATTATTATTATTATTATTATTATTATTATTATTATTATGATAAAATAAAAATTAAAATAATTATAATTATAATAATTAAATGATTAGAATAATAATGGAGACAGTAAAAGAATGTGCAGATGTTTAAATTAACCGTTCTGGTGTCGCTATTTTACTCTTTTATCGATCATGCTTGTCTGTATATATGGCTCTGTAGACTATATATATAGCTCTAACTCATACCGCGTTAATCATAAAGACTGCATTTACTTTACCGAATTATACTAGTTTACCATGTACAATATACAAATTTTATAAATAACAATGGATCTTCATCGCATGAACATAACCTACATTAATAAACTGTTTCTCTATAAATGTACACGTATATATATGCATTTGCCTATACAAAACTAATGTCATAGTTTGTAACACGTAAGTACAAAACGTATCCTGCTTGCATTCATTTTCTTTTCATATATGCACTCAAGCTGGCCAGTACAAATATATACGCTTTCGTGAGCACACAGTAATTTGCATGGGAAATTGTTGCACGAAAGTGAAATCTGGGGAAGGCTTGTATATTCCTCGGCGATGTTCATATTTACTGACGGCTAACGAGGGTTATACTCTAAGTTCATACTGTACACGTACGTCGTTTGGTGGGCCAGCAGCCGTTTACGCGGTCCGTGTGATGTAGGATTCACATGCAGTTCACACCCTCACTACTGTCGCGACGCTCGGTGTCGGTGGCGCGGTGATTTTTATAACTGCCACCTCACGGCCTCGGTCTGAGCTGGTATTGTACGTGCTTCTCCCCATGTCGCAGCGAAATGACCCGACTATAGCGTGAGAGTGATGTGCAGATCGTCATACTTTCTTACAAATTATTTTATAATGTTGTAACGGTACAAATTCCTCTTGCTTCCGATGTACCATTTACAATAGCGGACTCCTCCCTTTTTCACTGCCGCAACCTTTTATTTACGATTTTGAACCACGTCTTGCAGCGTTGTCCACCCCCCCCCCCCCCCCCCCCACCTTCCAGGCCTACATGGAGAACCTTAAGTTTTCTCATCATTTTCCTTGCTTGGACCCCCTCCCCTTTCCTCATTCTGAATCCCCCCCTACCCCCCCCCCCCCCCATCGATTTTTAACATTAAAGGCCACATTTCATTACATGAAAATTAGCAGAATAATTATATTATATATCCCGGGATGTAAAGGATATACCAATGAACGGATTCAATGAGAACGTTTATGCTCGAACTGCAACCGACTTTATATGTTTTGGCAGCCCCGTGTGCAAAAAAAGGTGGCCCGCCACCTATATGCAGAAGTATAACTGCTACATCTCGTGATGATACTAAATTCCATGAAATCTTTAATTTAGGTCTGTGTAGAGCTGGATGTGCATTCTCCAAGATCGGCCTTGATCGGCCCAGTTATTACCGATAACATCAGACAGGTTGAACTATACGTAGGCAGACGCACGGTACGGACGGACATTTCTCGATGTCGGATAAGTCGGAGGTGCTCCATGCAGCAATGGGGGCCACGTAAAATATGACCCATAGAATGGAAAATATAACTCTTACCAACAGTGGGACAAATTAGAGCCCCGAAATAAATGGATTATTTTCTGTTGCGGTGGCAGAAACATTAATATAAATGGCCATTTCAGTTAATCCTGCTTCAGAATCCTCCGGTCACCTGATATCGCATTCAGGTTACGGGGGATAAGATGAATTCGATTAAAGATTACCCCCGGGGGTAACCTGAAATCGGAGTAGCTTGCATTAAGTCTAAAGGTGTCGTAAACGTATACACGGTATATACTTCGAAACATTATGAGGGGACCGTTATTTTGAAATTCTATAAATGGAATTCAGAAGCGGATCCGGGGGGGGGGGGTCCAGGGGGTCCGGACCCCCCCTTTTTCAGCCGAAGCAACCTTTTCTAAGGGGTTTTAGACGTAATTTTGCGGTCTGGACCCCCCCCCCCCTTTTCCAGACGTGATGACCTTTTTTTTAGGATTTTCATAAGTCCTCCTGGGTTGGAACCCCCCCCCCCCCTTTTCCTAAATCCTGGATCCGCCCCTGGAATTATTTATCATATTGATAACGATTGTTGGAGGGAGGAATTTCATGGGGTACAGTTCGGTACCCCGCCCCGCCCCCTCACCATGACCACATATGCAACCTTCCCGATTGGCCAACACACCGTCGATGGTTTCATTTGGAGGCATGGAATACCATTAAAGGGTATATTTATAAATGCTATGAAAACGGTGTGTACAACGCAACCTTTTCACAATACGGTCCCAGGAAAAGCCATCACCATACAGCTATAAAACTTTCTTTTCTCAAAACACTTTATGAAGTGATTGACAGGTCTGTGTATATTACCTGCTTACATGGTTCACTGCGCTTAGTGTGATTTGAGCATGTGGATGATTACTGTAGCTTTACATTTACCTTTGATCTCAAACCGCAGGTGTCGTCAAGTCGTACCTTGCAGGGTTGGAGGTAAACGTGGCGAAACATTGAGAAAAATACTTATATGGCATATAGTGCTTCACTTACACATATTGATCTCTCCCATGGCGAAGAAAACTTCAAACGTTATGTTAACACATGTAACATTTTCGTAAAATTAAAAATGAACTGTGCTGTCTCGGCCCTCACTGTGGCCAGTTCTGACTGACACGTGCACCATCTGTCACAAAATGTTTTCACCATGCTGCAGGTTTTGAAGATCAAATTACAAATAAATAAAAGCGTTTGAATTATGAAACACCATTTATCATGTCCATGTGGTTTTTTTTTCCAAGTGCCATTTACATTATTTAAAAAAAAAACAGACACAAACCAAAGGCCATTAATGCTTTTTACGTGCATGATTAAAACTAAAATTAATCATAAAAACTAGGGGTATATATACCTAAAATTTCGATATGCGACCTGTTATATATCAGGGTCTTAGCGTTTACCCAAAATGATCGTAAAACTATTCGAAGATTATAAGACTTCTTATTTTGTCAGGGTTTTTATTGTAGTTGTAACCATCTAAGGAAGTGTCAAGTGATCATTAAAGGTGCCCATTCACCTACCTTTTGAAAAATACCTTATGTGATTTCTGGCTTCCTCTGTGTATATATTAATGATCTATAGGGGTAATTTTTGGTTGTGAAAAGTACTTATAACGCCTTTGCGAACTAAGGATGTATAAACTTGTTATCAACAAAATGTTTGTAAACACAGCAATGATGACAAACGGGAAAAACATGTAACCTAAGGTGATAGGTTGCATACTATATGTATATGCGGAGGTAAAAAGGTCATTTGTTGCAAAATGCCATTTGCAAAGCTCTCGCTTATCTGACTTGCTGCCATGGTGCCCTTGTTGATTTTTTTTTATTATTTTGGCGGGCCCCAAATATTATAATATATATATTATAAACACGTTGATAAAAACAAAACAAGCAGCCTGTGTATAGGGTGATATCCATGTTTTCTGGCCTATATTTATAAAAGGTCCAAAAGATTACCTTTAGTTTATAAAGGTCAGATGTAGGTGATTGGGCCCCTTTTTGTTTTGCGTTGTTATTATTGGTAAATGGTAACTGGCATATTTTATTCTCTGAAATGGCATTTATTAGTTGAATTCAGCCATGCAAGGATTCGTATCAACGTTCACAGGGATACCGTGAACATTACTCGAGTTACTGAATTTATCATTTTGTATTAGGCCTAATAGTCCCTTTAATTATTCAAAATAAAGGAAAATATTTTCGTATATGTAGTCCCCTTGAAACATTCAGTATATATTTGCATAACTCTAAAAATATAAAACAATAAATTATAATATTATTGAAAACACAGCATTAGGACAAAATTATATTCTTTCCATATATAATAGACCAGAAAATAAACCAAACTCTTTAGTGCACGTTTATCAAGTTTATTATATATTGTTTTTAATGTAAAATTTAAATTACTCATTGTAATACCTAATTACACGAGTGATCTTACATTTGACTTGTTAGAAGAGTTGTCCTACATATAGATCTGCCTATACCGGTGTCTCATCAGGAAAATCACATGTTGAATACCAGAGGGCCCTTGTTTTTTATGTAAATTCTTTATCGACGGTACACCTTTATGAATATTCCAAACAAGCTGCGTAGACAGGTCACTTTATAAGGAAACCAGCCTTGTTACAAACTGTTGAACTCGTGTTTGTTGCTCTTAACAATATATAGGTTGATTTGACCAATAGGCCTACCTTTTGTTTGATTACGACCAAAATAAATTGGTTGTTTTAAAAAATAAATTGTTTGGACATATTTTGACCAATTAAAATGGTTGGAATCAACCAATTTGTTGGTTGATTCAACCAATCTTGTTTTTTGAATGAAAAACAAAAAATCCTAGAAACTTGACACTGTTAACCCCATCCAAACAATTTAAGGTGTAACATTTATAGGCCTAATCAAGTGGGCAGGGTTGTTTGTGTATCTGCCTGGGTCCCAGGAATATATTTTGCAAGTTATCGATGCATTTTGATGACTTTTTTTTACAGATGGGCCAATTAACGAATGAAATCTATATATATATAATCCGGATATATAAGCCGGATTAGACCCTTTTTGTCTGCTGTCCTGTACATGTTTATTCATAGTTAAATTGGCCTATATAAAAAAGAGCTCCCCCAAAATTTAAATCATGAACTTTATTTTACGTGCTGTCCCATCATAAACGATCGATGCTATAACAATATATAGGCGATGATCGCTAAATTATATTTAAACAATTATGGGTATATATACGCCTATACAATTAACGTACTCCATCGGGGGACAAAGTTATCAGAAAGAGCAAGCGCTCGTCTTAGCGGTAAGTCTGACACGATGCTATATGTTTGTTGTGACATTCAAGTTCGCAAATGCTCTCTGTGTATTTTAACTAGATAGGCCTATATAATTATAATTGCATGTGATTATATAGAGAAAACGTCTATATATTTGTAGACCCCTAGATAGGCTATATGTAGGCCTATATCCGATCGAGTAACGTTAGGCTATTCAGATATAAATGTCCAGTGCGCTAATATATAGGACCGTACTACGTTTAGGCCTATCTTTTTTTAAAATAATTCAGATAAAGGTTATATATATATCTGCATGGCTATCTTAATTTCTCTCTACGTACGGAAAAACAGAATCATTATATAAGCCTATATATATGGATCGATCTATTATCACTCTGTATACATGTGCTAAATATTATAAGTTCAAATTTTTTCCAGGTTCAAAGCCCATGCAGGGGCGGATCCAGGATTCTGTAAAGGGGAGGGTCCAATCCAGGAAGAGTTAGGCCTAGCTAACAAATGGTCCTTTGATCCAGAGAGGGAGGGGTCCAGGCCGAAAATAAAATGGGTTTAAAACCTTAGGAAAGGTTGGTGCGGCTCAAAAGGAGGGGCCCTCTTGATCGATCAGCACCTGTATTACTGTATAATGCTGATTAAAAACGCGTAGCTAGGCCAACAGGCCGATGTTAGATCATACATTTATATATATATATATATATATATATATATATATATATATATATATATATATATATATATATGTGATAATACATTTATATACATATATATATATATATATATATATATATATATATATATATATACAATAACAGTTGCATGTACCGTATGGCAGATATATACACAACACGTCCCGGTACATCGTGAGAGATTGTCTGATAGCAAAGTATCTAAACAGATAAATAGTATGTACACAGGTAAACAATATTAACATATAAACAGTATGTACACAGGTAAACAATATGTACATATAATGACCACATGTATCACTATGATAAGTATATTGATCACTATCACAGTATCAGTATTAGTGAACGCGTGGGCAAGTCAGATGGCCAGACAGCATGGCTTCATTTCAATTAATGTTATTTATCATATATAATTTGCAGTCCCGTAGCTGTCCCATGCCTCCAGGATGTACCACGTGTACATTTGACACCTGTCTAAACGACGGGGTTTCCCTATCATTTCTACAAGCTAATACGTGGTACACATTCATGTTTAACGGTACATGTGTATGTGCATCTTGTAGCCTCTCATCACAACAAGGCCAACAAACACGTGGGTCACTTTTATCCAATCAGTTTTCAACACGCAGGGTAGTTCCGGATATATACGCATGCGCACCTAGCACCTGCCCTTTGCCACGTTGGAGCCGGCGGCACAAGCTGATTGCGGTTGACCGTCAGTTGGAGCAGCATTTAACAATATGAAGACCCAATTATTTTTAATACTGGCAGTGGCTGTTGCCATTTTTGCCGAAGAAGCCGAAATAAAAGAAGAAGAGGGCGTCCTAGTTCTGACGAAGGATACCTTTGAAAAGGCAACCACTGACAACAAATACGTTCTTGTGGAATTCTGTGAGTGCACGTCGCTTTTTTCCTTTGGCGTCTCAATGTGTCCGTATGTCGTTTAGCCATCATCGATTACAATCACTTAAATAAAAATCCAATAATATATTACGTAACGGCGTCAGCTTAAATATCTATTACACTAACGTAACATGTGTATAGATTTTTATCAGCACATCTCACCTACCAGTTGACCTGTTTGAGTGGGTGTGTACTTATTTTTGACAGCTCTGTGACTGACAGACGGTTTCACAGCATGGCTTATCGCGCGTCTGTATTTCAACTATTTATCTCATTTGCTTTTATTATCAAATATTGTTAAATCGTTAATTAAAGCTTACACGGGGTGTCCAGGGCCAAATATAGCACGAATTATATGTTCACACCTGGAATAAGCTGGATTCTTCACTATCAACGTGGACAGTTGCGTTACACAGACGAGTTTGTCCAATAGTAGTGCAGGTTTGCGAAACATATGGGATTGTTGAAAATGGTCTGGTTGGAGTGAATTATATATATACACAGTCATATACATGTGGTTGTATATGTAAGCTTGTCTGTGCAAGTGGAAAAAGTCGACTTGCTTGTACAGTTCCTGCCTGTTGTCACGTAGATTCATTACCAAGAATGTCATTAGACATTACAAACAACCTGTTGTAGATGTGTGCAGTACACATTGTAATTGTTTAGCCTGTGTCGCTTGACTGGTCCGTACAAATATCATTCAGTCCATGCTTGACTGCATGTAGACCAGCTTTTGTCTCTTGACTAGAGTTGGCTAACTGTGTACCATTAAACAGCTTATGATCTTTCTTGGTTAGCACTTGTATCATTTATTAGGTCATTGGGCAGATTATTTGATTCCTCTCAGGACTTCAGGCAACAGAGACAGTCACAAGGACAATATAGAGCACTGAAATGGCTGTAGTTCTTATTAAATTAAGCATTCTAGCTTCAAATACATGTTACCTATTTACTTGTCATGCTTGGCTGAAATTCTCCTTTGAACCATATGAAATGCCTGAAAGCCAGCTGATAAAATCAGTCCATTGTTTTTGTGGGAAATAAAGGGGGGAGGGGGATTAAATGTTGATATATTGAGCCATTCTTTTTGTCCCATCTCAGTTCCAATATTCTTTTTGAGGTAAGTTTTTGAACAAATTTCTTTCTTCAAATCCTATAAGAAAGTCAGGTGTTTTACTGAATTTACTTTACCCTTCCATGTGGTACGTGACAATTTAATCAAAAGGTCAGCCTGTTTCTACAGTATTGTCATCAAGCGGGTAAAAGTTGCACCATCAGTTTGACTAGCTGTGACTAATAAGTACCCGCAAACACATATGATGTGGATTTGTTTGTCTGGTCAGTTCGTTACCATTGATTTCTTGGACATTTATTTACACAGGTGTACATCTGAGTACATTGGATATGTGATTTAATACTTCAAAGGGTGTGAATGGCCACTTCTGTAGGAACAGACAGTGAGGTGTGGTACCAGATGAAACTAACATCAATTGATGTTTTCAGTTATTTTTAAAACTGTAAATCGTTAGTTCACTAAAAATAGTTAACATGCATTTGGTGCAGATGGACACCGATTACATTCAGAAAGTTGCCTCCAGTCATGTGTCCCAATGCCAAGTGTATTAACTCGATCATTTTGTTGCAGTTCTCTATGACTGCAGTTATTGCACTGAAGTTCACAGCATGTTTATCTGTGTTCTCACTTTTGAAAATGTATTAATGCTGTATCATGAGTAGCCTGCACAGTAGTTTGATGTCAGTGATGAAGTGAGGAACAGGTCAGATTTGAATATTCATCATATGGTTTAAATATATACTGATTGCGTGCAGACTAGCTGACCACTATATTTTGGTATATAAATGAGAAAATTTTGACCACGCATTGGACAGCTTTGTTCGCACACTGATGAATATTCATAAAGCAGGACAGTACTAATTATCTTTCACTTTGATAGATACCACCATGACAATCAGGGGATTTTGACACCACCCCGGTGTCATCCATAAATAGCCTGTTATTGTGAACTGTCATTGTAACATCAGGTAAACTTCCTGGTTCCATTATCACTGCTCAGTCACAGTTGAGTGAACATCTGTGTGCAACTCTTTGGCTTTGGTCATTGCAGGCGCATGGTTGAAAGAGTTGGGGGTTGGGTGTTGTCAGTCTCATCTGACTTTACACTTTGCATTCCTGGTCTTTCTTGCTGTTCATTCTTTTCTCAGCTCGCCATTATAGGTGCCAGAAGGTAACATTTGTTTGCCCCCCCCCCCCCCCCCACCCATGACCAGTACCCATTCACTCTTTTTTTTTTGGGGGGGGGGGGGCACAGGAACCCAGAAGTTTGCAGTCACAAGTCCAACACACAAATCATTACAGGACCATGCTCCATATATGGACAGCCATGTGTTACTGGTGCTCAGAGTGAAAACCTCTTCTGTTATTTTTGAGGCTTTATTCAGTCAGTTGTATGTAGTGTGTAGCCACATTATGGTCACACCTCGCCTTAGCAAAGAATATGTGAAGTTTAATGCCCACCCATCAGTTATTAAATTTGATGCCAGTTTTTGGGGGAAGGAACAAGTAAAATATGGCAGGTATTTTGGAAAAGAGACCTACACAGAAACAACATAGTTTTGAAGTTCGTACATGTAACAAAAAGTTTTGATCATTAGACTAGTTTGTAGTATGCATCTCTTTGGGAACAGTGAATGAAACATGCAAGACTTCTGTAAGTAATTGTTAAAAGAGCTCCTTGGGAATGGTATAATTATGTGTACAAAGCTGGAAATAACAGCTGTCAGGCAATTTCAAGCTTGTCTTGTTAAAATATTCTAAAGACTTACCTTTTCACCTTTTGATTGTTATTAAGTCACATTATTATTTGATTGACAGATGCTCCATGGTGCGGTCACTGCAAAGCTTTGGCTCCAGAGTATGCAAAAGCTGCCCAGAAACTGGCTGATGAGAAATCTGACATAAAGCTTGGCAAGGTTGATGCTACTGTTGAGACAGAGCTGGCTGAAAAATATGAAGTCCGCGGCTATCCTACAATCAAGTTCTTCAAGGAGGGCAAAGTTGTCGAGTATTCAGGTTAATATTTTTGTATCTTCATGATTGATTTTCAAATCATATGTAAAGCTACATACTCTGCATTTTATTTATGAATAAATTAGTGTTAGGCTTTTTGTTCACAAGGGTTTCAGATTTGTGGGATTCAGGAAAGCAAACAATAACAATAAAAGCCTTTGTGAATGTGACTCCCCATCTCCACAGGTGAACATTCATTTATTATGAAGCTTCACTGGTATATCATGTACATTATCCAAGTACATAAAGTTGGAAGCCAAAGATGGATATAAAATATAACAGACCTTTTTTGTTATCTGTAAATCTAAGGTTGATATTGTAAATAATAATTTTCTTTTATACCACCTGTGTTTAATGACCAGGATTTCCATCATTCTCTGCTCCCTTATGGACTTTGCAGACTGTTGAAAATGTTTCCACACATAGGATTATTTATATAATAGTGGATTCATATACTGTTGTCTCTGGTGAGATCACAAAAATGGAACTTGCAAAACACCAAAAATAAAAATCACAAAAATGTAACCCAGCAAATATAGTCATCCACAGTATACTCGGTGATTGGCTTTGTCTGATGCTTTAAACAAGTTTTCATGTTTTTACAGATGCCAAAAATATAAAAATATAAAGTTTGTCTGTGCACACTTCTGTTTGCATTGGTTGGTTAAGGATCAGTAGGCCTTATACTTGCTGACTAAATATTTATAAAAATATATTATTTCACTGTAAACTCTAAACAAAGTGCAATTTCTTGGTTAGGGCAGCACGCATTGTGCTACCAACAGATAGTAATAATATTTGGTCATAATTACCCTATGTTTGATGATGATGTTGCTGTGACTGCTCATACATGGCCTTAAGAACCAAGACCAGAGGACTAATTTTAATATTATACATAGGAATATTCATGTATTACAGGAGGTCGTCAGGCTGCTGTTATTTTCATATTATACATAGGAACATTCATGTAATACAGGAGGTCGTCAGGCTGCTGATATTGTTACCTGGCTCAGCAAGAAGACTGGCCCACCTGCTGTGAATGTAGACTCTGTTGATGATGCCAAGAAGATGATCGAGAAGGATGACGTTGTCGTTGTTGGCTTCTTCTCCGTAAGTTTAGCACTCGGTTGTGATAAATATTTTGATCAAAAAGTGACACATTTGGTAAATATATTGTTGAATGTGATAAATAAGCTTACAGGAGGGTGTGGAGATCTTTAATTAACAATACCTGATGAAATGTGATGATATTGGATATTGACTGTACGAAATTGATTTATACATCATGTTCAATGAATGAAAGAAATAAAGATGCAAGTAATTGAATCAATTATAGGGGGAAGGGTGGGGGGGGGGGGGGACTACCAGTCATTATTATAATCAGTAAATTGGCACACCACTAATGGGTAGGGCCTGTTGTAGTTAAAAACCAATAATATAATGATAAAAAAGTACAACCAAAGTTATTAAATCTGTGTTAGGTAGATGCAGCTAAAAAAAGGTGGGCAAAACCACTTAATAGCTCTGTTAAAAAAGTAAACATCAAACTTGAATCATACATTTTATAAACAATGGTTAAAATTTAATTTCAGGATTTGGACTCTGATTCTGCCAAGGCTTTTATTGCTGCTGCTGATGAGAAAGACGACATTCCATTCGGCATCACCTCCAGCAAAGAAGTGTTCAGCGAATACAAAGTGGAGAAGGATGGTATTGTCCTCTTCAAGAAGGTATGGAAACAGGGATTGGATGTATCCAAAGGTTTACTGTTTTGTCAGTGTCAAATTTGTCAGTGTTGTGTAAATATGATTTAATCTATATCAGATATGATTTAATCTAAATCAGACATTAATCTAATTCAGGTATTAATCTAAATCAAATTATTTAATCTAATTCTCCCTTTGCATTATACTTGAAGCGTTCCTGTAGGGATTTAGTTTTTACCTCTGTAATGCAATATGTATGAACAAATTGTTTCATATTATATGCATGAATGATTGGTTGTATCTTTACATAATGAAGGTAAATATTTTTCTGCTTTGACTGAGACATTTTAATGTTACAGGTTCAATTCAGTGATACCCTAATTCAAATGAAACTGTCCCATCTCATGTAATGAGACTAATCAGAAATTTGCAATACATGTTTTAAGTTCGTAAATATTTGGATATTGAAAATTGTATGATATTCCATCCACAAATCATACATTTGACACTAATAATAATATTTTGAATGTTCCAGTTTGATGAAGGCAGGAACGACTATGATGGAGAATTTGCTGCTGATAAAATCAAGGCTTTTGTCACAGCCAACGAGCTTCCCCGTGTCATTGAGTTTACTCAGGATGTAAGTATTTTCTTGTTGGAAGCTCATATTTGCGGAAGTAGGATGAATGGCCTTAAAGTTGAAACCATGAATATTCATAGGGTCAAAACTATATATATTCATTTCATTACTCTCAATTTTGGACACACCATAGCTGTTTTTGACACAGGAACTGTTAATTATCATGGTAGAAGCAGTGCATGCTGTTCTGTTTTTGGGTTCTCTAGTAACCAATTCAAAAGGTTACATTGAATATCTGCTCCAACTGACTCTTGATTTTGTTTTTCATTGTTGCATACTTGGCAAAAGTAATAATTTTGACTAGGATCCCTCTAAACTTGGTACCAATTTCGTCACCCAAGAATTACAAAAGATTCTGAAATCATAATCTCTATTGAAAACTGTTCTTCTTTTTTTACTTCTCTCCTTAGCTTTAAATGGAAACTTGTAAGGTATTTTGTATATTGATTAACAGCTAAATTTTTAATAAACAAGGATTAAGATTGCCAAACCTCTCACAGTATAACCTTGTGTCCATCTATCTCACTGCAAGCAAATGTCTTAATTGTGTGGAAGTATTAAGCTATTGGATCATGCCTGATTTAATTATAATTAATTAAATCCACCATTGAACTCCAATTCCCTGTTCTTTTCCTTGACCTCAACAGGATGGGGCAACCATTTTATTTAAACTTTTACATTATACACTACATTGCAGCGTTCTAGTCGTTTGGTAAGTGAGTAGATAGTATTCGAACTTTGCTGCCATATTTCTGCACTTTTACATTCATGTTGTGACTTCATTCTATTATTAATCTACATTTGACATTTGAATATCTTCAGTATATTTTAGGTTTTATGGTTTTATTGTAAGATCTTCAACTTAGACTTTTCATCATTTTCATTGGAGGCTTATTTGTTGTTCAATTTCAGTAGTTCATCACATGATATAGCATTTGGTTGTGGTTGTTTTCAAAATATATAATCTGAAATCAGGATAATGAATATTAAAACCTTGTATGTTTAAAGAATGAACTTAACATTGTTACTTTTATGTCCCCCCCCCCCCCCCCCCAGATGAGACACATTGTTATCTTAAAAATTGCATTCTAATGTTGACAAGAAAACAAAATGGAGCACTACTGGAAACACTTAGTATTGTTTCCTCAATATATACAGGAAGCAATATCTACCTGCCATGAAAGGTGGTGGTCATGGACTTGTTGAAACATGTTTTCATCTGTAACACTTCCCATAGATGTTCATCTCGATGTCAGCAACAGCGAAAGATGATTTTGAGGGTTATAAATTATAGGGAACAAAAGTCTGTAGATTTGGATGTGTTGGCAGTGAATGCAGTTGTGCAAACCTGTGAAATTCTGAAGTTGTCCAAATAATTTTGGTTGGCATTATTGAGTTGCAGTCCTATCTAGGCTTCAACACATAGAATGCATCTTCATAATCTAAAAAATGTTCCAAGTCCCTTTACTTATATCACAGATAATGCACAACCATATCTAGTGCAAACAGAACTTTTCTTCTTAAAATTAGGCAGAATAACCAGCTGTTTTTCGAGGCTTAATGTAAAACTTTTGTCAGTTTTGGTCCATAGGATAACAAATTAGTTTTCGTAGTCACAAGGGTGGAATCATTTTGTAACTATGACCATTATAGTACAAGGTATAAATTTTGTGGGCTATCTTAATCAGTGTTTGATTTTGTGAAGGTACAGAAAATATAGGAGATAAAGCTGCAGATTTAAGTGGCTGAATACTTGACATAATCAGTTTAGCCATTGTTTCTCTAACATGGGATATAATGTCAAATGTAATATTGTAATTAAAAAAAAAAAAACAGAGCTGTAATTTTAACAGAACTTTTGACTTTTTTTCGTAGAATGCTGCCAAGATCTTCGGTGGTGAGGTCAAGAACCATGTCCTCCTGTTCATCTCAAAGAAATCTGACGAGTTCAAAGGTCACCATGAAAACTTCGACAAAGTTGCTGGAAACTTCAAGGGCAAGGTAATGCTGCTACTAATGCGACCAGATAAAATCTTTTTACATGATAGGTGGTCAAGTATGTTATATAGTTAATGCCTTGTTATCAAATTTATAGCAATGTTAATGGTTAAAAGATAAAAACATTAGGCTCCACCACTCTAGTAACTGTCAGTTTTACTCTTAAGAATGGGTAGATTTGCGATTGATCGATTTTAAATTTAATTTTGATGACAACTTGGCCAGCCCATCATTAGTGAAAGTTTATATCTGTGGACAACTTAAATACTTTGGAATGCATGTTTTGAATTCTAGATAATATCACCAAACTTAAGTGTATTTCTGCAGTAATTTCTTTATTTTGAAGTAAATGCATCAGAGTAACACAATTTTTAAATCAGCAGTAATACTTTAGAATGCTCAAGAACTTGTGCACATATATCTTGACCAGATATGGAAGAGAGGAAGTTTTTTGTCCATTTAACAGTTAGAAATGCCAGTGTTGGGAGATGGCCAGCTTATGTAGTAATATTGCACTGAATAATATTTGTTATTAGTCTTTATTTTATTTCTGCATGTTTACCATGATTTTGCAAACACAGAATTTGTTAGCTTCATTTAAGATTGTCATATTAGTTTACTAATAGCCAAAACTCCTGTCTTTACAGTCTCTGTTTATCTACATTGACATTGATGATGATGATAACGCCCGTATCTTGGAGTTCTTTGGTCTTAAAGCGGAGGACTGCCCCTCTATCCGCTTCATCAGCCTCGGAGAAGACATGGTCAAATACAAGCCAGAATCTGACAGCTTGGCCGCCGATGATGTGCAGAAATTTGTTCAGGATACCCTTGATGGCAAGACTAAGGTAAGAGATGGTTGTAAGCCTAAATAGTGATAGTCCTGATAATACTAAACTATTTACCAAAGTCTGGAAGCAGTATGTTTCAGTGTCCGCATGGTGGCCTAAATCGGTTTATTAAAGGGGCCTTGTCCCATATAAAGCATGTTGAATTAACATAAGAAATAGCTTCTTCTGTTTAAAGTAAATCTGTACCTGCCAAAATATTGCTTTGAAACCGTTTGCTTACTGTTGTAAACGACCGTTAAAAACAAGTGGACTGGGCATCTAATGACTGGTAACTAATATTTTATTACTATTTTTTTTGTAGCCCCATCTGATGTCTGAGGATGTTCCAGAGGATTGGGATGCCAAGCCAGTCAAGACCCTCGTCGGCAAAAATTTTGAGGAGGTTGCCAAGGATAAATCAAAGGCTGTTTTTGTTGAATTCTGTAAGTTATCAATTGTCATATTTTATTCATGAAATTTATTGCTTAAGTTTATATAAAGTGTCAGGGGGCAAATCTTTGAGAACAAAAAATTGTTGCATAGAAATGGATTTTGTCTTTACACCATTCCATTCGTTCACTATACATTCGACTGTATTATCACTTCACTCTCAGGGAGATATGGATCTGCAGTTTGTTATTGGGCCTGAAGTTAAAGAAACATCAACAGAATAATATGATGCTGCATATATTATATTTTAAAAAAATTAACCTTAAACATTATCAGGTTGTAGGATGTGGGATCTATATCAGAGTCTTCACTTAACGGGACATTTCATGTAGATGATAAAAGACAAATTCACACATTTCAGTAAAATTTTTAATGTTCATCTTTATTTTACTCACAGATGCCCCATGGTGCGGACATTGCAAGCAGCTTGCACCAATCTGGGATGAACTGGGTGAAAAATTCAAAGATAATGAAGAAATAGTTATTGCTAAGATGGATTCTACAGCTAACGAGCTAGAAGATGTTAAAGTACATAGCTTCCCAACAATTAAATATTTCCCCAAGGACAGTGATGAGGTAAGTAGGAGGCTTAGACCAATACTGTTTTTGCAACTCAGTCATCAGTAAAATCTTGCTTTCTCCACCAAATGTTTAAGCATATTGATCACATGACTGGCATGTGATTAAAACTTGCAGGTGGCACCACCTAAGTTATATGCCTTCTTATATGTTTCAATTCTTGGGTGTACTACTTAATAATTGTTAATCAAATGCATGTAATGATTCCTTCAGTTAAATTCAGTCAAAATGTTTGAACCAAACAATTTAATCAGTGTATCCCAAAATAATTTTTACATTATCCCATGATACTAAAACACCCCATTTTTGATCATATTTGTTTAAGATGTGAAAATCTGGTACAGTAGAACCCGGCCTTGCGACCACCCTGCAATTACTACCACCCCCACAAATACGACCCAATCTTCATGTTCCTGAATACATGATCCAGGTAACATAGTTTCACAAATACGACCACCCCCAAATTAAGACCATTTTGGTCAGTCCCCTAAGTGGTCGTAATTGTGGGGTTCCACTGTACTTAAGTTTGTACTCACAGACTATGAGTAGGTAATATATTTTTGTCCTTTGTCCTGTTAAATGTAATATATTTTTGTCAAATGTAAATGCCTCGCTTTTTCCATGGGAAGCATTAATAAAGTTTATATTATATCTCATTCTTTGTCCTCCAACAGGTGATTGATTACTCCGGTGAGAGGACGTTAGAAGGATTCACCAAGTTCTTGGAAAGTGGCGGCAAAGACCAGGCCGCTGGTGGTGAGGAGGAGGAGGAGGAAGAGGTAAGGGATCAGGCTGTATTTATTTTTCCTGTATGAGAAAATGGGATTTTCCCATTGTTAGAGGCAAAATATTACAAATGATCCCTTTGGTTTCAGGCAAAGTTTATCTATGGAATTTTAATTAAATAGAAGTGAAGGGTTTATGCTAATTCTCATGGCTCTATCAGTAGGTAATTAAATCTGCAGGAGAGAAAATTATAATTAGATCCCTTTTGAAATCAGGAGTTCATGGTATAATATACTTGCTTTAATCAACAGTACCATCATGGTTGGCTGTCCCGGGAAAAGCCACTTCATAGAAGGGCGGTAAAGGATAAAGTGCATGCTTCAATATATATGCCCTGAAATATTTTTGATAAGGGGGCTCACTTGTTCCAGGTTCATTATTTATAATATTAAGTTATAGAATAAATAAAATATGGTAATAAATTGAGATTTTTCTGTAAATTTAAAAATTTGATTTCTGTTTCAGGAACCCGAGGAGCCAGAGGGTGAGGAAGATTCTCCGAAGAAAGACGAGTTGTAAACCACCGCCATCTCAATTGAACCACCTGCCAAAATATCCTTATGGAAAATGGCATACTCTTGTTTTTTAGTTTAAAATTAAGTGTTCCCTAAGGAGACTTTCAAAGCATCACAGAAAAACCCACTGGGGTTTATGATGCTTCATAGAGAATCGGCCTAATATCATAATTGATGGTACAAGCGTGTTGTATATAAATTTATAATCAAGGGTCCCAGTTCTCTAAAATCTGATGGCCAAGATGACCCTGCTTAAGACCCTGGTGCTTGCTCGTCTCATAAGATTTCATTATAAGACTTCATAGATATATCATATGTCAAAAGTTGAATGATCTTCCTTTACCAGTTTTTGTTAAGACTTGGCTGTTGGATTTTAGAGATTTGTTTGTTGTGACATAATCAGTTCCTGTGATGTATAATATGTGAAGCCAATTGTGTGCTTTTAGGGGACAAATGAAGTATCAAGTCTTTATGAAGGGGGTATTATTATGACTTTGTTGTTGATAGTATGTTGCTCATTTTCAAGCCAGCTTTCATTTGGTAGTATAATAAGTCCTATTTTTAAGAACCTTTGTCGTATAATGGATAAGAATCCCAGCTGTCAAGTTTAAGATTGCTCAACAATACACTGATCGCATCCTGCTTGCACAGATCCGTATGAGAAAGATCTGCATTCCATGGCAATTAGTCTTGTAAGCCGGCGTGACAGAATGGATGAATGAATGTCAAAGTTTCTTTCTTTGAGAAAGACAATAAAACTTTTAATATACATTTTGTTATGTTGTCATTTTAACTTTTGAATTTTTTCAGTCAATCAGTTCTTCAGTATATTTTCATATACATCAATTTATAACTAAAGATTTTTGCACAAGCTGAGCTCATTTCCTGGAAAAACTTATTTTTTTGACTATTGGTGGAAAAAAATGGGTTTTAGTAAAAGTGACTCAAGGTTGTATGGCTTAAGAACCTTCAGTCGCTTCTTTACGCACAATAACTGAACTTGGAAGTGGGCCACTGAATCCACCCCCCCCCCCCTCCCCAGCATGTAACCAGAAATTCCCATTGCCCCTAAATTACTTAAAAATTCATTCCTGATAGTCAAATTTTGAAGAAGGGTGAAAAATGTATTAATAATTCTAGTAATTTCTTCTGCAGTCCATGTCATTTGACCAATGCCACTGGGATGCCTGCTCTCCATACAAGTCTGTTTTAACCCAGTCTTAGGTGGTGCCGGGGTCACCCCTTCAGTAAACACAACCAGTAAAATAAATTTTCTGACATGCTGGTTGGTAAGGTAGCTGCACAGACCTATACAAAAGCTAAACAAGCCTGGTTCTACATAATCTGGATGTGCACAAATACTTGGCCATTCCCTATCAAAGTTTTGTAGAAATCTATTAACCAGTTCCATAATCATATTCAGACAACCCAAAAACTGGTACTGGCATTATTGGTTTCACAGCTTTTAATTTTACTTTTTGTCAAGCAATCTAGCTCTATACCATACTGATAACCCCCCCCCCCCCCCAAAAAAAAAAAAAGTAGGAACCCATGGGTCTCCATGATTAGCTGAATTTGTCTATAAGGATATTTTTGTGCTTTTCCAAAATGTGAGTTGTGTGACCATGACCTTGTGACCAAAAAATATGAACTTCCTATCCTTGAACTTGCAGCAATTCCATATCATCTTCAACATCTTCAATAATTTGAAAAAAAAAGTGGGTCCAGTAATATTGAAGTTTGGTTTAAAATGCATCCACCATCTTTTTAAAAAAAATGGGACCTTGACCCTTGACCCCAAAATAAAAAAGAACCTAAGTTTGAAACCAGTATGTCAAACCAAACAAGTTATCTTCTGGAAACTAATCTGTGGACAGATGGCCCCTGGGACCTTTTACCTTGTGACCTCAAATTCAATTACCAGTAGGCTCTTCTCCTATTAGCAGGTCAGCTATATAAGCAAGATGGAAGGTTTGGATGAAAAATTTGGCTTAAAATGCATCAACAACCTTTATAAATAAGTGGGTCCTGTGACTTTAACCTGATGACCCCTAAATTATTAGGGTTCTTGCTTTTGTGGTGGACCATACATAAGTCAAAGTATGAAATCCATATGGCAATCCGAAGAGGAGGCACCATCTGGAAACAAATTTGTGGATGGACAGACGGACCAACAGACTAACATATGGAGGAATAGGGTGATTACTTATAATCTGGCATTCACTTGTGATCAATTAATACACCAGATTTTGGGACACTAGATGAAACCACAGCTGAGATATTGACATGATTGCTGTCATTTTATAGTCTAAACAAGGGACCCATGGGTCACAGTGCTCAGCTGAAGTTTGAAATTTTTGCAAATGCAAAATATTTAATTGTGATGTTTTTCATATATATTAGCATATGAGAAGCTAAGAGCCACAAGATTCCTTGAATCACTATTAAAAGTTTTGCACACGGGTTTTCAGTGCATGTTTTATTTTATTCACTGAAATAAAAGATTCAGTAAATCTGATGAAATAAAAACATCTTTTCAAATAAAGCATACACACTGTTAGTTGAATGAGGGACAAACAATATCTTTGTGATAATTACTATCTCAGCTTTATTACTGGAATTAATAGTCAATTTTGCACCTGGTGAAGTTTTTACTCTTCTGAAGTTAGGAATTACTTTTCTGATGAACATCCACACTTTAATAGCAATACACCACTTTGTGGACACAATTAAATGTGCACCTTAATCATTGTAACCCTGGTGGTACAATACAAAATCTAAAATATAGCAAAGCCTAGAATAAGACTGAATCTAATACAGAAAATTATAACATTCATCTAGTTTATGCACCATTGGGGGGGGGGGGGGGGAGGGGAGGGGATGGTGGGTGCAGGGCAGAAGGGAAGCCTGCTAGTAGTGGCCAAGCTGAGCCAAGGCAAGCTGCCTGGAGGGGGTTACGTAACACAAGTGAAGGCTGTACTACAAGGTTGGCTAGATGTAAACAACACTTGAAATGGTGTATGAAAACTTTAATAAAAACTAGTCTATTCAATCAATTCCTTTGAAATTTCAGATTTTAAAAGATTAAATCCTAATGTATATATGCTGTGAATATTAAATCAACAGTGCTTACAGGGAAAAAACGTGCCGTTGCCAAAGTTGGACAAAATTTAAGGTATTGATTTTTTATTTATGCTAATAACTTGAAAAATTTGCAAAATTCAGATCTAATATTGGGTGAACTATTGAATCTCTATTAAAGTTATATCCCTGAGAAAAAGTCTCCAGCTTCAGCAATTCTCATGTTAAGTGAGTAAATATATTTCCTGATTTTTTAGCGAACCTGTGAGCTTATGCGATGGTGCGGCGGCGTCTGTCGTTGTCTGTATGTTAACCATAGCTATCTCAAAACATCAGGAGCTAACATCACCAAACTTTTTGCAAATAATCAGTCATCCGATAGACTCTATCTGATTTTAAAAAATTTTTTTCTAACTGCATTTTCTTAGATTTTATAGGAAAAAAGCTTTAAAAATCTTCTCCGAAACTGTCCAGCCAAATTGTCCAATATTTCACAGAAATGATCCCTGGAACAATCTCTCTCAAGTTTGTTCGAATGGTTCGAGTTCGGAGATTTTTGGCTGAGTTACAGGAGGTTGAACTTTGTCTTCTGTTCAAAAAAGCATATTAAAATTTCAATCTCAGAAACGGCTGGAGCTATCATCACCAAATTTTATGCCAATGTTAGTCACATAGGTCATATCTGAAATTGAGGTATTGGTGGTGCCACCTGCATCGGCCTTTTTTGTACGAGGGTCATCAGTGCCTGTATCATACTGAGGACTACATAAAACTTCTTCTCTAAAACCATATGGCCAAAATGTTTAATATCACACAGAAATGATCATAGGGTAGTGCTTTCTGAAGTTTGTTCAAATGGACTCTGTTCAGTGAATTTTGGCTAAGTTATGGGAAGCTGAATTTAGTCATATGCCATAACAGCCAATTTTAGCTCAGTGGCTACATAGGTCTTCTTCTCAAAAACCACTGGGCAAAATTCTTAATTCTCACACATTTATTATCCTCAAATGTTGATAATTCAAGTTTGTTCAAATGGTTTTGGTTTGGTGCTTTCTGGCTGAGTAGCCAGTTTGCTGCATCTTCCTATGTGTTATAAACCTGCGAAACGTTTTTTGACCGATGCCACTGAAGCCAGTTTGTTAAATAATTTACATGAATAATCCCTACAATAATTCTAATAATAAGTGTCATTAATGGTTCCACATGAATGATTTTTGGCTGAATTATGGAGCTTGAATTGAGTCATTTTACCATATATGTTAGCTGTGTAATGCTGTTACATCTAGCCTGGCACCAGTTTATCAGCATCTATTACATCATGCCACTAGACATTCAGATTTTAAGTTGTCTTTCGTTAATATTGACAAGAAAGATTTTTTAAAAGCTTTTAAAAAAAATTAGATTATGATTTAAGTTATTTATCATACCAGGCAATGTTAAAATCACGGATAATCAGGTCTCTGTTTGTATATAAACATGGATTATAAATTACTGGAATCAGTATGCATCTGTAATAATTTTACATATATTCCTGATTTCTTTTTTATAATAAGTCAGCTGGAAAGCATTTTGTATTGGGAAAATTAATTTCAAAGTTATTTCAAGTAGGGACCACTTTCGTGTACAGATGGCAGCACTTGGTTTACCATTGGCAGATTGCCAGTGCCTTGATGTTGGCCATTAGCCAAGATGATGTCAGCTCTATAAGTAGTGTTGGCACAGTGCCAGGATTGGAAGAAGTGCAGCCAGGTATAGGTCAAGAGTTCACTCAGTGCAGTAGCTGCATTCTATTTATAGCTTTGGCAGACTGCTCACTATATCAGCTTTGGCACCAAAGTTCAGTCTGGATCTATTTATAGCTTTGGCAGACTGCTAACTGTCAGATTATGCAACAGGTCAAGAGTTCACTCGGTGCAGCCAGGTACAGGTCAAAACTTCACTCAGTCTAGCCAGGTGCAGGTCAAGAGTTCACTCAGTGCAGTAGCTGCATTCTATTTATAGCTTTTGCCAAAGTTCACTTGGGGGGGCAACTGCCTTACTCACCTAAGCATTGTCAGCCCAGTGCATCAAACTCTGGGGAAGTTTGATGTATTGGCCTGATATTTAGACCTGTCTATGCGTCTTTGATGGTATTCTCATTAACAAGACAGAAGGTGCCACCTACACTGACTTTTGCAGTGTATGTGCCTGTTTATTTCTACAGAGGAGGTTGATACATCAGCCTAAAATTGGGCATGTTTATACATATTGGGTAGCTTTATAGTGTACATGAATGGTGGCGCTACCTACATGATTTTTGCACAGTGCATATTTCACAGGAGGGGTTTGATATATCAGTCTAACATTGGGCATATGTATATATCTCTTCATTGTATGCAAGACTGGTGGTGCCAGCTACAATCATTGTATTCGCCAAAACAGAGTTTTCAGTCAGACGCCGCCGCCGCAAATGCCGCATAGGTTTCCGGAGAACTCCTCCATGACCACTGGGCAGAATTTTTTTAAATTTGGAATTATGATCTGGTCACATGTGAACTGATGCGCCCTCATTTTAGGTTGACCTCTAACCTTTCCTCTCTGCCAAGCGTCCATTTTTGCATCTGTTTCCACACATAAACCCACATATCTTGGGAACCGTTTGACCGATCAGGCTAAAAATTTTGCACAAATGTAGCCCTTGGACAACTTTATAACATACACAAAAATGGTGGCGCCACCTGTAACCAGTTTTGCACAGCGTCCATCTGTTCATCTGCCTTGGGATAAAATCACTCATATCTCAGCAGTGGTTTGACTTATCCACCTGAAATTTTGCAGGTTTATACATCCTTGACAGCTTTACTTGATTTTATGAAAAGTGGCGCCACCTACATTCACATTTACGCTGCAGACACCCAAGCTCATACCTCGGGAACCATTTGACTGATTAGCGAAAATTTTGCATGTTTATAGATCTCACATAGCTCTTTATCATACGCAAAACTGGTGGGGCCACTTGCAACCATTCTCGCACAGCGTCCGTCTGTTTATTTGCCGTGTGATAAAATCACTCATATCTCTGCAGTGGTTTGACATATCTGCCTAAAATGTTGCAGGTTTATACATATTGGATAGCTTTCTGGATTTTGTGGCAGGTGGCGCCACCTACATTTATGTATACGCTGCAGACATTCAGGCTTATATCTCAGGACTGGTTTGATATATCCCCCTGAAATTTTGCATGTGTATAGATCTCACATAGCTCTTAATCATATTCAAAATTGGTGACACCACCTGCCACCATTTTTGCAAAGCAGCCATCTGTTTGTCTCTACCGTGGGCTAAAATCACTCATATCTCAGTAGTGGATTGACTTATCTGCCTAAAATTTTGCATGTTTATACATCTTGAATAGCTTTCTCGATTTTGTGGCAGGTGGTGCTACCTACATTTATGTATACACTGCAGACATTCAGGCTTATATTTCAGGACTGGTTTGATATATCTCCCTGAAATTTTACATTTGTATAGATCTCATATAGCTCTTAATCATAGACAAAATTGATGGCGCCACCTGCCACCATTTTTGCACAGCATCCTTCTGTTTGTCTGCTGTGGGATAAAATCACTCATATATAAGTCGTGGTTTGACTTATCTGCCTAAAATTTTGCATATGTATACAACTTGGACAGCTTTCTGGACTTTGTGGTAGGTGGCGCAGCCAACATACAAATTTCGGCTGCAGACATCCAGGCTACATACCTCACTCTATTTCCTCTTTCCACTCAATCCATGCCTCACTTCACCCTTCCCACTCTGATTTTGGCGGATACATGTAGTCGCTTGTTGACTACCCGTATTCTAGTTTTTGTGTTGTGTGCACCCATGCCAGAATTTAAGCAATGATGTTTGTTTAATTGTTTCTTGTTCTAAGTGTTTAATACTTGCATTGTTCATATACATGTTACACATGTTCTTGAAAAGTAATGGTCCAGCATTGAAGCATTATACCTGGTGTAATCTCACTGCACAGGTTCGCATTAGGCCTGTAGGCCTTGTTTAAATTTGCATTATATTTGGGCCCATTTCTTCTTCAAAACAATATGCAACACCGACCTAATTTTTGGTATGTCTATAGAAAATGTATGGAAGAATATGTATACTAAATATGATCAGTGGTTTTGATATTATTCAGCCTTGAAGTGTAACAATGGCATTTTTTTTATGGAAAACAAAGGTTTTTCCTTAATATCTCAAAGGAACGAAGTCTTAGTGACCAAATTTTCGGTATGGAAGGGGAATTTGGGGACATCTAACTGTATGCAAAATTTTTTATTCGTAGGTCCAATGGTTTCAAAACATGCCCCGTAATGGATGTCCTGACGGAAGGAAGACGAACAAAGGACCATGTCTATAGCTCCAATGACTTATAGTCAGCTGAGCTAAAAATAGAAAAAAAACCTGTAAAAATGAGAAAAAATACAGGTGGCAGCACTAGTTTTCAGGAACTAACAAAACCAGACATGGTTAATATTCAAGGGAAGATTCATGACAATCCATGCGTTATTTATCAGGATACTTGAGCTTTTGTATCAAAATTTTAATTATTCTGGGATTCACTTACAAGCCCAAAAGCTTGGAGGAAATAGGCTGCAGTGACCTTATTTCAAGATTCAAAGGAGATTTTATATTGACTCAGAAGCTTCTATGTTGAGTGGTTATGATTTGTGCTTAGCTAAGGGACAGACAGAGCACCGTATCTATACCTCAGTTGACTTTCGGTCAGCTGAGCTAAAAAAGTGGCTTAGTACTTTTTCATACCAAGAGGTGGCACCACTTTCTTTGGTTTTCAAATGTGCATTCAGAACGTACATAAGATACATTAATATTTATTTTAAAGGGTATTTCATTCAGTCTTAACATAGTAATTTTCACACGTGGTTAAGTCTGTTGTGGCAATGTAGACAAAATATATTTGATGACAGACTTGCATACGCAATTCCAGTTCCTAATAAACAGCATGTGACCCACATCATTTTTTGTTCTGTAATATGCCTGTTACCTGTCCCACATACATATGTTCTCAACTGGCAGAACTCTGGATTTCTTGTAAGTAGCAATAATGTGGTGTTCATGAACATACAATGGATAACTGTGGAGTATCGCTATTGACATATGATGAATACAGACTCCAGAAGTTGTGCTTATTTCAGGGTCTACTGGTGGTAGAAGTAAACTTCATATTTTCTAAAAAATAATTAATTAAAAAGAAATAAAATAAAATGAAAAAAAAAATTCATCCTTTCTGACAGCTTTGTACAATCTTGTAAGGTTCAAGTAGATCACAAGTACCATATTATATTAAACTAGAAAATTACACTTTGAGACTGCAGAATTCTGCCAAGGCAGCTAATTACACCTATATGGCACTGTCAGAAATTTTCCTTAAAATAATTCTTAGATCTAGATGTTGATTCGGATCACCCCTAAAATTTAATCATTTGTTACTTTTATCATTCCCGAGCTATCAAGAAAATTTCCTCAAATTTGTTAATAACTTTTTGAGTAATGTTGCAGATTGTCACTTGTGCATACACTAAGTTAATATGATAATATGTTAACAATTTGGATATTTCTAGTTTGACCCATCTTGTGCACAATGTAACACCATATTTCACAGTATAAATATGAATTTAAAATCATTTCTATGTTAATTTGCTCATAGATATTAACAGAATTCAGAATCTTATGTGTTTGGAGTCCACCAACTTGACATCTGTGTAAATGTATTTAATATTATAAGCATAGGCACCACCTCGTACATTATGATACAGAACAAGTCAAACACATCACAGTGGAATAATGTCATGTGTTTTCGGTTTGGTCAAAAGTTCACACATTACCAATTATATGCATGTTATATTTCACAACATGAACAACACCACCATTCGTTCTGGGTAACAATGGAACCTTTCCTAGTGGGCACCCCCATAAAGTGACCAGCTCTATATAGTGGACAAGTTTTTACAGACCTTTTTTTTTCATTATTTGTGTTGCAGTCATGACCCCCTTACAGTTAGGCACTTCTATAAAGTGGACAATTTGGCCCAGTCTCAAGGATGTACACATTATAGAGGTTTCATTGTATATTGTAAGCCTTTGCATATGACAATGTCTGACTAAATGGTAGACTGAGTTTACTTATGTCCATGATGTATGACTAGTAAAGCAATGGATATTTCAGATTTGTGTGAAATGCCATATTGATAGCCGAGTCCATTGTCATGACGACTTGACCACCACAGGGTTGGACATTCTGAAGATACTTGGCAGCATGTTACTCAGAGATGCAAAAGTGTCCTCAGACAGGCCCTGTAAAGAACAACAGCCAAATGTAGTCATGCAGTTGTAATCCTAATACTTCTGTTCAATGCAAACCATAGCACAGTGTTCTCAGACACCCCTGTAAGCTAAATATAGTCATGCAGCTGTGACCCTAATATTTTTGTTCCATGCAAACCATAGCATAGTGTTCTCAGACACCCCTGTAAGCTAAATATAGTCATGCAGCTGTGACCCTAATACTTTTGTTCCATGCCAACCATAGCACAGTGTTCTCATACACCCCTGTAAGCCAAATATAGTCAAGCAGCTGTGACCCTAATACTTTTGTTCCATGCAAACCATAGCACAGTGTTCTCAGACACCCCTGTAAGCCAAATATAGCCATGCAGCTGTGACCCTAATACTTTTGTTCCATGCAAACCATAGCACAGTGTTCTCAGACACCCCTGTAAGCTAAATATAGTCATGCAGCTGTGACCCTAATACTTTTGTTCCATGCAAACCATAGCACAGTGTTCTCAGACACCCCTGTAAGCCAAATATAGTCATGCAGCTGTGACCCTAATACTATTTGTTCCATGCAAACCATAGCACAGTGTTCTCAGACACCCCTGTAAGCTAAATATAGTCATGCAGCTGTGACCCTAATACTTTTGTTCCATGCAAACCATAGCACAGTGTTCTCAGACACCCCTGTAAGCCAAATATAGCCATGCAGCTGTGACCCTAATACTTTTGTTCCATGCAAACCATAGCACAGTGTTCTCAGACACCCCTGTAAGCCAAATATAGTCATGCAGCTGTGACCCTAATACTTTTGTTCCATGCAAACCATAGCACAGTGTTCTCAGACACCCCTGTAAGCTAAATATAGTCACACAGCTGTGACCCTAATACTTTTGTTCCATGCAAACCATAGCACAGTGTTCTCAGCCACCCCTGTAAGCCAAATATAGCCATGCAGCTGTGACCCTAATACTTTTGTTCCATGCAAACCATAGCACAGTGTTCTCAGACACCCCTGTAAGCCAAATATAGTCATGCAGCTGTGACCCTAATACTTTTGTTCCACGCAAACCATAGCACAGTGTTCTCAGACACCCCTGTAAGCCAAATATAGCCATGCAGCTGTGACCCTAATACTTTTGTTCCATGCAAACCATAGCACAGTGTTCTCAGACACCCCTGCAAGCTAAATATAGTCACGCAGCTGTGACCCTAATACTTTTGTTCCATGCAAACCATAGCACAGTGTTCTCAGACACCCCTGTAAGCCAAATATAGTCATGCAGCTGTGACCCTAATACTTTTTGTTCCATGCAAACCATAGCACAGTGTTCTCAGACACCCCTGTAAGCCAAATATAGTCACACAGCTGTGACCCTAATACTTTTGTTCCATGCAAACCATAGCACAGTGTTCTCAGACACCCCTGTAAGCCAAATATAGTCATGCAGCTGTGACCCTAATATTTTTGTTCCATGCAAACCATAGCACAGTGTTCTCAGACACCCCTGTAAGCTAAATATAGTCATGCAGCTGTGACCCTTATACTTTTGTTCCATGCCAACCATAGCACAGTGCTCTCATACACCCCTGTAAGCCAAATATAGTCAAGCAGCTGTGACCCTAATACCTTTGTTCCATGCAAACCATAGCACAGTGTTCTCAGACACCCCTGTAAGCCAAATATAGCCATGCAGCTGTGACCCTAATACTTTTGTTCCATGCAAACCATAGCACAGTGTTCTCAGACACCCCTGTAAGCCAAATATAGTCATGCAGCTGTGACCCTAATACTTTTGTTCCATGCAAACCATAGCACAGTGTTCTCAGACACCCCTGTAAGCTAAATATAGTCACACAGCTGTGACCCTAATACTTTTGTTCCATGCAAACCATAGCACAGTGTTCTCAGCCACCCCTGTAAGCCAAATATAGCCATGCAGCTGTGACCCTAATACTTTTGTTCCATGCAAACCATAGCACAGTGTTCTCAGACACCCCTGTAAGCCAAATATAGTCATGCAGCTGTGACCCTAATACTTTTGTTCCATGCAAACCATAGCACAGTGTTCTCAGACACCCCTGTAAGCCAAATATAGCCATGCAGCTGTGACCCTAATACTTTTGTTCCATGCAAACCATAGCACAGTGTTCTCAGACACCCCTGTAAGCTAAATATAGTCATGCAGCTGTGACCCTAATACTTTTGTTCCATGCAAACCATAGCACAGTGTTCTCAGACACCCCTGTAAGCCAAATATAGTCATGCAGCTGTGACCCTAATATTTTTTGTTCCATACAAACCATAGCACAGTGTTCTCAGACACCCCTGTAAGCCAAATATAGTCACACAGCTGTGACCCTAATACTTTTGTTCCATGCAAACCATAGCACAGTGTTCTCAGACACCCCTGTAAGCCAAATATAGTCATGCAGCTGTGACCCTAATATTTTTGTTCCATGCAAACCATAGCACAGTGTTCTCAGACACCCCTGTAAGCTTAATATAGTCATGCAGCTGTGAACCTAATACTTTTGTTCCATGCTAACCATAGATAAAGAGTCCTCAGACAGGCCCTGCAAAGGAAAGTAATCTATACTTTCTGGAACTTTCTGAAGAACTGTTCCAATGATTTTAAAGAAAGCAAAAACAAGCCCCAAAAAAGAATGAATAGAAGTGTACAGAACATAGGGAACTATTTTTTAAGTGAATTAAGCTATGCATCAAATCATCTAAAAGTGACCTGTTTATCCTTTTAGCAAGTCTGTTCACCAGGGGGCAGCTGCTTACATGTTAATGAAGCAATTGAATGTGAGTCAATATATCATATACATCACATGCAACTGCTGCACAGTGAAAATATACCCAATTGTTAGGCCTCATACTTGTAACCTCTATCTATTGTAATTTTTCCCATTATTTTTTATAAAATACCTTAAAATTGTTTTTTCTTCTGCAGCAGATCAGTATTACAAATAACTGGCAACAAATAGTACTCACAATAACTCTTCCTTGTACAAATATATATATATATATATATATATATATATATATATATATATATTTAACTTTTGTACAAATATATTACTATACCTCCTGTGATAACTTCTGACCCTGCAGTTATTACTGAAATAAAATGTGAATTAAAAATCACAGAAAAAATCATATAACCATGGCTGCAGACAGGGTGCAGTTTCATATATATAATTTATATATACTGTGGACCACACTCACCCTGGGCACCAGGAACTGTATGGTACGCGACTCCTGTCCACCCCACATGGCCAGCTCCATCATAAAGCCTTTGACACACTTGAACACTAGCTCAGCACGCTTCATACACCAACTGATGGTCATTTCCTAAAAAAAAAAATGCTTTACTGTCAGGTCCATCTTAAAGCCTTTGACATACTTGATCAAAGTTCAGCATGATTCATACAATAACTGTTCAAACAAAGCAAAATATTTGATTTTTTTCACAATCTTAAAGCATCTGACACACTTTAACACAAGCTCAGCATGGTTCACACACCAACGTCTGGTCATTTCCTGCAAAGTTAATTCGTTTCATTGTCACTTTGGAAAATTCCCTCTCCATGCTTTGCAATAAGTTATTTTGACAAACTTATTGTACTGGATTTTATGACACAAGAAGAACAGTACCAAGTTTTAAGATTTTTAAAGAGGGTTAAGTGTAAACAATGTGAATTTTATGGTTTAACCTTAAAACTGTCTGTTTAAAGGGCCATAATCAGGAGCAATATTATGCCTATTCTTTCCACTATCAGTTCAGTTTTTCTTTATATAAAAGTTTCCGAGCAAAACCATTACAGCACACAGTCTCAGTCCCTAGTATACAGCTGTTCAACACCTTACATGTGTCTATTTACCATAACAAGGCCAGAGGTCCAATCATGAGCTGCAAAATGCAATGTTTCAGCCAGCAGGAACATGTATTAAAGTTTCTAGGCCAGGAAAGTTAGGGCTTATCCTTAATGACACACATAGTGGCTCTGTGATGCACACTGCTCCACACACTGTGTCTATGTTGACACCTGTGATTGTGTACTGTTTTTAACACTCGTTTCATGGGTAAGCAAACGGTTTCAAGGCAATATTTTGACATGTACATATTTATTTTAAAGGGAAGGAGCTTTTTTTCATGTTAATTGAACTTGCTTTATAGGTTACTGGGCCCCTTTAAGATATGAAAGAATTTTATGAATGATATAATTAAAATATTTAATAATAACAAGTGACCCATGGGTCATGACGCTCAGCTGACTGGGAAGAGATTCCCAAAAGGAAATTTTATCATCAGAATGGTAGTATATACCCATTCAACTGAAGCATCAAACAGATTAACCAACAGGCCAAGATTTAGTCTGTATTTATATATCTCAAAAATAGAGAAAAATGTGTAAACTTTTAAAACTAGAATACAGGTAACTGACAAGTGACTACATGTATCTGCCAAAATCGGATAGTGAGGCATGGATTGAGTGGCAAGGGGAAATAGAGTGAGGTATGTTGCATATTAGCATGGATGTCTGCAGCCTAAATGTGTATGTAGGTTGTGCCACCTACCACAAATCCAGAAAGCTGTCCAAGTTGTATACACCTGCAAAATTTTAGGCAGAAAAGTCAAACCACTACATGTATATGAGCGATTTTTGCCCATGGCAGACAAACAGACAAACACTGTGCAAAAATCTTTGCAGGTAACCCCTCCAGTTTTGTGTATGATAAAGACCTATGTGAGATCTAAACACATGCACAATGTTGGCCCAATCAGTCAAATGGTTCCTGAGATATGAGCTTGAATGTGTCCAGCGTTAACTAGAATGTAGGTGGCGCCACCTGTCATAAAATCAAGAAAGCTGTCCACGATGTATAAACCTGCAAAATTTTAGGCAGTTATGTCGAACCACTACAGAGAAATGAGTAATTTTAGGCCACGGCAGACTAACAGACAGACGCTGTGCAAACATTGTTACAGGTGGCGCCACCATTTTTTGTGTATGTTACAGAGCTATAAAAGGGCTACATTTGTATAAATTTTATTTCCTGATCAGTCAAACGGTTCCCGAGATATAAGCTTGGATGTCATCAGCGTGAACGTGAACGTAGGTGGCGCCACCTGTCATAAAATCAAGAAAGCTATCCTGGATGTATACACATGATGAATTTCAGGTGAATTAGTCAATTCACAGCAGAGATATGAGTGATTTTAACCCAAGGCAGATGAACAGATGGACACTGTGCAAACATGGTTACAGGTGGCGCCACCATTTTTTGTGTATGTTATAAAGCAATCCAAGGGCTACATTTGTATCAATTTTATTTCCTGATCGGTCAAACGGTTCCCGAGATATGAGGGTTTATGAGTGGAAACAGACCCACAAATGGACACTGGATAGAGAGGAAAGGTCAGAGGTCAATGCAAATTGGTTAGGCACCAGTTCACATGTGACCCGATAATAGGTGTAAGTTTGGGAAAAATCGGTCCATTAGTCTCCGAGGAGTCCTATAGCTTGAAGGATATGGGTAACAGAGACCTAATTTCAAGTTTCCACAGGCACCTTTCATGGGCCTCCTTGCATGACAAGAATGAAGATTCTAGGTCCAGTTGTTGCAATTTGTACCCTGTTGACAGATAACCACATCTTTAAAAGTCTCAAAAAAAAAGAAAAAAAATTGTAAAAATTTGAAAAAAAAATAGAGGTTGCACACTCAGTCTGCAGAAACTGATGGAACAGCTCATGATCAATATGTATGCGGAAAATCATGACCATCAGTGTTGTAGTTATTGAAATACTGCAGTTTTTGTATCCAATTTTCCATTATTCTGGGGGGGGGGGGGGGGTATTTTGGACCCATACAGCTTAAAGAATATTGGTAACAGAGACCTAATTTCAAGTTTCCATGGAGACTTTTCATGGGTCTCCCTGTGTGTCAAGAATGAAGATTCTTGGTCCAGTTTTTATGATTTGTGCCCTGTTAACAGATGTTCATATCTTTAAAGGTCTCAAAAATGGAGAAAACAATTCGTGAACATTGAAAAATACAGGTGGCGCCACCAGTCTGCACAAACTGATGAAACATCTCATGATCAATATGTATGTCGAAAATCATGACCATCATTGATGTAGTTAATGAGATATTGAAGTTTTTGTATGAAATTTTTGACTATTCTGGGGGGTAATTTTGGGCCCTATAGCTCGAAGGATATGGGTAACAGAGACCTTATTTCTGGATTCCATGGAGACTTTTCATAGGTCTCTCAGTGTGTCGAAAATGAAGATTCTAGGTCCAGTCGTTACGATTTGTACCCTGTTGACAGATAACTACATCCTCAAAGGTCTCAAAAATAGAGGAAAAAATCGTAAAAAATCAAACAGTACAGGTGGCGCCACCAGTCTGCAGGAACTGATCGAACATCTCATGATCAATATGTATGCCAAAAATGAAGACCATCAGTGATGTAGTTATTGAGATATTGAAGTTTTTGTATGAAATTGTTTACTATTCTGGGGGGTACTTTGGGGCCCCATAGCTCAAAGGATATGGGTAACAGAGACCTAATTTCTGCTTTCCAAGGAGATTTTTCATGGACCTCTCAGTGTGTCAAGAATTAAGATTCTAAGTCCAGTCTTTATGATTTGTGCCTTGTTAACAGATGTTCACATTTTTAAAGGTCTCAAAAATAGAGAAAAAAATTCGTAAAAAATCGAAAAATACAGGTGGCGCCACCAGTCTGCAGGAAGTGATGTAACATCTCATGATCAATATGTATGCCAAAAATCATGACCATCAGTCAAGTAGTTAATGAGATATTGAAGTTTTTGTATGAAATTTTTTACTTTTCTGGGGGGTACTTTGGGGCCACATAGCTCGAAGGATATGGGTAACAGAGACCTAATTTCTAGTTTCCAAGAAGATTTTTTATGGACCTCTCAGAATCCCAAGTTACAAGGTTCTAGGTCCAGCGGTTACGATTTGTGCCTGGTTAATGGACGGACAGACGGACAGACGGACGACGGACAAAGAGTGATCGCTATAGCTCAGATGACTTTCAGTCAGCTGAGCTAAAAACTGAAGTCAAACTGTGGATAATGGATACTTGTGTATAATTTTTATTTTGGAAATCATTATAAGATGAAATAGCAATTTACCTAGATAACGTACATACTTATTGGTGCAATAGTTACTGGTATTATAAAATTAAGTTCTTTGGGAAGGGTACTAGGCATGTCACACTGAGAAATCTCTCTGTACCTTTGTAATGTAAAGATAATTTGCCCAACCACTGCAGAAAAAGCTGTTAATAGACAGATGCATGATGGATAGCCGTGAAAACCTGACTCATTAGGCAATCAGATAATTGGGTTGGTAAGCCTACTCGAGTTGTGATACTAGTAATACAGAGGAATGTATCGCAGTGGTCTTGCATCTGGTTCAATTCATATTGTGGTAAACGGCCCATAATCTCAATCTGGCGCAAGTAATCTGGTCGTAATGCCAGAGGGTCGATATGACACTACATGATGGACAATAGACAGATGCTATCACTAACTAATGAGCAAACAATCATGAAAGGGCATGGTGAAAAAGAAATATTTCAGTGAAAAAGAGGAATAATTTATCAGACAAATAACTAGAAAAGTAGTTATTATGAGCATTTGACATAAACCAGAGAAATTAAAGTTTGGAGGAATTATTTAAAAATGTTACAAACCAACCTCAGACATTTCATGTACCAAGAACAGAGGCAGTGTGATGGTATGAACATCGTATCTGAAGCACGCCTTCAAGATGTTACGGTAGCCAAGGATAACTGGATGGCGGGAAGTGACATCAGAGCCCAGCACGCTAGTGTCTGTCACCAGATGAAACACCACGTGGACCTCTGAGAGGTTGGAATGTCTGGTGATGTAGAAGTCACCAGTCTGCATCTTGGTACTCTTGTCTTCCTTCTGTTACAGCATTAAAGGTACATGAACATTTGTGATAAAGTGTATTATGAAATATGATGCTGTCAGTTAATTTTGGTTGAATACAAAGGTATCTGTTTAAGTATGTTTAATAGAAAAGTGATGAGAAAACAAACTAAAAACGTTATAATACACTGCTTTTCAATGCCTCAATTGTGAATAGTTCATTAAAATCAAGTAATCTGGTGGTCTTTGGCGACTGCATACATCCAGTTGATTCTTGTTTCAGAATTAAAGCTCCAGAGCTGCACCCTACCAGTTTTTGGGGAAGCATGAAGAATTAATATTAAAGATAAGTACAAATCTTCAATCATGCTCCCTGACATACAGTGTATCAAACATTCAATTTACCATTTACATTACTACTGTTTCATGTTTAAAAGTCCCAAACAGGTGATGGGAAGCCCAGCAAAAACAAAGGTAGTATAAGCACCAATAGCTATGACAGCATTACTGTTTTAGTGTGGTCCCTCTCACTGATTTTGGAAAGGTGGACAGTCCGAAACTTGTGAGAAGGTTTACAACTAGTAGCACAAACTGTGTACTTCTGAAGGATATAAACAGAAACTCAGGAAGAACCCAAATGGAATGATCAGTGATTCAAACTAACCTGTCCAGGTACAGCTAGGAGGCAGCACCTATTGCTGTCCTGGCCAGCAGTACTGTTTGTAGACCAATTCATCAGTTATTCATATATTACATGTTGAACTATGGTAAAATACAGGAAGACTTAACTGCAGCCCCTGCCCTATTCTCAATATCTCATGACTGTGAATGAGCCAAAGATTTTTCTTCAAACTAGACACAATTAGGTACATACAGACATACAGAAGTGTATGAAACAGAATCTTACATCAGAGCTGGCAGCACTGCTACTACTTTTCATACTGATCTGGTCCTCGTCCTCGATCGCTGCCTCTTTTTTACGAGCACGCCATTCGTTGGCCTGGGTCACGTCCAGCTCAATCCTGCTGAATTGCTGCTCCAGGTTTGGGAAGTGGAAGTCAGTGGACTGCTCACATACCTTGGCAAAACCTGAATATGCATACATGTTGATACTAATTCATTAAGGTTGAGGTTTATATCAAAGTATCCTCATGTGATATTCTTTATCATTGTCTTTGAAAAGTAGATTCATATACAAAATGGTCCACTGCATTAAAAAAAGGATATTCCTGACAACATTTTGTTATATTATACAACAAACTATTACATTATATAACTGGGATTCACCTCAGAAATTCATGGTTATATTGCTTTAATTAAATTAATTTTTTTTCAATTGGGGCATAGCCAAGAAAACATTACAAGATGCTCTCTAGGCCACGGTCCTTACTGTGAGTTAATCCCATGTTAGAAGCATCAAGCATGACTGTTAACAAATAAAATTTTTAAGTTAAACCAGGAAAACTTACAAGAACATTCTTAAAAAAGAAAATGTGCTTTAACTCATGAAATGTTCAACAGAAAAATCTCCAAACTGTAGAACTTGGGAACACTTTTGTTTGCTTTTAATCCTGAAGCGTCAATGTGACTGAGCTGACAGGGGTAAAAATTTTCATTTTACCAGACCAACCAAAGTGTTCATAAAAGAGAGTTATTCATGAAAGAGAGTATCCATAACAGAGCTGTCCATGATAGAGGTTTCCATAAAAGAGGTGTCCATGATAGAGGTGTTTGTAACAGAGGTGTCCATGATAGAGGTGTCCATAACAGAGGTGTCAATAATAGAAATTTGGATATAATATAGAGGTGTCCATCATAGTTGGTCCATTATAAAGAAGTGTCCATAACAGGGGAGGTCCATAACAGAGGTGTCCATAATAGGTATAAATAATAGAGGTGTCCATAATAGAGGTGCCTATAAGATCACTAGCTTCTCCTATAGTTAATTCTGATACACCAGACAGATGAGTAGTTCACGATAATGGACAAGTCATTTTATATATCAAATATATTATAACAGAGCTAAGTAATATTAACTTACTCCTTTTAATGCCAAAATATGAGTTGAGGCCACTGTCCACCAGAAGAACCAGACCACAAAGTGAGTTGGAGTAGAGCGACATCGCAGTCTGTAATCTCTGTGGTTGGGGTACCACAGTTCCCCTGCGAATATCAATATACCGAGGTTTGCATAGTTGTCTCTAAAACCAGGGTTTGACATTAACAATACAGGATATAGCTAATACAGAGTGTGGAGGTAGTAAATGACCGCCTGCCTGAAAAACTGAAGGCATACAACTAGCGCCCCTAGTGTCCAGCCCATTCACTTAACATCTCTGTGTATGAACTGATTTCAGCATAAGTATTTTAATACATGACATTAATCAATAATGCTATCGACTAGTATTAAAACTAGATGATTAAGGGCCAAGCCTGGGCTTTGGATTTGCTTGTACCTTCATAAATTCACATACACATAAAGCATCACTTTGATTTCCTGTGAGAACTGGGGATTTTTCATGCAAGTGTGTTTGTGTGTGTGGGGTGGGGGTGGGGGGGAGGGGGGTGAGTTTTACTTTCTACTAAGGTAGAGTATTTGCAATTAGTGTTGCTTAATAAGTTAATCGATACTGTTCAAGATTTTCAATGCTGAATCATCCTTAACATAAAGTTGGATTTTATTAATTAATATGCTAATCTCCTAAACTGTCAAACACACACACACATAAATCTATAATTATAGTATTAAATGCTTACCCAATAGTGTGGATTTTGTAACGGCAGAATTCTAAGACATCCGCACAAACCAATCTCAGGTTGTGCATTGTTTTCAACTGAGCTCCTGAAAATACAAAAAAATAATAACTGAGTGATTCATAAAAGGACCTTACCATTGACAAAATTTTTACAACAAAATGCCCAAGAACTAGCCTTCTGGATTTGCAGGTTGTAAATGCATGGATTTAAGGTTTAAAAGTAATCTGTAAGTCAGTCTGTCAAAAAAACATATGAAAGAATATCTAAGGTCCATTAACCATTTTGTGTTGTAGGGTGTGGCAGTAATTGAACCAGTTTACTAATACTAAGCCTAAAGGTACCAGTCCCATGGTGCACAGGTTGTCTGTGTTGTTTATACCAACATGTTTATAACATGTGGGGGGCTGTCAAATTGGCTGAAGATCATATTCAAACATGTCCAGCAGATGACATGAACAAGAACTTGGCAAATGAAAAAAAGATGTTTAGCCTCAACAGCAAGGACTGACTCAGCAACTGACTGGGGACACATTTTTTTTTTTATCTGTTTGTCAACATGGGCACAAGTGGCCATGTTTATTAACATGTGCCCATGTTTATTAACAGTTTGCAGATAATCATGCTCATGCATCTGTCACATAAGCATCATAAGCTTTCTTGGCAGGAATTAACTAATGTTCATTGGTATGTATCCTGGCAGAGTTAGCACGAAATCACAAACATTCTACAGATTAGGCAGGTGAATATATGGTTTTAAACAATCAACTGCCATACTTCATAATTAACAAGCACAGACTTTTAATGTGCTGTAAGTTCTTCTGTAGTCCACAGAATATATATCACAATAACCTAATGTAAAATATCTAGAGAGACTCTACCAAGAACTCATTGTATATTAAGGGATACATTTTTATGTGTGATGTAATGATTAGTGCCTGACAAAAGAAAAGATTCTCCACTATATACAGCCCACCATAACTGAAAGAGTGCAGCAAATAAAAACAGTTATACAATTAAACCAGCACAAGCCGTAACACTCAAATTGTATAATTCCCAGTCATGAATCCTATAATTATTTAGTTCAGTCCATTGCCTACAGATGGCATTGTGATCAGGACAAAATGGGTCACTCTGATATGCAAGTGTCCCCACCCTCACCCAAAAAACACATACCCGGTATGTACACACACACGAAATGTAAAAAATATATTTTATGAAACATTTTTTAATATCACTGGCTTAATGTAAATGAGAATATAGAATGACTTATGATCACTACATCTAACTTTAAGGGTCAAGATTGCCTACATATTTAGATATGCACTTGCAGTCTTCTGTATTAGTGTTTAATGATTCACTGACAGATAGCACTCTTGATCTCATACTCTATGTGTACTAGAGGACTATTAAACCCTGTGCCTGTCTGACAGTTCAGGTTACTGCTGAGTGTCCTGTAAGTTTATTAATAAAATGTTATTTGGCCCTACCTAAGTGAATGGTGAAGCTGTCCTCCATCCTGGGTGGTGGCTGGTTATCATCTGCATCCTGTGGTCCAGCATCAGACAAGGCCCTCATTCTCTGCCTGTCATCAGTAATTAAAGCAGTTATTATTGTCTCAGATGTGAATCCCAACATTTTTATAGATCTTCCTGGATAACACTCAGTATCCCATGGGAGGTTCATTTTCTGAAAGTGTATTGTATTCTCAATACTGAGGTATATAAAGACTGGATATTTATGTCCAATATTTTTATTAAATAATAATAATAAAATGAAATTTAAACAAACATTATTGAAGGACTGTTTAAGATAAAAAAAGTTAATGATGACATCACTATAACATTTACCACAATTATCCCAGAATTCTTTTAATGTTAATGTTTGGTATTAAAATTATAATATCATAGCTCCTTTAAACTGTTTACAGCATATACCTGTCTATAGTGACAGTATTAAATAAATGACCTACTGGTCATGACACTCATATAAAACTTTTATCTGGTGGTTTTGCATTTAATATTATCTTCCCATCATCAGTAATTAAAATATACAAGTTAAAGAAAGTCTGCTGATTATGTCATGTGGTTCTCCTGTAGAAATCATGGTTAAAGAAACAATGGTTCTTAAAAACATTGACATGGGAGCCAGGGACCATAATAGTTTGCTGAAAACGTCATGTGGTTTGGGCTTCACCAGAGAGGGCTCCCATGCTCTGTTTCACTGATCAATCTTTGGTTCTCATTGGTCTATTAATAAATACCCACGTGACCTACTGGCCCTGATGCTCAGCTGTAATATGGGATATCGCTAATACCAATACTCTCGGGTGTGGAGGCAGCAAATGACTGCCTGCTTGAAAAACTGCAGGCAAACAAGTGCCCCCTAGCGTCCAGCCTGACCAGCCCATTCATTTAACACAGCAGTGTTGGCACTGGAAATTGTGTTTTAAATTGCTGATCATCCTGATACTTATTATTCATCATATTTATTTTGCAGTGCTATACCAATATACAGAACATGAAAAGACATAAGAAAATTCTGCATTCCACACGGTTTGCATTAGAATTTGATCTTGAATCAACTGCCTTGTAGCGGATGGTATAAGGGAAACTTACACAGGGTCTTTTGTCGTTGATAAACGTCATATTATGCAAGTTTTTTTTTAAAATTATGATACATTATGGATCAAAACAACTGTAACCTCGTATTTATTCAATGATAATATTAATTAAAGCGATTCCATACCGCGTACACGCTAACAAAGTTGGGACTGTCAGTTTCGTCCGTGTTAATGAGTGTCCGGCTGAATCATGCTTGCCTGCACAAACAAGCTTCCACCTGCGCCAGCCAGTCGTTTTTCTTCTTCATCTACCCGAGAAGCTGCATTAGCGATATCCCATATTGTCATATGGCCGGCTTCAGACAGGACTCTCAATTTGATTACTGTTGGTCTCAATCTTAATTTATGATAATAGGACATTATGCTTGTTTTCTTTCATGCCACTGATGGCACCTAATCACAAAATTATTTCTACAATGTAGAGGCAAACAACACATCAGTATATGTGGAGTATTTTTTCAAACAAATGTAGCAAATGGCACATAGAATAATTATCTGAAAGTTTTAAGCTGCAGTGAAATTCCGTATACTCAAAGTGAACATTTAATATACAGCCTGTGGTACAACCTCAGCCATTTTAACCTGGGTGATAAGATGAATGCTGCTTACTTACATGTAAGATGGCGTGGATTCCGTTGTCTTGGAGTCTTCATGTACTTTCATGACCCAGGCTCGGTACTCTCTTTTCTGTGTTTCCTGGAGGTTACTTAGTTCACTTGCCCATCGGCTCTCCAGAAGCTGCATTAATACAAATATTAATCACATAATCCAATTAAATTGCCTTGTGATTATAAGCCTCCATTGACATTCAGTTCACACATACTGGTATGTTAATCTGTTTGGGTTCCTATGTAGGCCAATCTGTTATTTTATGCAAATTAGCCAATTTTCAAAAGTAATATTTGGCATAACACCCTTTTCATGAATGAATTGACTGACAATTTCAAAAGGGTAAACGAGACATTAATCCCATCAATGGTTACTGTGTAAATGTGTTTTATATAAAGTCATGTTTAAATGTGTAAAAATTGTTAAATTAATCTGAACAGTAGGAGTGTGGCAATCCACAGGCTAATCTAAACAGTAAGGAGTTAATCCAGTTTAAAGTAAAATTAGATGTCAGAATGACAGAAAAGAGCACCTTACCAGAATGGGGAGAAGAACTTGCATGAAACCCTCAACAGAGTAAACGGATCATCACATACACGGACATTGAATATATTTTTATAAATTTACAGAAGAATTGGACCTACAATCCTCATCTACACTCTTTAAAGTAAAGCCCCAACAGCTGAAGCTTCAACAAAATTTCACACTTAAATATTTGTAAAAGTTTAAGGACAGTTATGATTTAGGTAGTTATTACTTTAGAATCATACCTTGTAATGGCGTAATTTTATCCACCACCTTTGCATAGGTTTAGTCAGGCCTTGGGCATTGAGGTAAAATTAAGTGCAGTTAGCACTAAATGTTTGTAATAACCATTAAAGATTTAATATTTGGCCATGTGATGGCCTAAACCCAAGTTCCTGTCTTGTTTTGCTATTTTACAGCTTGCGAAGGAGCAAGGTCGCTTGATTGATGACAGAATGTGAGTGAGTGTGCATGTAGTGGGTGTGCAAAGCATAAATGCCACTGTCTGCAGCCAGCAGAATATTCACTTAATCTGTAACTGGTCACTATACAACAGCACACTCAAAATCAGATCAATACCTGCACTGCTTACAATGCTTGTATTTCAGAATGATGTGATGATGGAATGACAGCAATGGGTAAAACCTTATGCCCTTGCCACTTTGTGTGCCCCCATGCCTTGGCCTCTTAGTTGCAGGGGCATAAAAAGCAATTCAAATTAAGCTTAAGCTAAAATTTTATATGCACGGAATGCAGATTTGGCATGTGGAAATCAGATACAAAATGATCATATTGACTTAATAAGCAATGTCAAATTCCAGCATGTGAGATGCATATCCGGCAAAATGAATCACTACATGTAGTGATATTTGTCAAAAATGAATCGCTACATGTAGTGATATTTGCCCAAAATGAATCACTACATGTAGTGATATTTGCCCAAAATGAATCACTACATGCAGTGATATTTGCCTAAAAAGAATCACTACATGTAGTGATATTTGCCCAAAATGAATTGCTTACATGAAGGGATTTTTGCCAAAAATGAACCGCTGCATGCAGGGATATTTGCCCAAAATGAATCACTACATGTAAGAATTTTTTGCCCAAAATGAATCACTACATGTAGTGATATTTGCCCAAAATGAATTGCTACATGTAGTGATATTTGCCCAAAATGAATCACTATATGTAGTGATATTTGCCCAAAATGAATCACTAAATGTAGTGATATTTGCCCAAAATGAATTGCTACATGTAGTGATATTTGCCCAAAATGAATCACTAAATGTAGTGATATTTGCCTAAAATGAATTGCTACATGTAGCGATATTTGCCCAAAATGTATCGCTACAGGCAGAGATTTTTGTCAGTTCAACATTGTATCCCAGCATGACACACGGAAAATATGCATGTTGTTGTTCCAGTACATATAATATCTCTAAACATGCATTCTGCATGCCGCATTCTGTGCAAATGAAATCTTTACTTTATTCTTATGTCACAATGGTAAATCTCTGTGGAACTAATTCACCTGTAATATATTTTTTTTTAACAACCAGGAATAAAGTCTTTATCCCACTGGCAAGTACAGTATCGCATTATTCATAATGTGTTGATTTTTAAACTCCTCTTACCTGTGCACTCTCAAAGTGCCTCTGTGCCAGCTGGTTGACTTGTTCATCTGTGTACACTGAGCCCAGATTTTTCATGGCTTGGTCCATTTCACTGTGGTGCCTGAATGGGAACAGGAAGATTATGCATCCATCATCATTCATCAGGAATATACATGAACTAAGTGTAAATGACTGTATGTTACAAATGATATGAAACTTTATGATTGTGCTGAGTTTACGTCAGGATTCAATGCTGGTGTGATTCCCGCCTGTGAATATGATTACTACAAGTTTCCAGGGATGGTGGGATTCCCGCCTGTAAATATGATTGGTTGATGAGTGTCATGTGTGGTGAAGTGGAGCGAGTGGTCGTCCCTGAGTTTGAGCAGCAGAGCTCTGCAACCGGACGTAAAAGTAAGTGCTACAAATGGTAGCATAGCGTGGTTCCTGATCACAGCCATATGGTTCATAGAATTTATTCTGATCACTGTAATAATGAGGATGATCATTACAGTAGTCCTGTGATGAATCACAATGGTCACCATCATTGACACAATTTACGTTATTCTGAGTGACTTCCCTTTTCATGCTTTCCCATGAATCAGGACAGGAGTTAAGAAAATGACGATAACTACCACAGCCCTTGCAAAGTATTGGCTTACCATCGAGTCCCAATGGATTCATGGGGCGTTCTCCAGCAGTTCTATCATCTCGTGTATTCATGGGTCCCCAGTCATTCCTCCAATTACTGACCCCACTCCTCTCTCTCAAATTTCCGCGTGGGGCAGAAGACGTGTCATTATTTCTCAGGTGAGGCCAAAAATCTCTGCCTCTGTAGCAACTACTTCTTACAGCCCCACGACCTCGCCCATATGCACCCCGATATATGCTATTCGTAGCTAGTACTTCCTGTTTGAGATCACGTGTTAATACTGTCATTTCTCATAATAGTGCTCCCGTGACATGTGCTGCCTTCACCACAATACTACATTGTTCGGTATTTGGTAGAGTCAAAACAACTACAGCAGCTCTAAATTTGAAAGTATTACTGCCCTTAGATGCAACCTGTTTGATTTGATTGTCTCTGTAATTGTCAGAGAATGACCTAAACCACTCCAAACCACACACAGTGCTGCCACAAGCTGTATCAAGTACTGCACAGGCTTGTGCTTCGGCAACAAAAATACTCAGCCATGATGTATCATGTCCCGTTAACAGAGTCACAAGTGGTTCGTCAATGTGGAGTACTGGTCAGCCACATTGACGATTTTTTGCATTGTGGGGAATCTGAATTTGATCAATATGTGATAAAACCACTCTTAGAACGCTTCATTGCTGGTAAGACAGAAAAGGGTTCTTTTCGGTACGTAGGATTTGAAGTGTCACAGGATGTACAAGGGATCACAGTGAGAATGAATAGTTATGTAAACAAAAAGATGTCACGGATCATAGTGAGCATGAATAGTTATGTAAACAAAAAGATGTCAGACTTCATCGTTAAATCTGGGAATCAAAACCGAGAGCTCAGTGATATGGAACAAACAGAATATAGAGCAGTTATTGGACGCTTGAATTGGGTGGCTCATGTGCAAGACCAGATAAATATTATGAATTGATTGACCTCAGCACAAAACTCAAGCAAACGGATGTTAAAACCTTAAACAGTGCAAAGAAAATATTTCTGGGTCTTAGAGAATATGATTCAGTAATATTTTTCCCCAAGCTGACTAGTAACATACATATCAGTGTATTCAGTGATGCTGCTTTTGGGAATTTGTCTGATGGAATTAGTAGCACCAGTGGAATCATTGTTCTGTCAGCTGATGAGTTTGGAAATGTTTGTCCCCTCTCTTGGCGAGCCAACAAGATCAAAAGGGTCGTGAAATCGACATTAGCGGCGGAGACTCTTGCTTTACAGGAAGCAGTTGAAGAAGCTCTTTACATTCGTACAATTATAAGAGAACTGTATCCATTATTTTCACTTCCCATAGACGTTTATGTGGACAATAGAAGATTGGTTGATGATCATAGGCTCCAAATAGACATGGGCAGTTTGAAACAGATCTTCGAGAGGGATGTTAGGAATCTCATTTGGATCCCTGGAGATTATCAGATCGCGAACTGTCTCACTAAACATACTGCAAAGTGTGTGAATGACTGTATGTTACAAATGATATGAAACTTTATGATTGTGCTGAGTTTACGTCAGGATTCAATGCTGGTGTGATTCCCGCCTGTGAATATGATTACTACAAGTTTCAAGGATGGTGGGATTCCCGCCTGTGATATGATTGGTTGATGAGTGTCATGTGTGGTGAAGTGGAGCGAGTGGTCGTCCCTGGGTGTGAGCAGCAGAGCTCTGCAACCGGACGTAAAAGTAAGTGCTACACTAAGTGTGCTGTCTTGTGAATATATAATAAATATAAACTTATTTATTTTACATGGATTGTACAAATAGTTATTATAACTAATCGAGGCACTCTCCATGGCTCCGGTGATGGCGTTCGGTAGTCTGTAATAAGTTACATTAAAAATATTTTTTGTTTTCACAAAAATTTCACAATTGAATTATCATCATCTAAGGATAATTAACTTGTGAGATTTAAGAATTTGGCCCAGTGGTTTTTGAGGAGAAGATCTTTGTAGCCACTGAGCTAAAATGGGCTGTTACAGCATATGACTAAATTCAGCTTCCCATAACTCAGCCAAAAGTCACTGAACTTAGACCATTTGAACAAATTTCAGAAAGCACTACCCTAGGATCATTTCTGTGCAATATTAAACTATTTGGCCATATGGTTTCAGAGAAGAAGTTATTTGTAGCCATCAGTATGATACGGGCACTGATGACCCCATACAAAAAAAGGTCGATGCAGGTGGCGCCACCAATACCTCAATTTCAGATATGTCTCATGTGAACAACATTGGCATTGAACTTAAACCATTCGAACAAACTCGAGAAAGATTATTCCAGGAATCATTTCTGTGAAATATTGGACAATTTGGCAGAACAGCTTTTTTAGCCTGATCCTCTGCTGTGACAGGTGTACAGTTATTCTCATATCACCACCCCAATCCCCCCCCCCCCCGCAAACCCAACCCACCAAGTGTTATGCAGTACCGTAAAAGTCGTTGCAGAAGTCGCATCCTTAGTACAAGTTGCACCCTGACTTTTAGGATCCCCCTGGGGAATAGCCGTTCAAGTTTAGTTTCAGGAAAAGTCCATAATATAGGTCGCACCCAGACTTCGGAGGCGTCCCAACCACCTGATACTTTTGGAATTTGAGTATCATTCCTTGCGATGCAAGACTACAACCAACGTCCCCGTAGTACTTTTGTGGTTTATAAACTAGATAAACCATTCAAACGTAAAAAATAATTGGACAGCTTTAATACAATGCTTATATTTAAGGAATAACAACAGAATCTTAACATATAAAGTCGGGGTTCAATTGTCAGGTAAGATTTGTACAGTGCCAAAGTCAGCTGCGTCGGATAACATTTTGTGCTGTGAAACGATGTCATTGTTGCGGTTTCATACTAGGTTAAGTAACATTAGAATGCAAATATCAAGTTAAATGACTGTATTAATAAACTAAAAGAGTCTGAGGCAAATTACTATCACAATCGAGCAACTCTTTAAATTGTTAAAGATCGTCAAACGTAGGGTGGATTCATTAGACTATGATTAGTTTGCGTACGCGTGACGAGTCCCAATCCGTCGCATTGGGCATGATTTGAACTGACTTAAGACAACTGAAAGATGGAAAGAATAATTGAGTTTGAATTTATTCACCTAATTTCTTAAATAGGCTCTAAAACTGAATTTAGTAACCCTTCAATTAAGTGTTACAACTTACCATCTAGGCGCGGCACATGCACGGTATTACTGAAATCACCGAAATATATGTCAGTCAACAGGGGGATAATGAACGCTTTATCGACCGGTCAGTTAACGTAAAATAAACATAATTGAATTTACAGATATTGTATTTACTGGGACTAATGATTTATTTTTCTTTGATAATATCTGGAAAACCCAATTTCCATCATTATCAGTGATTATATTCAAGTGGCTTGGATGTATGGCAAACTCAGCCATGTTGAACCAGATCCGTCATGACACCAAACGGTGCCGGTTCCCGTGGAATTTAGGTGCGTATGTGGCATTTTAAGTAAATAAAATATATACCTATATGGTGTTTGTTATTTCATTGTATTGACTAATGTGTCTTCATTAAAAAAATCACGAATACGTCAACGCACGATTGACCGTAATGCATGCGTGCCGCCATATTGTTGGGCATACGATCGTCCTGAAAGAGACACGGGTAACACTCGGAGCAAATCGTATATTTGTAGCTCATGTGAAACGTTATAACATTGTTATCCAAAACGCTTGAAAACCACGAGATGGTGACAGTGACCTAATGGTTCTTAATATGAGAGTTTATAATTGTGGATATCAGTCACGGAAGGCTTAGTTGACATTGGGATGTAAAGGTCATTGCACGGGTGACCCGGGGCTTGAACTTCCGCTACACGGCTTCAAAGGTCAGCTGGTATTCAGCGATCAACCGGGCAGGCAAAAGAATTCACGACGTATGTGTAGTGGATCAAGCTTGAATGTGACGCAACTTTACATGCATAAACGGATATGGAACCGCGAGTTTTTCATTATGGAAAGCATACCCATATAGTTAAACGGAAAGAAAATGTACATCAAAGAGCGGCAGATTGGCATATGCGTCAAATTGACTCATGATATAATAGTAACGCAGATTAGGAAGTGTCACTTGAATGGCGACTTGTCAGAACGGGTAGGTCTTGAACTGGGCAAATTTAAAATTTGCATAACTATATGGTCCCTGGCATAACTGACTTCCAGTGACCTGGAGTGGGACCCTGCATCTGTAATCAAAGCAAGTGACTACAGAAAAAAAATCAATAACTAGCTTAATTTTCAAGCTTTTATTTTCAAATTTCAGATTTAGAGAAACTAAATATTTATGTTTACATGCTGTGAAAATTAAAAAAAATTTACAAAATTCAGATCTAATTTTGGGTAAACAATTGAATCTTAATTAAACATAGTTATATACTTGAGAAAATAGACTCTAGTTTCAAAATTTTTCATGTTAAGTGAGTTATTATTTTTCCTGATTTTTTACAAAATCCATTATGTTTGGGCCCATAACTTAAAGAATTTATACTTTACAGACTTAATTTCTGGCATGTACATAGGAACTATATAGAGGAATATTTATGGTAAATATGAGGAAAAACAGGTGAGTGGTTTTGATATTAGGCAGTCCTGAAGTGTGAAAATAGGATTTTAATAAAAAATTGAGGTTTTTCCTTAATTTCTCAAAGGAACGAAGTCGCAAAGACCCAGTTTTCGGCTTGGTAGGAGATCTTGGGGACATCTAACATTATGCTGAATTTTGGATTCCTAGGTCTTACGGTTTCAAAACGTGCCACATCTACGGACGGATGGACAGACGGACGGAAGGACGGACGACGGACAATGGACCACGACTATAGCTCAGATGGCTTATAGTCAGCTGAGCTAAAAATCAGATGTATAAACATTTTAAATTTAGGAGAAAACATGAGTGTTGTAAATTATATTCGAGTTTTGATGCCTTCTCAAGACAGCCTCTCTATCTCAAGTGTTTCATTTCATCAAATTTGGTTATAACTATTTGACATTCTATAGTTCAACTTTTCTGAAGTTAGTCTACTTCTTTTGATTCCAATTACCTTTGTTCCTGCTGTGCTATATCTTTATCTCTCTGCTTGATCAGCGCTTCTACAGCTGCTGCGTACCTGTGCTCCAGGTTCAGGAGGGTCTCGAGGGCAGGGGAGTGGATGAGGGAGTGATACACGTCAGAGAACACTGCTTCATTACTCACCTCCTCAGGCTTGGCATACTCTGATACCTCCTGTGACAAAAAAAAACAGATTCATACTAGTAGTGTGCTGGTTTATTGACTCAATCAATGACTGGTTATTTTCTTTCATAATCAATTAAACTGGTTGCATTTTTGCATAATAAATCACTAATGATTATAAGTGGAGATTGAAATAAGTCCGAATATCCAGCAGTTATACACTACACTACAGTCTTTCCAGATCTCCTTCGCTTTAATTGCTGCTTTCTAAGGCTGAAACGGGTACAAAGTTTTGGACTCGAGTACCCGATAGGCATTACCCGACTCGGACTCGAGTACTCGTTACCATGGCAACGCTGTGAAGATAAAACGAACATCTGTTTACCGATGCAAAATATGCATAAATTTGACTTAGTGACGGCTTAACTTTATCGCAACGAAGGAATAGATATATGTCATAACAAGACCTTGATTAATTTGACAAGCATATGTTTAGAGCCCTACGCCAGGCTACGACAATGGATAAATAATCCTACAGAGTATCCTAAAATTTGCAGTAATATACATATATGCATGTACATACAAGAGTACTCGAGTCAAAATCTTGGACTCGAGTACTCGGTAAGTATATCCCGGACTCGAGTACTCGAGTACTCCTTTCAGCCCTACTGCTTTCTATAGCAAGGTTTTCAGGGTCTCTACAATAGGGCTGGCACAGGGCCAAAAATTTTTATCCCACTGATGAGAGAGTGGTAATGGATTGTGCATGCAACTACAAGTTTCAAACCTGCTGTCATTGATTTGATGGTACAGAGGGGTACCGGGTAGCAGGTAGGGAGCTTAACACACCAAACCCCTCTCACTGGATGAAATTATATTTTTTGCATTGTTTCTCCTTATTCTTTAAGGTTATTTGCCCACCAAGATCCTGCTGGAGATGTTTACTTTTTTTCAGGAATCATCCTCTTGTGTAATTGACAAACCACAACCTTACAAAGTCCTGGATCTGGGAGAAATCCTTAGATAGCTATAATTTAACAATTCATAGTCCATGCCACTTTCATATCCATCTATTCTTTTCTGATTATATTTCACATAACACTGTGTGCTTGATGTAAGAAAATATTAGCATTGTTCTGAATTGAGCCAAACTTTAACAAAATATAGAGTCTAAAATTACATACTTATGTCATATTTGACATCATATTGTGTAGGGCTGTAATGATACATGATTCTTATGATACAATACATATGCTGATACTATGTTCATCTGCAGTATACAGTACAATATAAATTAATGAAACATAATAGTTTTGAGCTGAATTTTCTCTTTTATATAGAAATGTAAATAAAAGCTTACCTCTGTTTCCAAACCATGCACTTAATTAAACTGATTTAAAAACAATTAGCAAGTCAGATGCTGTTCAACTCATTTCTTGCTAATGACATATCACCCTAAATACCTTGAATGGTGCTGAAAAACTACTCTAAATGTGAAGAGACTCAGGAGTAACTTTTCCATCAGAAATTCAAATATTCTCAACTGATCAATACAGGCACATCTGATGATAATGATACCTTATTTGACTATCGTATAATCCTTATACTGTTAATCCTCACCTGTTCATAAGCCTGTCCCCACTTCTCAGCCAGACTGTTGATATCTACCTCTCCGTTCTTCACTCTGTCAATGCTGGCTTGTGCAGCATTATCATAAAATGTCTCTGTTTCTTCTTTTACAAAACATTTCAGCTGTTCCTTCAGAGCTATAATAATGAATAAGAATCAATGTGCTTAAATTTAAAAGTTCTCTGAACATGACTACAATCTTTGTTCTACCAAAGTGTTTTCCCTAAAAGAATTCTGGCAAATAATTTGAAATCTATAAAATAACACAAAATAACTTGCAAAGAATATTTTTCCAGTCCACTGAAATATTAAAATGCTTGCACTGGGATATACTTAGTAATATAATTAACCATCTACATAATATTTTCATCAGTAAAGTGTACACATGACATACTGGTTGCTATATCATTGAACAAGCAAAGTCAGCATCATTTACTTTTCTCATTGTACACTTAAAACAAAACATAACAAAAATGAATTCAGTCATAAAAAAATACCTTGAGCAAGGCTGGCCAGTAAGAGCCACCCCTGGCTTTACCCGCTGGCTAAAACCAGCTTTAGCTGGACCGGTCAATACTTCAAAAGTGGTCAATACTGGCTATTACTGGCTAATACTCCTCTATTGAATAAAAAATGCCTTAAACCTAATAAACTACAACAGTATTATTTTTAAAATGTTATTTTTGTTATAAAAGCTTGTTCATTGTACATTGTGCCAGGAAATACTCAAGTATATGATTTAAATTGACACAAGGTCAGGATTGTGACACAATAAGACAAATATACCAGTTTAACAAAGCAGTAATGATACTGCAGGGGGAACCAAGGTTAACTTAGAGCATTAATATGCATGCTTTTAACTGTAAAGATTTACAGTTGGTACAAATGTTTGACTTGTCAAATGACAAAAGTTCAATGATAAATATCACAAATATGGTGCTTCACTGTGCCAGTCTCATAAGAATCTCTCTGTGCCTGATAGCAGTCCACCAACTTGGTGGCCTATCACTGTCACACACCAAGGCCCAATATTAAAGCTTTGTACCGGAAAGTCTTTGATAATCAAAAGTTAAGATCAAATATGCAGCAATAATAAGCTAGCATGGAGTGTTAGTCAAGGCAAGACTGAAATTGAGTCAAAACGGACTCTGATTTTGCTCATTTAATCTCCATCCCCATAGCCTCAGGGTTAACAACTAAACATCCTTTAATGATGCAAGTCAATATTGTAAAACAAACAATTATTATCAGGGAGCCATACAGTGGATCCAGTTTAGTGCTCAAGATCATATGAAGACTACAGGTAATTAAGTTTGGTCACATAACTGTCTCGCTACCACCTGTCCATCTGGTAACCACATGGTTCACTGCACTAGTCAGTCGAGAGTTACGCTTTGTGTCGGTTAACTTATATTACAGCCACTATGTTAAAGCCCATTTCAAAAGTGTACATTATGAATGGTTTGTCAGATGACCACTATAAAACTTCAACTGCTTAAGCCTGAGTAATAAAAAATATTGTTTGAATGATTTGTCAGATGACCAGTACATTAACCAGTATTGACCAGTAAAAGCCAGTAATAGCCGGCTAAAGCCACCGGCCCCGACAATATGAGTAAAAGCCGGCTTTTGGCCAACCCTGACCTTGAGTTATAAAAATCAGCTTTAAAAATAAAGTTTTTTAAATCTTTGGTTCAATTTTTAAAAATATATTTTACAAACTGGGGCAAGTATTTAGGTTCTCTACATATGGATATATATGAATTTAAATCAATAATACCTTCCTCTGCATAACATGGTATGTTATGATTATGTGTGAGTCTGGCTGCATATTCTGACACACTCTGTTTCAGTGGGATAGTGATAGGTGCTGTCAAGGTACTTCGGAGGCCTGCTGACCCAAAAGTAAATTTGAAGTCCTTTGTAACAGGAGATGGCATTTTCCTTCTTTATAAACCAGTTTTTTTTTTCAGGTCCAAGTCAAATGAACTTGAGCATTAGTCATTGCATGTATCATTATAACAATTTATTCCTTCCAGTTGTGAGACGTTTTCTGCATGATGGCTGAAACCATGAGATTCATTCAAATGCTGTATCCAACTTCACACTGACTCTAGTTTAATTTCTGCAGAAGAAGAGAGAAAATCTATATAGGAAAGTTACAAATGATAAATGTTTGTAAATTCCTACCTGTTATATGTTACTATCAATATTAAATAGCAGTTACAGAAAAAGAAGATTTCTCTGAAATTTGCCCAAAAGCTGTGTCAATATTTTATCTGCAGAAAGAAACAGTATATATTTTTAGCCAAGGGGAAATTGTTTGTGACTAGAATTAACATACTGGGCCATCATATGTCCATAAACTCCATAGTTTAACCCAGATCCTTTGGTCAATGTTGTTAATGTAAAACATTAGTTCTGATCTGCAGAAAGGTGGCACTGAATACCAAACCTCACTGCCTCATGCTAGATGCAGTTTTCAAAGCATGAGTAAAGGGCATATTAAATCATAACCAGCCAAATGATACTTGGCCATTTAACTTTGTCTTTTTACCATAAATGACAAAACAAGCAAAACAGGTTTTCTTTTAGCTTATTATGGTACATTTACATTAAATAACTTGCCTGATTAATTGCAAGCAGGGTTACTTTAAGCAGCAAACTTAAATATTTAATAATGAAAAAATTAACTATATGCCAACCAACATCTGAAATTTCCCCCCAAGATGAATTTCTTAAAAGATAACAGATGACTTTTTCCAAAAGTAAAGAGGTTAGGCCATGATTGTGAGTTACAGGTACATAAAGTAAAAGTCCTAAAACTTTAAACTTTGAGTGATTCAAAATAATATGCCTGTAAGGCTGTACTATAATCTCATATGAGATACCTGTATTCTCACATGATTATCAATGCTATCACTTAAACTGTTAAACTTCAAGTTAAAGGGGCTGTATCACCTTTCTCACCTTTATAAACTTAAGGCAATTCCATTTGGTGCTTTTATAAAATAGGCCAAAAAATGTTGATATCACCACACAAAGGCTACTTGTGTTGTTGATATCAACATGCATGTTTATAATGTGTGGGGGTCCATCAAAATAATCAAAACAAATTCAACAAGGGCATCAGTGGCAGGCATGTCAGATAAGCCAGAGCTTTGCAAATGGCATTTTGCAACAAGTGACCTTTAATTTCTACCTCCGCATATATAGGCAACATACCACCCTAGGTTTCACATTTTTCCCCATTTGTCAACATTGCTGTTTACAAACAGGTTGTTGATAAACAAGTTAATAAATCCTTAAAGGAGGTGTTATAATTATTAGAACTTTTCATAAACAGAATTACCCTTAAATCAATAATATGTATACACAGAGGATGCCAGAAATCACATAAATCCTTTTTCAAAAAGGTGAATGGGCAGCTTTAATTTATTTTGTTTTTAAATGTTCTCTTTCTGTTAAAAACTGGTCAGTTACTCATTTTGCCTGCAAAGCTATGGCTTCTCCAAGCTGCTCATACTGTCATAGAATGCTTGCTAATTTGAGACCACGGAGTCTAGCTATGATAGGGGTTTGAACAGCCTTCATGGCTTCCAAGTTCTACACAACACAAGCTCAGCACTGCAATCATTTCAACTTTCTGTTGTGGTCAAACAGGTTATAACCTTCATATTACATTTATCATTACACTTCATTCATAAATAATATACGTACAACACTGAAAATGTCCTGGATGTGGCCGCCTATACTGTCAACTATGACTGTGCTTGGCTGCTACCGTTTGTTTTGCTGTCACCTGTCATTTCCTCCCCTCACATGTACGACACGTGCCGCCATCTAGTGAAGTCCGGGGAAAGCAGCGTCCAGTAAGTAGGTCAGCAAGATCATGGACGAGAAAAGTCGGTCACCTACACGTGCAGAGGAAAACATGTCTGGTAAGGCACTATATCAAGTGTTTGTTCATTGACAATTCTCTTAAAGCTCGCCTCTGAACAGGTAAGATTGGTCATTAGTTGTTTGGTACGTTTTCGGTGGCCTGTTTTCTCGTTACACGGGCCACATTCCTATTTGTTCCCAATGACAGCGCAGTCCTAATTTCGGCTTCGAGTGAAATTAGGTCATTCTGCCCTACAATGGCCCGAAGGCCGATTTAAGCTCACGTTCTAATTCTCTGAAGTGACCCCCTTCCAACTTAATTTGACCACATATGTGGTCCTTTTTTATGCGGGGCCCTCCGTATATTATACAGAGCTGGACATCTGGGCGTTTTCCAATGTCGGACATTTTGAACTACAAGCAAGGTCGACGCGTGCACGTTGCATCGCTTGCCTCTTGCTTGTCTTTTCATCTTAACTGGGTCATGGCTAAAATTTTCTTCAAAAACAACTAAAACATCAACTATCAAGGGGTATTTTTCAAAAAGAATGGCTAAGTGTTTTTGGTTAACCTGTGTTTTGGTTAAAACTGACATTAAGTAGGCGGTGGACCTGCCTAATGTATGCACGGTTGTGGGCTCGGTTGTCATACCAGAAGCCCAGGAGCTCATGAATATTTAATTAGCACAGCTGCCGTTCGCTGGCGCACTTCCAGGTGTGTAGGGAGGGGAGATGGTAACAACATACTTGGTCTACATACCTATGGAAGTGTCACATGGTTGAACCTACGGCCCATTTCTGCCCTGCTTCAGAAATTACTGTTAAAATAGAACAGGGCAAATTGGGTCAATCTGTTCAGTCTTGCGTGGGCCCAGTAGATAAATAGGTGATTTTTTTCTGGGTTGTTGACACAGCAAACAATATGCCTGGCAACAAATCAATAGCTAAAAAAATCATGATGGAATACTCAAGATCAAAAGTAGTTCTCATTTGGATATTGCATTATTAGATGGAATTGGATTTGAAGAAAAATTGTTTTATTTTGTATTTTCCTTTAAAAATGTCATATACCTGTCAGTGTTACCAAGGCAACATGGTTAAAAAAGAACATAAAACGAGACAGTCCTTGACTTAAAGTATTAGTAATTATGTTTTTTTTTCTTAAATTTAGAAAGTACTGTATACATTATCTGGAAAAGTCTACACAACATATATATGAACTCAGAAAGGCAAAAAAACTCTGTGACAAGAAATCATTTTATTTTTTATTACAGAATTTGATTTATTATGAAATAAAATTTGATTGTTGTATCATGTGGAATACCTTTGAATTCCTCCTTAATAAGACCTAAAATATGTGACAATAGGTTTGTTAGAAATATATTTAAAACAGTTTTGCCCTGCCAAATCTTAACTTTGCAGTTCATGTAGAAAATTTGTACTTTCTCAACCTTGCATATTTAGAGAAATGCTACGGATGAGAAACTACTTAAAAGTCACAAAAGACATGAATACCTATGTTCATATGACTTGTTTTATGGTAATCACTCAGCCAGAGCTACAATAAATCTTTACTGTTGCAATGATGTATGTCATAGTATCATTCACTTGACATAGGGCCAGCAGCAGTACCTGGTAAGTTTTACAATGAATTAAACAACAGCATGAGACTTAAAAAAAGGTCCCATATAACGTCTATTAAAACCTGTGGTTCTAGGCCTCTTTTGAATCACTTCTAGATTCTTACAAAAAAACTTCAGTGTGACAAGGAAAAACAAAATGGGGAATAATTAACTCCTTTTCTCACAATTATGGTAGGGTTACTGTGAAGTCAAATTCACCATCGCACCTCATGTATTTGAATAAAATGTCATTGATTGGCCACAACTTCTACATTACTTGGCTTGCACTGTGCATTTATGTTAGAGATTATGTTTAACATATAAAAGTAATAACAGAGTGTTTTTAAAGGCGAACTTAGATTATGGTCTCATTGGCCTGCGATGGACCATATTTCACCAAAGCACTGCTCAACTTGTCTTTGTGGGTTCATGACCTTCATGAATATTAATTTATAGAAATCTTGTGACCAACAGACTGTGCTTCATGAGCTAGGGACCAGTAGGATGATGATAAAAATATATGACTGTGACAGTAACACATGTTTATGGCACAGGTCCTGTAGACTTTTGATTTACATAAATTTAGATTCTCAACTGGCAGGGATCAACATTTACCATTGCCCGACTGTTTTGGGAAGGTGACTCAGGCTTTCTGGCAGTTTGGAAACCTATGGTTGCCTTCCTGTCAGAGCAAGCAGAGGGTCTAACTAATCCTTTGATATAAAAGAACACTGATTCATCCACATGACTGGTGTCACCTCTGTCAACCAAACATGAAAAACTTACTCTTATTCATATAATAAATTTACTATTTTACTCAAATCCTCTTATTATCCTTTTCAATAATTGTCAGACTGATGCTTCACTGGAAAGTAATTTTACATCAAGAACTCTGAAAAAATCAGACTCTACACAATACACATATCTGCCAGTACCCTATAAATGGACTATAAATACTACTCAGAAGGGAATACATTTTAACAATTTAATAATTTTTAGTAAATGAATAGGGGCATGTGACAAAATCACAAATGCATTTGGGAAAGTGAATTTTATCCACCAGCTGCCTGACTTGGCAGGTAAGAAATAAAGTCTGGGTCTAACTAACCCTGATTTTTTTTGGGGGGAGAGGTTGTTAAAGTAAGATTACATATTTTACTATTGCTTAAATGTTAATTTCTAAATGTTACATAAAGTGCTACTATTTTACAGAAGCAGTCTGCATGGAAGGGAATGACCAGGCCCCTGACACAGGACAAGAGGGTCATACACAACCAAACGGGTCCACGCTGTCTCCTGATGGTGACCAACCTGTCACATTCACCATCACAGAGGTACACCATAATGTGCCTGTAGAGGTGGAGACTGAAGCAAGCTTGGCCGTGCCGATGGGACCTGTGGACATTGAGCAGGTCACCGGGGAGGTCAGTATTGCGAGGGGAGAGAGCCCCGAAGAAGTTCATGTTGGGAGAATAACTACTGCATCTGAGCTGGTGACGGAAGGGTCGCAGATGATACAGGTGAGGGCACCGACCTTGAACCCTGGGTCAGATATGGTTCAAGTTCATGTTGTGCAGGAAGAGTCAGGAGAACCAGACATGTCCCCTGATGTTCCGCTGGTGGTCTCTGAGCAGGTTGAAAATGATGTCATCTCCGTAGAAATGAATCAGGGAGTGGAGAAGGGTGCTCAGGAGGAGGTGGAGACCCAAGATCACGTTTTTATTGAAACTCAGGAGCAAGTCGTGACTGATGAAATGCCGATCATTACGTCAGTGATATCTGGTGAAGTGGTTATGGAAGACGGAAACGACCCGGAACAAAAAGGAGAACAGGAAGTTGTCTCGGGACAAGTTTTGATCGATGGTTCAACCATTGTTATTAACATGGACTCTGATGCTCCGACAGTTACGACGGCAACAAGTGTACAGAGCCCTTCGTTAGTGACATCCATAGCGACACCAGTCGTGTCAATAGGTTCAAGTTTGCTGTCATCTGCGATGGCTGGAATTCCACCCCCAGGTCTTGGGATAAGATCCCCGCAGGGTACAGTGTTGAGCCGCCCAGTTCTCAGTCCCACCAGCATGAACAAGAGTCTGCTACAGAGTGGGGGTGTTATATCTGCCGGTACCATTGGAGCTATGTCACAGATGCACCAGACTGTTAGCCCCTCGTCAGTCAAGCCAGATGGCCTCCCTGTCCCGAAGTGTTTGGTGTGTGGAGATAAATCATCTGGGGTACACTACGGTGTCCTGTCATGTGAAGGCTGCAAGGTAGGTATCGCTTGCCTAGTATTGTATTGGTTAAGCTTTACTGGCACCTGCAAGGTAGGTATCGCTTGCCTGGTATTGTATTGGTTAAGCTTTACTGGTACCTGCTAGGTAGGTATTGCTTGCCTAGTATTGTATTGGTTAAGCTTTACTGGTACCTGCAAGGTAGTTATAGCTTGCCTAGTATTGTAGGGGTTAAGCTTTACCTGTACCTGCGAGGTAGGCTTCGCTTGCCTAGTATTGTATTGGTTAAGCTTTACTGGTACTCGCAAGGTAGGTCTCGCTTGCCTTAAATTATATAGGTTAATCTTTACTGGCACCTGCAAGGTAGATATCGCAAGCCTATTATTTTATGGGTTAAGCTTTACTGGTACCTGCAAGGTAGGTATCGATGGCCTAGTATTACATGGGTTAAGCTTTACCAGTACCAGCGAGGTAGGTATCACTAGCCTAGTGTTATATGGATTATGCTTTACTAGTATCGCATGGTAGGTATGGCTAGCCTAGTATTATATGGGTTAAACTTTACCAGTACCAGCAAGCCTGTAAGTATGACTAGCCTAGTATTATACAGATTTTGCTTTACTGGTACCTGCAAGGGAGGTTTGGCTAGCCTAGTATTATATGGGTTTAGCTTTACCTGTACCTGCAAGGTAGGTATCGCTAGCCTAGTTAGTATTATATGGGTTTAGCTTACCCTGTACCTGCAAGGTACGTATCGCTACCCTAGTATTATATGGGTAAAGTAAGTAAGTATCATTAGCCAAATATTATATAGGTTATGCTTTGCCTGTACCTTCAAGATATTGGTGTAGTTTGTTGCTTGTCCATATTTATCTTGTAGCTGTCTTCTCATTCTTTGCTGCTCAAATAATGAAACATAAATTTAATATTTATTATTCAACATAACGTTGTCCTGATACTTAAACTTGGTTACATATGTTTTATCCTTCTTCATAATGTTATGATGGTAATACCTACAGCCTGGTCATGGCTGACTCTAAGCTGTTCTCCTGACTCTTGAGTTAAAGATACTTTGTGTACATGCAGGGCTTTTTCCGGCGGGCACTGCAAGACATAGGTGATTCCAGTCGAAGAAAATGCTACTACAACAAAAACTGTGAAATAACAGTACAGACCCGCAATCGCTGCCAGTACTGCCGCCTGCAAAAATGTCTAGCACTTGGAATGTCTAGAGCTGGTGAGTTACATCATGAATATTCAATTGTCAGCTGTTATTTTGTTCTGTATATTATCCTTAGCTTTGTAACATTATGGACAGTCTTTCCTAATAAAGGTACCAGAAAATGCATTGATCATGTTATTACATTTTTCTTGAAAACATGCATTATCATGTAATTTTAAAACGGTTTTAATTTTTATTATTTTGGTCCCTAATAGTCATGTAAATTCATTATGTAATGTCAAGTTTTGAATGTTTCAAGAATACAAATAGATACATACACTACCAAAGATTGTAAACATTCCCATTTCTCACTTCAAGATGACCTTAAGTGCTGTGGCTACTTTATTTATGAACATATCAGCTTCTAATTTTCATTGATCTAGATAAATAATAAATAAATACACAAACTGTGGTATTACTGATTTCAGCTGCAAAACTTGGGCGAAGATCAAGAAAAATGCGGGAGATGATAAACGAGGCCACAAGAACAATAGAAGACTCACAAACAGCACAGGCTTTGCATGGTCTCCTTAGTCTGAAATCTGATGCTAACACCACAACTACAACAACACCATCTACTCTCAAAGCCAGTAGTCACCACACCATGGTTGGCATCAGACAAGGAGAGCTTGCAGCCAGGGCTTTGGTTTCTAAACCCTTTGATACCAAGCCTACAGAAGGCATAGCAACAGTAGTGGTTGGATCAGACCACAACTCACACACAGTGACATTGACTGGGGTACCAGCTTTAGCAGAACCGTTACCGTCTTTCGCTGATGGGAAATCATCCAGTAATGTAACAACCCCAAAGATCATCATGGACTTGTTAGCGCAGATAAAACCACAAGCAAACATATCAAAACCTGGAGAGTCGCCACTGTTGAGCAGTGCTATAAGCTCTCCCATGATCAGTGCACTGAATATAACCCCACAGCTGAAGCAAGAACCAATCGTTGTGTCCCCTGTAGCCAGTAGCCAGAGCACTGAGCAGCCCAGTCAGATTGCTGGCCTTCCCCAGTTAGGGGTACAGACTGTCATGCTGCCAACATCATTGGCAAAATCGGCAGATGCGCACATGCTTTCTCAGCTGATTCAGTCGCAAGTTCAGTCACCAACGTTACAACCACAGCAGCCTCGTATGCTGTCCTCTGGTGGCAGCCCCCAGCTTATCCTGCAGACCAACCCCAAACCTATGACGATACAGCTGATGTCATCAGGTGCTTCATCGGTTATACAGCCAACACAACTCATACAAGCTGGATCCAAAGGTAACCCCATTCGGCACCATTAACACCAGACCATAAGCCAAGAAACAGTTGATTTAGGTAGATCAATTATGTTTTCATATTGGCTGATTGAGCATCCAGGCATAGGGCAAAAGTGTTCATTCACTATCAGAGTTTTAAAACCTTAATTGAAGAAATACAAAATTACTGTATTGCCCAGTTATTAGATAATCTCTGTGAGTTAACAGCTGTTTAATGCTGTTAAATGCTGTTAAAGGAATTTTTGTGATCATAAACACTAAATTGTTCTAACTTCAAAGGTAGGTCTTGACAAGATTTCATTGGATTGAATTCTCAGTTTGCTTTATTTGTTTATTTCCAGGGGAAATGATACTGCCAATGGGTTCATTAGCAATGGAGTCACCCCAGACGACGTCACAGCCCTCTGTGCTGCCCCAGCCATTGGTACTGAGTAACACAGTCGGTTCTGATCTACCAACAAACACTGATGCTGTCAAGATGAAATCAGACGAACATGTTAAGAGCCCATTAAAGAAAAGACCATATGCCCTGCTAAGTCCTACAACTGTGTCCACCTCAGAGGAGAAACGACAGCGACCAATGGAAATTGAGGCAAACAAGCATGTAGCTGTGATGGTTCAACCAGGACAGGCCGGGCAATTACCACAACAAACAATATATCTACAGGCACCGGGTATAGCCTCACTTAACCCAATGGTGGTACAGTCTGTGAACGCGGCGATCACAGGTGCCGCACAAGGTGCATCAGGTGTTGCCACAATGACGTCACCCAGCACCGTGACTACCACTTCTATAAAGACAATACTGACACAGCCACCATCCGGACAGGCACTGGCTAATATGTTAAACGATGGCTATGTGGAAGCATTTAATCCAATAAATGACGTGTTATTGAAAAGCCCCAGTGAACAACAAGTGTTATTAGATCATCATCAAATGGTAAGGTTAGCTTTACGATAGAAATCATTACTTTGTATGTTGTAATGGCATAAAAAAAAAACAACTTTCAGACATCAAAGGATCCCAAAAACAACGAATAAAGAAAATGAAATATGGCATACACATAGACAAACTTACTGCTATGTATGTTCCATTAGAGAAAGATAATATTACTTATTGCTTATTGTGTTATTCAGTGTTATCTTGATGTATATCTAAAGGTCTAATATACCCTGAAAATCCTTAAAAATGTTATTATATCACAAAGTTCCTCAACTTTTGCAATATTAAGTAATATATAGGCAAAAGAGTAATAACGACTGCAAATAAACATGTATATTATATATATATATATTGAAATAACATGATAAATGCAAATTACTTCTTAAAATTATATGTTGTGTGTGTTTTATACTATTTAAAGTTCTGACTATGGATATATACAGTTTTACAGGTTAAAAATTTTGCTTTATTTGAAAATTTGCTGAAAATCCACATGTGTATCTTTGTAATATCTGCAGGGTGATGCAGATGGCTGTTGGCTGTGGTTTAAGACCTTGTTTGACCGCGTGGTCCATTATGTGGTGGAGTTTGCCAAAAGGATACCAGGATTCTCAGCACTGGACTTGGATGACCAGATATGTCTGGTCAAGGAGGGCTGCTTTGAGGTAGATGCCATAATAGACATTTGTTTTATGTTATAAACAAAGTGCTGCACATCTGGGAAAATTTACCTGGATTTACCTTGCATCACAATTTACTAATAAGTTCTGGTAAAGTGCTTATCATTTGCCTGTTTTGATTTGCTATGGCTTTCAAGCTGATAATTTAGATAAGGAGGAAAGTCCATTAAGGAAAATTAAAAGATTTAAGCAAACCATTTCAATTTAGATACTCCAGACAGGACCATTTGCACAAAATGAATCCTGCATTGATAGCATTTTAGTTCATGCATTGGTACACCTTGTACTTGCTGCCTACAACAATATTATATTAGTATGAAATATTTTTGCAGTAAGTTGGTACTGCTCACTTATGATGATAACCGAACTTGCATTCCAGTCATTACATGTAAAAGTTCAGTTAAAGCTACTGCTAAAACTGCTAATCATTTTTCAATTCTGATAAGCAGTGATCGCTTAAAGTTTTCTATTTCCTCCCAGTAAATTAATCCCTCTTGTTGTCTGCAAGATGAATTGGTTTGATGTTGGAAGTAGCATGGTGGTAAGGCATTTAACTAACACCTCCTTTATTCTCATTCTACATATATTGCCACGCACAGTTTATATACCTGTAAGTGTTCTTTAAAATACAGTAATGTCACTGTGATCAGTGGAACATGTATAAATTACATGAAACTGTTTCCAGCTGTTAACATGGAAGAACAGATGAGTTTCAAGGACACAATAAACTGTACAGCTCAGACAGATTCAGATCAGCTGATTGTTCCTTAATTACAGTTTAACTGGCATCATACTTAATTCTCACTTTTTAACTTACACTGAATTTATCACATGATTGGATATGTTACAATTATAAAAATCATCTTTAGGTTAGAATTATTCAAATTTTATTAAATCAGTTTGCTCACTTTGTTCATGTATTCTCCTACAGGTGGCGTGCATCATTAATGCAGCTTTTGTGGAACCCAGTGGTCAGTCCATGCTTCTTCAGTCAAGAACGGGTGAACTGTTCCAGGTGAACAAGGACAAGCTGAAAAATTCATTTGAACTAGGAGAGCTGTTCATCGACTTGATGTTCAGTTTTGCTAGTAGATTTAATTCCTTCCGACTCATCACGGCAGAGAAAGCTTTGTTTGCTGGCCTTATGCTGGTTAGTCCAGGTATGTACAGCATGGTCCATTTAATTTACAAGATTGTTATTTTGGCATTCATGATTTATACAGCCTCAGGTGACAGTTTAAATGTTCCTACTATTTCCTACACATTGATCACATTTACACTTAGGTGTTTATTTTTTCCCATCATTTTAAGTGAATAGCCTGGTGCTTCATAACTGGACTTGTACCATACTCCTCCATTGCTCCAGTGACTGCTAGCAGGGTTTTAATACAGGGCTCGCCTTGCTTCCAAAAAATCTTTAGTCCAAATTTTAGCCAACAGGAGTTTTCTTTAGCCACTTCAGAAACACTTTAGCCAGCACTTATTCTCTGAATAATGGGAAATATCAATATTTAGCACTAACTGAGCAGAATTGAAATATATATTGATCATATCATGACAATATAAATATGAATGTAAAAAGATGTTTGGACAGTGCAATTCATGATTATTCTGTATGACTTTGCATTGAACATTAAGTTATATATAATCACTATAATTAAATCAACTGAAGACCAAGTCTTTCTCGATAAACTTTTATTTCACAATATTATGGTCTCTTGTTTTGCTCATTCAGTAAGGCTTAAAAAATGTTCTTTGTTTCAATTATCTGGACCAACTCCTAAAAAACCTAGCAAGTCTAAAATTAAATTTTATTGGGTGTTTGAGCCTTGAGCCATGGGGTGCAAAAAGGTCACTTCATAGATCTTGTACAAATCAAAAATAATTGAAATTACAGCTAATTATATCACAATAATGATTCATGTACTTGTTCTATGACCTTAGGGATAAATTATGTGTAAATGTGTAACAGAGTTACAGTGTGCATATTTATTCAGGAGATCATTTGATTACCATTTACCAGTCTTCTATAGTCAGGGTGGGGGTAATATTGCAACCTGGTTCCTCACTCCTTTTTTTTGGACTGTGGAACAACATGGGAGGGCCTGGTATATACATTTTGGATTATTTCCTTGAAACCTATGTGTGGATTAATTTAATCTGAGCAACAGCAGCAAAATCAAATCTTAAAATAGTCTTCTTAAAAGCCTGTTTTATATCACATGGTAAAAAAATATTTTAAAATAAAATAAATTCCCTAACTACCTACTCCAAATTTTTCATCACTGTAATCAGAAACAAAGAACTTATTTTTTTAGGCCTAAGGGCATTGGAAAGATGGTTCTCCCCAAAAAATTAGCCAGAGAGGATTTTGTTTAGCCAGATCTCCCCATTGCTAGCCATTGGAGAACTGGCGAATAGGTAGGGCCAGCCCTGTAAGAGAGCTTGGTGCCAGCCTATTAAAAAAAGCACTAGGATTCATCTTGCTACAGTTGGCTTTGTTATAGCAAACTGTCACTTGTGAACATACAAGAGGGTAATGTGAATATTCTTGTGTTGAAAACAGAAAATCAAGTAAACTTTTTACAGATGAGGTTGAATATCCTGTGAGGATATGTTCTAAATGGCTGCTTTGAGTGAATTACCTGTCTTTTCATTGAAACTTAATTTGTGCAAAAAAATCAAATGTTGGTCATTGGTAAAATACCTGTTTATTGGGTGATGTCAGACGTTAAAAATTTTACTAGAATTAAAGTGATTGTTCTAAAACAGAATATTCTACATAAGCAAGGAGATTTTGTTCTGTCAGGAGACATGAGTACAATATAAACTTGGGTATTATTAATCCATTATCCAACACTGGATTAGGCTGTTGCTCCCTTACATTTCTTACAACATAAAAAAGGGCAATTTTTTAGACATTTTACATGAGGTTTCTACAGTATTATCTTTGGTGTTGCAAATCAAATGTTTTAAGCCATATAAGGTTGTCTTTGCAATATTTTCCTATCAAAATAACAAAAAATAGCTTTTTGGAAAAATTACACAGGTGATGAAACGTCATATAACATTTCTACTGCTGTGATTAAGGGGTCACTCTCTGTCTGATCCATTATTTAAATCTTAGCTTCTGTTTCAGATCGACAAGGGATGAAAGGTCGCGACCGGGTCAGTAAGCTGCAAGAGGGCTTGATCCAGGCTCTCCAGCACCAGATTTCCACCAACCATCCAGACGAAGTTGGATTGTTCCCTCGCTTACTTATGATCATCTCAAATCTACGTGAATTGAGTGTTGAGCACCGACGCATGCTCTCAGCGATCAGAACCAAGCCTGAGTACAGTAAAACACTCCAAACAGAGCTCTTTGGAATAATTGAGTAATCATATGAGATTCTGGAGGTATTTCCAGAACTACGTATTTCCAGTATCATCTTCATTCATAAGTGAGTTACTGTGAGTACTCGGTTTGACTACCTGGAGTACTCTTAACAGAACTCTGGTGTATTTGAGTACTTGTGTGCATAATTATTGTTAGGCATGTGATGATCCTACCATCAGTTTTCACCGGTGAGTTGCCTGCAATACAACTTAGTGGGTCTCTTATATCACTGACCATTGAGTTTGACTACTGGAAGGTAACTTAGAAGCCTGTGTCAGCATACATAGAACTGTATCATCTGCATTTGTGAGATGGTCCAGTGTGGTGGTACGCTGTTGGAGTGCTGCTCAGTAGGATTACCACTACTCTGTGTGATAAACATCATGGAATACTACTCTGTATGATTACTCAAAAGAACTTTAAAAGACTACATGGGTGTCTGCATTCATGAGCTGGTCTCTGTGAGTACCTCTTGTACAGTGTGGATGTGATTCAATCATCAGTGAGTATTTATAAGAGTACTCAGAAGAATGGGAAAAGATCACATTGGTATCATCTTCATTCATAAAATGGTCTCTGTGAGTACCTGTAGTGCAGTAGAGCAGATACTAGCATCACAAAAGGACCAGTATGCAAGAACCTGGAGAAATGTGTGGAACATATATATAGACGTCTGTATTTATAAATTGGTCCCTGGGTTCCTGTAGTACAGTGTAGTGGAACTCGGGCATCACGAGTAGTACACATAGGTATGAGTACTTGATGAAATGTCACAAACATATATAGACATCTATATTTATAAATGGGTTACTGAGTACCTTGAATGCAGTTGAATGGGACACTGTTATGACTGAGTACATATGTGATTGCGTACCTTAAGTCCAGGTGAACAAAAGGCAGAATTTATAGGTATCACTGAATACTTTTTTGTCTTTGTATGGGTGGCAAGAGTGATACAGAGCTCTGTATGAGAACTGTTTGACATTTATTTGAATGCTTGTGTGCAGATTAAGTACTTATAGGTGATAGATAGACATTTTTCATGTGACTGAGCACTGGTGCATGATGTGAGTCAAATGAACTTTCCATGCAAAATTCATCTATGTCATTGAATACTTGCGTACATGATTCTGAATACCTGGGAAAACTCCAGGGTTCATTGAATACTAGCTTTATAGATACTTGGACTGTGCATGTTATATGTCATAACAAGTTTAGGTAGTGTGTTCAAAATGTTAACACTGTTATTTTTATTCCTTTGTCAGCATACACCTACATTAATACAAAGGGTTTAACATTACACAAACACACATGAATGAGAAATAATCATGGTTTACATTTAAACAGTTTTACTTGATTCATATAATGTTAGGACATTTTCAGGTTTCAGTGAAGTAATTGCACCAGTCACCCACCAGAAGTGCTTGTGAGAGTCATCTATAATCGTAAAGATCATAACTACCCATGTTTAATCGTATAAGTTGTAACAGCCATCATTGATTACAAGTATCGGGCTTCTTGCATCAACTAATTTACTAATATGTCAGTAGGTTGCAGATGCCCTATTAATAATCTGGAATGTTATGATAGACTATGACAGTGACCTGCGATGGAGCATTAGGCAAATAAATGTACCAACATGGTAATTTAATTAACATAATGCTTAAGTAAATCAGCTTTAAGAGTCTCTAACAAAGTCACTGCCCTTTGTTTGCACTTGCCATTTTCCCTTAAAATCTTTAAGATTAATTCTTTGGCATATATTGCAGCATTATAAAAAGCATAATACATATACATTGCATCATTTTGTATTTTCAGTGCTTATTAATGCACTGTTTGGGCTTCTAAGTAGTAATTAACTTTGTTCCATTTTTATTGTGGTATTAGGATCATTATATTAGGTAACATAGGATTATATTACATGACATGGGATTATGTAAGTAAACTTTAGGTGCAATGTGAAAGTAATCAACAGATATTGTATAAACAAGAGAAAGTGTAGTGAATGAGTGCTGAGATCTCAGATAGGTTGTTTGGTATGATTTCATCATTGCTCTAGATTTTGATACATGAATTGGTTAAATTTTACAGTTTAGAACATAATTTCACTTTTAAATTTTTTCATGATTGAAAAAATGAAGTGGTTTCATGATGAATTTTTACAGAGCAGAAGTGGATTCCAAACCAGTAAACCTTTAATTTAAATTGTATTACAACATATTAATGAAGTATATAATTGAAAGATGCCCTCTGTGGATGGGTGCCTTGAAGAACAGTGCAATGCTGAAACCCTTAGATGGCGCTGGTTACAAATTGTGGTATTACTTTAAATAATCTATACCATAATTTCAGGCCACCCTGTTTAATACATATTTATAGGTGTCATAATATAAGTTAATATACTTATTTGAAAACACCCTTGACTTGACCATATAACAGATATTACAGCTGTTAAAGTGTATGTAATTGTAGTTTCTGCAACACTTAACACATATTTACCATATGTTATACTCATAAGCAAACATTTACAAAATCACATTATTTTCATATGATGTTTATATCAGCACATTGTTTAAGTAGATGCAGTGATGTATTTTTGTATATTTTGTTATGCTACAGACGTTTTTGATGACGTAGTTGATCTCGCAGTCAGTGATGACTCACTGCTTGGAGACATTATTGGTAGCTAATCAGGTTCACTAAGACATGCTCATACATTTCATTTATTATATAGAATACTTAGGATGTAAAATGCTCTTTGTTTTACATGCACTCACACATTACCACACTACATTTATAAACTTCACTGTAGTCATGTTCACATGTTTGTAAATTCTTAAATATATCCGGTGCTAAAATATGTATCATATTTGGGAGTAATCAAGGATAGATAAAGGGTGTAGACTACTATATATAGAGTATCATATACTACTATCATATACTACTATCAACTACTTTTCATAGATGTTTCTCTGTTATGGATGTAAGTACTCAGCAGGTAGTCCTCAGAAAAAGGTAAAATGCACACAAATAGGACATGTTAAGGCAGCTCATTCTCAGTATGCTCGAGACCATTATACATGCAAATTAAGGTAGCCTCATTCTGGGCCAGTAATGAGATTGGATATCATGGAGGAAAAGTAGATAGGGTAAGCACTGAGGTTTGTTGGCAAGGGAAATATTCTTATCAGTATTTGTATGACAAGGGAGATCTTTAAAACTAATTTAGTCTGTTACTGTCTCAATTTCTGAGTTAAGCATTTTCCTGTTTTGAGGTTGCTGTTTAGGTCACATGCAGGCGAAGCTCAAAAGTTGGTCAGGTGATACCAATTTTTCCTATTATACTTAGTAAGATATTTCATTCATTTTTTTGTTAATATTTTCATGCATCACAAATTAGAAATATTAATTGAAAATTGTTAGGATATTTAATGGTACCACTTTATTATGATTATACATAGCTGTTCCAAGTAGTTGATATCTGTCAGATTCTTAGATAATTATGTTGTTCCACCTGATCAACCAATATGCGGAAATACAGATAAATTCTGACAGCTACTGTAAACAAGTTAGTAGGTCAGAAACTATGTCTGTGCTAACCACCAAGTTAAATCAATAAATGGGACAAAATACTGATAGGTATGTGGCTTAATATGTAGGCCTGTTTGAGTACTCCAGTCCTCATCTATGACTCGCATTTATAGTCAGGACTACTCATTACAGTATTCCATTCAGCACTAAGTATTTATTATCTGAATCTGAACAACAAAATGTACATACAAACGGATGTTAATTTTTCTTTGACGCCGTACGATTCCATGGTTGCATAAATACATATTTATTTATTATACACATACTTTCAATGTAGGTGTATGGTTTTGTGTCGTATTTTGTATATTTTATGTATGTTTCTTTGCATATGCCTTAGAAATAGAGAGGAAATATAACAGTGAAACCTGTGTATTAAGACCACCTGTGGGACTGACCAAAAGTGGTCTCAGTTCCCAGGTGGTCATATTAAACATGTCAGTAAAAACCAACTTAAGGGTGGTCTTAATGGAGAGGTGGTCTTATTAGACAGGTGGTCATTCAGACAGGTTCCACAGTATATCATCAGACTGGGATGTGACTCGGTAGACCACATGACTCCACCGAGGCCCTTGTCCCACCCATCCATAAAGTTTCAAGGAAACTGGTTGAGCGGTTTTTGTGTAATTGTATAAACAGACAAACAGATACAGGTGATTGTGAAACCTTGTTGAAGTAATGGAATGGAAAGTTTAGTGAACACTGAAGTCTGTGCAGACATCATTATTTATATGTATATGCTGTAATGTTAATACACATTGTATGTCAAATGATAAGAGTCATATGATCTGTCAGTATACTCTTTTTTAATTGCTTATATTTATTTAATTTCTTTACTGTGCTTTATCTGTAAATATTAGATACAGTGGACTGTCCTGACAGCTTAATATATGAGGAGCATTACTGTATGAAAGAAAACTAGAATACCAGTACTTGATGGGTTATAAGGACTTGATGCAGGCTTAAAGTCAGAAATATTTTTATCACGGACAGATCATGTAAAAATTCTTCACTATATTTTGGTATCAAATTGAAGGGTTCTGGTTAGAGCCACGCTTTAGTACGGTTAATATCAACAGATGGCGCCACCAGATTCAGGTGAATCAGCCCAGAGAGCTTTAAACACCTGGTGCTGAAGCTCTTATACACCAAATGTTTAAACTCTCTGATCATTCTGCCACCGGTTGCCTGCTGCCATTTGTCGATAGATTGCCTTTCAAAATTTACAGTGGTTCATGCACTCAGGGGTTGTAGAGCCATGCATTTGAAAATGAGAGAAACCCTGCTCACACTTTGAATTTTTAAATTCCTGCATTAAATGAGCATTTTGCCTGAAGTTGGGGGAAAACCCCAGAATTTTCTACATTTTAGTCCACTCATTAGTAGACAAATGAAATACCTGATATTAAATAATTTTATGAATGTTTCTGTCCTTGCAATTTATATGCTCAAAATTATATATTTTCAAAATTTTAAGATAAAATTGAGTCAGTATAACATCCTGGCATAGCTGATGGACTTATTAACAATTATATTCTGCCATGAGAGAAAATTGCAACAGTAAATTGATGTAACTAGTACTAAATAGGCCAAAAATTGATACTAGCAAGTGATCTATGATTGAATGTACTGCTGTATATGTGACATGCTGATACAAGACGTGAGGAGGTGTATATAAAAATAAAATGCCAAGCAATATAAAATGACATGCACATGTAAATAACAGGGTATGTTGATGAGTTAAAAAAGGGATGGACTGTTCTCTCCATGGCAAGTGCCTCAAACTGCAGGAGCACAAAACTGTGTGTATGTGTGTCTATCATAACCATTTATGTATGTTTAAGATATTATAAAGTGAGCACTGTTGTACAGAACCTATTTATATTGTCTGTTAGAATTATCACTTGAATGTAATACAAAGATATTGGTGATCTTTATCAGACTTGTGCCCTACTAAAATAATGCCATGTTGAGTAATAGAGACACACAAATGCTCAACAATTCCTGATGAATTTAACATAATGAGAGCATTCTGTTCACTTGTTTCCAATGGTCACCGGCTAGATGCTAATTTAGGGTAACAACACATGAAATCATGAGAATTTTAATAAGAAAATGTAAAGCGGTAAAATGGAGCAATTATTTATGACTCTGTTGTGAACATCGCTAATGAAATCCACAGTACAGCAGTACTGTTAGTACTAGCTTAGATGGACAAGTTAACAGTGTGTCATATCATGTACGTGACATTAAGGAAAATACAGTTAGAGTCAGCTGTGATTGAATACAAAGTTGTAGCAATTGCAGTTCACATTAAGATGAACCATTGTACAAATAATGATGATGTAGGCAGCTTGAGAAGGCTGGATAAATACCTGTACCAAATTTTTTGACATGTGCAGTGTTATAGGTAAGGTAGTGTGTAACTGCGACTAATGGATCATAGAGTTTATTCTAATGTTAAGGTCCCTATATTATATTCTCCAACTGAACACACACACAACACACACACACACCCACTCACACACCTGGAATGTAAGATGCGTAATAACCATACATCATTGCAGAGCACATATTGTTCTCACTAATTATACAGTGCCATATATGCATACATTTACAAATACATACATGTGCTTACATATACAAGTATAATATACTAGAAGTCACATGCTGTCATTAGAAAATTATAGTATTAGAGAAGTGTCGTTTTGTACCCTGTCAATATTCACATGCCCCTGAGCACCGGCAACCAATCGTTGCCGTTATTCAATATACAAGTATTTGTGTATCATTAGGTTTATGTGTCACTTTGAGTATATGTATATGTTCCTTTGTCATATATGGTGAATAATAAAACTGTTTCATGTTAAACCTTGTGTTAGTGGTTTCAGTTCAGATATTTTTGTAAATAGCGCTTTGTTATTTTAGATTTTACGGGCATATTTCTTTTAAAATCTTAAAAATATCATTGGAAACCTGAAATTCGGTCACTGTTGTGTACCTTATCCTCCGAGATATTGGTCTCGAAAGTACCCCTCTGAATAATTAAAAATGGATACAAAGCTCCTGTATCTGAATAACTCATGCATTGATTGCCATGATTCTTTCAATGCTTATTGATCATGGAGTGTTTCATCATTTCCTGAAGACTGGTGGCGCCACCTGTATTTTTTCTTATTTTTACGCATAGTCGTGGTCCTTTGTCAGTCGTCCGTCAGGCCGTTAACAGGGCACGTTTTGAAACCGTTGGACCTACGATTCCAAAATTTTGCATACCATTAGATGTCCCCAGAATCTCCTACCATACCGAAAATTGGGTCATTAGGACATCATTTCTTCGAGATATTAAGGAAAAACCTCCGTTTTCCATAAAAAAGCCATTGTTACACTTCAAGGCTGCTTAATATCAAAACCACTTATCTGTTTTTGATCATATTTAGTATTCACATTCTTTCATACATTTTCTATGAACATACAAAAAATTAGGTCAGTGTTGGGTATTATTTTGAAGTTATGGGCCAAAATATAATGCAATTTTTAAAAAATCAGGAAATATATTTTCTCACCTAACATGAGAATTACTGAAGCTAGAGACCTTTTTTCAGGAATATAACTTTATTTAATCAAGATTCAGTTGTTAACCCAAAATTAGATCTGAATTTTGCAAATTTTCAAGTTATTAGCATAAATAAAAAATCAATACCTTAAATTTTGTCCAACTTTGGTAGTGGCACATTGTTTCCCTGTAAGTACTGTTGATTTAATTTTCACAGCATATATACATAAGGATTTAATCTTTAAAAATCTGAAATTTCAAAGGAATGGATTGAAAAGAGTAGCTTTTATTCAAGTTTTCATACACCATGTCAAGTGTTGTTTACATCTAGCCCACCTAGTAGTACAGCCTTCACTTCACTTGCATTATGTAACCCACCCAAGGCAGCTTGCCTTGGCTCAGCATGGCCACTACCAGCAGGCTTCCCCTCTGCCCTGCACTCCCCGCCCCCCCCCCCCCCTCCTCCGGATGGTGCATAAACTAGATGAATGTTATTATTTTCTGTATTTGATTCATTCTTATTCTAGGCTATGCTACATTTTGGATTTTGTATTGTACCACCAGGGTTACAATGATTAAAGTGCACATTTAATTATGTCCACAAAGTGGTGTATTGCTATGAAAGTGTAGATGTTCATCAAATCAGTAATTCCTTACTGCAGAAGAGTAAAAAGTTCACCAGGTGTGGAATTGACTATTAATTCGAGTAATAAATTAAAGATGGTATAGTAATTAGCACATTGATATTGTTTGTCCCTCATTCAACCAACAGTGTGAATACTTTATTTGAAAAGATGTTTTATTTTATCAAATTTACTGAATCGTTTATTTTATTTCGGTGAATAAAATTAAGCATATACTGAAAACTCCAATGTGCAAAAATTTTTAATAGTGATTCAAGGAATAATCTTGTAGATGCCATGTTGTGTCAGGATATATATAATGATTGCAACTTTTGCAACAATTCTAATATTTTAACTTATATTTTCAGTTTTTTTACTCTGTATATATAATGATTGCAACTTTTGCAACAATTCTAATATTTTAACTTATATTTTCAGTTTTTGTTTTTAAAAAATTATAAAACTTGTATATAAAAAAAATGATACAGATAAAATCTTCTTAATGGAAAAAGTGGATATGCTAAAAAAAATAGGCTTATATATAGACTTAAATGCTTTATTCCCTTGAAAGTGATATAAAGGTATTAGTCGATTCTGTCCACTTGCCTGTCCATCTGTAAATTTTCATATGCATCACGGTATCTCAAAACTTTTACTGTTTTTCTTCATGACAGTCTTGTCAGAGTATTAGTTTGCAATCATATATTTAGAACTTTACTATAACCAAGTAGGAGGGCCCCTTTCCTCAAATTGAAAGCTTGCAGACTTCCATACACTTTAGATACTTCAACAAATAGCCTTATCATCATTCTACTACTGCTTATTACTGCTGTCATTGCATTCATATTTGCTCAAATATATCGCAATTTTCAACCCCTCCTAAATAAAAATAAACCACTATATTTTCTCTATTAATCCATCAGTCAGGTAATTTCATTTATCATTTACTCACATATTACATTACATTCCTTTATAATAGCCCAACATGTCCATGATATTCATAAGCTTTATCGACTCGATAAAGTATCACAGTGGAGAAACATTTATAGTCAAATCACGATCAGCTGAGCACCGTGACCCATGGGTCCCTTGTTTCTCTATTTTTTAGATTTTCAGATGAAGCAGTCCTCCGTATACAGGTCACAAATCAGACCTAAAACTTCTTACTGTACATCCAGGGCGGTCCTAGGCAAATCTCCTTGGAAACCTGCACTAAGGTCATGGTGACCTATATCTTGCGAACAACTGGCTTAAAAAACATGATTTTTAGCACCCAGTCAGTCAGATGGGGCACAGATTGTATCCGCTGGGGCTAGAATCTTCTAACATGACATTCAAGCAGGTCCTGGGTAAATCAGCATGCATGGAAACCTGAAATTAGGTCATGGTGGCCTATATTCTGCCAAGAGCATGATATCTAGCACCCTGAAAAATCAGATGGGCACACATTGTATCTGCTAGCCCTAAAATTTTACGTTATATGCAGGGAAGTTTTGGGCAATCTCCACGGAAACCTAAAAATAGCTCATTATAACCTATATTTTTCGTGCTACCAACCAAAACATCTTGGGCAGTGTCCATGGAAACCTCAAATTATGTCATGGTGACCTTTATTACTGGTCAAAACATTTTAAGCACCGAGACAGTCAGACAGGGTACAAAACTTTACTGTAGGACCCAGAATCTTATGTCATAACGTCCAGGGATGTCCTTAAAAAATGTGCAGTCATTTTTTTGCTGAGCAGACTTCATACAAAAAAGCTAGATTTCATGGGAATGGCTGGACATATTAGCATGAAGGTTTTTCTTCTTGTTGATTTTGCAGATCTTTAATTGCTATACAGTTGAATGGGGAAACCACCTACAAAATTTGACATTTAGATGATAAAATTCCTTTTGTGAATGGCTTCCTAGTTAGCTGAGCGTCGTGACCCATTGGTCACTTGTTTTTTAAATTTCTAATGACAGTGTTTCAGATGAAAAATTTGTGCCGTTGACATTTAGTTGCTCATACATAGTCGTATCACTAACGTGTCATTCGGCTTAGCGTCATGACCCATGGGTCACATGTTTTGTGTGTGTGTGTGTTTTTTTTTTTTTTTAATTGCTAATGACAGTTTTCAGATGATAAACTTATTTGTGCAGTTGACATTTAGTTGCTCATGCGACGACATATCACGAACGTGTCATTCGGCTTAGCGTCATGTCGGTCACCTATGGATATCTTGTTTTCTCTTTAAGTTTTTATTTTTTTGGGGGGGAGTCGGGGGCTGTATTGGTTCCACCGGCCAGGAACGCACGGTCAAGGCCTAAACAATATTTTTTTACTTTCAGATCAATGTATCTCCAGACCGGAAAGTTGGGAATAACATGACTTCAGCTCAGTCGCAACGTCGCCTCCGTGGCAAAATATACAGTGAAACCTCGTTGTGTCGAAGTTGAACGACCTTCAGAAAACTTCGACACATCCGAGGTTAGACACAAGTGGGTTTTATTTAGTAATAATTTAACTAGAGTTGTCAGGAATATCGAGTCTGTAACTTCGGCATAAGCGGGGTATTCGACTCAAGCGAGTTCGACAAAACGATGTTTCACTGTGTTTGCGTATTAAGTTAGACGGCCTTGAAAACTGGTGGTGCCACCTATATACTCATTCCGTGTTGTTTATATACCTATCACTGCTACTGAACAATTGACAAGGGAAATATTAGTAACAAAAACTAATACTTTGGTATTTGGAATAATACATATTGATGTAGATCAGAGCCTCGTTGTAGCATAAATTTTAATCCTTTGAACAAGACAGACGTGTTTCAACATAACAGCTAGAAGAAGTGGTGTATCACAAGTACCACGTATATAGATAACGTGTGAATTCCCAGTTCTTTTCTTACCTTTCAGGGTTGTGAAAATTAAATTTAAACGATAAGAATGAAATGATGTATACACCAGCATACGCTGTCGGGCCTATGTTATATATTTGGAGCCACACCGGAGATGGACAGAATATATGAGCGGAACACAAACACAAAAATTAGTTTACTGTGGATATTACTCCGCCCGCAGCCATCTTCACCTCATGACGTATCTGTGTTGTCATTTTTAGCTTTATCTTAATTGTTAATGTACACAGGCCAAGGCCATAGGAATCCTAATTGCGCAGAAAGTTGTTTGTCTAATTCATTTATAATTCCTAAATGTCCAATTATAAGGAGAAATTTTATTTACATTCTTCTGGAGTAAAATACGATATCATGCCGGCTAACCGAAAATTAATAGGTAATTGATCTCAATTGTGGTCGTTGATTGACCATACATTTTTAAATCTACATCGATGTGGTAGATAATATAACCACGTCGACTTTGGGTTATACCAGCACTGCTCAGGCTCCGTGCCCCTGCTATCGCAGGCCATGCATGGAGGACGACCATGTCCCTCAGTGGACTAATCATTTAAAGATACGGTCTCACAGGAATTAGATTTAATATCACACAGAAGACAGATCTGTCAGCCTGATGGTGATGGAGCACCAAACATCGGCAATGACCCAATTCTTGTGACCCGTGCACAGAAATTAGTCCTCATTCTTTGGTGGAATTGGGGGAAACGCCAACAGAGGAACTCCTGTTCTAATTAAATAAAAGGTCTTATTCTACTCCCATGCACGATGTTGACATGGAGTACAAAAGGAGCGGAAAAGTCGAATGGGATTAAGGAGCCCCTTCATTATCAAATTAGCTGTTAAATTTTATTAGATGACTTGCACAAAAAGCAAACCCGTATTACACATTTCTGCCATCACCTGCAGTTTTTAAATTCCTTCACAATTAAGGAGTAGGATGTAGCCCCCCCCCCCCCCCCGCCTTTACCATATACCTTCTCCCTCCTATAGCCACGTTATATGCCCCCCCCCCTTCTCAATCTGCTATAGCCGCTCTCGATTCGGTGATTGATCCGGTTACCCAGAATGACACTCGGCAGAGCGCATACCTGCTCTAGGACTAGCCGTGACATCCCGACTCAGTAGGCAATCAGATAATTGGGCTGGTAAACGCCAGTAATCTGGTTGTAATGCTAGAAGGTCGATATGACGTGACTCCAGGACAAAACAATAATAATAGATCCGTCCTTTTGTCCGGATTCGCGTCTAAAGCCAGTTTTTCACCTACCTTTTACGTTGAATTTATTTGATTTCTGCAAGGTTGACTCTGCATACATATACATGTACTGTTATTAATTCCTTTAAAAAAACGTTCTTGTAACGCGCCTCTGTGACGGATGCATGAGCTTGTTTATTTACATTCACCAATTTTGACAAACAGTAAAACCGTGTAACCAAAGGTGTTTGCATATATATACATGTCGAATTGAGAGGTCAAACGTTGTACCATGTCGAAGTGAAAGGTCAAAGTTGTTAAAAAACGCTTTTTTTAACTCTGGTTCCTAGTATATTTGCCGATAGATGTCCTTGTTAAATGCGTTAAGATTATTTTTGCGGGACCCAACGTATGTTACACGTTGATATAAGCAAAAGGAACAATTGACATCTGTGTGCGCTATAGCATCGGTGTTTCTGACTTTTTTTTTTATAAAAGGTTTATATAGGATTGCATGTCTTTAGTTAATAATTTTAAATGTCAAATATCGGAATAGGCACCTTTATTTGGTTTCAATGCATGCACGTCCCATGTTCCACCGCTTCACAAAGTTTCGTGGAAGCAGGGTCACTAGATTTCTTGTTATAACACACAAACAAACCACTCAACAAACAGAAACAGGAGAAAACATAACCTCCATGGCAGAGTTTTTATTTTTAAACTATTATGTAACGATTTCTTATTGAGGTCACATTGATTAAATGATGGTAAAGACTCAATTCTCGAAACCTGTATACAGAAATACTAAAAGGATCGTTTCTGCTAGGCGTGGCTCCAGCGGACATGGGAAAACGTTGAGAAAACTTAATTAATGTTGGTTAAAAGCAAGGCCAAGTGTTATTTATCTACAAAGTACCACAAGTATGGATTAAACTATGTAGAGCCGATAGCCCAAAATTATCCCGGCAGTTCATTGATCATAGAAAAAAATCAGGGTAATATATCTAAGCGAACTATCTTCAGATAAATGAAAAGCGGGACAGGCGGAGGGGAAACCAGCAAAATCTGATTTCTGTTGGACAGCCACGGACTATAAGTCGACTACCCACTTGTCGGGTCATGCATAACCTGTCGAACCAATGAGCAGACCTTATTGAAACTCATGCATTCTATCATACAATCTTACCACATTTCCAACAAAAATATCACCAACAAAGTTATTTTTTCTGGATCTGTCTCATGTGCGCCCATTCAATTTAAATAAGTTTATACTCCTGCATTAAATAATTTACTCTATCGGAAGTAACGTGAAAGTCCATTGTTTAATTTTCAAAGACGAAGTTCAACAAAGAACATTTTCAAAAGGCAAATGACTCTGACACCAGTTTTGTCCGTATGTTCCATATTATACATAGAGGTATAAAAGACTGGATGAACGCTCAAAGTGACAACAAATCATATAGGCGGATCCAGAGGGGGGCAGAGGGTCCCCCCCCCCCCCTTTAGCTTTCTTTTTTTTTTTTGGAGCTATCTTGCAAACTTAGTATACGTGGTATTGCATCAATAAATATCATAATAGATCACTTTTATATATCCCCTTCCTAACCATTTCTCCCCAAATACCCCCCCCCCCCCCCCCCCCGTTTCAACCATTTTTCTTTTAAGAGAACTCAAAGCAATCTAGTGGCTGCAAACGTGGAATTACCTCCTGGTCAGTGGATAGGTCAACAGACAAGACCCATTTTGTGTACGTCAAAATCGGTCTTATGTGTCCCCGGCTTTACAACTGGCATCATTTAGGATATGAGCAACTGAACACATGACTTTGTTATATTTGCTTGAGACGTTTGATGTTCCTATTTATAGAGCTGTTGAGTGAAGCGGGTGTTTTTGCCCCCGTATGACAAAACCCTGGATCCGCAAATGAAATTTAAGGAAGTATTGTGCATGTATACAGGCATATTTTTTATGATAATAATTAATTTGGTGTGAGATGCGTCATTTATTGGCCTTTTCAATTAATGTATAAATAACCACAAAAATGCGGTACTGTAAAAACAGGTTAGAATCAGATGGTCGCAGTATTTAACTCTATATACTCCTGTCATCAAACCAATCGCCATTGTGATTGGAGCTTGTTTGTGTAACGGCTTCACAGCCATATGCATGTGTACACACCAGGTGTGACCGGCTGCTATACGAAGATGACATTACAGATTATTTTTTCAAATTTGAACGATTAAAGTTTTCCCGGAAATTAATATATATTAAATTTCCATATATCGTATTTTAGGGAAACTGTTTAATAATAAATTAATAAATTTCGTATTTAAGCGATATTGGAATTTTAAAAATCGCGTTTGATTTTGCTGTAACAACAGCACTGCCATCTGGAGCCTGTTAATAAAACGAGTGATCATGAAAAATCGCGAACTCGATCTCTTTACATTTTCGATATAAATTACATGCACATGAATTTCACAATTGAATATATATATATATATATATATATATATATATATATATATATATATATATTTTGTTTTCGTGCATGGTTAATTATTCAGTAAGATATATTTCGTGTTTCCGTCTGTCATTTTCATTTTGTGAATTAATACTATGCAATATTCCGTTTAATACACACATAAATTGGATTTCAGTCAGTATATCACGCTATCTGTTTCTTTTGTCACAATCATTCCCTTAAAGTTTAAATTAATTCAAATCTCAATCCTTTTTATACTGAAGACGTTATATTTATTAATTGTTCCGTTTAAAAAAAAAAAAAAACGAATAAAATTAACCAATGGACTGTATGTGGGTGATTTAGATAAACATGCAAGGAATTCTATAAAGATTGGATCAAGCAAGGAAAAAAATGGTTTTAATTATCAGTGTGGTTTTAGGTCTCGGTAAAGAAAATGAATAATTGAATATTTTCTTAATATATCAGTGTTCAGTTTATCGCATTGATCTTTTCGTACTTGTGAACATTACATATACGCTTTTTCATAGTGCTTTGGTAATTTGATTTAATCAGCTGGGTTTACTATCTATAATCAGAATTATACGGAACCAAAATATCTCAATTTATATACTAGTCCGATCAGCAAAGCTATAACTGGTAAGATTCGCCGGCCTATTCATGGAATAAGGGGAATTCACCCAATAAAAAGGCGAGATATACTGTTTATTGATAATACTGAAGCGTGAGGTTGGAATCTACTTCTGGCCCAGACGCGGTCAACCGCAGACATCCTGAATGTAAACAGGTAAACAAAACAAGCATGTGGTTTGTTTTGCATTATAACCTTTGACCCTTCAGGAAAGAGCCCGGATATTTACCTCGTTCCTCAGTGGTAAATGTGAAGCGAAGAAAATGTACAACAAATTAATAACCCTTCCTTAAAACGAGATATATAATTGAATATTAATTGACACAAATGTGTTTAATCTCAGTTATGAAAAGAATTTCAAACAGAACTTCAAGTCACGTCCCTTGATATAGTATTTGGCCAGCATTCTGCGTCCAACGGGGTACGAGGTTGATTCGCCATCTTGCATTTACCTGGGTCACAGCATTGATCAGGTTCTGGCGAAAATGTACTGGCCTACATGAGCCGTCAGCTGATGGAGCTGTGAAAATGTATCCCAAGTCGCTCTAAGGGCTCGAATCGCGGCTCTTCGAGGCTCGGTAGGTATGATATTTTTGCAGAAATTGAAACAACTGCTGTTGTGGTACGATTGAGTCCGTTCTGGAACTAACCTCCCTCTTTCCCTCTGTCATTCATTTTTCCTGTTGCTGTCCGGACCCATCAACACGGGAAAGCTTCATTATAGTTTTATCAGAGCCATGTTTTCCCACAGAATTTTCCCGTCTGAGATTAGCTAACGATGTTTCATTGGGGTAAACAGATGTGGATTATTTTTAGACGTCATGTTGAGTCGATTTGAAGAGAGATACCAGTGCTCAGGTTGCCTCAAGCCGTGGCATGTATCATTATTCATATAGACTATGTTGTTCATTACAGACAAACATCTGTTAGGTAGTTGTCATGTTGTAGATCCTAGGTTATAGCCTCATGAGTATATAACTGCAGAAAATAGTATGGTATCTAGTCTTAATCAATGATGTATTTATGAAACAATTTGATTTTTCAGTTAAGATTTAAATAACATTTTGTTACTATTATTGAATTGTTTTGACAACTATTAAAAAGAAAAGAAAATATTTCCAAAGCAATGATGCTGTGTTTGGTTATGCAAGAGCTGTTGTATTTTCATAAGTTTAAAGAAATATCATTTTCGTGGTAAAATTTTCTCATTAACAAGGATATTAAATATTCATTGTTTAAATTTTTAAGCTTTGTCATTTTTGTGATGTCAAATTTTTCATGCCTACCAGTGATATTAAGTATAAGTCCAAGATGACTTCATCACACAACCTTCTGTTAATCTTCTAGGGCATGCCATGTTTGCAGAGTAATTAGTTGTGTTTGGATTTCTGATTAGAGCCACAATAACAACTCACCAGGGCAACAGATATGTAATAAATAGACCATTGCCCTTTGATCATTGGCTCTCATATATCCTAAAGAGATTACATTTGACTAATTGTTTGGTTAATGTTTCTAATGGAGATATCATACTTTGTCAAAAGAATTCTCAAGGCGAGTTGTTTCCAGTACCAACAATCAGAACTGGTATATTCAGCTGTTGGCTGAAAACATGCCTGCAGTTTTGAAATTTAGGAATTTCCAGTTCAAATTTCAAATCAGATTTTGTCATTGGCACCACTGAATGATGGTCATTGAAAATAATGCTTTAAAATGGCCTGCACGTGGAAGAAAGTATATTTACTTAATTTTATTAAATGCCACCATAACATTGTTATGAATGCTGACAGATAATTTAAAGGTCTTGATGTGCTGGTAATATATAATGATGATTTTATTAAAGGTCATTGGGTGCTAGTATTCATATTTTTATTAGTTCATAGTTGTCATTATTTTGTAGAAAAATAATTAAAATTATTTTAATTACTTGCAAGAGAACTCATGGAATCATTATTAATATTTTGTCAATGTGTAAATTCTTGTTCTGTAACAGAACAGCACAATTGTAATGGAATGTGGAACATTGCTCTGTGATTCCAGAATTGCTGATGACTGATACAGACATGTTAATTTGTTATATTAATATATTAAAACATAAAAAACTCATTAAATCTCAGGTATGACCAAGATTATCACATGTATAGATATATTATAAAGATACAATTAGATGGAGTAACTACTGGGATGGAGGTCCAGCATCAAAGGGACATGCCTGGCAGTCACTTAAGGTTTAAAACTGCTGCCTGTTGTACTCTCGGAGGGGGGGGGGCCCATTGTACTCAGGGTCTGTGGTTATCACAACACCTTGTAAAGGTCAGACATTACAATTGCTGCGTCTGATGCTGCTTGCGGCAGTTAAACCCAAGCATTGGTGTGCTGGATGATCTGCATGAAATTTTAAGCTAGCTGAAGTTAAACTTTAATGTATGCGCATTCATTAATTAAAAGATACATTCATACACAGTCACCAACCATAGAAACCTTATAGACTGGCAGCCATATTGCATGATTTTGACAGGGCACAAATTGAATTGGTAAGGCCTAGAATCTTCTTAAGTAACATTCTTAGACATCCTTGGCAAATGTCTGTGGAAAACTGAAATGACCTATATTTTGCGACCTTTAGGAAAAGAAGTCATATAAGCACCCAGACAGGCCGTCAAGGCACACATTGTATCTGTTAGGCCTGGAATCTTCTTATTTAACATTCTGAGACATCCTTGGCCAGTGTCCTTGGAAAATTGAAATTAGGTCACCATGACCTATATTTTGCAATATATTAGAAAAGATGTCATATAAGCACCCAGGCAGGGCACAAATTATATTCATTAGGCCTAGAATCTTTTAACATAAAATTCAGGGAGGTCCTAGTGAAGTGTCTTTGGAAACTTGAAATTAGGTCATGATGACCTATATTGTGTGACCTATAGGCTGAAAAATGGTTTTGTGCAACCCAAACAGACAAGGGAAGAATTGTATCCATTAGCCATAGACTCTTCTAATATGACATTCAGGGTAATCCTTGGCAATTCTCCTTGGAAACCTGAAATTGTACTGCTAGCTATAGACCAGAAACATGATTTTGAGCACCCAGACAGACAGGGTACAAATTGTATCTATTTTCCTTGGAACCCTCTATTGTGAAATCCAGGGAGGTCCTGGGCAGGTCTCCTATGAATCCTGAAATTTGTATTTTCTGTCCATTTTTTCAACACTGACTTTAGCCATAGGCTATTCTCACAGACAATATATAACATTAATAAAAACACATGAGCACCCAGTCAAAATAAGCTGAGCGTCATGGCCTATGGGCCACTAGTTAAATCTACCCCAGCCAGATCAAAGAGCTTTCACACTTAGGTGCAAGGTTTCTTATCAAAATTGAAAGCAACATCAGAGTTCAGACACGATCCCTGATGCCAGTAATTACTCCATCTTATTGTATCTCCATGGATATATAGATTTCTGGTCACTGAATTTGTGTCTTGGGAACAGGATATTGTTCATTAATACACAAAAACTGCATTGGTATTGTGAGCTAAGTATTATTATTATTATAAGCATGGATGCACTTTCATGAATTTTGTCAAAATCATAACTATCTCAGATTTTGAGCTGTCACTAAAATAAGCCAGCCTCAGTATGTAAAGAGGACTCCATCATGAGAATTAGAGCGTCATTGAGTCAGTATATCAGTGGAATCATGTCAGTAGAAAGATGATAAAACCAGGCACAAAGAATTTTCAAATTCCAGTTCAATATGTATGGTATACTGTGTTTGGCTTCATATTAGTGAGGCTAAAATTTTGTGTTTTTTTTTCATTTTAAAATTTTCATTTTCATGAGCTCACCATGCAGTCATCTAGACAGAGCATATCCATTATTATATTAATTATTTACCGGTATATGAAACATTGTGTGCTCAAAAATGTAATGACTGGACGTGTACCCATTTAAATGTCTAAAGAGAAGAAATTACTGTTCATAATTGGCAGATAATTTGAAAGATTTGACATCACTTATAATAGCAGTCTTTTTAGCTCAGCTGACTATAAGTCATCTGAGCTATAGTCGTGGTCCATTGTCCGTCGTCCGTCCGTCCGTCTGTCCGTCCGTAGATGTGGCACGTTTTGAAACCAGAAGACCAAGGAATCCAACATTTGGCATAATGTTAGATGTCTACCAAGCCGAAAACTGGGTCTTTGCAACTTCGTTCCTTTGAGAAATAAAGGAAAAACCTCAATTTTTTATTAAAAACCTATTTTCACACTTCAGGACTGCCTAATATCAAAACCACTCAGCTGTTTTTCCTAAAATTTACCATAAATAATCCTCTATATAGTTCCTATGTACATGCCAGAAAATAGGTCTGTATTATATATTTTAAAAAAATTATGGGCCCAAACATAATGCATTTTGTAAATAATCAGGAAAGAAATTTGATCACTTAACACAAAACTTATTAAAGCTAAGCACTTTTTTTCCAGTAATATAACTTTTATTAATCAAAATTAAATTGTATACGCAAAATTAGAACAAAATCTTTTAAATTTTATAAAATATTAGCAAAAATAAAAAATTGGTACCTTAAATTTTGCCCAACTTTGACCATGGCATGTTTTTTTACTGAAACTGCTGTGAATTTAATTTTCGAAGCATGTCTATGTTAGCATTTCAACTGTTAACATCAAAAATTTGAAACCAGTTGATCAAAAACTGTAGATTTTATTCAAGTTTTCAAGCACCATGTCACATATTGTTTACATTAATCTAGTGTTATGCAGTTTGCTAGAGCTGGATCAGCTCCCGAGCTTCAGCTCTAAGTTCCTTAAATTTGGCATACAGTTAGATGTCTCCAAAATCCCCTATCATGCCAAGAATTTGGTCAGTAGGACTTAATTCCTTCGAGATATTAATGAAAAACTTAATTTTTCCATTAAAAAACCATTGTTACACTTTAAGACTCCCTAATATCAAAACCACTGATCTGACTTTGATCATATATAATATAGATATTTTTCTATACATTCGCTATGCACATGCCAGAAATGATGTCAGTATTGCGTATTTTTTTTAAGTTATGGGCCCAAAGATAATGCACTTTTTAAAAAATCAAGAAATATATTTACTTACCTAAGATGAGAATTGCTGAAGCTGGAGAATTTTTTTCAGGAATATAACTTTATTTAATCAAAATTCAATTGTTAACCCAAAATTAGATCTGAATTTTGCAAATTTTTCAAGTTATTAGCATAATTAAAAAATCAATACCTTAAATTTTGTCCAACTTTGGCAATGGCACATTTTTTCCCTGTAAGCACTGTTGATTTAATTTTCACAGCATATATACATAAGGATTTAATCTTTTAAAATCTGAAATTTCAAAGGAATTGATTGAAAAGAGTAGCTTTTATTCAAGTTTTTATACACCATGTCAAGTGTTGTTTACATCTAGCCCACCTAGTAGTACAGCCTTCACTTGCATTATGTAACCCACCCCAGGCAGCTTGCCTTGGCTTAGCTTGGCTGCTACTAGCAGGCTTCCCCTCTGCCCTGCACACTCCCCCCCCCCCCCCCCCCCCCCCCAGAAGGTGCATTAACTAGAATGTCATAATTTTCTGTATTTCATTTTATTCTTGGCTATGCAATGCTACATTTTAGGTTTTGTATTTACAACGAGAGTTACAATGAATAAAGTGCACATTAAATTGTGTCCACAAAGTGGTGTTTTGCTATGAAAGTGTGGATGTTCATCAGATAAGTTATTCCTTACTTGAGAAGAGTAAAAACTTCACCAGGTGTGAAATTGACTATTAATGCCAGTTATAAATTATAGCTTAGATTGTAATTAGCATAATGATATTGTTTGTCCCTCATTCAACCAACAGTGTATATACTTTATTTGAAAAGATGTTTTTAATCTACTAAATTTACTGAATCTTTTATTTTATTTTGGTGAATAAGATTAAGCATGTACTGAAAACTCCAATGTGCAAAACTTTTTAATAGTGATTCAAGGAATAATCTTGTAGATGCCATGTTGTGGCATTATTTTCTTTTAAATTCAGTTTAAACATTTGTGATTTAAAAAAATAAAAATATATGTGTATGCATAATATGACCCAATATGAGTTACACTCTGGATATATAATGATTGCAACTTAGAATTCTAATATTTTAACTTATATTTTCAGTGTTTTTTAATACAAATTTATAAAACGTGTAAATAAAAAAAATTAATCAGATAAAAACTATTTTAATTAAAAAGGGGATATGCTTAAATAATAGGCTTATATATAAACTTAAATGCATTATTCCCTTGAAAGTAAAATAAAGGTATCAGTCCATTCTGTCCACTGGCCTGTCCATCTGTAAATTTTTCATATGCATCACAGTATCTCAGAACATTACTGTTTTTCTTCATGACAGTCTTGTCAGAGTATTAGTTTGCAATCATATATTTAGAACTTCACTATAACCAAGTAGGAGGGCCTCTTTCCTCTTAGCTTCTCATATGCTTATATAAATGAAAAACATTAAAATAGAATATTTTGCATTTGCAAAAATTTCAAACTTAAGCTGAGCGCCGTGACCCATGGGTCCCTTGTTTTCCTTTCAACTTGCTTTTTATAGTGGGTCTTAGTCACAAATGTTTTATTTTTTTGTGATAATTTACTTTTCGCAAATATCACAAATTTAAAACCATTACAAAGAAAAATGCAACCACAGTTAACAAGATAAAGTTGAGAGAATGTCTCAGCTATCCATACATCTCCATGCGCCCCTGAGTAATAAAACCAGACATTAATAGCCAGAATGTCTGCTGGCTGTCATGGATGATTGGCTGCCTATGTTACTGTGAGCCTTTCAGTGTACAAGGACTGTAACAATTTGTCTCACAATATGATACATATCTCGATACTTTTATCATTTTACAATGCATATATGATAATACACAATAATTAAATCCCAAGCTGAATTTTCTTCTTGTTTATTGAAATGTAAATAAGCTTACTCTCATAAACTTATTAAAAAAAACAGAAATAAAGTTTATTTACAAATGATTATGCATTAGGCTCCAGTTCCACTTGTTTTTTACCAGTGAATTTAACTTTTGATGTCTTGCATGGTGCTGGGGACTATTTTAAATGTCAGATTGACTTCTTATAAAAGGGTCTAATATTGTCAACACAATAAACGTCTAAACAGGACCGTCTGACAGTGCCCATACAACTTTTGACTGTGTACATAGCCATGTATCATATCAGTGAACTGGTGAATGGTTATAGCCATAGAGTTTGCCTATACAGTGTAACCTGTGTTAAGAGACCACCCATGGGACTGGCAGGTGTTCTTATGAGACAAGTCAGTTATAACCAGTGTGGCTGCTTTTGCATCACCCACGGGTGGTCTTAATAGACAGGTAGTCTTATAAGAGAGATGGTCTTTCAGACAGGCTTCACTGTTGTACCTTATCGGCAGATTTTACTGCTTGATCTGTATTACCTAATAAAAGAGGTATGGTATTAAATGGGTGCATAATTAAGAGGTAATAAACTGCTTAAAAAGTTAAAAAGCTTCAGAATAAGTACACATTGCAGTTGGCTTTTTGTTCATACATACATGTGCATTTCAAATTTGTGATAATTTGCATGAAAAAGTGCCTGACCCAACACAGGTGTAAATTTGTACTGTTTAGCCTCATGCACAATATTCATGTCTGTAGCCTTTGAAGTTAAACTGCTAAAGACTGATACTAATTGAATAATAACAGGTCTTTATGTTACCCATGATCAAAGACTGATAAATATTGGAAAATTTATTATTTCAGACCTTTTATGCCAGTTACCAACTAATAATGAACAAGATTTTCCACTCATTTGATGTTCCTTTGGGGCCGTTTTTATCTGCATATCAAATAACTATATGTTCTTTTATGTAGTATGGATTTGGATATACTCTGTGTAGGATACTGTTTGGTGAAACAGTGAAAATGGAACCCTCAAAATACAGTGAAAAGTGAAAATTGATCCTTGCTGAATTCATGCAGCCAACCACATCATACATTGTTGTTTAATATTGTATTTTAAGGAGTTAATGTTTGTGAAAATGTTTGAATGATATATGTTGAATTATAGTACCACCTGCCTTCACAGGTTTGTTAATGGATTCTGTGTGTCTGATATCTAAATGTGTATATATATATATATTATATATTTCACAATTATGATATAGCTTGCTTTGAATGAACAGTGGATTGTGTTTTCTTATATATACTTTTTATATATGTCTTACAATTACGGTGTATTTTGCCATCTATGCATGTTTGACATCTATATTGTTTTCTTTCGATGCCAGTATTTATTGTTAATAATTTTTATACCACCTGCATTTACTTGCCAGGAGTACATGGATATAAAAAAAAATCCTTTATGATGCCCTTAAATAAATATAAGGTGACAGCTGTATGCAGACTACTCAACCTGTACTGGCTTTGTAAATGCCAAATTAAAAAAAAAACAAAAAACAACTAATTAATGGACATATGTTAATGAGAATGAGCTAAAATTAATGTTTAAATAGTTTAGGCATATTTTGTTGTAAATACATGATTGGCAAACAGCAATACTGCTATGTCAATACCTCCTACATGTTTAATAACATTGAACTGAACTTTGGAGCTGATTAAGGATTTGACTATATAATGTTTTCACTATTTGAGTCCATATTTGGTGCTGGTAATGAAATGCATTACACACGTACACAGTAAATATCTAAATGTGTTCTCATCTCAGCTGATTGTAAATTAAAGCATCAGTGTACATGTCAGACAGATTAAAAAGGTATCATCATCACCTTGTGCTTGTATATAAATTGTATATAAATTTCTGTAGGTATCTTTGCATTTTGAATGTTTTTGAAGAAAATGTCTGGGAATTTATGCTCAGCTGATCAAAGGTCAAACTGAGCTTAGGGAATGATCCACTCTGTGTAAACCCCTGGGCTTGACATAAATGGTTAACCGCTTGCCCAGGGCAAGTGAAAGTTCCAGAAAATAGCGGGAGGGCAACTATAAGTCACCTCTTACTTGCCAGACTGAGCAAGAGGGTCCAACATAAACCTTTATCCACAGGCTTGAAAAAGGATGTTTGTGTTCTTAAATACAATCAATGATTTTTGTAGGGCAAGTAAAAATTCATGAGTTAATGTCGAGCCCTGAACCATGAATTCGTCAAACCATCTAATGTGACCACATCAGGACTAATGATAGTGGCGTAAGGTTTGTACACTTAAACCTCACCATCATGACAAAATGGACAAAATTGGGCTTTGGATTGTACAGTAAAATATCAATTAAATGATCATCTCTGGGACAAAAGTTGGACATTTATTATACAGTAACATCTTTAGAACATGACAAACTTTGGGACAAAAGTGGGACTTTGATTGTACATTAAAAGGTGTGCAACACAACAACCTCTGGGACAGAAGTAGGACTTAGACTGTATTGTAAAACCGTTTCAAGATGACAACCTCTGAGACAAAAAAGTGGGGCTTTGATTGTACAGTAAAACCTTTCCAATATGACAACCTCTGGGACAAAAGTGGGACATACATTGTACAATAAAACCTGACTTACATTCATGATCAAATCAAGGGACAAAGTTGATTTATTTAGTTTAATGGTTGTACATGAAAATCCTGAGAAGGTAACCACATCTGGAACCAATTTGTTGTTATGATTGTAAGGTAAAATCTTATCAATATGACCATCTCTTTTTAGCTATTAAAGTGGAATAATGATTGTACAATTAAACCTTGCCCAGACAACCACCTGAGTAACCAGAAGGGTGGTCCTGTTCAATAATTAGGACAAGGTGTAAAATACATACCAGGACAGAAAAAGTCGTCATGATATATGTGCAGTCATGCTTCAGAGAGTGGTAGTTAGGCAAGTTTCATTGCATATAGATCTGTATATTTAAATCCTCATGCAGAAATGCTTGGCTTTGGCAGGCTCATATGAATATTTTAACCAGAAAGCACTGAAATAGATGAAACATATGTCTTGTCAATTAGAGTGAGATGTGATATATGTCAGCTTTTAGTCAGATGTCTGGATTACTGTGGGAATCATCAATGAACAAGAAGAGTTGGAGATGGACTAAAGAATGTTATACTCGATTTATGACATGATGATCTCAGATCTCTATAGATGCTGAACAGGTTCATTCAGTATTCACTGGCTATTGTGAAGACTATCCCAGTTGATTTATAAAATATGTTTGTTTGATACTTGTATGAAACATAATAGGAACATGTTTTGGCCTGGGGATTGTTGTAGCCAGGTACATGTGTTCCATTACAGAGGTAGTTGCCCAGACTGGTTTAGTGTGATTGACATCTGTTCAGTGCTGCCAGTTTATGTGGTGGTCAGTAGCCATAACAGAACATTCACTCTACTTGGTTCATTGTGGGTCGTAACATGGTTGTTGGGGTGTAGGATTATGTTTTTGTAAACTGAGCAATATAGAAGCAGTCTCTGAGTAAAGTTCCAGTCAGTACTACTTGCATATATTATATCTTTGACTGTTACATATTTATATGTACTGTGTACTTGTATCCACACAAATAATTCACAGATCTTTTTAAAAATGTATATTTGAGTTGATGTAGGTGACAGGACAAGGCCTATTCAAGACTATGGCATCATATGTTCTATCCAGGATGCTTTACATTGAATTTGTCCATTTTGGGTGAAATCACACCAAGTATCATCTATAAAAAATGGTTGAATGGATTATTTGGAAATTGTAATTGAACTGAAAATCTGGGATTGCTTTGCTATACACATTTCTAGTTATGTCATCTGAGGTCACAAACTGTGGTTTCTTTTATGTTCGTGAGGGTCAAATTCACGATATTTGTGAATGGGAAATTATCACGAAAATAAAACAGTCATGATTAAAAGGTCCCATTGTCAAATGCAAGTCAAAAGGCAAAAGTCTTATATTTTAATTAAGAATATTACTTGAATATTTCCCTGTTATTAACAGATAATAAAACATTTTTCAGATAATTAACCATAAATGAACTAAGTCTACTCATTTGATTTTCCCCATCCAGTTGTTACGGTTTTGCACAATACTTATTTAATAAATTTAATTTACATAATAATGGATTAGTCTTGAAGGTAACTTAGTTTTTTTAGATAGCAAAACATTAAAAAATTTGAGAATCACAAAATTTTAACTCGCAAATATGAAGCAAACCTTTTTTTTTTTTGCATTTTACCTCCCTTGTTTCTGCCACTCAAAATAATGTGGGCAATATTTTGCAAAATCTCTATTATACTGTCATCTTCACTTTTAAATTAGGGTCACTACGTTATATATACACTTGCCAAGCATTTAATAAGTGTGGTTTTATTCGTGAGATTGTTTACAAATCTGGCTGGCCATTAATAACTGTATGAAAGCAGATTTTGCTGCACAAAAAAAGTAAAATCTCGATAACAAGGGAATTTGCAGTTGATAAGGCTCACTGTTTGATAATTGATACAAAGTACTTTGACAAGTGCATCCGAGCCGGATATCGTAAATTACCACTGCTGATGCATTTGGCAGGAGGTTATATTTTTTCCCATGTTGGCCTGTCCTTCAGTCTCTTTTTCTGTGTCTTTGCTTCTGTACAAGGTATCTTGGAAAATTACAGATGTATGTATTTCAGTTGAATTTTCGAGGTCCTAGGAAAAAAGGATGATTAAACTCTAAATTTATGATCAGGACTGTGTCTTGAAGTTGATTGGTTTTAGTCACAGCTGTGACATCTTATGGAGATTTTGGCACTATTAAGAATATGGAATGTTTTTAATAAATTTATTCCAGATTTTGGAGGTGATTTGTAAGATGTGATTTTATGGTTTAATTTTTTTTTCCTGTTGGATGAGGTTTGTGATATCTGAGCTTGAGTTGTGTCTCTAGCTTTATTATTTATTGCAACCTTTTCTCATGGTGAATCCACTTCCGTTACATTAACAAATACATGATTTGTAGCTGAAAAATAGCCAAATGTAGTTTTTATGGATTAAGGAGTAACCTTTTTCCTGAGCTGTTTGAGCTTAAGGTCCCTGTTTGATCTGTGTAAGAGCCTTCATTTAAAGTGGCAAAATCTTGGTAGAACCTCCTAGAAGCACTCTGATGTATTGAGAGACAGAATATGAATACCCAGACAGGTCTGTTCACTCGGTTTGGGAGAATAATGACCACTGATGTATTAACTACAGCTTATGGCCTCTCGGATATTCCAAGATTAAGCATATGAAGCTATAAATCCAGAAAGCATAAAAATAACTAACAGGGCTTGACATTAATAGTTGCCCTCTTGCCAGGGCAAGTAAAAGATTTACATAATAGTGGAAAAACTTGCCTCTTACTTGCCAGACTTGGCAGGTGGATTCAGTATAAACCTTTACCTTATATTTCAATAAAATATAAATCTGAAAATTTCCGTCCCATTCAAACATATCGACAATACATGTATATCCTAAATTACATGTGGATGTGGAGCGGACACTAAAACCTTGCCACAGTCACTGATATTTGTAGGGCAAGTTCAAATTTATGTAGGGCAGGTAAAAGCTAGGTATTACTGTCCCAATGGCGCAATCACTTTAAAAAGTTAATGTTGAGCCCTGAATTCCCATTTGGTAAAAATGGTTACCTATGTCCCCCTATAACAGATCTAGTACCGTAAAATCTCCACTTAAAACCGCACTTCCGATTAAAACCGCACCCAGACTTCGCCAGAATTCCAGGCGAGACACCGCAAGGGGCTCAAATACTAAGAACTCCCCTTTAAAACCGCACCAACTTTCGCTACGGAATGATTTGACAAAAGACAATCAAGCTATCATCTAGAAATGAACACGCGTAGGTTGCGACTCGGTCATTCCTGTCCACTTTAAAAATTCCTTGGGCATTTTATTTAAACAAATGATAACACTTTTTTGCAGGGTCACTCAAGCATGAAGTTTGGGAAGACGTAAGGGCCGGTGAACCTCTGCCTGGTTATACAGATTTTATATTCCGTGCCGTATTCTTGTTTGCTACTGATTTGTCATTATATTATCGAAAAAAATATTCTGCTGATCCATTTCAAGTCACTGTATATTTTAATTCTAAAAGTATTATTTTGAAATCTTAATTTTTGATGAAAATTCCATTTTCTGGAATTACTCGGAAGATTCAACTCATTTTCATACCGGTTACTTCGGTATCATCGTCTCATCGTACGTTGACATCGCTCCATGTCACAATATGCTGGTGCGTTTGAAAACATCGCTGGTCAACTAAATATCAAAGTAACTGAAGTTACCTTGTCGAGATACGCACGTATAGGAAACATGACGCTTGAAAACGAGTGATTTTAAGGTAAAATTAAAGTGGCCAGTCCGGGTGAGCAAGTTTTTTACCTGAAGAAAGTTTCCGTGTGGAGAGCCATTTTGTCAAGGCAGTGTTCGCGCAAGGCACGCTGGGACGAAATAGGTGGCTGTTCTATTTACCACCCACCGCGTACAGCCGTTCAAAATATTCTTAGCAGAATACCAGGGCGTTTCAACACATGGCGGCACTCAAACTTGATTTTAAAACGATCGTCTGCCATTGTGTGACTCTTTACGATGTCAGCTTTTTATTCATTTTACGTTTTAAACAAATAATCATTGCTAAATAATGCCGCAAATGGGTTAAAGTAGGCTTTTATTTCAATTTTGCTTGACCATTCCCAACGAAGTGGGCCGCTGTGTGTAACAGCAGGGTTGATGTAAACGTATTATTTGGTGACAATTACCAAGATTTTATAACAAGTTATATATCACACGAAAACTAATCAGCAATATTTAATTTATAAATAATAAATAATCGTAAATAATACATTTACACACGGCGCCCATGCATGCTAAGAACAGCCTTCGAAAGTTGCAATGTTATCGTCCACGCGCCGGCCCAAAACGATGTCTGTCAGGAAGATATTCAGGAAACCCTTCTAGTATAAACCGCACAGTGCTTTCAGGAAATCAACCTGATTTCAAGATTTTGAATATCTTGATTAAACCGCGGTTTTAAGTGGAGATTTTACGGTACGCTCTTTACAAAGCGCTTTACCCATAGGCCAACTACCTATATCATAAGGGCTGTTTGTTATGACCTTGTATCCTGAATATCTACACCAGAGGAGAACACTGTTCTTTGGTCCATTCAGATGAAACCCTGTGCTCGAAGACACACGGTTTACCAGCCAAGTGAGGAAAACACGAAGCCAATGTTGTTCATTTTGTTTTGAGTGACAGCTCATCGCCCCAGCGACAGTTTGAACTGGCCACAGGCTCGAAGAGAATTGCCCCACACGTGGTTTCTGGCCAGAGCCTGATGCCTGTTGAGTGTTTGTTGGCTGCCATTTGATTTGCTGCTAGTCACATCAGCAGTTTTTTCAGCAGACAGGCCCATGTGCGCCACCTGGTGTTTAAGTGCGTCATAAACGGTCAAAGCAGGCAACGAGAAAATCAGTAGCTTCTTTAGAAGTGCAAGATTTTCGCTAACTTTGGAGCGTACAGATCTAGCTGCAGTCCTATCTTTCACAATTTAGATCTGTGGGACCAACCCTTGAAAAAAAGTTTTTTACATGATCGAAGAGGGAAAACCAAAAACTTTTCTCTGGAGGCAAAATTTAGTGCAACATAACATGTGGAGGGTCAATGAGGTATTGACTCTTTTTCTAATTAAATTCTCATGATTGATCTTGACCATCTCCACCAGAGGTCAGTCCAGATCACCTTTTTGTACCTTTCACACATGCATAGAATCATGCAAGAAACATAGTTAAATTATGATCAATTGTAAAGATGTTCTTTTTGTCTACATTAATGAGGGTTAACTTGTTGAAGAAGGAATTATTATATCTTTTGAGCCTTGATGGGCTTTTTTGCTTAAAGGGGGAATTATTTCTGTACTGTTTTAGAATAAGTGAAGGGGAAATTTCATGCAAAATAAACACAAAATTTCAGGGTTGAAGAAGCAGGAATAAGGCCCCTTGAAAGGCCTAGTATAATCCCTTTGAAGCATTGTCTGGACCAAAATCCTCTACTTTTGTTTGGCCCTATTGGCTGCAATTCTAAAGTTCCAATCTATGATGGCATATGATGGTATTCAGTGGTACTGATTATGATACAAGCCTAATGTCACATCAAGGGTATGCATCTGAAGTATTCCCAACTCTTGGAATATAAATTTATAACCCATCATAAAAATATGTTGCTAAATGCAAGTGGTGAGCATTAAATTAATCATACTCATATAAAAATAGCATGAAAAGGTTATGAATAAACCAAAAATCTTAGACCCACATGGAGGAATATTTAACTAAACAAATTTTTAAAATCATGGAGTCATCATACAAAACAGCTCAACTTCTTGAGTAATTCTGGGAACAAACCAGTTTTAAATTACTTGTGAGCACTGCAAGCTTTTGAAGTTCAGGCACCAGACCGTGTTGTCATTTTAAGTAATTTCATCTGTCCACTGGATTGTAAAACTGACTTGCTTTGCTGGCAGCCTGGTGTGTAATACATATCAGCCGATAGGCAGTGCTGGGGATGTGTGGAATAATAGGGTCAATAGATACACTGTGAGTTGACTTAATCAGTTTTCTGTCTGATTTTCAGGGTTGGCTGAGCTGAGGTAATTTGATTTTAGTTTGTTAAAATATAATTGTATCCGCCAAAACATTGTTTTGCGGATGCTATGTTATCAGTCGGACGCCGCCGCTGCCCCCGCTACCTCTTAGGTTTTTTTTGAGAACTCCACCATAATCACTGGGCAGAATTTTTTAAAATTCGGAATTATGATCGGGTCACATGTGAACTGCTGCGCCCTCATTTTTGGTTGACCTCTGACCTTTCCTCTCTGCCTAGTGCATATGTGCATCTGTTTCCACACATAAACCCACATATCTAGGGAACTGTTTGACCGATCAGGCTAAAAATTTTGCACAAATGTAGCACTTGGAAAGCTTTATAACATCATTAAAAATGATGGCGCCACCTGCAAAAATTTTTGCAAAGCGTCCATCTGCCTTGGGATAAAATCACTCATATCTCAGCATTGGTTAGACTTATTAGTGGTGGGCTGATCATCGAGTTTTATCAAAAGTCATTTGGTTTGCTGCCACTTTCAAACGCTCGATTTCCAAAGGCAACTATCGAGTACATCATAATAATGATTGTTTTCTTTCCAAAATGCCTTAATGTTATAAGCAAAAATCATTCTTCCCATATTTTACCACATTCCGCGCTTCATATAATGAGTCTGCATTCCCAACTTCTGTATGTAACTGATTATGACACGGCAGATGCCAGAACGGAGGACTTATTAAACTTATTATCTGTGAACTATCAGGGAGCTGCAGAATTAGCGGAGAGTTTTCTAACGAGATGTACATTGCAAAATATGGGCGGGATGGTGATCAATACTCCATAAATTCTCCAGGTCTATGCCAATTTTGCGAGATTCTCTTATAAATAATATATTCAACTGATGCCAGGTGCTGTTTAGGCCTTCCTTTAAAAAATTCTTTGTCGGGGCTAACCTCCCCGGTCGAGCTTTTGGATTTCGGCTGGATTTTTTTTTAACGCTGCAGACATCCAAGCTCATATCTCGGGTACCGTTTGACCGATTGGGCCAAAATTTTGCATGTGTATAGATCTCACATAGCTCTTTATCATACACAACACTGGTGGCGTCACCTGCAACCATTTTTGCTCAGCGTCCATCTGTTTGTCTGCCACGGGCTAAAATCACTCATATACATGTAGTGGTTTGACTTATTCACCTGAAATTTTGCATGTTTATACATCCTGGACAGCTTTCTTGATTTTGTTACAGATGGCGCCACCTTCATTTAAGTTTATGCTGCAGACATCCGAGTTCATATCTCGGGAACCGTTTGACCGATTGGGCCAAAATTTTGCATAGGTTTAGATCTCCTATAGCTCTTAATCATACACAAAATTGGTGGTACCTACTGCCACCATTTTTGCACACTGTCTTCTGTTTGTCTGCTGTGGGATTAAATCACTCGTATACAAGTAGTGGCTTGACTTATCTGCCTAAAATTTTGCATACAACTTGGACAGCTTTCTGGATTTTGTGGTAGGTGGCACAACCGACATAAACAGTTTGGCTGCAGACATCCATGCTAATATGCAACACACCTCACTCTATTTCCCCTTGTCTCTCAATCCATACCTCACTTTACCCTTCCCACTCTGATTTTGGCAGATACACATGGTTTTTTGTCGACTACCCGTATTCAAGTTAATAAATAGATATAGACATGCACACCAACACACATGTATTCTGCACAAAACCCATGTTATTACACTCATTTGGTTAGGTTCTTTAGTGTTAAAAATAAATCCGACTTTTATTTGGGGATTTGGATGTAGTCCTAAAATTGGGTTTTTCTGCTCTAAACTTTGCCAGTATATGTGCCCTTGCCACCAGTCTCTCTCTGCAGATAGATTCTTTATTGCACAGTGTCCTCAGGGTACTTTCATGTGGCCTCCATGAGCCCTTGTCAAACCTTGACAGGTTTATTTCTCCCAGTTTCTCGAAACCACCCATGTGGGCTGCCATTTTGCATACACAGTAAAACCCGGATTTCACAGGTCGCCAGTGGAAATTATGAGTATACCTCTGATGTCAATAAGAAAAAAATACTTTAAATACAGCTGGGCTGCCACATATAATATGGTAATTGTGATACCACTGTTAAGTAAAATGAGGAGGATGAATTGCACTGCCACTGGTGATTGTAAGGGTTCTGTAACTGTTTTATAAATAATTGCAATATTCAGAATGAATAATTTGAATTGAATTTCAGATGATAAAAAAATGTGACATTATGATTGGCTTAAAATAGCTTCCAAAGATCTGTCACCCAAGACTTACTCTTGTCAAAAGTCAGTTTGGAAAGAAATATGAGCTTCCCCTCCTTAATGGGAGAGGTTTAATTAAATTTATGTGGGTGTAATAGAACTAGATTGTGTTGTAAAAAAATGAACTTCCCCTCCATAATGCGAGAGGTTTAATTAAATTTGTGGGTAAATAGAACTAGATTGTGTAGTAAAAAAAATTTGAGCTTCCCCTCCATAATGGGAGAGGTTTAATTAAATTTATGCGGTTGAAGAGAACTAGATTGTGTGGTCAGAGCCTTCCGACCTCTGCCAAAATCTTATTAGGTTTTCTTTTTTTTAGAAAAGACAGGCTTCAGTAACAAAGGTCTGCCTGGTGAATGGCAGAACAAACACTGCCTCTAATAAATATGAATGGGTGGCTAGTACCCAGGACAATTGAATTGCTTTGTGTCATAACAGTATATAATCCTTTGTATAAAAAATATATTATGTTGATTCAGAAAACCTCACAAAATTTGATAGATTGTTCCTTGGGTGTTAGTCTAATCCTCCATAAAATTTTATCACAATTTTATAACTTTTTTGTGAAGGTGCTAACAGACAAACCAACAGACCAAGAGAAAAACATAACACCCCTCTGGTGGAGGTATTATGATGATTTGTAGTTGGGTAGGTTATTGTAGATGCAAGATGGTGTAAATTAAAGGTATGACAATATAGACATTCAGAAATAATCAAAACATTACAAACAATAGTGATTTGTTGTGCCAGTAGTATTGACATAGTGTTGACTGTGACGGTATTTAAGTAATTTATTGCTGTATAGATTGTGATTCACACAAGACCATATCAATTAAACTTGATGTGAAATAAATAATGAAATTACAAACACTAACAGTGAATTGTTCTCCCAGTGGTACTAGCATTATGTTGATTGTTACAATATGTCAGTGATTTGTCGCTGCACAGATTGCGATACAGCCCAGACAGGATTTAAGGCACACTAGTGCTGAGACTGTCACGCTGCTGTGTCACAAGCCCAGTAAAGGACAGGCAGCCCTGCAGGACTGTACAAGCACCAAGGTTTATTGATTTTTAGCTGATTTTGTCTCGAGTTTCCGGGATGTTGACCTCTTTTGACTACTATGCAGACATCTTTTTTGTGGATTAAATTGCAAGCCAGCAAGGTTGTCTCTTCCCTGTGCTATCCTTGTTTATGGTTTCATTGGGCAATTCCCACCTGGCAGTTGACATATGAAACGACACATGCAGTTTTTACCTTGCTTGTTGCCATGGTGATCGGAAGCATATATTTATTGCGTTTTTAGCGACTCTGACACACGGATGATCTCTCGAGTGTCTGCCGCTGTAAATAATTTAACGGATAATCTCTTAAGTGGTGATTCATGATAAATATGGACTTTATTACCCCAACTCAACAAGTAGATGAATTATTTAATGATTTTGTTCATTAAGTTTGTTAATTACTGTATTCTTGGCAGTCAAGGCTTCCCTCCTCTAAAGCTATTTATAGCCTGATGAGGTCTGGGGGTTAGTTAGTTTTCAGCTTGATTTAACTGTACATTTCTCTACAGGATGACTTTAAAAAAAATTCATAGTTTGATATGATTTAGATAAAGGTTACAAATTCTAAACATTGGCATCTCAGTCTTATATTAGAAGAATGTTTTGGTCATTATACCTTTCTATTTCTATTAAATACAATATAAATATTAATAAGCAGTCTGTCATTTGACATGACATGTAGTAACTAATCATGATATAATATCCATGTTAATTTAACATACTTTGTTTTGATAATTGGTATTAGGATCAGAGCTTTAATGTTTGGTTTCATATATGTGTTTGTTTGTTGGTAGTCATAATCCAGGGTAAACCTGTATAAATCTGGAGTTTACACAGGAGCCTGTTTTGGTATCTTTTCAATAAATGTCAAAGAGTTTGTGGATGGAATCTAAGGAGATAGTGACAGGTTGAGTGAAGATGTACAAATCAAATGATAAATGCAAACTGATGTGTTGTCTGTACTTTTCAAATAAGGTTTGAATGATTGGTGCATTCATAGGGTGAACACTTCATACTCTTTGGTCCAGTTGAGTCTGTCAGTTCAAATGGGACTGCTGTGTACAGTTAAATGCAAATTATACTTCAAATAATTTAACTTTAAATTCAAATTCAGTGTTGCTGAGAATAATCAAATACAAATGCAGGTATTTTTACATACTGTGGTTGCCTTTTTGTTCGCGAGGGTTTTAATTTCGCGATATTCGCTCCGATGGGAAATAATCGCGAAAATGACACCCTCGGGAATAATTGGCCAATTGAGTGTGTCCTTCTGATTAAGTGTAGCCGATCCTTGAATGGGAATAGGTTAGAACACTGAGAAATCTTAATATAAGTTACATCCATGCAGGTATAGGGAAAACATTCCCTTAAATTTGAACTAAAGAATCTGTGCTGTGTGTACGGGCCCATCCTTATATGAGGAGAATATCACAAGCTCATGAATTATCCTCAAATTATAATACACACAGCAATGGCTTTACCAAAGATTTGATATAGGTTCTGGTGAGATCACGAAAATGACACCCTCGCGAAACATTAAAAATGGAGAAATCGCGAAATTTCAGCCTCGCGAATATGAAGCCAACCACAGTATTCATTGCCGTATGTATTGTGTTATGCTATATCCAGTGGGATGTCAAGCTTTGCTCTGTATAGTATAATCATCATATGTAGTATGTACCGCAGTATGTGTCAGTAAAAGGCTGGAACAACTTCAACAGCAATTGCAAAATTCAGCATAAGTTTGTTAAGTGAATGTTGTACCAGACAAAGTTTGCTGTTGTTTGCTTTTGCTGCGCTAATGAATATTTAACCAGAGTATCTTCTGAAGAAGTTCAGTGAAGGTGATACTTTCTTTCAAGCCTGTTTATTTGCATTTGAGATCTTCCTGATAAATAGGGGATAGAATCTACTATTAAATAGTATTTATTCACTCTTTTGTACATTCGTCTTCTAAGTTTATAGGGAAATACCATTTCTGTCAGCACCTGGTGGAGGATTTTAGAATTATCAAGACACCATGGTCAAAACAGGGTGATTAACAGTGTATGACAGCTGCAGGCTCTTTCTCATGTCAGTTTCATGGTGCTTTTCAGAATGTAAATTATGAACAAGAAAGGCTCATTTCTTTATGGAGATGTTGAATTTAAAATGTGATTCATATTTATACCATATAATAACCAGTTAAAGGTTATCACTACAGTACACTACTGTAAAATAGAAATTTTCATGAAATTTAGGTGTCATTTGGATTTTACTTTAAATGAGATCATAATTTTTGTGTACTATCCTAGAAGAAAAGATTTATACTATAAAGGATGACTTGCCCACCCCAAATTGACAGTAATCCAGTGCTTACTTGTGAAATCATTTTTGCAGCCCATTATTGAATCATTTCAGTTATTACTTCTCTCAGGAATCAACATGATAATTAAAGAGGTTTTAATGACATGAGATAAATAAAAAAGGCAAGATCATAATCAGAACTGTCAGGGAAAAAGTACATTCACAATGTTGAATTTTCCTGTTTTGTTTCAGGATGTTCTGCTGGTGATTATAAAAATGTATTTGCGAAATGGTTAATTTTCATGTGTTGTTTCTGGCATGTTTTGTTGGTGATATGGGGGATGATGTATTTTCTTTGTAGTAAATTTTCCTGTTTGTTTCAAACAAGTTTGGTGCATGAATTAGGACATGTTACATTACACACTTTCAACTTTTCTTTATTTTATTTCAGACTGGTTTTGTATTGCTTTTACAAATGTTCTGTATTTGATTTAATCATGATATTCTCAAAAGTTATAATTTAATATGACACAGTACTTCAGTACAAAGTACATTTCAGGGGTGACCAGTTTTGTACTCAAAATAGCTGAATCACTGTAACTCAATTTAGGTGTCATTTGGATTTTGCCATAAATGAGATCATAATTCTGGTGTATGACCAGTATCATACTCAAAATAGCTGAATCACTGTAACTCCAGACCTGATTAACACCAAACATTTTATAGATCACTGTTAACCTGTCTCTGTTTAGGCATGAGATGAATAATAAAACAGAATACCTTATGTATGTATTGATGAATACAGAAATCTCAATATACCTATTACCTCATGATGGGATATTACCATAGTAAAAATGTGCATGAGATATCACAAGTTTAGCACTATGAGTTGGATGCACAGTATGATGTCTGTTGTCACTGGTTTGATCACAGTTTTTGGCCCTGTGCCAATGCCTGGTGCTGGAACCCAGCCAACTCTGCAAAACAAAGTAGTGGTTAAAACTAGGGAGATATTGAACAAGTGTAGAATATAACCAGTGCATAAGGACCCATTACTAAGGAATATATAGGGTGGGGAGAATTTGTTTTCAGTGTTTACATGTTTTAATGGGTATATTGCTGATGTCTAGTGCCTAAAATCATGTATGAATAATACATTTTTTTTAAAATTCAGCAAAATAAATGGAGTACGAACAGAGTTGGATTCAGTTCTAACTGTTGTGCTCCTGTGAATTTTACTTTGTTTTGCTCAGAAGTATGGTACATTTAACATTAGGCAAAATACATTGAGCAGTATGTGATACATTGGGATCTAAATAAGACATTACTCCTGACCAGCAGAAAGCTATACAGCCAGCAAATTTGATATTTTAGTTGGCTAAATTAGCCAGCAGATATGGCATAGGGAAACCTTTGCCGTTAGGTTTTCTGCTGTAGAAAACATAATATTAATAATGCTTGTTGTGCCAGCTGATGCTTCAGGTGCCATGGTATCTGTTCTCATGCATGTGATACAAAGGGATATTTGATGTTCTACAGTGACTTTCTTGCTGAGCATCATGACCCATTGGTCACTTATTGTATGACATAGACACTTCAGTTTTATGTTATTTTGTATCTACTGGTATAACCAATCCTGAATGTTTGTTTTTACTAAGGAAATGGCCATATGATGACAGGATTTTAATACATAGGACACGTTCTGTCACGTTCCAACTTAATCATGTCTCATGGTGAAGCCCTCAGCTTACTTAAGATAACACTTGATTTACTCCTTGTGTCCTACCCCAGGAGTACAAGGTGACAACATACCAACACGTAATACAGTTGTTATCTTATCTGCAGGAAACTGATTGCAAATAAAACAGTATATATGGTTATAAAACAGCCATATATGGTTAAGATTAACTCTAAGTGTTCACTTAGTTACTGTACATCCAACCTCAAATTAGTGTGAAAGTGATTCTGCTGATATCATTTGATTAGAGCAAACAATTCTTCCTTTGCCTTTATAGCTTTAATTGTATTATGATCACTTACGTTGCCCTTTAAACCACTTACCTGTAACACATTGTATTTGGAAAAAGCCCACTTGATCTCCCCAGTGTAAATGATAAAATCTGTATCCAAACTCTCTTTATACGCCTGTCATATGATGGGAGTATTATGGTATTTCCACCCATCCGTTCGTATGTCTGTCCGTTAACTTTTAGTATCACCGTGATAACTACCTGGGGCTTTGATGGGTTTTCACCAAACTCACCATAACTACTTACCACCATTATATCTCTGCTAAGTTCCATTATCGGCAAAATCCACGAATAATTAATAAGGTCATCGGTCACTAGGCTACTTTGTGCTGTCGCTGCGATAACTTACGAAGATTAATTGAAGTAACTTAAGAGATGGGTTTGAGGTAGAGAAGTGTTAATTGATGTTTTTAGCACGTGTGACTGTTAGGGACCAACCTGATAAAGTCATGAATCTTTCTGATGGTCTGCAAGTACTTGTTTATCTTTGTTTATACATATATATATATGAATTTCCAGGGTTAGATCCATTGATTTTGTTGTACTGTCTGACACTCTGAGATGATCTGTTTTGTTGTTGCTTTTGCACTTGGTAACAGCAGGTTGTTATTCATGATTTTGGATGCAAGCTTTATTGTCATGGTGACCATTTAATAGCCTCTTTAAAGATCTATTTAAAAAGTTATGGATGGCTCACACATTGCTTATGTCACCCATATGTGTCCTGATATCACACCAATATCTCCCCATGTCACCCTGATTTGTTAGGATGTCACCCAGATTTCTCCTGATGTCACCCTAATGTGTCCCAGTGTCGTTCTGATTTTAAATATATTTGAAGAGGTTACAAAATGTCCCAGTGTATTTATGATCATTTCCATTCCCCCATTTGTCTCTGGTTTTGCCTAGATGTTATGCCATAGTCAGATGCAGATGGGGACATATTTGGGACAACACAAGTGATGTGTTGGCCTTTCAGTTTCACAGATAACAGAATTAATTAACACTCAGCAGTTTGTTACATGACATTTTGGTGGGTTTTGGAATAGTTAATTTTATGCTTTTATTCAGCACTGTGTGTCTCATACCCAGACTCTGAACTCTGCTTGATACATGTCCCCTTGCCACTGAACTTTCTTCAGACAGATTCTCTCCTGGACATTGCACATAAAGTGCTTTCGTTTCACATCCCCATATTCTTATCGAACCTTGATAGGTTTATTTTTCCTATATTCTTTTTCTCCACCTACTGGCCACCTATTTTTTGTAGATGTTTCTTAAAAGTTTATAATATTCAGTAATTTTCTAAAAAAAACTACACATGGAAGTGACGACCTAATATGGCAATTAAGGATTTTACAACAAATTCCCAGTTTATGTTTCACAACTTTTTAGGTTCTTCACAATGATCTGCCAGATATGATGTGTCCCTGCATGAGTAGCTATCTTTGTTTTTGCTGGTTATCTTTTTTAAGTGTTTGTAACATGACAACATCCAATCAGCAGCTGTCAGTTGAGACTGTGTTTGCATTTGACCAGTGACTTGACCACCATAAGTGGGTCTGATAGTGATATGTTGTTAAATGTAAACAGATTTCTCATATTTTTAGCACAGCTGACTGTAAGTCATCTGAGCTATAGCGATCACTCTTTGTCCATCGTCCGTCCTGCTGTCCCGCCATCTGGCCATCTGTCCATTAGCAGGGCACATAACATAACCACTGGACCTGGAATCTTCTAACTTAACATCCAGAGAGGTCCATGAAAATCTAATTGGAAACCTTGAATTAGGTCTCTGTTACCCATATTCTTCAAGCTATAATGGGGCTCCAAAGTACCCCCCCCCCCCCAAATAATTGAAAATTTGATATAAAAGCTCAAAAATCTGAACAACTAATGCATTAATCACCATGATTCTTTGCATGGATATTGATCATGGAATGTTTCATCAGTTTCTGCAGACTGGTGGCACCACCTGTATTTTTTCGATTTTTTACTATTTTTTTTTTCTCTGTTTTTGAGACCTTTAAAGATGTGGTCATCTGTTAACAGGGCACAAATCATAACTATTTGACCTGGAATCTTTTTTCTTGACATCCCAGGAGGTCCATAAAAAATCTCCATGGAAACCTGAAATCAGGTCTCTGTTACCCATATCCTCTGAGCTATGGGGCTTAGAAGTACCTCCCAGAATAACTAAAAAGTTGATATAAAAGCTCCAGTATCTGAAACACTAATGCAGTGATCACCCCGATTCTTTGCATGCATATTCCTCATGGAGTGTTTCATCAGTTCTTGCAAACTGGTGGCACCACCTGTAATTTTTCGATTTTTTACTATTTTTTATTTTCTCTTTTTTTGAGACCTTCAAAGATGAGGTTGTCCGTTAACAAGCAATAAATTGTAACCATTGGTCCTAGAATCTTCTAACTTCATTACTTGACATCCAGGGAGGTCTGTGAAAAAAAATACTTGGAAACTTGAAATTACATCTTTGTTACCCATATTCTCTGAGCTATGGGGCTTATATGCACCGCCCAGCATGATTAAAAATTTGATATCAAGCAGGGCTCTAGTCATAACCATTGGACCTGAAATCTTTTTAACTTTAAATCCAGGGAGGTCTTTGAAGAGTCTCCTTGGAAAGGTGAAATACATTCTTCCCATGAGCATGCGCAGTACGGGCTGACCCAGTCAGGCAATCAGTCTTCAGGAAACCTGCTGCAGCTGTTGCCCATATTTTCTGAGCTATGGGGCTTATAAGCCCCCCTCAGAATAATTGTATCTGCCAAAACAAAGTTTGATGATACTATGTTTTTGACCAGGTTCAGCTGCCGCCGCCGCCATATTCGTTTCTGGCGAACTCCTCTGAGACTACTGGACCGATTTTTCCCAAACTTAAACCAATTATCGGGTCACGTGAACTGGTGCCAAACCATTTGGCATTGACCTCTGACCATTCCTCTCTCCAGTGCATCCATCTGTGCGTCTGTTTGGCACATTAACCAACATAACTTCGGACTCGTTTGACCAATCAGGAAAGAAATTTTGTAAAAATGTTGCCCTTTAATAGCTTTATAACATCAACAAAAATGGTGGCGCCACCTGCAACCATATTTGCACAGCGTCCATCTGTTTGTCTGCCTTGGGTTAAAATCACTTATTTCTCTGCAGTGGTTTGACTAATTCACCTGACATATGGCATGCGTTTATATCCTGGATAGCTTTCTTGATTTTATGACAGGTGGTGCCACCTACATTCACATTCACCCTGCAGACATCCATGCTTGTATCTCCAGACTGGTTTGACATATCTTCCTGAAAATTTGCATGTGTTTAGCTCTCACATAGCTCTTTATCATACAAGAAACTGGTGGCGCCACCTGCAACCATTTTGCGCAGCCTCCATCTATTTGTTTGCTTTGGGGTAAAATCATTTATATCTCGGCAGTGGTTTTACTTATTCACCTGAAATTTGGCATGCGTATACATCCTGGATAGCTTTCTTGATTTTATGACAGGTGGCTCCACCTACATTCACGTTCACGCTGCAGATACCATTCTTATATCTCCAAACTGGTTGGCATATCTTACTGAAAATTTGCATGTGTTTAAATCTCACATAGATCTTTATCATACAAGAAACTGGTAGCGCCACCTGCAATAATATTAGCACAGCATTCATCTGTTAGTTTGACTTGGTTTTAAATCACTCATATCTCGGCAGTGGTTTGACTTATATACCTGAAATTTGGCATGTGTATACATCCTGGATAGCTTTCTTGATTTTATGACAGGTGGCGCCACTTACAAACACGTTTATGCTGCAGATATCCATGCTTATATCTCTGTACTGGTTTGACGTATCTTCCTGAAGTTTGCATGTGTTTGGATCTCACATAGCTCTTTATCATACACAGAACTGGTGGCGTCACCTGCAACCATTTTTTGCACAGCATCCATCTGATTGTCTGTTGTAGGATAAATCATTCTTATCTCGGCAGTGGTTTGACTTTTCCACCTAAAATTTTGCATGTGTTTACATCTTGGATAGTTTCTGGTTCAAATAACAGGTGGCACTACCTGCAGTCATGTTTACATGGCAGACATCCATGCTAATATGTAACACATCTAACTCTATTTCCTCTTGCCACTCAATCCGTGCCTCACTTTACCTGTCCTACTCTGATTTCGGTGGATACATGTAGTGGCTTGTCGACTACCCATTTTCTAGTTGAAAATTTGATACCAAAGTAGGGCACAAATCATAACCATGGGGCCCAGAATCTTCTAACTTGATATCCTGAGAGTTCCTCAAAAGTTCTCCCCAGAATTTGAACTTCGGTCACTGTGACCTATATTCTCAGGGTTTTGGGGTATGTTTGAGCACCCCAGAAATAATGCAAATTACACACAAATTGCCTGATTCCTCGAGAAAGGCTGGTTGGAATGTCATAAAAAATGTTGTGCTAATGGGTCTTGATGAACTTAACATGAAAAAGGATGCCACCAACATTATCTTAATTAGTTGCCTGTGCAAGGACATATTGTCAACATTTCAGTCGGCTGAGCGTCATGACTCATGGGTCACTTGTTAAATAATTCTTTTTCATTGTGCCCTATAGTGTTCACCGTGTCAGTCCGTCCTTCCATCCATCCGTCCTTCCATATTTCCGTCCTTCCGTCAGTGACACTTTCTTTCGCACTCCATAACTCAACAACAACATACTGCAGCTTTCCCAGATTCACAGGGATGATTGGTACCTATGAGGGCTCCAGACCTATTAAATTACAGACCTGTTGGAATTCCAGTATGGCCACCACAATTTCAATTTTGGCCTTTTGTCAGAATTCAAATATGGCCACAACAGCCCAATTGCTGATTTTCTTTCGCACGCAATAACTCAACAATAACCTATTGCAGCTTTCCTGAATTCACAGGGTGATTGGTACCAATGAGGGCTCCACACCTATTAAATTACAGACCTGTTGGAATTCCAGTATGGCCACCACAGCCCAATCGCTGATTTTCTTTTGTGTGCAATAACTCAACAACAACCTCCTGCAGCTTTCCCAAATTCACAGGGATGATTGGTACCTATGAGGGCTCCACACCTATTAAATTACAGACCTGTTGGAATTCCAGTATGGCCACCACAATTTTCAGTTTTGGCCTTTTGTGCAGGATATCTCCAAAGGTATTCAACACAGGAACTTCATTTCTTCAGTGCTATTGCATGATATTTACAAAATCTTGGTCAAGTTCAAAGATGGGTGATCTTGACCTACTTTTCAAGGTCACAGAGCCTAGTATAGAAAAAAACTTAGGAGCTTATTTCTCAGAAAGCATATTGTTGATTGTTATGAAACATGGTACATACCTCTCCAGTTTAAATTCATAACTGATTATCAGCTTTGCTAATATTCTAGTTTCCCAATGCAATGCTAACAGATACTGGCCTAATGTTTGGTCTGTGAGCGCATAATGACCACTTACAGATCAAGGTCACGTTTCGTCACAGTTGACCTATTTTTGACCATATGACAGATCCTGAACATAGAAATTTTCATGAAAGACAGAAATTTTTATGAAAAATGCACATGTATGGACTTTTTTTCACAATGCCTGCAGATACTGCCTGATTTTTGGTGTGTTGCTTGATAATTACCCGATACAGATCGAGTTTGCATTTTGCCCTTGTTGACCTACTTTTGACCATACGACACCTCCTGAACTTAAAAATTTTTACAAAATTTAACAAATATTTCTGATTTGCTCCACGTGGGGGTATTCGTGTTGTTCCGACACATCTAGTTTTTATTAAACATTAGGTTTAATCGTTTTTAGCTCAACGCAGTGAAACTTTATGTATTCTCATAAATCCAGTCAAATGTATAAGAATATACTGGTACATGGGAATTGTCCAGTTTTAATGCCTTACTTAAAATGTCATGTGTTTCACTAAATGAACACAAGGTGGCACTGAGATGCAATAGTGGTTTACCATAATTACTACTGAAGACATATTTTGAGGTACCCCATTCACATGTTTAAATTATGGGTAAACTGCTGGTGTTATCACAATATCAGTGTGTATATACCCAGCTCTTTAACATCCTTTTCAGATGATGATTTCAAAACAGTTTCGAGCCTGTTTTGGAGAGCTTCTAATATTCCTCTCACACAACATATAAGGTCTCGTTGAAGTGTAAAAACTTATATAAAAAGGTTTGTGTATTCACATAACAATTGAGTGATTTCATACTGGTTAAACCAAACTACAGTATATAAAATGTGTCTGGAAATTATTGGCTATCTATCAATTTTCAGGCTGTGTATGTTGTTTTTATGATATTAGTTATTAAAATGCTGAAATATTGACTGTTTGTAATAAAGAGATGCCTTTATATAGATAATGGTGAACTTATGAATGTCTGAATCTAGCTGGAGAGACTGTAATACAGAGGTGGCTGTACTAGTAGGAGGTTTCCCAGTGAATGTATCAGTATCTGTACATATTGTACATATTCTTTTTCTGTACAGGCATAAGGCCAAAAAAAATAAAAGGTATGGTTCTCAGGCACCACCCGCATCAATTTTAACCCCCTGCATCAAACATTTTTATTTTGATTTTCATCTTTCAAGAAGATAAAACAATACAATTTTTATAAGATTTCTTTTATTATGTAGTGCCTTTACCTGTTTAGCAAGAAGAAACCTGTCATTTTCTTGCTTTTCCAAGATCAAAAAACATTTTTATCGAAACATACAAAAAAAGGTCAAAAATAAAATACCGCCCGCCCGCGTTGATTTCTGAAAAAGAAGTGCCTGAGAACCATACCCTTTTATTTTTTTGGCCTAAGACTGTGGTACAGAGGGTGAGTGACCTGTTGATCAAGGACAATGTATCATGTACAATGATAAATGTGTTATACATGTCTGACTGTACAGTGACAATGTAATATCCCAGGAGTTGCATAATATTTGGAGTGTTACTCACATCTGAAAGGTCAGAGCCATCTGACTAGAGGTTTGCTGTTCTGCCAGAAACAGATAACTCTGCTCACTCACTGTGGTGAAGTAATCCAGTGGAGGGACTATAGATGAACTCATCATAACAGGATATGGGAAAACTGTGAATAGCTGACAGACAGAATTTTTATTTGGCAGACTGATCTTTATAAAAGGGCATTTATACTGAACGTGTGTGTTTTATAGGGTTGTGTGTCGCCAGGCAACTCAGAAGACAAACCAATACACAATATGACATGGCAATATGCAAATTAGTTGAGTGAAAAAAAGAAAATGAGCTAAAGGCATGGCGCTTTGTCTGTTGTTCGTCTAGTTGTCCATCTGTTTGCAAAGTATTGTTGTCTGTGTTGATGCATTTTAAGCCAAATTTTAATTCCAAACCTTCTTTCTTGCACATATAGCTGACCTGCAAATAGGGAAAGAATCCTATTGGTCGTGGGGTCACAATGTCAAAGGTCAGTGTGGATGCATTTTAAGCAAAGTTTTCATCACAAACCTTCCATCTTTCACTTATTGATCTCCTAACAATAGGGGAAGAATAGTATTGATTTTTACATCACAAGATCAAAGGTCAAGTTCTATCCTGCTGATTTAAGCTGTGTTTCTATGTATCCGCAAAAAACGTATCCGCAAAAGACGTACGTACGTTTCATAGCGCGCAGTCCACAAAAACTGTTTCCATAAGTACGTACGTTTTTCTTGTGGATAACCTTTCACGTGCCTCTTTTGAAACAGGAAAGACGACAGGCAGGAAGAAGGTCAATATGTCTCATCACACCTGGCGCCGGGGCACTTTTGGGAAATGTAGGCATTTTTGCCATCCGCAAAACGGATGAATCGCTCACCGATCCGTTTCGATGCTGTCCGTTTTTGCGGATACTTTTGCGGAGCACATTAAAACGTACATATGGAAAAGTTCATCTTAAAAAGAGGGATCCGATTTTTTGCGTACGAGACGTACGAGATTTACGGATGAATGAAAACACAGCTTTATAATGCTGACCAGCTAGCACTGATTCAGAGGTTAACATCTTTGTTCAGTTTTGAGCTAGTTCCCTCTGTCTCTGCATGTAATCAGGTCCTTTATTATTAAAGTTTTCAAGCATTACTTGGTCTGTGGTCTTTATGCGGGACCCTCTCTGACCTGTCAGTGTTCTTGTTAAATCAAGAATGAGTGGACAGATTATTATGAAAATTAGTATGGTGTAAGTTCAAGGATAGTAAATTCTCAGATTTTTAGGTGACAAGGTCAAGGGTCAAGGTCAAAGGACCTACATTTTGAAAAAAGCTCATTAAAAATATCCTTACAGACAAATTCAGCTGAGCATCATGACCCATGGGTCCCTAGTTACTTAAATATATTTAGTAGCAAGAGATAACCAAATAACCCAACTTTATGAGTGTAACTCATATAGACCAGTTCTGATTTGGTTCACTCCAAAATGCTAGCATAAAGATATATTACAGTGCAATCAGCACAGATCTCAAAATACGCTTTTCAACATATGATCCCAGTGATTGCACAGTATGCTTGATTCACAAGTCCCCCAGTCATAAACCAAAATTAAATTAAGTTTTTTCAAACCTGAAATTTTCATTCTCAATTAAAATTTAATTTTATGTTATCCTTGCCTGTTTTATAATCATTACATAAATTTGATTCTCTGTAGGGGCAAGGGTGGTCCTGGATCCCACATGTAGAAAGGCGGATCTGTGTTAATTTTAAGACCTGCATCACTTCTAAGTTGTGACTATTGTAATAGAGTATTGTCATGTGGTGGTAATTTTATATCCGTTATTGTGTGGGCGCAACTTTGATATCAGTTGGAAGACACATAGGCCTCACTTGTATCACCCAGTAAATATTTACAGCAGCAACTGTTTTAACAGCAAAGTAGCGTCATCAGTTGGCGTTCATCAGCGAGTGTTACATGGTTCACCAGATGCAGTGTAGACTGATACCTTGCCCTACTTTTTACCAGTAGGAACCTGTATTCTGTGGGATAGTTACACTGTCAGAGCATTTGGAAAGGTACATCTGAGCCGTGCTGTCACCCCCATGATATCTACTCTGAATGGACTGGCTCATTCTGGCAATACCTCACACAGACTCAGAGGAGAGAATTTTCTCTTGCGTAGGCTGGTTTTCCATGCATTATACAAGCCCTTTATGGAGTGAATGTGTCTTAATTTACATCCTGTATGAACCGGTTATATTGGAAAGATGCAAAAACACAGTAGAGGCCATATGTATGTTAAGAAACACGAAAAAGCTGATGTATTGTTATATATAGAAACTGGTATTTTTGGGACTCACAGCTGTGTCATTAAATCAGAAAATCACAGTGCAGGATAATTCAGGGGACTGTTGAAAAATGGACCGTTCCTTGTGAAAATGAAAGAATTCTGGGTGCTGAGTGCCCCATGGCATAAGATCACTTTAAGTTATATTCTGACCGAGGAGGTCACTTGATCAAGGAATCCATGTATAAAAGTTTTCTCACACATTGTCGTACTGTAAGCCATCATGTTTTTGCCTCTGAGATTATGAGTAGTGTTTTATATGGTGATGGGCCTATGATCAATTATAATCAATGATTGGTTGGTTGATGCAAAACTAACTGATCATCAATCTTGCATTGTCAGAATTTTTTGGGGTCAAATTTCACACATAACATAGGTTTGTGATGAGGAAATGGATATTTTCATTTAATTCGTAAGTGCAGACTCTAGTAAGGTCTGTGTTTACTAATGACTTCATACCCAAGGTTACTACACACACATATATGGAATATGGATTAGCAAACAAACCATGAGGCTTGTATATCAGTTTAGAGGATGCAAAGGTCTATATACAGTCAGAAATTTCATATTCCTTAACAATGATTTTTCCAGTTATCCGTCAGTAGAGGTCAACCAATTTTTACCTATGAGTGATCATGAAACTTCAACTGATTCCCCTCACCAGAAGTATATCATAACATCCAAACCAAAAACCAAGGCTTTGGGAGGCCTCCTTAATGTGCAAGCATAATTACCCCCACCCATGGCAACAACATGCTATTTTGAATACAGTGACCAGCTCCATCTGTCAGTCTGTCTATAAATCATGTGTATGGGACACAACAGGCTTGTCTCAAAAACTATAGATTGAAAAATTCCAAATATACAAAGCAGGTGTATCTTATTGGTCTCCTCACCTATGTTTCCTAAGCTGATTAATATGTTATCATTTCCTATTATTAATCCCTGTTAATGGAGCACTGTAATATTGACCTGGCCAAATGGCCTCCCTGAGTGTCCCTTGCTAAAAAAGCCTATCTAAAACATCCTAGTCCAAAACGTCCTTGTCTGAAATGATCCTGTACTAAACATATGTCCACTATTGCCATATTGGGGTATCTTGTATGATATCTATGTATATAATGTGGAAAAATGAAAGGCAAAAGTTTGATACTCTGAATAATGAAAGATCATTAATATATTTAGTAAATCAGAGATTGATATGTTAATCAATAGAATAAACTTTATATCATCTGCAAAAAATGAAACAATATTTCCACTCCTTTGATGTTTCTGTGGAATTCAAAATTTAGAGATTTTGCTCAAATATTTAAATCACTGAAAATTATCATGTTCGGGTTTGGTTACTGCCTTGGCAAAATTATTTATAATCTGATCAAATTGAGCCAGTCACTGCACTTTGAGATCACGAAAATTGAACCTTGGTTAAACACTGAAAACATTAAAGTTGCAAAAATTTTAATCCATAAGTTTTTATAAAGCTAACCACAGTTAAGTGTTTCCATGCTGCTTTAGCATCTTATGAGCAGCTCGAGATGAGTTTGGAGGGGGACAAGTCACCGGCACTATGGGATTACAGACTAGTAGAGCACATACCGTTACATCAGGTCAATTCATGGTTTAATTGATGTGTTAGACTCTCACGCAATTATGCCGGGTCCGTTAAATGAGCAATCACCTTCCCAGCTTGTGCTGAGAAAGGAAAATTGGTGATGAGTCACAGACAGCAGTGAAAACAAAAGATCATTTATTACCGCAAACATAGCAAGTGACAGCCATCCTCAATCCACCATGTTGATAAGTTTATTGCTTGACAAGTTTGATTGTTAACTGTTATAGTACATTAATTTTTTAACTAATTATTTCAAAATTAAAATTGATTAATTTACATCTCAAATTTCTTAGAAATGATGGATTAATTTCTCAGTTTCAATTGTAAAAATCAAATTTAACATTAATTTACATTTTCCTTTTCAAGAAACAATTAATTATGCTCTAAATTGTTTCACATACCATTCAAGTCTTCCTGCCATAAGGCATGTTTTTATCAGTTTTTCTCGAAATCTTCATCTGTGTGTGTCAGCTTAATCTGAAGAGATAATTAATATCATGGAACTTGAGCAGGTAGTGATCCTGCAGATAGTCGCCCTTTCTGTTGAATATATGTTGATTTTATTTCCTGTTTCCATAATTAACGTATATATATATATATATATATATATATATATATATATATATATATATATATATATATATATATTTAATGTAGATGCTGTATTTGCTGAAGAGTGATATAATTTAACAAGAAATTTGCATCATATGTTAATTTATGAACCTGCCATGGTATATCTTCATATGACATGCAATTTTGAAAATTGTTGCAAGTGGCAAAGAAAATTAGATTTTGGTCAACATACAGGGGCCCTAATTTATAGAAGATCAAGACAGAAAAATGTCTTTGCAGCCAGTGCCAGTAATGGATTTTAAAAATGTTTATGTTAACAAGTTGGGTTGTCCCAAAAATATTTTATACATTTTGGACCAATGTCATTTTGCTTATTTTACAACAAAAAATATCTACCATTTTCAGCATGATGAAAGGAGCATTTTATAGAGTTGCATTGAAATTTCAACCAGTTGAAAGTAGAAAACTTATGTGTGTTCAAACTGTTAGTATGTCATTGGAGTTAATTGTCAATCCCAACTGTCCTGAGTTGACTAGGGGGTGGAGTAGTCCTTGGTCACATACATCCAAAAAGGATAACATGTACCAATGAGGGATGGGTATCACATGTTTAAAACATGGACTTAGATGCACCATGTCATACCCTGCTCTTGTTTGGCTGATTGCAATTTTTGGCCCTTTGGAAGCACCTGTTGGTGAAACTTGGCAAAGTGTTAAAACAAGCACTGAAGCAGAGGTTAAAGTGAAGGATATTAGTATGTTGAACAAAACAACTGCAGCATATAACCACTGCATATGGAGTATCTAAAGGAGGCTGCTTGGTAAATAGTCTTACCAGTTGCCATAAGTTGGCTTGGATATTGACGAGTCTTTGATGATGTGTGCTCAGAGCCAGCTGAGATGCTGCAGGATCTTGGATCTCAGCTGTCTTGACTTAGCAGGGATGTTTAGGAGGCCTGGATCATATCTGCTAGGAGTTGGCCAGAATGATTATTTTGGAGTCCTGGATCACAGCTGCATTGTGTTCACATTCATTTGAAGCTATTTTGGTTGGGAGTTCTGGATCACAGCTGTCCAGAGTTGGCAAGAATGATTATTATTGAGTCCTGAGTAACAGCTGCATTGTGTTCACATTTATTAGAAGCTATTTTAGTTTGGAGTCCCTGGATCACAGCTGTCCAGAGTTGGCCAGGATGACTATTATGGAGTCTAGGGTAGCAGCTCCATAGTGTGCACTCTCATTAGAAGCTATTTTGGTTTGGAGTCCCTGGATCACAGTCAAATGAGCCAGAAAGATTATTATGTCGTCCTGGGTCACACCTGCATTGTGTCCACACTCCAATTAGGGGTTATTTTGGTTTGGAGTTCTTGGATCACAACTGTCCAGAGTGAGCCAGGATGATTATTATGGAATCCTGGATCACAGCTGCATTGTGTCCAATCTCCAGTGAGGTGTTATTTAGTTGAGAGTCCTGGATCACAGCTGCATTGTGCCCGCACTCCAATTTGGGGTTATTTTGGTTGGGATTTCTGGATCACAGCAGACCAGAGCTAACCAGGATGATTATAATGGAGCCTTTTATCTCAGTTCTGTGGTGTCCACACACTATGGAAGCCATGATGGTTGGAAGTCCTGGATCACATCTTTTCAAACTGGGTCAGGATGATTTTTTTTAGTCCTGGATCACAGCTGCATTGTCTTCAAACTCCAATAAGGGGCTTTTTAGTTAGGAGTTCATGGATCACAGCTGACCAGAGTTAACAAGAATGATTTAATGGAGTCCTGGATCATAGCTGTCCAGAGTGAGCCAGGATATTTATTATAGAGTCCTAGATCACAGCTGCATTGTGTCCACACTCTAATTAGGGGATATTTAGGTATGGAGTTCTGGATCACAGCAGATTAGAGCTGAACAGGATTATTATTATGGAGCCTTTTATCAGAGTTTTTTTGTGTCCACACTTTATGGAAGCTATGATGATGGGAAGTCCTAGATCACAGCTGTCCAGCTTGGTCAGGATGATTTTTATGGAGTCCTGGATCACAGCTGCATTGTCTTCACACTCCAATTAGGTTCTATTTTGATTGGGAGTCCATGGATCACTGCTGTCCAGAGTGAGCCAGAATGATTATTATGTAGTCCTGGATCACAGCTGCATTGTGCCCACACTCCATTTGGGGTTATTTTGGTTGGGATTCCTGGATCACAGCAGACCAGCGCTGGCCATGATGATTATAATGAAGCCTTTTATCACAGTTCTGTTGGGTCATACACTATGGAAGCTATGATGGTTGGGAGTCCTGGATCACAGCTGTATCGTATCCACATTTCAGGATGGCTTTGATGTTGGGAGACCGTGATCACAGCTGTCCAGGATAATCATTATGGAGTCCTTGATCACAGCTGTTTATATATATGACTGTGATTGTGGGGAAGCTCTATATCACAGCTGTCCATGCTAGGGGGGGGGGGGGCTGGCTGTTCATAGATGGCCATAACTGTTCGGAGGCCTGGATCACAACTCTATAAGTAGCCGTGGTTGTTGGGAGGTCTTGGTAGCACTTACTTTGAGCCAGCTAGGATATTTAGTGGTTCGGGCTCAGAAAAATGTTAGAGGTTGTTCAAGTTGCAAAGGATTAATGGATAATAGCTGCTCAGGCCCAGCTGATTATTGGTTGAATATAGGAATTCACAGGACAATAATGTCCCGCTAGCTGACCCTGTTCCAGGAATAATGATTGCATAAACCTTGTTGTTCCCCATGTGTTATGTGCTAAGATTTTGTAATAATAAAATTGTTTTACAGTGCATTCAATTCAGTATAATTTTTAGCTCAGATGACTTTAAGTCATCTGAGCTATAGTCGTGGTCCATTGTCCGTTCGTCCGTCCATCCGTAGATGTGGCATGTTTTTAAACCGCAAGACCTAGGAATCCAAAATTCGGCAGAATGTTAGATGTCCCCAAGATCTCCTACCAAGCCAAAAACTGGGTTTTTGTAACTTCATTCCTTTAGAGAAATTAAAGAAAAACCTCAATTTTTTTGTTAAAAACGTATTTTTCACACTTCAGGACTGCCTAATGTCAAAACCACTCATCTGTTTTTCCTCATATTTACCATAAATATTCCTCTATATAGTTCCTGTGCACATGCCACAAATTAGGTCTGTATTATATAATTTAAAAAAAGTTAAGGGCATTAAACATAATGCATTTTGTAAAAAATCAGGAAAGATATTTGATGACTTAACATGAAACATGTTAAAGCTAAGGCTTTTTTTTCCAGTAATATAACTTTAATTGATAATTAATCAAAATTAAATTGTATACCCAAAATTAGATCAAAATCCTTTAAATTTTTTAAAATATTAGCAAAAATAAAAAATTGGTACCTTAAATTTTGCCCAACTTTGGCCACGGCACGTTTTTTCCTGTAAGTACTGTGGATTTAATTTTCACAGCATGTACACGTAAGGATTTAATCTGTTAAAACCTGAAATTTGAAAATGAAAGCTGCAAAATTAGGGTAGTTATTGAATTATTTTTTTTAGGCTCTCGTTGTATTCCCTTACATTGTCAAGCAGTCCACTTTGGTCACTGTAGGTCATTTAGTTCAGCTCTATGCATCCCAGGCTGTTGTTATATAATCCAGTCTCTAGGGCAAGCCCTCTCTCCACTGAGTTGAGCTTGATCAGGCTGACTGCAGTTAATACCACAGGGAGCCTTTTTCTCTGCCCCCCCCCCCCCCCCCCCACCCCCCCCCACCCCACCCTGTTGACGGACCTGTACTTTGGACTAGATGAATCTCAAATTAACATTTTTTTCAGCAACAAGCAGTAAAAACAGAGACCCCTCCCCCCACTCACCCTGCAGTACCCAGGACTAATAAACAAAATGAATCTTATAATTTTAATGTTAAATAAATTCTTTTTGTTGAGACTTGGACATCTTTAATTTTTTTTAAGAAAAAAATGTTCAGGAATTTAATCCTAATATTCAAGTGTGATAAAATATTAGGATCTAAAGTAAGTGCAAACTGATAAGATTTAAGAAGATATAAATACTTTTTAGCATTTCTTTCATATCTTTGCAGGGCCTAGGTGTGAATAACTCTGTTCACATAGTATTAAAATTAGGAATATTGGTCAAACTTTGTGGGATTAATATTTAACTCATATGGCCATATATTTAACTTTTGAAAACTTTATTACCTTCACACATTATTTGTTTATGAAATGTTACTTTTATATAACACTTACTGTAGGCCCATTTTTTCCCTTGGTGCATCACTTAATGGTGCATTCTATAATTTACAGAGTTTTATTTTAGCAGGGCCTTTTTCTAATAGCTTTTCAAAGGATAATATGCATGAAAAACCAAAATAAAATAAAGATATTTTGCAGTTACTAATATTTTCCAAAATTCAGCTGAGCAATGTGACCGGCATGGGTCCCTTGTTCACAATTTGCTGCTTCATTTATGTTGGAGATATTACAATGTATTCAATATTCGTGAAATTACTAAGCAGAAAATTTTCATATATTTCTTTGTATTAATAAAGAATTATGTCACTTTATAACGTATGGTTTATATTGTTCAAAACAAATTTACATTAGCCCTTTACCGAGTGTATGAACTTAACTATCATAATTTAACACTTCACAGTTAAATTAGACTTTTTCTAATGGTTTATATGGTAACTTTTCATTACCCTCGATCATAATACTCCAAGTACATTATAATTGTAACTGTTCTTCATCTTCAAGCATGTTTATTCATAGAATCATTTTAGGCGTAAAAGTTAATTATAATTAGACTCCATGGCACTTAAGTTAACAATCATATAACACAGCTAATTCAGTGCTTTAAGGTTTAAGGGTCTGTGCATTTTTAATTCTGGTTAAAATACACCAAATGCATTCATATGCATATGAATATTAAATAAAATGTACTGTTCCTTGTAAAGGAGTCAATACAATATACTCAGTAATATTAGATCCATAATGATAAAAGGTTAAAAATAATTTCCTTGTTTCTTATACGGTAGTGTACAAATTTGCTGGAACAGTGGATATTATCATCAAAACTATTTGAAATATAAAAAAGTCCAAGTTTATTATAACATCTATAAATATGAACTGGCATTAGTATAAAAAAATGGGTTTTTAATTTAACAGTTAAACACTAATTATTTTTTTTTAATTTTTGAAAAAAAAAATCCGTTAACCATTTTTGTTGCCATATAATTTTTTTTGTACACAACAGAAGTCCAGCCTATTTCCAAAACATCTCGGTGTTACAGTTATACAATTTAATACATAAATTTTTTAGGTATTTCAGATTCCAATCTGTTCACATAAATATTTAGTCATGTTACAGTGCCATGTCCATGGCCTTTCAAATATAGAATATTAGTCTCATTTACCAATTATATCATGCAACTTGGATTTGATTAACCATAATCTGAAGTAAAACAGGTTTTACCAATTATTCAGTTAACTTCAGGGTAGAATAATAACAAAATCAATACTGATACGTATATATAGGGAAAAGAGGCTGTATTTAGATTGATGCGACGACGGATTTTCTGAGCATTTGACACAAGGTGTCAAGACACACCCAGGCCCCCAGCAAAGATAACGGTAACTTCTGTGTTATATGGGATCTAGGCCAATGTATTCTCGGAGTATGAGAGACTTTTATGGATCATATGACCACGCATGCGCCGAAGTCAGTTTGCCTTTGCAGCCTTTGCATTCGAAGCAGAATTGGAACCGTCGAGATGTTTTCTAGGGGCTATGGGGAGGGTCATGGCTCAACACTCTTCATATTTTCAGGAGCCACCTAGTGTAGAATAATTTGTAGATATTTGTACAGCGTTAATTTAAACAATTGTGTAAATACTCAAGAACATTCCAGCATTTTACTGCCCAAGTGAACTGTGTTGTGCTTGCGGTCGCACAAGTTGATCAGGTAAGTGAAATGGCAATTTTCGCCTGCAAGTTTTCATCCGTCGTGACGTCTGTTCACTCTGTAGCGCTTCTTATGTCAAGTTAAAGTCTTCTAATTGTCACATCCGTGATGATTTGATAGATTTACGCAGAAGTATGGTGGTAACTTGAAGAGGTATTTTGACAGCCGCGTGCCAATGTCTCGTCGCACATCATGGCTGCTTGTGAGACGATCAGGGGCCGCATTGCAGGTGTTTGCCGGCTACATCGCAATTTACCGTTAACTGGGCCGCGCTTGTAGCTGTTTATCGTAATAATTAGAAGCTTAGGAAACTTATCTTTATGTCTGTTGGGTTTAAAAAGGATGCATTTTGACTAGAAGCATTTTATTTATCGTTGAAGCGAGGTTGTTGTCGAAGGTGACCTCCCTTAGCGCATAATGAATTCAATATGGCTTCCGCTTGGCTGGCGAGTGGCCTTGACAAGCCCGAACAATTTTTATCGGCAGGGTAATACCTCTTTCGACCCATTTCTCAGGAAATCCCTGTTCTGGGTATTGTTGTTTTTCAAAGAATTCTCACGTCTTTTATCCCTTAAAACTCGTTTGGAGCTTTAATTGGCCTAGAGGGAAGTTGTTAGGCAGATACAGACGATGATACCGCAAATGTCAACACGCACTCGCAGCAATAATAGCGATGTCAACAGTCTTTAGCGGAAAGTGCTGATGGTTTCGTTTAGTGTCGTTTCATTGGATTTTGTGCTTTTGCAAACACATAATAAAATGATCGTCTGAAATTTAATTGTGGATTGCATTCAGCATTATGATTTTTTTTTTTGGATATTGTATGCTGTGTGAGCGAAGGATTTTCTCTTAACCAAGAAATAAAATAAATGGGTTATAGAAATGCGATCTATTATTCTATGTTATTTTCGTAACTCGAGTGTCATGGATTAACCGTTTGTTGAATACAACCTTTTTGAAATTATATTTAACATTTAAATATTTTTGATAACCCTTAAATGTGAAAAAGCATATTAGACATGTTGTCATTTTGACATCGGATTTTATTGCCCAATTCTGGAGTTCACAAGAGAATTGACATACTGTAGTTGGTTTCATATTAACGAGGCTGAAATTTCGCGATTTCTTTATTTTGAATGTTTTGCCAGGGTTTAATTTTCCCGATTGTGCCAGAATCTATGAAATCAAAATATAAAATATTTACATTTATTAATAAATTAAATTCAACAATACCTCCCTCATTATCGTTATAGTCATGGTATTATAACCTGTCTCACAATCTAACTTTAGACAATTATCATTACATGTTTGCATGAGAAGGTTGCGATACCATCCACTGATTATATTGTTGATTTACAAACAATGTTTTCAGGGTCAATCAGAGGGTGTGAAAACTAATCCATTTGTGCAGATGCATCATATCCTCTTGTTTATCCTCGATAAAAGGGCAGCTTATTCCCGAGGGTTTCATATTCGCGATTATATCCCATTCTTGAATATCGCGAAAATAAAACCATCGCAAACAAAAAGGCAACCACAGTATCCATGAACTCTATTTGACCTATATTGCATATTCATTCAATGAATAATCATAAGCATTGGACTAACGAGCAACCGATCAGGTGACCTTAAATATTGTAAAGCGTCAATCATCTGACAAAAACAAAATTTTGCATAATTTGTCAGAGCTCTGTCAAATAGACCACATGTATTTTGAACCAGTAGGCAGTACACAGGTCAGCATGTTTTCCGGGATATTTTTTTTATACAAAGTATAAAACAATCTAGGCTATAGGCTGCAGGTGCCATTCCTCTTGATGACCGAGTATATGATAATGTCTTACCTGGCATGTATTTTGTATGGGACGAATAATCCAAAATATTGCAAAACATTTTATAACGACTGCGATCTGAGGACCGCCATACCATTTGATGACAACAGTCAGTTTGACATCATATGTCATTGACCTTTGTGACATCATTATTATCTGGCTATTATGGGCATGGAAGACCTGTGTAGAATTGTTTTTGGGGCTCATTGTAATAATTAGGTTAAATGGGCAGAGCATTTGGGCTCTGGTGGATGGGTCAGTTATTTATAATAAGTTACCCATTTAATTTACATGGATGACTAAAATAAATTGGTATTGTGTAATAATACAAGAATTGAAACCTTCAGAAAACGTTATGGCATGAAAAATATTTTTGGGCTGACTGGTCCTTGAACACTTGTCCCACAAACATTAATTCTTCTCGCACAGCATTTGATGGTCATTTCAAAAGTCGAGGAAATCTAAATTAATATATGTCAGGAACAATAGCAAATATTAAAAACGTATGTGTGGATTGCCTGAAATCACAAACACTACTTGTTTTTGTAAAATTTCTTATCCAAAAAAGACACTGTATTTGAAATTTGTCGTCTAATCGCATGGTGAGGACATGCCATAAGAAAATTTTTTAACATGAAAAGTGTCTTGGATGCTTATAATAAGGGGGGGGGTAGGCATGTGGGGACATGTAGAAGAAAACTGTTTTGCCATTACTGTATGTAATTTCCCCCCAGTATGACTTAAGATGTAAGTGATAAGTGAGAGATCAGCAATCTGGATGAATCACAAAGTTTTGTTAGCAATTCCTTTTTAACAAGCCAAAGTCTTGTTTAAATCCTGAAATATGAATTTCAGCTCTTTTTCTTTGAAGAACATTTGATGGTCACTTCTTTGTCAGGTATGTTTCCAGTTGCACACCTGGGCATTCCTGATGGGTATTTATTATGTGTTACTTTAACAGTGAACATAATTTGAAGCAGTTGTGTGGGTGTTAACGTTTATGATAGAATTGACTGGCACACTCGTGCACATTGTACAAGTTTGTAAATATTATGTGAAGCCACAGCATCCACTAGTGATTTATTTTGTTCTTATTTTAGATAAACCTTTCCTCATTAAATTTTCAGTATTGGTTAATACACAAAAAATTGTGCCTTCTGTAATTTCAGAATTTTCAGTTGAACCCGGTGCTGCTTTTGTTTCCAATTGTATGCTTTTGCATGACACAAATTTCTAGTCTTTGTTACTGTTTGGGAATTTTATGAAGGACACTTCTTAAAACAGTTTCTTTTCTTTGCAGCTGAATCCCAAAGAAATTCACATCTTGCCTTGCATTGTAAGCACACTCTTAAAAGGTTAGTAATATTATAAAGCATGATTTTGTATCTGCATTTGCTTAAGTTGGCATCTGGTAGTGATGCAGTTATTGCTGCTACTATTTATTTTATAACACCAGGAAGAGCAAATTCTCTTAAGGGACTTCTGTATTTCTTAAAATGGGGGTTACACTTAGGTGCATACGTTATAAAGGTGTGATAAGTGAATAATGGAAACAGAAAAAAACTTTGCTTTGTTTATGGATACTTACATGTTTTTAATGCATAGCAACTGCCAAAAAAAGCAGTCCTAAAATGGAGTTCCATCTAGCTTAGCTCGTAACATATATGTGGTATGTTTATTATGGAAACCTCTTTAAAAAATAGGAAGACCACATGATATTGTTTTTTGTTAGCTCAGCTGACTATAAGTCATCTGAGCTATAGTCGTGGTCCATTGTCCGTCGTCCGTCCGTCTGTCCGTCCGTCCGTCCGTCCGTAGATGTGGCACGTTTTGAAACCGTAAGACCTAGGAATCCAAAATTCAGCATAATGTTAGATGTCCCCAAGATCTCCTACCAAGCCGAAAACTGGGTCTTTGCGACTTCATTCCTTTGAGAAATTAAGGAAAAACCTCAATTTTTTATTAAAAACCTATTTTCACACTTTAGGACTGCCTAATATCAAAACCACTCATCTGTTTTTCCTCATATTTCCTATAAATAATCCTCTATATAATTCCTATGTACATGCCAGAAATTAGGTCTGTATTATTTAATTTAAAAAAGTTATGGGCCCAAACATAATGCATTTTGTAAATAATCAGGAAAGAAATTTTATCACTTAACACAAAACTTGTTAAAGCTAACCACTTTTTTTCCAGTAATATTACTTTTATTAATCAAAATTAAATTGTATACCCAAAATTAGATCAAAATCTTTTAAATTTTTAAAAATATGAGCAAAAATAAAAAATTGGTACCTTAAATTTTGCCCAACTTTGACCATGGCACGTTTTTTTGCTGTAACTGCTGTGGATTTAATTTTCACAGCATGTTTTTGTTAGCATTTCAACTGTTAACACCAAAAATTTGAAACCCGTTGATCAAAAACTGTAGATTTTATTCAAGTTTTCAAGCACCATGTCACATATTGCTAGTGTTATGCAGTTTGCTAGAGCTCAGCTCCCGAGCTTCAGCTCTAAGTTCCTTAAATTTGGCATACAGTTAGATTTCTCCAAAATCCCCTACCATGCCAAGAATTTGGTCACTAGGACTTAATTCCTTCGAGATATCAATGAAAAAATTCATTTTTCCATTAAAAACCCAATGTTACACTTTAAGACTGCCTAATATCAAAACCACTGATCTGACTTTGATCATATATAATATACATATTTTTCTATACATTCACTATGCACATGCCAGAAATGATGTCAGTATTGTGTATTTTTTTTCAAGTTATGGGCCCAAACATAATGCACTTTGTAAAAAATCAAATAATATATTTACTCCCTTAACAAGGGCATTGCTGAAGCTAGAGATTTTTTTTGTCAGGGATGTAACATTATTTAATCAAGATTCAATTGAATACCCAAAATTAGTTCTGAATTTTTCAAATTTTTATAAGTTATTAGTATAAATATAAAATTAGTACCTTAAATTTTGCCCAATTGTGACCAAGGCACGTTTATTTCCCGTGAGCACTGTTGATATAATTTTCATATAATGCACACATAAGGATTTCAGCTTTTTAGTTTAGAAAGCTGAAAGAAATTTGCCAAATATTGTAGCTTTTATTAATGTTTTTTATGAGACCCTGTCAGAGTTTGGCTCTCTCCAGCCCCTCTTGAGTCACCTGTATGTTGACCTTGTTGACCTTTCATCAAATTATGCACGCTTGAGGGGAGAATCCAGGCAGCTTATGGCCAGCCACAGTTGATCCAGGTGTTCAACCCAACTCATCTAGTGGTTTTAACCAACAACATAACAATAAACAATAAATTAATAAATTTTTATTGGTTTTTAATAACAAATTAAAGAAAAATAGAAAAGGAATTTGTTAATTTATAATAACAGGAAATTAACTTGCAGTTACTGTTGATATAAGAATCTTGTATCGATGGGTAGAATGTCACGTATTCCAAATAACACCATGCAGTCACCTATGGCATTTTTCAGTTCATTTTTAATGATAAAGAAGTAAATCATATTATTCATTACTAATTATTAAGGATTATATGAAGGAAATTAATGATAGAAAAAGATGCAGTTGATAATATTAATCTAGATTCCTACTCTGTCTAGTGTGTACATTGATGTGAAATTAGTCCAAAATGAATTTTTTACAGTTATTTTTTAATATAAATAAAAGCCATAAAACCAGGTACTTATGATCATTATTTAAATGTGTGAAATTTGTATATTCTGGATTCTCAACATCATTGTTTGGTGAAAACTGAATAAATACCAGACATGGTGCGAATACTTTGTAATTGTATTAAATACGAATATGATTATGTACTCCATTATAAAATTTCTTGCATAAAGAATGGGAATTCAGGTAAAAATGAAAGTATATGAATACTCGTGCAAATACTTTCAAAATGTATTCATGAATGCATTCATGAATATATTCTTTAATATTATTTTAATAACCATATCAGTTATATTTCATTTTAAAAAATCATATGATTCTCTTATTATTTTTAATAAAAATTATATTTGGGACAATATTTGTAATTTTTTTAATAAATAAATAACTCTTATATTATATGTTCTGCTTATAAGTTATATGGCCAAGTCAAAATCTGTGTGACAGTAGTACTCCATTTGTTAATAAAATAAATGAAATCAATCCTCTTCCCTGTCTCCAAAGGTACTATCAAAATCATACATAAGCTAAACAACAACAACTCATAATACAGCTTATATTTATTACCACACAAAACCAGCATGTGCCTCATTTCTAAATAATATTTTTTTATCATATATAACAGCTGAGCGTCGTGACCCATAGGTCCCTTGTTAAAATACGTGTCCTGTCATTTCAGCTCATATTATTGCCAAATTCCAAATCACTCACTGCCTGCATATATCTGCATCTGGTGAGTATGTTGGTTATTTTGTGCTTTCATCTGGCTTTAGTTTAAACTCAGTTAATTGGAAGACCTGCAGATTGTTAGCAGGTCAATAATTACAATGATCAGACCGTGATAGTGATGGCTTAACATTTTGATAGGTCAAGTTTGAAATATTTAAACTAGAAATAAGGTGTTAATTTTGAGCACCAGAAAAGTCCAACCCTTTATGGTCCAAGTTGTTGAAAAAAAATTTTGCATTGGATAAAATTTGAAATATGGCCCAGCAATGTCTTTAAGTGTCCTTATCAGATGCTTAATTGCACCATGTCTGCCTAGAGAACCCAGTGATGTGTGGAATGAACATCATACAAAAGCTAATCCCATTTTTTAATGCATCAATTGTGTTGAATTACGTTTTGGATGTTGACAAGTGACAGTGTTCTCATGGCAACTTATGGCGCCTCATTTCATGCAAGTTTAGTAATCATGTGAATACTGACTTGCAGGGTCCATATATTTTGTATTAAGTCACTAATGCTCATTGTTGATTTTGGATGTCCGCATCCATCCATTGCTTCCCAAGTCCATTGGATCAGTAATAAAGAAAAAAATTTCCTATATCAGTATTCCTATACCTTATGTTTCATTGATAAAAAAATACTCATGCATAGTAGCCAATTAGCGCCTCAGCATCGTGACCTATGGTTCACTTGTATTTATATATAAGATGAAACTGATAATATAGTTAGGTTGTAAATGATACAAGTTGATTTTACTTTAATAGTGGCAAATGATACAAGTTGATTTTACTTAAATAGTGGCATACAATTTTAAAAAATGTAATTGAAAATGTTTGAAGCACATGTAAAACATATATGGCTTCAATGCATATGTAGTACCTATACCATGGTACCCTTGGAATATTAAGCCTGTAATTTCTACAACACATCATCATTCCAAGAGAATAACTGATCATAACAGAGATTTAGGGTTATAAAGCCAGAACATTAATTCACTTAACAGTTAAAATTGACTAAAAATCTGCTTTGAACATCATCCATGCTCTGTTCCTTTTGCAGATCTGTGTGATTAGCAAATGTCAAGGTTGTGTGGTGAGTTTTACTTTGACACATTCAATACCTTGATCTTAAAGAATGTTTGTTGGATCAGTTACATTTTGAAAAAAAAAAACTGAAAAGTAAGTTTTAATCATATTATGCTGTTTTTCCAGCCATTGTCTATGCAGCTAGGCAGGTTTATATACATAAATTGTCCAAAATATTTTTAAAAACAATTTCCATGCACAGACAAGTAATCATTGTAATCATGCCTCCTGATTGCCTGCCCTAGCAAGTATATTCATGGGTTTCAAATGTATATAACATGTCAGTAAATTAGAAAATATTATTGTTTTACATCAGGCATAATGTGTATATGTATCACTAGGAAAGTTTTTCTTGATTTCAGAAGGTTGGGGGGACAGTCTGTGTTCAGTAGAGAAGAGCAAGAGAATTGATATCAATGCAACACTAGGATATTATTGTTAATATTATATTATGTAAGTATCATCATTATTTTTAACAAATTGTAGTAAAAAATTTGTCATTTTGCCATATGTCAAAATATTCAGAAAATGTTACTTTCCCTGCTAGAAAAGTAATTTCCTTGATATGATAAGGTGAATAATTATTTCCCTGAATTGTATGTATAGTATTAAATAATAATGAAAAAAATCATTATGGAAATTTGTAAACAGGTTTTATTGTGGTATGGGCAGTGTCCATGTTTCCTTTTTGGCTTCACTACGGTAACTCACCAGGAACTTGGGATTTTCATGAAACCCAACATAACTTTTACCAATAGATTATCACACCTGTGCTTAAATCTTGGCACAATCCACACATAATGAGTTCAAAGGTCACATCACCAGGCTTCTTTTTGGTGTCATCTTGATAACTTAGAAATAAAACAGATTTTGAGGAAACTCAAATATATTTATTTACCAATATAATTTCTTGACTGATTGAGATTCTTGGCAAAATCCACACACATCATGAGGTCAAAGGTCACCATACAAGGTGGCACTGTGATGACTTATTAAATTTGATGGATTTTCATGGAACTCGCGAGCATGAATAATTACCAATAAGTAATATACCTTTTTTCCACATGAATTCATATTTTGGCAGAGTTTTCCCATATTTAATGAGGTCAGAGGTGACAAGAGAGGCATGTTAATACTATAATGCATCCTTGTGCTGCTCTTGTGGGTTCATAATTAATACATGGCCAGAATTTGTTTTATTTTGTAGATATCACACAGCTGATTCTGATCCTGCAGAAAACCTAACTGTGCATAATCCAGTCACCCACTGAGTTTGTGGGGTAAGTGATATCTGTAGCCAACAGAGAGGGGGTCGTGTAGAGCCACACCCCAGTTCTTATTCTTCTTGCCTTTGGGGCTCAGTAATTCATCAATGACAGTGCTATATTTAAATGTTACAGTAAACTGATAACTTGTGACTTCACTTGTAAATAAGTCAAGCTAAATTCAAAAGACAGAATTGATAATCTAGAAAATTAATTGAACAGTTGTTCAAACAGGGGGGGGGGGGGGTCATCAACAAGTGAAACCCTGACATCTAGTTGTGTCATGAACTATATTTAATGCTGTAAATCATAGAGGGCAAGTCAATTTGCAGTGAATAAAATGTATTTTATGTATTTGCAACCTGTATACATGTCTTATGTATTTATTCTGTTGAAGGAATCCATTCTTGTTGGGGCCCATGCTGTTTACCTTGACTTTAAAGTGTGGCTCTACATGAGGAAACCCCCATTTTATTTTCATGGATGTTGTGCTTTTGTAGCCGTTTCTCGCTCTCAACATATTCTGTGTTCAGTATCCAGAGTGCATGATGAAAGTACACAGACACCTCTATCACACTATGATGCTTCAGTATTTTATTTGATGATGAAGGTTACAGGATGCTTGGAGCCTTTGCTTAATGCTGTACCTGATATGCATCTTTAAAATTCAGTTTTTGTGATGGACAGGCTAACAACTGGAAATCACCTTGAACGTCCAGTTATAAAAGACTCCTGCACACAAATGGATATTACACAAGTAGGTGGAAGCATAACTCCCTGTATATGCAGCCTTGACGGCAGTTCTTTGCACTAAATGGCCAGTCAGACCTTGGTTTTGGCAGGTTGGAGTTTTTAAAGGAATTCTTACAGTAATTCAGTCCAAGGCAAGAAGTGTGCATCTTACTATATCATATACAATTGTGTGTCCATAAAATTTGTGTATTTGCTAAATTCATATGTCTATATATAATGAGCATGTGATTGGAGAAGTTGCACCACAGTGCACCACAGCTGCCCTGTCCCGTCAGTCCACATGTCAGAATATATGCAATTTTCTTAGATATTAAATGAATACTTTTGCTTAATTATCTTTAAATAAATGACAGAGTACCTGACATATTTTCAGACTCAATTTGTGACTTTATTAAAAAATAAAGGCTCCCTAAAATTGATGGGCCTTTGAGTGAACAAGAGTACAACTGCTGAATTGTACACTCTTATCAGGAGACCTGGATGAAAAATTAAAAATGAAATGTTTGAATTGCATAATGATCTGTTTTATCTTATGTTTGGATAAGGAACTGATACATTTATCTATGAATATGTAATATAATTTCTCCTACTTTTGGCAAAGTGCAATCAAAACAGTTAAACAGAAGAAAGATTTCTTTTATGGTGATTAGTTTCCTGTCATTGCTGGCAGATAGTATTGTTCTGTTAGGCAGATTATATTGTGATTTGAGTTCCAGTGCATGAGAGTAATGTAATATATTTAAATGTTCCTTTGAATAAATTAGTAATGATGCTAAAATATCATGTCAAACTACTGAAAACCTTCAAATATTGGTAAAAAAAATACAGATATTGTAATGGGTCTTCCACTGATTAGGCTTCCTACTGTGCAGAGTTCATAATGAATTAGACAAGACTCTTAAGTGAAAATTGAATGATAGTGTGAACTTGCATTTACAAATACCTAATATTTCTGTCCCTGTTTTTCAGGCATTAACTTCTTCAGTGGGGCATACATTGCCATATCAAAGTGAGGAAAACCACTCATGTAAGTATTATTGATTTCATAGAATGTTTAAAATTAATGGGTTTTATTTTCATGAAAATTGAATAGTTTGCCAGGTGTGTTATGTTAATGTCATTGAACTAAGGTTTTGATACATTGAAGCCTCTGCTTAAGTTTATCACGTTTATGATGACAGGCTGTAGGGTAGATCGGCTGGAACGGGTGAGACTTTTGACTACTTTTATTTTCAATTGTGCAACTACCAAATCTCTGTCGTGTGAACTGTGAATAGTACAGGGCTTCAACCATTTAAAGACTGGGTTCCACTATAAATACCAGGGGGTGTTACTGTGCAACATGATTTTAACATAATACCTGCAACTGTTCATTTGGGCTTGTAACTGCATTCTGAGTATTAGCTGGGAAAGAAGTGTTTGCAGATATGTTCCTAATACTGGAAATAACTGAAATAAAAATTGTTTCATGTATGATTTTATGTGGTTTCTGCAGGAAAATGAATTATATGTGCCCATGCCAATCTCAGTTCAATTTTAGTGGTGGAGGTGCAAAGTCACAGAAGGAGCCAATCAGATGGCAGCTAGGATGTATATAAACAACAGCACTTGGCCTCCTGTACAGGCAGGGCATGCTGTGTAATTAGTCTGTTCAAAATGCTGGTACTCCCCAAAACTTACCCCTGCTGAAACTTTTCATTGTGCATATAATCTTATTCTTTATTTGCTCTGAAATAACTGATTTGATAAAGCAGTTTATATGCAACTTTTGTCAGAAATACCACCTGCACGACTCAAAATGAGGGTGCATACTACACAGCACACAAGTATTTCCTACCCCAGCTTTGAACAATAAGAAGCTATATTGCTGCATGGCAGAATAAAAATTCTGGGTCAGTGCAGTGTCAGGCCATGGACTGAACATATATGAACCAGATTAGGTTACTTAAATAATTTCAGGAATTTCTTACTATAGACAACTTACACTTAAATGTTGAATATAACTGACCTGAGTCACATTGAAATGAAAATAACAGTATTTTAATTTGTTCCTGTTACAGAAAAACTAAATAAGTCTAAACATATTTGAAATGAAATATGCCATTGAAAAAATAGAAATTATGTCTGAGTAGAATCTGTGGCTTTGTTATTTGCAGTTGCATAAACAGGTCTCCCGAATATGTAGTTATGGCATATGTTACTACATTTATGCTGCAGTAATGGTACATGTAATTATGTTTACACTGTAATGGTACATCTAATGATGTTTATGTAGTAATGATACATGTTCTAACATTTCTGTGGTTTATTCCAGATCTAATGGCAGGTCAGGACATTGGAGCCTGGCAAAATCCGGTCAGCATCTGGAATGCAAGAATGAGTGGAGAAACTGATATCATTGTGGACTCCAAAGACAAAGAGGCTTGGCCCTCTATTGGTGACCAGTCAGAATCCGCTTCTGACGCCGGTGACACTGACACTGCATCTGTCAAATCTGGATCTGTGATATCTAGCTCAAGTAACCCAGGCCAAGGTCAAGGTCAAGGCGATACAGGTCAAGGGTCAAGTGCCATTCAAGCATCGAGTGCTTCCAGTGTGTGGGGAGCTAGTCTTACAGGGGATTCCAAGGTGGACTCTAGTAAGAGCCCTTGGGGCCAATCTCCAGGCACTGCCAGTATGTCAGTCGGTTGGGGAGTGCCTAACACTACAACTGAGTCTCAATCCATGAACAACCAAGGATCAAATATGCAAGATTGCCAAAACAGTACTGGGAATCTTGGTAACACCACCAGTACAAACAGTCTGGGCTGGGGTGGCCTGGGCGGCAGTAGTGCACAACAGGGTGCAGGGAACAATGATGATGCAAATGGTGCTCAAGTCAGCAATGGCAACACCAATGATCAGTCTGCAGGAGTTAGCAATGCCATGCAGTGGCAGGGACTCAATTTCACAAACGCCCTGCCAGGTTTGCAGAAAACGGCAGCTGCGAATCAGGATTCTACGTGGGGTAATATGTCCAAAGGCGATTCTGTGATTGGTTCTGGTCTCAAAAATTCCTCCGATGGAGCTTCAGGGGCGAGCAAGGACTCATTCAGCTCCCAGTGGAGCAGCAGTTTTGGGTCAGGTGGGTGGGGTAATTCTGACAATAATAGACCCAGTAGTAACCCCGGTGGAGGAGGCTGGGGGTCGCCCTCGCCTACTCCCAATGATAACATAGGCACAGAGGGATGGGGACAACCCAACGCCTCCCGCACTCCTAATGCAGGATGGGGACAAGTGCCAGTATCTACTGTATCATCAGGGTGGGATCAAAGCAGTGGAAGCAGCTCATCTTCAGGCTGGGGGCAGCAGGAGATGAGTCGTCCACCTTCAACAGACTGGGGGCAGCAGCAGCAGCCCCCGCCACCACAACCCCCGTCGTCGTCGTCCTCTACGTCGCCGTCGTGGGGACAACTTGAAATGTCAAAGCAACAAAGCCCAGCAGCAGCCTGGGGCCAGCAGGACAATAACCGCCCTCAGTGGGGGCCAAGTGGTGCTAATGGGGGTAGCCAGCCCTCGCAGTGGGGCAGCTCAGGGGGTAACAACCCACCCACACAACAGGCACAGCAACCAGCACTACAGCAACAACAACAACAACCACAACACCCGCAAGGTGCTTGGGGCAGTGGCAATCCATTCTCAAACACAACAAATAACACAAGCAATACAGTCACACAGGGGTCACAGTCTCAGTCCATGCCCAGCACCTGGGCTCAAGCTGCCGGGAAGGGGTTGAACATGGACACAGAATCTCATGCCATGCTCTCAAACCCGGCTAGTGCCGTTAGATCTCGCTTTACTCCGACAAAGGATGATGTTATTGCTCAAGCTGTCAATAGTCATGATGGATGGGGTAAGAAGCCTGTTCGCCAGGACACTACATGGGATATGGAGTCGCCAAAGCTACCTCGCAAAGTGTCCACCAGTAGCACAAGCAGTAATGAAGGAAATAATAGCAACCAGTGGAACCACCCCAATAACGGGACCTCAATCTGGGAAGGTAACAAGGATGGTACGTCGGCATGGGGACAGCCTCAGCAACCCCCACCTAATACACAACAACAACAACAGCAACAGCAACAACAGCAGATGAGCAGCAGCTCAGAGTGGCAGAGTGATAATGATGGTAAAGAGTGGCAAGGGCCACCTCGAGCTGCTGCTAATAACAGTCAGTGGCGCGGGGCACCCGCTTCAAACCAAGGGACAAATCAGTGGCGTGAACAGCCACCAGTACGCAGCGCGAGCACTGGATCAAATTCAGGCCAGTGGGGGGCAGGAGGCCCCAGTAGTGGTGGTGATCATAATAAACCAAGCAATATGTGGAACAGTGCCCCTAGTCAGCCTGCCAGTAATAATAATATGTGGGGTGGTGCCACCAGTAATGGGCCAGCTACAGGGCAAAGCCCAGGCCCTGATAAACAGAACAGTTCGTGGAACCATGGCCGTCGTGGGAGTACGGACAGTTGGGGTGACACCGGTGAGATAGGCACATGGTGTGAACCATCCAGCAACAAGAGTTCTATATCAAGTTGGGGCGATGGTCCTGACGAGGGTGGTTGGGGTGATAAGAGCGGTGAGGGTTCAGGCCAGATTGACAATGGTACAGCATTCTGGGGTGACCCGTCAGCGCATAACGTCAGACCCAAGAACTGGAAGTCTCAGCAGTCTGGTGGCATGTGGAACCAGGCCTCTGCTCCTGCCGCTGGGGCCAGCGGAGATGGCTGGGGAGAAAATATGAACAAAGACGAAAATGTTGGTGGTTGGGGCCCAGCAGGAAATGCTCCTAGTCAGGTATGTGTATATTTACGTGCAAGAAATATATGGAATGTCATGAGTGTCCAAATTCTCTGGTTTATCTTGAATTTAAGAAAAATCAATTTTCATACATTGAAATCATTTGAGTTAGAGAAATACAGCATACCGCCATTAGTCCAGATATTTGGTGGTTCAAGGTTTTGAAGGTTAAATGTTATTCATGGATTTATCATCTTCAGTAAAATGTCCTTTAATATCATGATCAAAATTTTGGTGACTGATGTGTTAGGTAAGTCATATGGGGATGATCAGTGCTTGGCTGCTCCTAATGTTGAGTATTCTAGCTGGCAAGATAAAATTTAAGTTAAAAAATTCAGCAACGGAGGGAACTTGAGGCTTTTGAATGAGTAATAGCATCAGGAACATTTATGAGGGATAGGTATAATCATGGTGGTTGATTTGGGTTTCTAAAATGGGCCAAAGAAAGATTGGTTGCAATTTAGTGGGGGGGGGGGGGGGCACTGTGTCACCCAAACGTAAGGAATAGAAAAAGTAATAAAATTAAATGTGTGAAGTTATCATCGTTAGGTCATTGTTTGCCTCTCCACAAATTCAGTTTGCAAGGTAGGTAACATTTTTTGTGGTGTACATTTTACAGTTATCACCTTTCAGAATGTTTATCTTAAATTCAGAGTGGATCAAAGTAGAAGAGTGTTCATCCAGGACTGACTTTTCTATGAATCATCCTTGCCTGTTGTATTCATACTAAGATTGCTAACTTCAGCAAAGTCCAAGCAAAACTGCGCCTATTCTACAGACATTATAAATCCAGCAGATAAATGCCATGGATCTGGTTATTTGATTGTATTTATTTTGAAAGGCGGCTGAAGTAATAGGCAGTTCTCCATTTTATACAAACAAGTTCAAAAATTTTTGTTTTAATTTTGTAAATCTTGAATAAGTCCTGTATCTGGTTGAATAAACAAAACTTGTCTAAAGCAGACCATGTTGAATGAAGAAATGGGAGGGAAGAACATGACTCAAATTGAACCTGTTAGCTGGAGCCCCTTTTCTGATCATGGCAAATTGTTAATGAACAATAAACTGTTGAACATCTTAATCAGTGAACATCAGATATTATGACTGGATTCACCATAGAGTTGTTGGATACATTAATTATCATGATACCTTTATCCCATAATCAATAGAAAATATGGCATTGTTGGATGTAGTTGTACATCATGCTATTTTACTTTCCACTGTGACGGTTTGCTGGCAGTAATCAGTTGACGTCATGAATTATATTATAAGTAAACTATGTATAATAATAGTATATAATGTAAGTATTATATGTAACCTTTGCAGCAACCAGCTGGTGGATGGGGTGACAATCAGTGGAGTGCCATAGGCCAGAAACCCGGTCCAAAGCCCCCAGGATCCAACTGGGGTGAGAGCAGAGAGTGGAATCCTGCTGCAAAGAAGGTACAGTAGACACAGTGTAAAACATGTTTAATCAATACGATTATGTAAGAAAATAGTGCTTGTAGTATAAGACATTAGTGTACATGGTAAAACACAGTTTACTGTGTATATTTAGTAAGATAAAAGTTTAACAGCACTGAAGTATGTTCTGTGTTTGTAAGTATGTGTTGTATTATACCATGACATACTCTGTATATATGTGCCAAGATCATCAATAGAGAAGTGAACATCAACCATTGGAGCAGGTAAGGTGAGGCTACAGGCTACACAGAAGTACACCACACTGGAAAAGAACATAAATAATATAAATAAACTACAGAACGTTCACATAAAACATTTAAAATTAGCTATGCAAGAAATTAATTAAATGGAAACAAAAATCTTCTCATAAATTTATTTTTAAAGATTAAGGGATGCAATAAGAACACTAAAAGGATAGCAAATAGCTTAATATTAAAATCAGGGTTACATGAATGATTAAAAAATTGTTACAAATAACTTAACCTAAAGTCCATATGAAAAAAAATCTGGGATGCAAAAAAGAATTTTGGCAACCAAAAAATTTTATAAAATCCTCATATTTACCTAAGGAAAGTAGCTTCGTAAGTATTAGAATAATGCTTGGTGAGAGCACAATATTTATTTAGTGGGAGAAATTAAGACCTAAATAGATATGTTGTGGTATTATTCAGGACTGGGAAGATAACGGCAGCAACGTGTGGGGGTCGACGGACAATGACATGGGTGACTGGGAGAGCACGCAGGAGAGCAATTCCTCGTGGAGCAGCGCCCCCAATTGGAAAGACAAGAAATCAAAGGTGAATAATCACCTCATTTTCTATCTCACAAATATCTGACCTAAGTTTCGAATAACCATGGACACTTTAGTCATAAAACATAATTTGACAGGTACTGTAGTTAAATCATTGAAATGCTGCAACTCTCCCAGTTTTGGACAAGGGGTATTAAATTGTTAAACCATTAAATACTTGTGCGCTCATCAGGATAGGCATTTACAATTACAGTATACAATGCTATATTTTTATATGGGGTACTTAATACGAGATTTTACCACATTTTTACCAATCAAAAATAACTTATTTCTCAAACAGTGTTTCAGTGATTTATACGCGGCAAATTTTTTGCAAGAAGATATACACATTTTGTAACATCTACACCTAATTATGTTGAAATACATTGCTGTGACATTTATTGTGATTACTTTAATATAAAAAGCACCAATATTGTCTTCAGTGTCAGACATGCTTTGATTGCTTCTTCATCCATGTGAAACCACAGAAGCTTTAGACTGGCACTAATATGTTTTATGTATTAAACACTCAAAACAGCTGTTCTTCTTGTTTAGGGTACTAACCTCAACATGATGGGCAAGCAGCAGCCACCTCAGATGCGCATCCAATTGCTGCAGCAACTCATGAGTATGGGCTACAAGGTATGCCAGCTTTAATATACAACTGGGCAACTAGGGTTTGGGGGTGGGGGATGGTTGAAGATACATGTGCACATATATATTTGTATTCAAATGCTGCAAAATGTATTTGCACTTTGTGCAGACTGACTTTGTTTGCGCTAATCATTTGATCCGGATGTTTGATGTTCATTTCCAAATATTGTTCAGATTTTGTTCAAATGTAAATTAATTTCCTTGTGTCTAGTATGATCATTAGCTCAGCTGACTGAAAGTCATCTGAACTATAGCGATCAATCTTTGTCCGTCATCCGTCTGTCTGTCTGTCCGATAACCAGGCACAAATCGTAATCACTGGACCTGGAATCTTCTAACTTTACATCCAGGGAGGTACATGAAAAATCTCCTTAGAAACCAGAAATTAGGTCTCTGTTACCCATAACCTCTTGAGCTATGGGGCTCCTAACATGCAGGGAGGCCCATGAAATGTCTTCTTGGAATCCTGAAATTATGTCTCTGTTACCCTTATCCTCTGAGCTAAGCTTCAGTTGAATGGGGATACCACCTACAAAATTTAGCATTCAGATGATAAATTCCTTTTGTGAATGTCTTCTTTGTCAGCTGAATGTCATGACCCATGGGTCACTTGGTTTTAGTTTGCATATAAGGTTAAGTAGATTTATCTCAAGTTCCTTAGTGAAGTATCACAAGATTTCAAGATTTCTTGTGCTTTTATAAAAAAAAAGTTAAGTGAGGCCAAAAAAATTAATCATGTTTCTCAGGCACCGCCCGCATCATTTTAAACCCCCGGTGTCAAACACTTTTAATGCCCAAGTGGCATGTGATAATCTGGTGACGTGCTTGATGGCTCAGGGGAAAAACAATCTATGACTCCTGTGTTGGTCAGTTTCCCTCTGAATGATACTTGGGCCACTTTTACCAACAAGTATACTTCAAAACATTAATCATTCCTCTACAGCTTTTGACCAGTTAGATCCCTTACATTGTTTATGATAATCTCCTATTTCTGTCTTTGTAACTATTTTCTTTAACGGCCGCTGCTAGGGACAGTGTTCAAAGCCAACATTGTGTTAATATGCTCAGGTTTCTGTAATAACATATACCAGTCTTTAAATAAACACTTGGAATCTGTCTAATATTTGTGTGATACAATTCAAATGTAAAATTTGTAGAGATCGGTTTTTAGCCCTCAGCCTTAGAGGCTGAAGGGCTGTTGTCGTCAACCCAAGCCATCGGTCAGTCCATCCGTCCATCCGGCGCGTGTTAACATTTACCTTGTGAGCGGGATATCTCGAAAAGAATTAACCGTAGGAATTTTTTTTCTTTGGTGCTGCTGTATATTAACAAAATCTCGGGTCAAGTTCAAACATGGGTGACCTTGACATATTTTCGACATTTTAGAGTGAATTTTAGAAAAAAACCAGCATGTGTTAACATTTACCTTGTGAGCGTGATATCTAAAAAGGATTAACTGTAGGAATTTTATATCTTCGGTGCTGATGTATATTAACAAAATCTCAGTCAAGTTCGAAGATGGGTGACCTTGACTTATTTTTCAACATTTTAAAGCGAATGATAGAAAAAAAACAGCATGTGTTAAAATTTACCTAGTCAGTGGGATATCTCGAAAAGGATTTACCGTAGATTTTTATTTCTTTGGTGCTGATGTATATTAACAAAATCTCCGTCAAGTTTGAACATGGGTGACCTTGACTTATTTTTTGACATTTTAGAGTGAATAACAGGAAAAAAACGGCATGTATTAACATTTACCTTGAGAGCGGGATATCTCGAAAAGGATTTACTGTAGGAATTTTATTTCTTTGGTGCTGGTGTATTTTAACAAAATCTCAGTCAAGTTGGAAGATGGGTGACCTTGACTTAATTTTTGAGGGTTTAGAGCAATTTCTAGAAAAAACTTAGAACCTTATTTCTCAGGAACCAATGGGTGGATTGTTATAAGACATGCTATGAATTTTGGCACTGATGGTCTGTAACTGCAGCACAAGTTAGGGGGCGCCACCTCCAATTACTGATTTTAAAAGAATTTTTATCAGATTTTTCGATTTTGGCCTTGTGAGCAGGATATCTCCAAAAGTATTCAACACAAGAATTTCATTTCTTCGGTGCTGATACATTTAAACAAAATCTCGGTCAAGTTTGAAGATGGATGACCTTGACACTCAAGGTCACAAACCTAATAATAGAAAAAACTTAGGAGCTTATTTCTCAGGAACGAATGGATGAATCCTTTTGGAATGTGGAATGGTCATTAGCCTTGATGATCTCTTTTAAGTGCTGCATGACTTACAAAGACTGGGGCCAGACCTACAGAGTTACTACAGACCTCTCTAGGTCCAGTTCACAACTTGAACAAGAGACATATGTACAGATATACATTCATGTGAGAACAAATATTACATGAATACTTGTTACTGTTATCACCCATGAATACTGCTCTTTTGGCTGAGGGCTTTTGTCAGGTTTTGCTAATATTCTAGTTAAACCAACTTTCCATACACTTGTTTGGCAATTAAATTTGAAATATCAACAAAGATTATAAAAGACTTAAGGAAATTTCTATTATCATTATTAAACGATCTGAGATCTTGTTTTAACAATGCATGACCATAATGCATTTTGATGGGGAATCCAACATGTCATGGCCATCTGCATGCCCACGTGTTCTGACATTCACTGCAAGATTGTGACACCTGTTGTATTATATAATCTGCTTTGTATGTTAATATTACACGTATAAGAAATTAAAATGTCACACATTTCAAACCTCATTTCAAACTTTTGACAAATTTGACCTTGCATTGTTTATTATCTCATATTTTAATCACTACTTGTAATTTCTATGCCCGAGCCTGAGGAATGATTTATCATATTTTACGCTATTTTCACAGTAAAAAAATAAAATTAAAAAATTGCCCAACCGCATCATTTTTTGGAGGAAAAAATGCCTGAGAAACATATTATTTTTTTGCCTAATAGAAGGGTTAAAAAATTGTACTCAGTTGGGTCTTCTATTGTACACACTAGGCTTTGTTTGACCAGTAGGTTCCATCTGTTTACAGCGTGAAGATGCACAAAAAGCACTAATTGACAATGACATGGACATGCAGAGTGCCATTGGTAAGTTCACAGTTGACTTTCTATAATAGAAACTTGATCACCTGTTTCAAGATTTTGGTTTTAAAACTCGGGTGGGGAATGCCTGGCTATACATCTCTTGGCTTTACCACTGTCAAGTTTGACCATTGTACCTATGCACAGAGTAACTGTTCAATCATGGATTTTTATAACTTGGTAAAGGTATTAATGTTTTAGGTTTCCATTCCTGTTTGCAGATGTCTCTGTTATTTTGCAGAAATGACATTATTAGCCACAGGAAATTTACAGACGACCATTATTTCTCAAAATCCCATTATTGCTCAAGATAATAATCTGTCAAGTTTATAGAAGATGGCATATTTATATTGATAATTTTTTTAGCTGATCTGAAAAAAGGGAGTCTGGACCTGGACGACCCATCCAAAATGAAGGGCTTCCCTCCAATGGGCAGTGACAGTATGACCAGCGACCAAAGTTCCTTTGTACCTCCCATGTCCATATCTAATACTCCAATGTCCAATGCTCAAGCGGCTAACCTACAGAATCCTCAAGCTATGAAGCAGGGACCTAGTCTACCGTCATCTAGTCTCAGTGCCAGTATTAACCAAAATCTGCCACTGAAATCTATTATACCAGTGAGTATCTTTATTTTTATTTGTCATAAAATGTTTCTTTCAATATGCTAGTGTTGTCTGTTTTTTTTTTTTTTGCCAGTTTTAATCACAATCTGCCATTGAAATCTATCTTTAAAAAAAACAACAAACAAAATAAGTAAAAAATTGAAAGCTAAAAAGATTGAACGGTTGCACTGCTTTTTGAAAAATTGAACCTTAAAGGCAGAAAAGTCTGAAAGATTTAAACTTTTGGCTGAAAAGTGTTTGAACAGTAGCAGTGCTTATGTTTGAGAAATGTATCAAGTGGTATATTCTTTTGTGGATATATTTTTGTGAAAAAAAAAACAGAAGGCAGAAAGAATTGCAGACAAGTAGGTCCAGATTAAGCAGTTTACTTGCAACTTCTTTAATAGAATTCTAGATCTGCTGTTGAAAAGTAAGGAAAATTAAGAATTTCAAGTACACTAGTTCCTTAAGAAAACTCCTGGAAGTTATAGGCAAGAAAGAAAACAGGTGATAGGTTATTGTTGACCGTTTACTCAAATTGAGTGAATTAGCCAAGAATTGGAGAATAGAGAACCTCATTTCCCTAATGGTATGTGGAAAGAATGGAATTTGTAGGCCGTTCCACAAAGAAAGGACCATTAAATATTGAAATAAATCCCATATTTAAAATTGTAATGTAAATTATCAGTAAAAATATTTTCTCATGAAGTGTGTTGTTTAACACATTCTCTTTCTTTTGCAGCCCCACCTGGCAGCTAATCAGCCTACACAGAACCCAGCAATGCGTGGTCAAATGTCAGTGCAGCAACAGTTGTTGCAGAAACGTATCCTTCAGCAGCTGTACAATGAGGTACAGGCTGGCCACATCAACCCACAGATTTTGAACCCATCACAGCTGACTCCCAACATGCTGGTTATGGTCCAGCAGCTCCTACAGCTACAAGGTGTCCAGCAGCGACTGCTGGCCCAGCAGCGCCTCATCCAACAGAACACCAGCCTTTCACACATAGTCCAACAGCAGCAGCTTGATCAAGTTGCAATGCTCATGCAGAAAATCAAGCACCAGATCGCTCTGCAGTTGCAGCAGATTAATCAAGCACAACAGCAGCTTTCTAAGCTTGGTCCACAGACTGGGATGGACTCTGCGGCTGCCGCTGCTGCAGCTAAGCAGGAACCCATGAAAGGACTGTCCGATAATTTCACCCAACTGAATTTGTCAAAAGAAGCTGGGCAACAACCTCAACAACAGCAGCAGACCCAGCAACAGCAGCAAGTCAGCCAGCAACAGTCACGTCTGGCACAGTGGAAGCTGCCGCAAGTCGATAAAGAATCCTCTCCAGACAGTGCCTCTCTCAACAAGGCTGTTGGTTCAAAACCAATACCACAATCGCATTCCAGTCCTGACCTACAGTCCACTAAGCTAGGGCTGGGAAGTGGGATCTCCCTGGGCTTGGACAGTTCAAATCCCTGGTCAGCCACTGCATCAGCAAAGGAGTGGCCAGACACTAGTGCCATTGGGTCTAGCCTCGCAGTTAGCCAAGTGCCGCAGGCCCGATCGGTTTCCTCCACCTTAAGTACCACCGCCAACGCAAAGGAACCTCCACACAGCACAAGTTCTCCAAACTCAGTATGTACACCCAGCCCAAGCAATCCTACCACAGTGGTGTCATCTGCCTCATCGCTTACGGATATGATTCCCGAGTTCGTGCCAGGCAAGCCCTGGACTGGCCTCAGCACAATGAAGAGTGTGGAGGACGACCCACATATCACCCCTGGCAGCGTGTCCCGATCACTCAGTGTCAACACAATCAGGAGTGAATATTTATCCAACACGCTGAGCAGATCCGGCATGCCTTCCAGCGACGCCAGTTCCTCGTCCTCAGTCTGGTCCAGCCGGTCAAATACCTCGACAGCAGGGATGCCTGGACGCCCGTGGTCATCGGGCTCAAACAGTTCATCCGCTGCGACCTCAATCTCAGATCTGTGGGGAGGGGCTCATAATAATGTGCCAAAAAATACACGCCCACCGCCAGGTCTGCTTAACAGAAGTGTATCGGCCCCAGGTGACCATCGACAGCCCGGGGTGCAAGGTGAGCTCAAATTTCTTTCTCTGTCACTCAGTATTTAATCAGCTTGATGGGACCCTAGCATCATTTCTCTAGCAGGGATGCTGTCATTAGCTATCAAACTGTACTCTAGTTCTAGCATCAGATGATCTGACATAAGCTTTGTATGGTTAGGGGGCTTGTACTTTTCCTCAATAATTGTCTTCAGCCTGTCAACCTCACCTGAGCAAACTTTCAGTCCATGATCTAAAGTGCCAAGTGATACCGCAAACAGAAAAACAGTGCAATGGTTAATTGCTTTGGACTGTCACTGAAGTCGCATCTTATAGTATGTAGTGTCTGAAAGGCTTTTTATGAACAAGAAGAAAATTTTCAAAATTTGATTTATGAAATACCTTTATTGTATCCCCAGACAAAGTCGGGGGATACTATGTTTTCATACCGGTCCCGCCGCCGCCGCCGCCGCCGCCGCCGCATATGAATCTTGTTGGCGCGATAACCCAAAAAATATTTCACGGAACTTTACCAAACTTGGTATATGTATAGATATGGGTAAGAGGACGACGCCTATTTAAAATGAGGTCATGACCTTTACTAGGAGAGTGTCCTTGACCTTGAATAGGTCCAATTTTGGGGAAAATCACACAAATTCTTTAATATCTCAAGAAATCTTGCATGGATTTATCCCAAAATCAAGTTGATGGAAGATCATGGATAGGGTTGTCATGTTCCAGAAACTGGTGGCGCCACCTATTATTCTTTACTTGTTTTCGTGCCGTTTAATACCCCCTAAATTGCCACCTTACAGCACTGTGAGCATTATAAGTCAAAAACTAATGGACAGATTTCTTTTATATTATGCATATACATAGGTATGGGTTATGGGATGATGCTTATTTAAATTGGGGTCATGACCTTTACTATGATAGTGGCCTTGACCTTGAATATTGCCATATATGGTGAAAATCACACACCTCTTATGATATCTCCAGTGTTGATAGCCATATGGATTTCAAACATGACTTATGTATGGCCCACCACTAAAGTAAGAACCCTATAGGTTCTAGGGTCATGAGGTCAAAGGTCAAGGTCACTGGACTGGCATTTTAAAAGATACTGTGGATGCATTTTAAGCCAAACTTTCATCCCAGGTCTTCCATCTTGAATATATAGCTCACTTGCCAATAATGGATGATCCATATAAATTTTGGGGTCACAAGGTCAAAGGTCAAGGCCACAGGAGCTATCTGTCCAAAAATTAGTTTCTGGATGATAATTCCTGCTTTTATTGATGTAATGATTTCAAAATTGACTTATATATGTCCCATTGAAAAAGCAAGACCCAAATTGATTTTGGGGTCATGAGGTCAAAGGTCAAGGTCACAGGAAATCTCTTTAAAAAGATTGTGGATGCATTTTCAGCCAAACAATTCATCTCAGATCTTTCATCTTGCACATATAGTTCACCTGCCAAGAGTGGAAGACCCCTATCAATTTTGAGGTCACAAGGTCAAAGGTGAAGGTCACAGGAGCCATATGTCCAAAAATTAGTTTCTGGATGATAATTCCTGCTTTTATTGATGTATGGATTTCAAACTTGACTTATATATGTCCCATAGGAAAAGCAAGACCCAAATTGATTTTGGGGTCATGAGGTCAAAGGTCAAGGTCACAGGACACATCTTTAAAAAGATGTGGATGCATTTTCAGCCAAACATTTCATCTCAGACCTTTCATCTTGCACATATAAGTCATCTGCCAATAGAGGATGACCCCTATCAATTTTGAGGTCACAAGGTCAAAGGTGAAGGTCACAGGAGCCATCTGTCCAAAAATTAGTTTCTGGATGATAATTCCTTCTTTTATTGATGTATGGATTTCAAACTATACATGTATTTGACCCATTGGAAATGCAAAACCGGAATTGAATTTCGGGTCATGAGGTCTAAGGTCAAGGTCACAGGACACATCTTTAAAAAGATTGTGGATGCATTTTCAGCCATACAATTCATCTCAGATTTTTCATTTTGCACATATAGTTCACCTGCCAAGAGTGGAAGACCCCTATCAATTTTGAGGTCACAAGGTCAATGGTGAAGGTCACAGGAGCCATCTGTCCAAAAATTAGTTTCTGGATGATAATTCCTTCTTTTATTGATGTTTGGATTTCAAACTTGACTTGTATTTGACCCATTGGAAAAGCAAGACCGGAATTGAATTTGGGGTCATGAGGTCAAAGGTCAAGGTCACAGGAAACCTCTATAAAAAGATTGTGGATGCATTTTCAGCCAAAGATTCATCTCAGATCTTTCATCTTGCACATATAGTTCACCTGCCAAGAGTAAAAGACCCCTATCAATTTTGAGGTCACAAGGTCAAAGGTGAAGGTCACAGGAGCCATATGTCCAAAAATTAGTTTCTGGATGATAATTCCTGCTTTTATTGTATCCCCAGACAAAGTCGGGGGATACTATGTTTTCATACCGGTCCCGCCGCCGCCGCCGCCGCCGCCGCCGCCGCATATGAATCTTGTTGGCGCGATAACCCAAAAAATATTTCACGGAACTTTACCAAACTTGGTATATGTATAGATATGGGTAAGAGGACGACGCCTATTTAAAATGAGGTCATGACCTTTACTAGGAGAGTGTCCTTGACCTTGAATAGGTCCAATTTTGGGGAAAATCCCACAAATTCTTTAATATCTCAAGAAATCTTGCATGGATTTATCCCAAAATCAAGTTGATGGAAGATCATGGATAGGGTTGTCATGTTCCAGAAACTGGTGGCGCCACCTATTATTCTTTACTTGTTTTCGTGCCGTTTAATACCCTAAAAATTGCCACCTTACAGCACTGTGAGCATTATAAGTCAAAAACTAATGGACAGATTTCTTTTAAATTATGCATATACATAGGTATGGGTTATGGGATGATGCTTATTTAAATTGGGGTCATGACCTTTCCTATGATAGTGGCCTTGACCTTGAATATTGCCATATATGGTGAAAATCACACACCTCTTATCATATCTCCAGTGTTGATAGCCATATGGATTTCAAACATGACTTATGTATGGCCCACCACTAAAGTAAGAACCCTATAGGTTCTAGGGTCATGAGGTCAAAGGTCAAGGTCACTGGACTGGCATTTTAAAAGATACTGTGGATGCATTTTAAGCCAAACTTTCATCCCAGGTCTTCCATCTTGAATATATAGCTCACTTGCCAATAATGGATGATCCATATAAATTTTGGGGTCACAAGGTCAAAGGTCAAGGCCACAGGAGCTATCTGTCCAAAAATTAGTTTCTGGATGATAATTCCTGCTTTTATTGATGTAATGATTTCAAAATTGACTTATATATGTCCCATTGAAATAGCAAGACCCAAATTGATTTTGGGGTCATGAGGTCAAAGGTCAAGGTCACAGGAAACCTCTTTAAAAAGATTGTGGATGCATTTTCTGCCAAACAAATCATCTCAGATCTTTCATCTTGCACATATAGTTCACCTGCCAAGAGTGGAAGACCCCTATCAATTTTGAGGTCACAAGGACAAAGGTGAAGGTCACAGGAGCCATATGTCCAAAAATTAGTTTCTGGATGATAATTCCTGCTTTTATTGATGTATGGATTTCAAACTTGACTTATATATGTCCCATTGGAAAAGCAAGACCCAAATTGATTTTGGGGTCATGAGGTCAAAGGTCAAGGTCACAGGACACATCTTTTTTAAAAAGATGCGGATGCATTTTCAGCCAAACATTTCATCTCAGATCTTTCATCTTGCACATATAGTTCATTGCCAAGAGAGGAAGAACCCTATCAATTTTGAGGTCACAAGGTCAAAGGTGAAGGTCACAGGAGCCATCTGTCCAAAAATTAGTTTCTGGATGATAATTCCTTCTTTTATTGATGTTTGGATTTCAAACTTGACTTGTATTTGACCTATTGGAAAAGCAAGACCGGAATTGAAATTGGGGTCATGAGGTCAAAGGTCAAGGTCACAGGAAACCTCTATAAAAAGATTGTGGATGCATTTTAAGCCAAACTTTCATCCCAGGTCTTCCATCTTGAATATATAGCTCACTTGCCAATAATGGATGATCCATATAAATTTTGGGGTCACAAGGTCAAAGGTCAAGGCCACAGGAGCTATCTGTCCAAAAATTAGTTTCTGGATGATAATTCCTGCTTTTATTGATGTAATGATTTCAAAATTGACTTATATATGTCCCATTGAAATAGCAAGACCCAAATTGATTTTGGGGTCATGAGGTCAAAGGTCAAGGTCACAGGAAACCTCATTAAAAAGATTGTGGATGTATTTTCAGCCAAACAATTCATCTCAGATCTTTCCTCTTGCACATATAGTTCACCTGCCAAGAGTGGAAGACCCCTATCAATTTTGAGGTCACAAGGTCAAAGATGAAGGTCACAGGAGCCATTTGTCCAAAAATTAGTTTCTGGATGATAATTCCTGCTTTTATTGATGTATGGGTTTCAAACTTGACTTATATATGTCCCATTGGAAAAGCAAGACCCAAATTGATTTTGGGGTCATGAGGTCAAAGGTCAAGGTCACATCTTTAAAAGGATGTGGATGCATTTTCAGCCAAACGTTTCATCTCAGATCTTTCATCTTGCACATATAGTTCACCTGCCAAGAGAGGAAGAACCCTATCAATTTTGAGGTCACAAGGTCAAATGTGAAGGTCACAGGAGCCATCTGTCCAAAAATTAGTTTCTGGATGATAATTCCATCTTTTACTGATGTATGGATTTCAAACTTGGCTTTGTTATTGACCCATTGAAATAGCAAGACCCAAATTGATTTTGGGGTCATGAGGTCAAAGGTCAAGGTCACAGGAAACCTCTTTAAAAAGATTGTGGATGCATTTTCTGCCAAACAATTCATCTCAGATCTTTCATCTTGCACATATAGTTCACCTGCCAAGAGTGGAAGACCCCTATCAATTTTGAGGTCACAAGGTCAAAGGTGAAGGTCACAGGAGCCATATGTCCAAAAATTAGTTTCTGGATGATAATTCCTGCTTTTATTGATGTATGGATTTCAAACTTGACTTGTATATGTCCCATTGGAAAAGCAAGACCCAAATTGATTTTGGGGTCATGAGGTCAAAGGTCAAGGTCACAGGACACATCTTTTTTTAAAAAGATGTGGATGCATTTTCAGCCAAACATTTCATCTCAGATCTTTCATCTTGCACATATAGTTCATTGCCAAGAGAGGAAGAACCCTATCAATTTTGAGGTCACAAGGTCAAAGGTGAAGGTCACAGGAGCCATCTGTCCAAAAATTAGTTTCTGGATGATAATTCCTTCTTTTATTGATGTTTGGATTTCAAACTTGACTTGTATTTGACCCATTGGAAAAGCAAGACCGGAATTGAAATTGGGGTCATGAGGTCAAAGGTCAAGGTCACAGGAAACCTCTATAAAAAGATTGTGGATGCATTTTAAGCCAAACTTTCATCCCAGGTCTTCCATCTTGAATATATAGCTCACTTGCCAATAATGGATGATCCATATAAATTTTGGGGTCACAAGGTCAAAGGTCAAGGCCACAGGAGCTATCTGTCCAAAAATTAGTTTCTGGATGATAATTCCTGCTTTTATTGATGTAATGATTTCAAAATTGACTTATATATGTCCCATTGAAATAGCAAGACCCAAATTGATTTTGGGGTCATGAGGTCAAAGGTCAAGGTCACAGGAAACCTCTTTAAAAAGATTGTGGATGCATTTTCAGCCAAACAATTCATCTCAAATCTTTCCTCTTGCACATATAGTTCACCTGCCAAGAGTGGAAGACCCCTATCAATTTTGAGGTCACAAGGTCAAAGATGAAGGTCACAGGAGCCATATGTCCAAAAATTAGTTTCTGGATGATAATTCCTGCTTTTATTGATGTATGGATTTCAAACTTGACTTGTATATGTCCCATTGGAAAAGTAAGACCAAAATTGATTTTGTGGTCATGAGGTCAAAGGTCAAGGTCACAGGACACATCTTTAAAAAGATATGGATGCATTTTCAGCCAAACAATTCATCTCATATCTTTCATCTTGCACTTATAGTTCTCCTGCCAAGAGAGGAAGAACACTATCAATTTTGAGGTCACAAGGTCAAAGGTGAAGGTCACAGGAGCCATATGTCCAAAAATAAGTTTCTGGATGATAATTCCTGCTTTATTGATGTATAGATTTCAAACTTGACTTGCATATGTCCGATTGGAAAAGCAAGACCCAAATTGATTTTGGGGTTATGAGATCAAAGGTCAAGGTCACAGGACACATCTTTAAAAAGATCAAGGTCACAGGACCAACATCTTCAACAAGATTGTGGATCGTTAGATGGAATAAACAATAAAAATGCCAAGTGTCAGTATATGCTGCTAAAAATGGGGGTCTGTTCTTGTAGGAGGGGGGCCTACTATGTCTGGGGATACTCTGGCACCTGCGGTGCCAAGAAATGTCTAGTTGATGTATGGATTTCAAACTTGACTTATATATGTCCCATTGGAAAAGCAAGACCCAAATTGACTTTGGGGTCATGAGGTCAAAGGTCAAGGTCACATCTTTAAAAAGAGGTGGATGCATTTTCAGCCAAACATTTCATCTCAGACCTTTCATCTTGCACATATAAGTCATCTGCCAATAGAGGAAGACCCCTATCAATTTTGAGGTCACAAGGTCAAAGGTGAAGGTCACAGGAGCCATCTGTCCAAATATTAGTTTCTGGATGATAATTCCTTCTTTTATTGATGTATGGATTTCAAACTATACATGTATTTGACCCATTGGAAATGCAAAACCGGAATTGAATTTCGGGTCATGAGGTCAAAGGTCAAGGTCACAGGACACATCTTTAAAAAGATTGTGGATGCATTTTCAGCCATACAATTCATCTCAGATCTTTCATTTTGCACATATAGTTCACCTGCCAAGAGTGGAAGACCCCTATCAATTTTGAGGTCACAAGGTCAAAGGTGAAGGTCACAGGAGCCATATGTCCAAAAATTAGTTTCTGGATGATAATTCCTGCTTTTATTGATGTATGGATTTCAAACTTGACTTATATATGTCCCATTGGAAAAGCAAGACCCAAATTGATTTTGGGGTCATGTGGTCAAAGGTCAAGGTCACATCTTTAAAAAGAGGTGGATGCATTTTTAGCCAAACATTTCATCTCAGGTCTTTCATCTTGCACATATAGTTCACCTGCCAAGAGAGGAAGAACCCTATCAGTTTTGAGGTCACAAGGTCAAAGGTGAAGGTCACAGGAGCCATCTGTCCAAAAATTAGTTTCTGGATGATAATTCCATCTTTTACTGATGTATGGATTTCAAACTTGGCTTTGTTATTGACCCATTAGAAAAGCAAGACCCAAATTGATTTTAGGGTCATGAGGTCAAAAAGGTCAAGGTCACAGGAAACCTCTTTAAAAAGATTGTGGATGCATTTTCAGCCAAACAATTCATCTCAGATCTTTCCTCTTGCACATATAGTTCACCTGCCAAGAGTGGAAGACCCCTATCAATTTTGAGGTCACAAGGTCAAAGATGAAGGTCACAGGAGCCATATGTCCAAAAATTAGTTTCTGGATGATAATTCCTGCTTTTATTGATGTATGGATTTCAAACTTGACTTGTATATGTCCCATTGGAAAAGTAAGACCAAAATTGATTTTGGGGTCATGAGGTCAAAGGTCAAGGTCACAGGACACATCTTAAAAAGAGGTGGGTGCATTTTCAGCCAAACATTTCATCTCATATCTTTCATCTTGCACAAATAGTTCTCCTGCCAAGAGGATGAACACTATCAATTTTGAGGTCACAAGGTCAAAGGTGAAGGTCACAGGAGCCATCTGTCCAAAAATAAGTTTCTGGATGATAATTCCTGCTTTATTGATGTATAGATTTCAATCTTGACTTGCATATGTCCCATTGGAAAAGCAAGACCCAAATTGATTTTGAGGTTATGAGATCAAAGGTCAAGGTCACAGGACACATCTTTAAAAAGATCAAGGTCACAGGACCAACATCTTCAACAAGATTGTGGATCTTTAGATGGAATAAACAATAGATATGCCAAGTGTCAGTATATGCTGCTAAAAATGGGGGTCTGTTCTTGTAGGAGGGGGGCCTACTATGTCTGGGGATACTCTGGTACCTGCGGTGCCAAGAAATGTCTAGTTGAAATATAAATCTTCAAGTTTTACTTGTGCTTGCTGATGCTTTGTCATTTGACAAGTTGCAATGCTCATACATTTACATTATATAGTGGGCTTTTGTAATGTTTATACTACTGAGTGATTGCATCACTGTCAGTCAGACAAAACTGTTAAAATAACCAGAATGTTCTTTGTTATCCTTTTCATGCCTGTCCTGTTATCAACCAGTATCAGTTTCATGTCACAATCCCAGTTGAACACGCACTGTATACAGATCTGCTGATTTGTTTCTTTTGGCCCTAACCCCATTGAATGGTACAGAAAATAAACATTTTGCTCAGGTCTGGATGGATGACGGCCTAGTCTTTAACATGCTGGCGATGGTGTAGGTATATGCAAAAGCGCATGAGCTACCTCACTCTTTATCTTTTATTTGATTAATTGGCCACCATACAAATCGGCCCAGAATATTTACTTGCTAAAGGCAGCAGGTTATTGCCTGTTGCTCTTCATTAGTTTCTTCTTTTTCTTCTTGTCATTTTATTTTTTTTTCATGATATAATCATTCTTTTGCTGAAGGCATGTTTTGGGTTTAGCTGGGGTCAGGGAGTAGTAGGCCAAGCCAGATCCAAGGAGGATGTGTTCGTGCAGGTTACAAGTCTGCCGTTAAAATTGACAGTTGCAGCTTTGACGCAAGTTCAGCGCAAAAATACCAGGGAAATGTTAAAAAATATTGGCTGGACTTATTGATATTGACTTTAAAGTTACCTTAACCTTGAAATTGGAGTGCATATCACACTTAATGAATTTGTACATCTGACCTTTTAGAACAAAAATGTTTTCACTTGATAAAATCTGATGATGATGTTCTTATCAATAAAAAAAATTATCAGAATTAACGAAAATATTTTCCAATTTCCTGGATTCATCTGTGAAATTCACCCAACGTCACTTCAGTAATATTTTATCAAAACTCAAAATTAGTATTTAAATTTAAAACCCAAGATTTACACCTTTGAAGTGACTGTATGGGTGCATGTGACAGTTGGAGTTTGAAATTTTGCCATGGGACAAACATTACCTGTCAGCACAATTAGTTATAATATTAGATGGGCGGGGGCAATAAAGTCGTAATATTAGATAGGCATGGGTCCGATGGGTGTATGATCTGAACAGGACAGCGACAGAGCAGATGAATTTAATGTTCATCATGTTTTGGTCACTGCAGTAAAACTGAAAATTATTGTATAATTGTAAAACACATGGCATAAAAATATAAGATAATCTGACATGACAACCTTCTTGAATTTTTTTCTTCACATAATAGACATATAGTAGGAAGTGATTTCTTTTATTTTAAGGTAGAACTCTTTATTTAACATGTAGAACTTCAGCTTTTGTTTTGATGTACATAGATCTAAAGTCTGCATGTGTATGGCATTGTGACTGTATTGAGAAGAACACGGCTGGGTGGTATACAAATATACGACCAATAAGGTTCATGAAATTGTATTGTAACTAGTAAAGATGTATTATTATGATGGATGCAATTTCATTATTAATAATTATATAATGGTACATAATGCACACCCGACCACTGCTTTTTCGCTTCGCTTCCAGAGACTAGTGAATGGGAGCTTGGCTTTATTTAAGTCGCCAAGAACGAAATCAGGTTCAATATGAACCATATGGCTGGGTGTATATGGCTGTTAATGTGGTGCTAAGGAGAGATGATCGTTTTCTTGGCCACATATCACCCTGATGATTTTGCTGCTGTTTCTACCCTTTTCTACTCTTTTTTCTTTTCCAGCCAGGTGGGGCCAAATGTTATTAATTAACTCAGTGGTCAAGCTCCCAATAAGTCCCCAACCATTCTAAATGATATTTATGTATTGCCTGTGTTGTAATACATTGAAGATCAAAATTGTTTGAACTGTTTCTTGTAACCTGTGGTGTATAAATTTAATACCTAAATAGTACTGTTCTTTGTTTCTGACAATACTCCAGTCTAGTAAGAATATATTGTATTGATGAGTAAATTATAAGGGATATATTTTGAATATGTGAATATATTTTTATGAAGATTTCAAATTTCAAATCTGTATATTTTGGTGGCTTTGGCATTGGCCAGAAATTAAATACATATTTAAAAATGGACTATACAAAAGGATGAAAATTATTGTCACTAAATCAAACAAATCCCCACTAACATTTGAATTGAGAATATTATTTTGTCCTGGAATTTGTTTGCTATACCTTTGAAGAAATAATAAGTTCCGGTGTGAATATGTGAGAAAAAGCCTGAGAGCGCCAATATTGAGAAACTGATAAAATTTGAATGTGATATCCTAAAAATGCTATATGCCCTGATTGGAAACTTTCTGCAGCCAACTTCAGCCGATTTCAAAATTTGGTTTGTAAATTGCCAAAATTTGGTCTGTAAATTGTCTAGTTTTGCACTAGGCATTTCAAGTAACCCCTAAAAAGCCTAGTTTGTCACATGGTGGAAGACAGGCACTGTAATAGGCCTTGTGTTGGCGTGCTTGTTATTTCAGCGCCTGGGCCTGGCTGGGAACGTTCCAACAGCAACAACATATCTGGCTGGCTCGTGTTGAAGAACCTGACCCCGCAGGTACTGGCGGTGCTTGGACCACTCCCTCCCTCCTTGCATGCCCTCAACCCAACCCGCTTCGTTTCTGTCTTGTTTGCATGCTTTGGTCTGCTTTTTGCTTGCTTGATTTTTTTCTGCATGCTCTTTCAATTAATTTGCATAATGTTTGCTGTGTATGTAAATAGGGAGGTGAAGGTACAAAGCTGTCTGTTGAATATATATACCAATATGTACACTCTGCACACACACCAACATGTTTGCGCACAGTTTGATGTTTTTGTTGCACTGTTGATTCTGTTTTGAGTGATTTTTCTCGTGATGTTAGCCGTTTGATGCGTGTATTTGGTTATATGTATATGAAGCTTAGACATGCCACGCCCACTTGTTGCAGCATGCAGCTGGAGTATCTGGTTCATAGAAGCAGTGCTGTGATTGTATTATGTGTGGACTTGCGTGTACATCAGATTTTGGACTGCACTCAGTTTCTAGATAGACCAGGTGGTGTTCTACACAAATTTAGTACAGGTGGATTTAAATTGATGATTACAGGTGGCATTAAATCGATGATTTCTGGTGTCAGATATCCAAAGACTGGTACCTAGCTCATTACATTCCAGATAAAACAATTCTTTGTTGTAGCAGTGCCCAGCAGCAAAAGTACAAAGCCATTTTGTCCACTATTGTTACAACTTGCAAGTTTCTGATAGATTGGCCCCACCTTACCTATCTGTTATTATAGTGTTAATGCTGGTTTTCAATTTGCCATACATCCCTGACTCATTCTACCTCCCCCCCCCCCCCTTTCAGCCATCGACAGTGACAACGATTATGTATCTATTATATATAAACATTTGAGTGATGATATGTCTTAAAACATAGGTATTTGGGGATTGAGCCAGTCTAGTTGAAGATAGTTAGTTGTAACAGTTATGACAAAAAGCTTGTATAAATTTGTAACGTCTCAGTCATGGTACAGGACAAGAAGAAACCGTTCAATAGTCAAATTGTCAGTTGCTGAAAGTTTCCTTTGCCCCTTAAAATTGTAGGTTATAAGGTAAATATATATTAAAAAATAGTCTAGAAGACTAGAAGTAGTTTTAGAAATGCACCAGGTATATGTAGAAAGCTATAGTGCTGGAAAGTGTCAGTATCTTATAATTAATCACCTTTCAGCCAGAGTTCATGTCTACTTTAAGTGAACCTCTTCCAGTTAGGCTGTATGGGCGGCTAGGACTACCGGTCTTAACTGTCAAACTTTAAAATTAAAATTTGTTACATTTCAGGCAAACACCTGTTTACATCTTACATTGGCATGCTCACAAAATATTACAATTTTCTATGAAGTTCTTACCAAAAAACACTCATGTTTATGAAATAAGCTTTGAAACATTTCTCATCCAACACACTCGAACGGATTACATTACCCTCTTCAGTACATTTATTCCTACACCACTGCATTCACTACGCTTCGGCTTTTTGAAATAAGTTTGGCAAAGTCAAAACAAAAGGCCATTGTTTTGACTTTGCCGAACTGTTTTCAAAAGGCTAAAGCGTAGTGAATGACACCACTGATGTATTTAGAAGACCAGGTAGATGGTGGGCTGAAGGTTTCCAAGCTGAGCTGCATTTGTGATTATGATGCTGAGCAGTGTAATAATTAGTATTTGCAGTTTTTGCAGATCAAAAGAATAACTACCTTTCAGTGTTAAATGTTTCTTGGCAGGTTTAAATCCGCCATAAATATTTTGCCTTTGAACAAGTTCATTTGTCACCACGGGGAAAAGATCATATCAGTAAGCATGATGAAAAAAAATGATTGTTTTGGTGAACGTGTGCAGGGAGACCCTTTTGAAAGCCAATACTATAGTAAAGAGCAGAGGTGCTCTTGACCTCTGGTTTGATTGCTTAAACTCAGCTGTGACAGTAACAATTGTTAGTTTAGGGGCGGAAGATATATTTACTGAAGTACACAGAACTGTAAACGACCAAATAGATCGTTAAACACAACTGTTTAAGGCTCATATACAGTGATGTAAATGCTGTGTTTATACAGTATTATCACTAGTGAGGTGATAAACCTAACTGCTTGCCACAAACGGGTATTTAGGCTATAGTTAAATATCATTTCTTATATTTAACCATACCCTACTCAGGGTTATCTTGTCTTTTTGTGCCACCCATTTTCCTATTTGATTTTCTTTTAGATCAGACCTCCCATTTCAGGCAAACTTTTTATCTCCTTTTACAACCACATAAAGATTTGGATTTTTGTAGTGTCAGTCTGAGAACTTGATATATTCAACTTCTTCACAGTCTGCCAAACAAGACATGGATGATAGGGTTTCATTTAATTTAAAAAGAAAAAATTAATGGAAATATCTCATTTATGTGAAATTGATTCTTGTATTACATATTTTATTTTTATTTCATGATTGGATTTGTTAGATCATGCGAATGATTTAGTTAATATTTCCAGAGTAGCCACTTCGAAATATACAATTTTTATCTTGGTCTGAGTCGACCACCCTTGTGTATTATATCATTTCTCTAATAATAAAAAGGGACAACTCTTCTTTCATCTTCATGGTTAGATAAATTAGATGAATGAATTTTATTTGTCTTTTCTTTTCCAGATTGGCATTACCACCCTGAAAACGTTGTGCATCCAACATGGGCCCCTCCTGGCGTTTTACCAGAATATACCTTTTGGCCAGGCGCTGGTTCGGTATTCCTCAACAGAGGAGGCCATTAAAGCACAGAAAGCACTTACGGGCAACGTCATTGGCAACACCACAATCGTGGCCGAGTTCGCCAATGATGCCGATGTGGCTCGATTCTTTGAGCTTAATTCTACGTCGCACAGTGGAGGGGCGGGAGCCCTCTGGTCACAACCTCCTGGTGATATGCGTTCTGGTCGTTACGGTGGCAGTTACAGGAACGACACCAACCAGTGGAACGGCACGGGCCTCGGAAGCCTGCAGAGTGGAGGCATGTGGGGGTCTAGCGGCTTGTGGGCTCCCTCCCTCGATGACCACCAGGGGGCAGATGTGTCCCTGTTCCCCGGTGGTCTCCTGGGCGGCCAGTCTACGTAAAGCTAAAGCTGAGCCCAGTATTTATGACAGGCAGGGGACTTCCCAGTTGCAATACCCCTGACCTGTACTGTGATCTCTTGTCCGATGGATCCTGCACATGCCGGCCCTGCACTGCTCGTTGGGGCTAACCTCATTGAACACAAATCAATCCCGATGTACGTTATTAAGACTGTTTAGTGGCTTACTTGTATCATGTTTTAAAGCCTGTTCACTAGAGATGCTGCATTCCAAATGTACACACACATTCTAGTGAGGGCAATTGACTCTTGAAGATGATATGTTGATAATGCAATTTATATGGTGCTATCTGCTTCATAGAAGACAGGGCACATTTTAATCGGACATGCGCTTCTGATCTAGGTCAGAGGTCAAGGAGAAGTCTTTCAAGATATATTTAATGCTTTATCTTACCGGAGAGATGACCTGCATGAATAAGAAGTGTGACATCTCACTAAATGGCATTTGAACACAGACGTTCATAGTAAAAAAATACCAAAAATAACCAAAAAAAAAAAAACTTAATTACATATTAGAAACCACTTTGGTGACTTAATTTTTGAGTGCTGAGTCTATATGCATTTCTGCAGCGAGTTTGTTATTATTAAGTATATACACTTGAAGATTGATGTACTTTTCTCATCATTGCCGATTCTTCCATCCATGTACAAAGATCTTTGTTGACTGTGAATACTGTCTTAGTTGACATTCTATGGAACCATGTCAAAATTTGCCAACCGCTGGACCTCGTGGCCATTTTGTACGGGTGTCCTGGAAGCTGTGTGTCTTAATGTGTGATATATCATTATGTTAGAAGTTGTATTCTAGTGGCTACTTGGTGATCAAATAAACTGGGCCCTGTCATCATATGACACTGGTCACAGGGAACGTTGTTTGTGTCTTCATTGTCTTGTTCCATTCCTGTGTAACTGATTTTAATTGAGAATATTTGGTTTTATAAAGTTTTTTTTTCATTATGTATAACATATACATTAATAAATACATTCAAATCTGAACCTTTAAATATCGACTATTATTTATGGAAGGGGGTGGCCGCTACTCATTTGAAATAAAACTCGGTGAATCAAGAAATTGATGAGGAAATGTGTGAATTTCAATACCAGTTAATTTGTACCAATGGATGTACAAATTAAGCCAGATCCTTCCAGTAAGTGTTTATAAAAGCTTTACCAACCAGCTTCTGTGGGACGGGTAGAGCACATGACTATTTTAAGCCCGGCATCGCTCGCAAACAAGTGCGTCTTTGGGAGGGTCCTCTGTGATAAGACCCAGCAATGGGGATGATTACATGCCCAGGACCTGCAGGTGCAGTAGACACCAGGCCACAAAATAAAATAACAGGAAACTAGTGCAACCCACCTGTCGTAGCCCCAAACTGAAATGGAATTGCAGATGTAAATACTTAAAGAATTGGATAAGTCGGCAATAAAAACAAGGGACCTGTGGGTCACCTCGCTCAGCTTAAATTAAATCTGAGAATATTTGTATAACATCCATGTGGTTGTGTTGACTGTACACTTTTAGAAAGATGCAGGAGCCTCTCATGATCACAAAAATATATTTGTTAAAAGTTTGTATTTTAACTAAGTGACTAATATGTATGTAAATTTATTCCCTTGAAACATACGAAACCCTGCAAATTTAGAATGGACATGAGCTGAAGCATAATAATACACATTTATTAACTTAAATAAAATGCTGTACAAATTTTCAAATAAGCATGAACTAAATTTGGTAAATTAAAACAAGCCAATTACTATTAGGTATACCTTGCATCTGCACTGTGTAATCTACGAAACTTGTAGCCTGTAACTATTTGATGCAATAAGGGGAATTTTTTTAGGCATATCCATTCTTTCATAGAATAGTTTAAACAATATTCTTTATTTAAAATTTTATAAAAAAGCATAAAATCTGAAAACAAATTCAGAATTGTAAGTTTACTCATAATAATCCCCTCGCAACGAAGTTGCAGGAGGGGATATAGTAACACCTCAGTTTGTGCGTTCGTCAATCCGGGATTGGCTTGTGGACCCATTTTAAGCCAAACTGTTTAAAACCTTTCATCTTGTACTTACGGCTCACCCACCCACAGATGAAAAATCCTATCGGTTTGTTAAAGTCACGGGGTCAAAAGTCCAGGCCACAGGACCCACTTCTTAAAAATGGTTATTGAGCCATTTTAACCCCAAACCGTTTTACCAAAACCTATCATATTGCACACATGGCCTACCCACCCACAATTGAAGAACCCTAATAATTTTGAGGCCAAAGGTCAAGGCCACCAGAGCCAGTTCTTGAAAAACATTGTGGATCCATTTTAAGCCCAACCGTTTGACCAAAACCTTTTATCTCGGCTCGCCCACTAATAGATGAAGAACCCAGTTGATTCGAGCCGCAGGGTCAAAGGTCAAGGCCACGGCACCCACTTCTTAGAAAAGCTTGTGGACCAATTTTAAGCCAAACCTTTAATCAAAACCCTTGATCTCGCACAAATGACTTACCCAGCAACAGATGCAAAAAAAAAACAACTCGATTTTGAGGTCAAAGGTCAAGGCCTCGGGACACGCTTCTTAAAAAAAGCTTAATAGGCCCGTTTTAAGCCAAACCATTTGACCAAAACCTTTTCATCTTGCACATATGGCTCACCCACGGATGAAGACCATATTTAGTTTGAGGTCAAAGGTCAAGGTCACAGAGCTGCCTTCCTCATTTTCACACTGTAATACACCCAGTATAATTATGTTCCCGTGAGAGGGAATGCTCCACTTTGCAGTGCCCTTGTAGTCAGGGAGGCATTTAGGCAAAATTGAGATGAATTGTCCCTAAAATTACTACAAATTCCAAGGTTATTTTCGTAAACTATAGGTATAAGAATGTTTTTTTTTCAATGATGTCTAGTCTGGGCCTGCTCTTGCAAAAGGTTTCATATCCAGCGTCAAAAGTAGCCGGTTGGGGGGAAAAAAATCTGAATTTTAGTAATTACTGTCAGTCTGAAAGTAATCAATACCTATGTGGGCTTTTTCGGTAGGTATGAACATGCACTTTAAAATTATTACTCATTTGAGACAAAAAATTGTAACATTAACAGCTATACAAAGTACCCCATACCCCTAAGATTTTGCGAAAACAGCATTTTTGGACATAGAAGTTTCACCAGGGACCCTATTTGAGGACAGAACTTTTTGCAGGTATGCAGTAGCTAGATATTTGTCATTAAAATGCATACCTGTATTTAGTCTTTTTGGATAACATTCTTGAGAAATTAAGTAAAAAGGGCAGAAATCGAACAATTTTGAGAATTGCATATATTTGTTCATCTGTTTCCTCCAAGCTGCTGTTGGTCACAAGTCAGCATAACAGATTTGGTTTCACTGGATAGCTATGACCCCAGGCTTATTAATGCATGCATATATTTTAGAAATCTAGCTGAAATGTAGCAAAAAAAATGAAAAAAGTGTTACCCCCTACCCTTAGTTTCACTTTTTCCAGATCTTTGATCTGATTTAACATCTTCATCACTGAGATATCGCCTTTTCCTTCTCTGGACAGTATCCAATTTACTTACTGTGACATTATTATCAATTTTTCTGAGAGAATTTAAAGTACTTTTGCTTCTTCATCCTGTCTGTATTGGCATAAAGTCGTTCTCAGGTTTCCTCTACCCCATAGACCACTGAATGCCACAATGCGAGCCATAGGGAGTGCCTCATGTTAAAAATTATACAATCAATTGGGAATAAAAAAAGGTTTATATTTCATGCGTAACACTGCAGTTGGTCACCTATTTTGGCGAGTGTGTTCAACCATGCGCAACGTTGAGGTCATGTATTGTTATTTGACCGTGGCGAGGAGGGCTTTTTCAATTATAATTTTTAGCTCAGCTGAGACTATTAGTCATCTGACCTATAGTCATGGTCTATTGTCCGTCCGTCCGTTAGACTTGCACGTTATGAAACCGTTAGACCTACGAATCCAAAATTCGGTATACTGTTAGATGTCCCCAAGATCTCCTACAAAACCGGAAACTGGGTCACTGCGACTTCGTTACTCCGAGAAATTAAGGAAAACCTCAAATTTCCATTAAAAACCTATTATCACACTTCAGGACTGCCTAATATCAAAAGTACTCACCTGTTTTTCTTAATATTTACCAGAAGTATTCTTCTATATATTCCCTAGTATATACATGCTAGAAATTAAGTCAGTTGAGTGTAATTTCTTAAAGTTATGGGCCCAAACATATGGGACTTTGTAAAAATTCAGGTAAAAAATTTGCTCAAATAACATTTCCTGTGAGTACTATTGATTTGAGTTTCACAGCTTGTAAACATGCATATTTAATTTGTTTAAATCTGAAATTTGAAAATAAAGGCTTGAAAATTAGGCTAGTTATTGAATTTTTTCTTGAGGCTTCTTTGTAGTCACTTGCTTTGTCCAGATGCAGGCAACTCACTCCTGGTCACTGGAAGTCAACATTGCCAGGGATCCTGCTTTGTTACATTCACTGGGGGAGATCCACTGCTGTGAGAGGTGTACAGTTATTCTCATCCCCCCTCCACCACCACCCGCCAACCCTCCGCACCAAGTGTTATGCAGTAATTATAATTGGGTGCCCTGTATTTGGAGTGGAAACAAAACTTTCCTTTAAACGTAGTTCTAGGAGTAATCAAGAAGATGCCATTGTTGTGTTAATGTAGCATGTATAAAGAAATCAATGTTCTTTTACATGATTTTAACAAATTTAAATATAATTAAACCCATCAGTATGCATAAATTTATAAAATATGAAGCAAATTATTGATAAATAAAGGCACAATTTAAAATTGTGAAATGTGAATCAAGTATTAATTGTAGATATTTATTGTTTTGCAAAATTGAAAGATATATTTTTATGATAAAAAAATAAATATACATTTGTATGCATGATGTGGAGTTGTCTCATTGAGATTTATGATGATGCAATTTAGAATTATTAATCAACTTTCATATTCAGATATATGTCATATTGGAAATGTATAAATATATAAACTTAAGATGAAAAAAAAAATGTGATAAAAAATGAGGATCTAATACAAACATTTGTTCATTATTTTCCTGCCTCAGCAGAATTGAAGATCAGGCATTGCCCTGTATGCACATGCAGAAGTGTTTTTAACCCCCCCCCCCCCGGGCCATTGGTTCTTTTGCACCTGTGCACTGGGACACTAGTTTTTATCGCAAATGTGTAAAATTTATTTATGTAAAAAATATTTGGATGAGATGTCCTTGCATCTGTGGCCTGGAGACATTAGTTATATTTCAACTGTTTACATTTTATAAAATCAAAAATACATATATTTAATAATATAAAAATTGTAAAAAAAATCCCATTGAACAAATGTGTAAATTTCTGAACTGCAACAATTTATCGAAAAAAAAGCCAACCAATGATCAAGGTAATAATATACATCTTATGGTCACAAACTGCTCACATGCTTTAATTGTAACATTAGGAAATGCATGGTTTGGTCACAAAATATTATTTGCTACAATTTCTTACTCGCCAATACAAACCAATCATGTCAACCAGCAATGGCCTATATTACCTTTTCCTCTTAGACTTTATCTTCATTTGATATTATTTTAGATTTTTACCTTCAAGGCCAACTTCAGCTGAGCACAGTGACCCATGGGTCCCTTGTTTCTATTTTTGAAATGCGGTAGTCCTTTAACAGGGCACAAATCGTAACCATTAGATCTTGAAACTTCTAACTTGAAATCCAGGGAGGTCTATAAAAAATCTCCATGGAAACCTGAAATTAAGTCTCTGTTACCCATATCCTTCGAGCTATGAGGCTAAGAAGAACCCACCAGAATAATAAAAAAAAAAATTGATACAAAAGCTCCAGTATCTGAACAACTAATGCATTGATCACCATGATTATTTGCATGCACATTGATCATGGAGTGTTCATTAGTTCCTGCAGACTGATGGCGCCATCTGTATTTTTTCAAATTTTTACGCGATTTCGTTAATTTTTATTTTTGAGACCTTTTAAGATGCGGTTGTCCGTTATGAGGGCACAAATCGTAACCATTGCACCTGAAATCTTGACATGCAGGGAGGTCATATAAAAAATCTCCTTGGAAACCTGAAATTAAGTCTCTGATACCCATATCCTTCGAGCTATGCTTCAGTTGAATGGGGAAACCACCTACAAAATTTGGCATTCAGATCATAACATTCCTTTTGTGAATGTCTTCCTAGTCAGCTGAGCGTCATTGCCCCTGGGTCACTTGTTTAATGTTTAGCTCAGTGGATTTTTTGTATTTTGTCCGTCCCAGTTGTCCGTTCGGTTGGACGTATGTTAACAGTTCACGAATCAAAACAGTTATTGTTTAAGACCCGTTTGCAAACAATTAATTAGAGGCAAACCTGTTATCAAACCATTAATTTCTCCTCCGATAAATTAAGAGAAAAGCTCCGTTTTTTCTTTGATAAACTTATATTACATAATAAGATGGCCTTATACCAAATCATTTGTTTTATATCCTTCATATGCATGAAGATGTTTGAATATGTTTTGTGTTTATATGTCGGGGCTTAGTTCAATAGCCTTATCAACATCCTAATATAATTAAGATGTTAGAGACTTATGATAGAACTTGGTCAGACCACCAAAAAAGATATTAAGTCAATTTATTAACTTTATATTTAAGTGTATACCAGAAAAAAAACTGAATTATTAGTTATCAGCGTAAACATTTAGTTTTACCATGAATGCCCTTTTCTTAAACACTATCATTTATTGTTAATGCACCAATTTCAATTTGACCTTTTGATTAAAATTTTGAAGTGATAGTTGGAGTGATATTTGGGCAATTTTGTGATGAAAAAGGTACTATTTGTTATCAATTATCACGGCACGAAGTTGTGATGACTTTTTTGTTTGGTGCAGGATGTCGTAATATTCTCATCAAAATTGTGAAAATGAAAATTTGTTTATATACACAATATTTGTTGATTTGCACCAAGTGTCCATGAAATATACGCACCCATATGATATATTTTTCTGAAAACACGAAGGTAGGCTACTTTAAATCTTAACTAAAACAGTAAAGCAAGTGGACATTATATGCTTGGAAAGTACTTTGACTGACAAAATACTACCAACTTGTTCCTTATTGAATTTTTTAATGGATGTCTTGATTCTTGGGTTATTTCCTCTTATTTACATTTAGTTCCATTTGTAAATTGAATAGTATTAAATACAAGCAAATTGTCACCATATTTTCAGGTATTGTTACTCATAAAAAAGGAACAGATTTTTTAATGTTAAAAACTACTTCAGGCCAGGTTTTGTGAGCTTAACTTTTTAAACAGTAAAACAAAAGTTAGAATAATAAATAATTTATAAAGAGTAGGGATCATTTGCAGAGCTGATGATAAAATTTGACTCGAGCGTTTTCCATCAACGTTTGCCTTTATTTATTCCTACTGATAAACATGAAGGGTTTCTTAGTAAAAATAGAATAATCAGTTCATGTGGCACATTTTTACTGTAAGTTGAAATGTGAGAAAGAAATATAATTGACCTGTTTTATCCTTTTGGTGATAGTCTTTATAAACCAGTAATAAAAAGGGAAATGTCATGCAGGGGAAAATATCTGCTATCGTTCATTGGGACTTACATACAGAAAATTAAGAGGCCTTTTAAATTTACCAATAAACACCTTTATGCATAATATTTTACTTCATAATGCTTAGCTAAATGGATAGACAGCTATAATTTACCTATTTAATGACCATCAGTAGTGCTTGATATACATGAAATTATGATCCAATAGTAAGCATAGATAAATTTGATAATATTTAGTTGACTTACCTGTCTCTCTTAGAAGTTAAGCTCAGTCGACCATTAGAAAAAATAAATTTATATTTCATTTTATTTAGCATATTTAATGTTTACTTTGATACCTCACCACCATTATATTTGGCATATTGTGTCATCAATTCAATTTAGAATAAACTAAATTATAAAGCAGATATGGAACAAATTAAGCAATTAAACAACTTCTAAAAAATCGTGAATGACAGTTTTGAAATTTCTCCCAGAAAAACAAATGTATAAATTTGATATAAGGTACATGTCTTAAATATTAAAGTATGGATTGACCCCATATTTGCTGTGCACGTTGATCTTTGTCATATTCATTTTATGAATTTAAAGGCTATGTTTATCACATTTTTTGCTATTTAAATAATTTTTTTAGAGTTATAAATAACAATCAGTACCTTTGGTTAAACAATCATTATTTTGTATATTACCTCTACAAAATTGAGGCATTTCAACTGAGCATTCCGAATGCTAATATACAAGAACATATAACTTTACAACGAAGCCCTTGACCATTTGCTAAAATTTACAAAATTTCATACATAGTAAAATCCAGCTGAGCGCCATGAACCCTGGGTCCCTTGTTTAACTGATGTATGACAAACACTTCTCTTAAATCGACAAATATAAAAAGCACATAAAAGTAATTCATTCATAACAGGCTCTTCTGTAACTATAATAAGGATAGGAGCATATGAAGCAGAAAAAATATATGTATTCTAAAGAAACACTGGATATAGGCACATGGATATGGACATGCTTGATAATAATGGAAACAAAACTAGTGGTTTTAACCATCTTGAAATGTAACAAATGGGTTCTAAAGAAAAACTAAGTTTTTTGCTTAATTTCATGGAGGAAATATTTACAAAGTTTCAGGTATAATGATAGTTTTTGACCCTAACTAACTGTATGAAAAAAGTTATGTCTGAAGCCACCAGTATAACGGTATTGATTTGTGTCCTAATGGACGTCTGGCCGGTAGGCCAACTGGAAGAACAACCCCCGGACGGACGACAAAGAACAAACGCCATCACTCAGATGACTACCAATTATAGTTGTGCTAGAATTGTTAAAAAATTCTAAAACAACCTTACCAAAGTAAAAAAAATTAATTATCGCCTCAATGTGGCGCGAGGGCGAACACATGCTCACGATAATAGGTGGCCAATTGAATTGCTACGTAATATCCTCTTCTTGTTGATAAATAACACATTTAAAGATAGAACTGTACTCGATCGATACGTTTCTTTTTCTGACAATACAGACAGGATGAAAAAGCAAAATTACTCTGAATTCTCTCAGTAATAATAACAGTTAGTTCCTAGTAAATTAGATACTGTCATGAGAATGTAAAGGCGATATCTCAGTGATGCAAATCTCAAATGAGAACTGGAATAATCGAGTGAAATAAAGGGGTAGCGGGTAACTTTTTTTCATTTTTGATTAATTTCTGAAAGATTTCTAAAATATATGCATGCATTAATACGCCTAAGGTAATAGCTATCCATTGATACCAAATTTGCCATGCTGACTTTAGACTAACATTAGCTGGGAGGAAACAGTTGAACAAATGTATGTTATTTCTGACCTATATTATACTCAGTTTCTCATGAAAGTTATTGATAAAGAGGCCACATAAGACTTAATGCATGTAAGCATTTTAATAGCAAATATCTAGCTACTGCAAACCTGCAAAAATTATTTCTGTCCTCATATAAGGACCCTGGTGAATGTACAAAAAGGTTATTTTCCCAAAATCTTAGGAGTAAGGGGTACTTTATTAGCAGTTAATGTTACATTTTTTTCAAACGAGTATTCATTTTAAAGTGCATGTTCTTACCTTTCCAACTAGCTCATACGTATTGATTACTTTCAGGCTGACAAAGTTATTGGCCTTAAGGTGTTCTTAAATCCGTTCAACTAAAATTCTGATTTTTTCCCCCAACAGGCTCTCTTTGATGCTGAATATGAAACCTTTTGCAAGGGTAGATCCTGAGCAGACCTCATTAAATAAACATCCTAATACCAATGGTTTGTGAAAATAACCTTGGATTTTGTTGTTCTTTTAGGGACAATTAACAATTTTGCCAACTCGTCTCCCGGACTATTGTTTATCCTCAATTTGGCTCACATCAAGTCAAATCATGTACCGATATTTTATTTTCTAAATTCACAAAATGTATAACATTACTATTATTTCGACTGTGACTCGATGAGTCTCGACGCTTAGATGAATTGTCTAAAAGGATATGTTTATGAGCTCTTTCAAAATATGGGTCCTCTGATCAGTTTGAAGATCCTTTCTATCCAAATTTGAGTAATCATCCATACACTAATGTATGGATGAGTCCTGTGACATTGACCTTTGAACTTGTGACCCCCCCCCCCCCAAAAAAAAATCCCCAAAAGAAACTTCCCCAATTGGCATGCGCCCCCCCCCCCCCCCATGTGGAAGACAGAAGATTTGCGTTGAGTTGTGCAGCTTAAAATACATCCACAATATTTTTAAAGAAGTGCATGGGTCCTGTGACCTTGACCATTGACCTTATGACCCCACAATCAAAAGGGTTCTGGAATTAATGTTGGGTCATATATAAGCTCAGACTGCAAGCAATATGTCAATCCAAATGAGTTACAAATATACGGAAACAAATGTATATGGACAGATGGCTCCTGTGACATTGTGACCCCAAAATCTATCAGGTTCTTCCCTTTTATCAGGTCGGCTATATGTGCATAATGGATGGTTTGGGATAAACATTTTAGCTTAAAATGCATAGTTCTTGCGTTAGAGGTGCCATTTATATGTCAAGTTATAATTTATATGTCAATGCAAACTGGAGGAAACAAATTTGACGGACATGCAGAAAGACAAACGGACAGACGGACTGGGTGATTAATATAGGACATCTGATTATTCAAGCGGGGCCCTAATAATCACATAAGGTTTCAGGACAAAGATGAAACTACACTTGCGAATCTGATTGTATCATATTGTACAATTTGGCAGTGTCAAAATAAAGGAAAAAATGCATAAAAAAGAAACAAAATACAGGTGGCGCCACCAATCTTCAGGGACTGAAGAAACCACTCATTATTAATTAACACATCGGGTTTCAGGACAGTGGATGAAACAACAGCTGAGAAAATGACATAACTGCTGATATTTGATGGTCTCAAAAACAAAACAAAAAAACAATCGTAAAAATTAGAAAAAAAATACTCGTGGCGCCACCAGTTTTCGGGAACTGACAAAAATAGTCATGGTTAATATTCAAGGCAAGACTCATGTCAATCCACATTAATTATCAAGATACTGTAGGTTTTTTTTATAAGTTTTTAGCTCAGCTGACTATAAGTGAACTGGGGTATAGCGAGGGCCCTTTGTTTTGAAACCGTTGGATCTGCGAATCCGAAATTCGACATTCAGTTAGATGTTCCAAAAATCTCCTACCATACCGAACAGTGGATCACTACGACTTCGTTCCTTCAAAGTATTAAGGAAAAACCCCAATTTCCATTAAACACCTATTGTCACACTTCTAGATTGCCTAATATCAAAACAACTGATCTGTTTTTGACCATATTTTAGGTAAATATATTTCTATATATTTCCTATGTACATACCAGAAATTAGGCCAATATTCTGTAATTTCTTGAAGTTATGGGCCCGAACATAATGCACTTCGTAAAAAATCAGGAAAGACATTTACTCTCTTAATATGAAAAATGTTGAAGCTAGAGACGTTTTTTCAGGGATATAAATTTATTTTATCAGGATTCCATTATATACCCAAAATTAGATCTGAATTTTGCAAATGTTTAAGTTAATAGAATGAAAATCAGAACCTTAAATTTTGGCCATGGCACGTTTTCTTCCCCAGTAAGTACTGTGGATTCATTTTCACCGCATGTACAGAGCAAGTAAGGATTTAATCTGTGAAAAATCTGAAATTTTAAAATAAAAGCTCCAAAATTAGGCTGTTATTGAATTTGTTTAGGAGTCTCTTATTTTATTCACTTGCATTGTTAAGAAGCCAAATATTATACACAAATTATGGATAAACAAAGATGCACTTTAAATTATAAATTTTGATTTAAGTTATACTTTTAGATATCTATTGTTTTTCAAATTTATCAAATATATATATTTTTTGTGGTGCAAAAGTTAATACATGTGTATGCATCATGCGCTTTTATTCGATAAAATTAGGGTAATTGATGATGCAATTAAAGAATTGTTTATCAACATATATTCAGACATATATGTTATAATGCAAATAGAAAATATATGAGAATATAATGAGGATCTTAATGAAACATTGGTTCATTATTTTCCTGCCTCGGTAGAATATGAAATAAAATGATTGGCCTTGTTTGTCCATCTCCCTGTCGGTTTTTAAATATTTAGTAATTATGAATAAACTTTTCTTCCTGTAAGCACTGTTAATATTCTGTGTGTATATGCAAAGGTGTTGTAACTCCTACCATTAACCCTCCCTCCCCTTGCCATTGGCCCAATAGATTTATAGATATTGTATAAGGATTTATTAAATGAGAAAAACAATTAGTGTAATAAATAAATTTGGATCTAATTGAAATGTATATTATAATCTTGCCTCAGCAGAATGTGAATAAAGTGATCAGGTCTGTCTGTCCATCTCTGTTTATCAATAAATATATTAATGATTATGAATAAACCTTTTTCCTATAAGCACTGTTTAATGCTTCCCCCTCTCTCGCTTTCTCCCTCTGTCTCTCTGTCTCTCTCTCTTTCCTCCTAGAATTATTAATAACATTAACACATTTTTTGGTCGAATGTTTCCTTTTATATAACTCTTAGGCACAAAATGTTTTTATCTTTATTGCATTATTAAATGGCTTCGGGTCACAATTTTCATTTATCACACAATACAAATATAATATATACTTATAAGATGTTGATTATGCTCTTTTGAGAATGAGAATAAATTTTATAATTTTTTACAGCATTTTATTTCAGTTAATAAATTAAATGTGTATTAATATACTTTCCACTTTCTTCCTATAATTGACAGGTGTTCATACATTCCCATGGTTAAGCACATATTTTTGTCACATAGCTGAAATGATACTTCTAGAAATATTTGTTCATGAGAGGCTCCTGCATCTTTGATTTAGTCCACAAAGGTGCACAGTATTGTTAGGCTAGCATATATTTAATATTTGATATTTTGCATTTGCTAACATTTTCCAAAATTTAGACTTACGAGCGACATAGCTCGGAGGATAAAGGTCGCAGTGACCTAATTTCTGATTTTCAAGGAGATTTTTCATTAGCCTACCTGAATATTTAGTCACAAGTTTCTAGGGTTAGCGGTTACAATTTGTGCCCTGCTAACGGACGGCGGGACAGACAACGGACAAAGTGCCATTCCTATACCTCAGCTGACTTTGTCAGAAAGTCAGCTATGCCAAAAAAATACAGGATGTCTGGATGCTGTCAATAACCAATCTTCAATATGCCTAGTGCAACCATCCATGATGTACAACTTGATTAGAAGATAAAGCATGGTACGTTGAAGTGAAACTGCCAAGATAAGGGGCCTTTTCCATGCGCGCGGCGCGCGTTTCCGCGCGCGGAAAAGTCGCACCAGTGTTAATCATGTGTCCCTTTTCCATGCGCGCGGAAACGCGCGCGGGTGAGTATTCTTGTAGAGGTCAAGTACACGAATGCTCTCTGCTTGCAGACGCCCCAGCATTGATCGTGGTGACAAATCATACTTTATCGCTGCTCTGCTTTTCCCCTTTATTTAATATATATATATATATATATATATATATATATATATATATATATATATATATATATATATATGTATATATGTATATATGTATTATTATGAATGTCAATAGTAATGAAAACTATATATACGTTCCTGTAAATATAACGAAAGTTATAAATGCATGTACAGTGACATGTACAAATACATGTACATGCTTAACATGTTACTGGGAACGATTTAGGATGGGGATTCCCTTATAAGAGCACGTTATGCGGAGGGGGGATACCGCGGAAACGCGCGCGTTTCCGCGCATATGGAAAAGCTAAATTCAGCGCGTTTTTTTCAGCGCGCTGAAACGCGCGCGTTTCCGCTCGCATGGAAAAGGGGCCTAAGACTGCGATGTCTAGCTGATGAAGTTAAGAGAGAAAGAAAGTGTTTGGCTTTATTTTTTTTTTTTATTAATTATATTTTATAAATTTCAAATGCATATTTGTATTTCAAATTAAGCGTACATTTAATCAAAATAGAGGATATCAGTAACATTCAATGAAGAATTGACGCAAGCAGACCCCTCTAAACAGAAAAACTCACAAATACGGACAAAATCCTCGAGTCCCTTGAGTGTCCGGCTTAACTAGAGGAGTTTCACTGTATTGTTTACATTGGAGTTTTCAGTACATGCTAAATTATATTAACTAAATAAAAGATTCGGTTAATATGATGCTCACTGTTGGGCGAGGGAGTAACAAATACATGTATAATTTTCCAATAAAAACTTTTAATACTGAAATGAATACTCAATTAAACATTTGTGAAAAAAAGAAGTCTGGCCCCAAAGCTTTTACATTTCTGAAGTAAGCGATTCCTCATGTTATGAAAACCCACACTTTTATAGCAATACATCACTTTGTGGACACAAAAAATATGCACTTTAATCATTGTAACCCCTTGTGATACAATAGTAACAATGCAAAATCCAAAATGTAGCAATAAAATAAAAATCTACAATAAGTAAATTAAATATAGAAAACTATGTCATTCATCTAGTTTATGCATCCTGGGGTTGGGGGGCATGACAGGGCAGAGAGGAAGCCCAGCTGAGCTGAGTCAAGGGAGATGCCTGGAGTGAAGCCATAGAATAAGAATAATATTTAGCTCAGCTGACTTAAAGTCATCAGAGCCATAGCGATCATCCAATGTCCGTCGTCCGTCCGGTCGTTAACAGGGCACAAACCGCAACCGCTAGACCTAGGATCTTCTAACTTGAAATCTAGGGAGGTCCATGAAAAATCTCCGTGAAAACCTGGAATAAGGTCTCTGTTACACATATCCTCCGAGCTATGGGGCTCGTAATAATAAAAAAATGATAAAAAAACTCCAGTATCTGAATAACTAATGCAGTGATTGCCATGATACGTTCGACGTATATTGATCATGGTGTGGTCCATCTATTCCTAAAGACTGGAGGCACCAGCTGCAATATTTTATTTTTACACATTTTTTTCTCTATTTTTGAATTGGTCTTTCTATTAATAGGACACAAACCGTAACCGTTAAGCCTAGAAATTTAATTTTACATCCAGGTAGGTCCTAGGAAAATCTCCCTGGAAAACCTCAATTTAGGTCATGGTGACCTTTATCATGCGAATTAGGATGAGAAAACATGATTTTTAAGCACTCAGTGAGTCAGATGGGGCACAAACTGTATCCATATGACCTAGAATCTTCTAACTTCCAGTATCCTTGGAAACCGGAAATTAGGTCACTGTGACCCATATCCTCTGAGCTAAGGGACTCCTAAGTAATCCCCCCTAGAATAATTAAAAATTGGATACAAAAACTCCAGTATCTGAATAACTAATGTATTGATTGTCATAATTTTTTTACATGCATATTGATCGTGAACTGTTTCATCATTTCCTGGAGACACGTGGCGCCACCTGTATTTTCCCCCAATTTTTTACGCATTTTTCTCGATTTATGCGACCTTCACAGCGGGCTAGCTTTTAAAAGGGCACAAATCATAACCGTTAGACCTAGAAACCGCCAGTTCAAGGCAAATGTCCTTGGAAACCTGAAAATAGGCCAAAGTGACCTTTATATTGCAAGTTATGTGAAAGAACATGATTTGAGCACCCTATATGACAGATTTGCATGATTGGTTACAGCTGGACCAAGAAACGTTTAATTTGATTCAGATCAAGAGAGGTTCCTGAAAATAAAATACTGAAAAAAGCTGCATTAATGTCACTGGCCTTTATTCTGCGGGCTGTGTGAAAGAACATGATTTTAGCACTCTATTAGTCAAATGGGCACAAATGGTTTCATTTGGATGTAAAATAAGGCCAATTTTACCTATATCTGAGGTATACTGGCAAAATGCATAATTTTGAGCGTTTGGGAGTCATTTTACCCATTGTACAAGGTTCCTTGAATTCAGTTGAGCGTCATGGCCCATGCATGTGACACTTGTTGTGCAATGTAACAGAAGTTGAAACAACAGTTTTGCAGAAGAAGACTACATTAGTCCTCAATTTGAAATAGGCTTACTAATGGCCACAAGATTAACCCTAAGCTTTCTATGACTCTACAAAAAATCAATGAACCCAATCTATTCTTATACAATTTAATGAACCCTAAACTAGAATGATTCTTGTGAAAAGTTCAGCTTGATAGTTTTATCATAAAACATTTTTAGGCTGAAAAGGCTAAAAGTAAAAGTTTTTTTGCCCGTAAAAAACAGGTCAATGGTGGCACCAAAAAACCTTAATTTCAAATGTGAGTCATGTTACCAGTATTTGCACACACCTTGGTGATGCTAGCTCGTATCGTTTCTGAGATTGTTATGTTAGTGTGCTTACTTTGCCAAATGAATAAGTTCAAATTCCTGTAACTCGGCAAATATTCTCCAAACCATTTGAAGAAACTTGAGAGGATCGTTTTTGTGAAATATTGAACAATTTGGCTGAATGATTTGGAGCAGATTTTCAAAGGTTTTCAAGGTTATTCCCGCGTAAAATGTTAATTGATGCAGGTGGCACACAAGAGGCTCCATCCAACGTTTGACTTTTTACTGATTTTTGTTGTTGTTAAATTTTGGGTGCTAGCTCCAGCTATTTCTGAAAAAATGATGGGTTAATGTACTGATGACCGATGACCCTCGTACAAATAAGTCGATGCAGATTGCGCAACCAATAGCTCAATTTAAAATGTCTTGTGTGACCAACATTTTCATAAAAATTAGTGATGATAGCTCCAGCCCATCGTAATATTGTAATTTTTTTTTAGCCAAATGAGTAAGTTCAGTATCCTGTAACACTGCCAAAAATCATCAAATTGAAATCATTCGAATAAACTTGAGAGGGATTGTTCCTAGGATCATTTTTGTGAAATACTGGCCAGTTTGGCTGAACAGTTTCGGAGAAGATTTTTTAAGGTTTGTTAGCTTTTACCCTATAAATGTAAATGCAGATAGCAAAATCTGATTGAGTTTTTTAGATGACTGATTTTTTGCATTAAATTTGGTGATGCTAGCTCCTGCTGTTTTATAATAGTATGGGTTAACGTATGGCTGAGGGACGCCGCCACACCATCGCATAAGATCACAGGTTTTCTAAAAAGCTTTACCAACAAATATTTTACAAGTCACTCAAGCAGATGAGTGAATAAAAGTTTACCTGTTAGAGCAATTGTAAAATATTCCAACCTGACAAACACAACTTAAGATTGGACTGCATGTTAACTGTGAAATGCGCATATGTATTCTTTTCAATACTACAATGTTGGACAATCTAAATAACAAATGAACTCCCCTTTAAAAAGACTACAGTTCTGATGTTCAGATTTATTTTACAACTCCAACATTTGTTACATCTTTACAAAATTTTGTTACATTAACAATGGAGAGGGTTTGCTTAATATTTCTCTATTATTTTCTAAAAATGTCCTTTCATATATTTCAAATTTAGGCGAATTAGGCCAAAAAAGGGGCATGGTTCTTAGGCACTTTTTTTTCAAAAATAAGTGCGGACGGGCGGTTTTTGTATTACCTTTTATTTGTACGTTTTTTTAAACAGATAAAAAGCACTACAAAACAAAGGAAATCTGATCAAAATTACATAATTTTATCTCCTTGAAAGATGAAAATAAAAATAAAAAATGTTTGATGCGGGGGGTTAAAATTGACGCGGGCGATGCCTGAGAACCATACTTTTTATTTCTTTTTTGGCCTTAGTGACTTCTAGATGCCAGTATAGGGAGTATATGTGACTATCTGAAGGGTTACTTAAACATTAGGGGACAAAATCTCCCACAATCAGACTGCTCACATTTTAATCAGACTTTCAAAACATGTATGAAGATGCATCTAACAACACTGGTAAAAATGACTGTTTGAAAAGTGTAATCTTCAGTCTTTATTCAACAAATATGCAAAACAAAATTGATCAATCGCATAAAAGGCAAACGAGATACGAACATAACATCATCTGCTGGGACACTGCTAAGCTTCCATCTATCGACGTGCCACATTACTTTACACCTTTATATACCAATAACAAACAAATGATACACAAAACACTTAACCATTGGTCTTTAACTTGGCTGATCCACAAACCTCCACTGTTTTGATAAGATTAATCCTCTCTCTGAAAAGCATGGAAATTTATGCAAAAAGCGTGAAGAAATAATTAAATTTTTCTTTTGCAGTCCTTAAATATTATAAAGAGCATATACAAATTTTGGCCACTTCTGGGTATAATTTTGTGCTTTCTACTTTTAAGGTGTAGGTCATTTTGCTGTGAGCTACTAAAGCTGCATTTTCCATAAATGTGAACTAGTCTTTAAAGTCTCTGGTCAACAAATGCCTGTATGCCACGGAAGTTATACAAAAAAAGGGTAGTCCATTAAATAGATTTTATAGTAGATGTATGCTCTCGTATTCATTATATTGGAAACTAAATTGTCATCACTGTGAACACTGCTTCCATAATCTCAAAAATTCTTCCATGAACTTATCATCTGAGAATAACTGAAAATATTTTTAGCATTGCTTGACGAAAAAACCTCAAACAGTATATGTAATCTGATTCGCAAACTATTCAGCTTCTCATCGCTGTGAAAACCATTAGACTGTCTTGCAATAACCATGCATAATGTTACCCAGACCATCACAATTGGTTCTATAGTTAAATTTCCAAATATAACTTTTCCTGTCTCCACCTTCGATTTAACTTGTCAGGTTTCCTGTTAAGTTTTCCATTCAAGGCAGCACTTTAAAGCTTCCCACATGATACACTGGTGTATACCGTGCAAGAACAAAATTTGGATCTATTCAGTACAGCTTCATGCAACATGCATATATACATTATATATACAGTTTTAGGTCAGGACACGGTCAGGATCGGCCTACCATCTTAATACACTTTTTTTTCTTCCACAGTAGAAATCAATGGAATGAATGACATGCAAATGGGCTGGTCCATCGCCGGAACACTGTGTGTGTGTGTGTGTGTGTGTGTGTGTGTGTGTATACATACATACATGAGAGGATAACCAACCTTCAGGCATCTGAACTGGGGATACATTTACAGTGTACATTTAAATCTCATGCCTTAATTAGAACATGGATTTGACATACCAATACTTTTAGTAAGTTTAAGATACTTGTAGATTAAAAGTATAAAATTAACCCAAACTGCACTCCATAATTGACATGCTTCATTCAACAAAGGCTGATGGGGGGACATGGTTGCCGGGATATGATCATATTTGCTTGATGCACTTTTCATCAGACCTTTTTTCACCAAATCTATATACCTGAAGTTCTGAACAATATGATTCCATTGAAATATACAATGGTGAAAAACAGTGAAAACCTGCATATTAGAAACTTAATGACACCTTGGCTTAACTTTATCATGCGAACGAACTTTCTACATTACTTCAAATTCCACCATATACCAGAAGGCCGGAGGCTGAAAAATATTGACATAATAGCCTTCAGCAGCCACTTAGCAGATTAACTGCAAATTAATTTACTATCCGAGTGGCAGCTACAAGCTTGAGATCTATTCTGCAATGATGATGGAGCAATACTCTGATCACATACCATGCAATAATTAATGTTTTCCCTTGTAAATGTCATATTTAACATTGTTTTGATGACATATTTCCCCATGCTTTCCTGTTAATCTGGATGTACATATGAGTAAATTCAATATTTATTCCCTTCCTGGAAACTCATGCTTAGATAAGTGATTTAAATTGATATAGCCTCACAGTGATTATTTAATGACTGTTTCTACATGTCAAGCCCCATGGGCACCCACACTCATTTGTAGCCAGAAATTTCCATTAGTGCATGTAATTTTGACAATACTTGTGTGGGGCTGAATATGTTGTGGTATTAATGTAGTTTACAAATTAGGCCTATAATTCTGTTTCTGATCCAGCTAAACAGTGTGCTTTTACTTTTCCTGTTATATCACTTGCTCCGTTAAACCTACATCTGGTTTTCTTATACATTCATATATAACATATAAGAAACCAGCCACACATTCTTCGTATATTTTAAAAAAATAATCAGCTTGTTATATCTGTCAAAAAGCATTCAAAGTACACATTCAAACTACAAATTAAATAAAACCTAATATTATACTATTATAACAGTACAAATCTTATCTTAGATTATTATCCTTTAAAATTATTAATATAATTTGTTCAGAATGTAAGAGTCCATTCCTGATTTATCTACAATGAATGTGACCTTTTTATTTACCCAGAATTCCCTTCACTGATTGTTACTATTTATAATTGTGGTGCTTGGCAGGCCTGGTTCAGAAATTAATGGAGTGATCACTGTCAAACAATCCGTTTAGTACACCTCGCTGAGCAGGCTACTTCCAAAATGTGACATTTTTGGGGGGGTTTTCTTTGACTGAACTTCTTCATGGGCATTCATCTGAAAAATTTCAGTAGCAAAACTCCATCAACCTTTTATAAATGGCATTTTGTAATTAAAACACAATAAACAAGAACAAAAATTCATGATAAAAAATATTTTTAAAAAGTAAGCAAATTCTCAAGTGTTTGTAATTAAGTGGTGGGAAGCCTTTTACTCAATAAGTATATAATTATCAACTCTTAGTCAAATTAGAAAGAGATTGCAGCACCAATAGTTGTATGGATCACACAAGTGATCTGTGTATAATAAAATGTAAAGAACAGTAAAGGCTATAAATCAATCAAAATGTCCAGAATTGCATATGCTGCGGAGCATCTACAAGCGACAGAAAAAAATATAGTGACCCTTTACCTTGAATGGTATAATACTTAGAATTGGATGAGAGGAAGGACTGAATTTAAAAAAAACTGAATTTAATAAAATGAAAATACCTTAATATAAATCAAAAATGTAACTTAAAATGTACAGTAACAGTAGCTTATAATTTTAATAAATGACGTTGGTGCCAGACCACCAGAATTTGCCGACAGTCTCAAAAGTCTTTAAGGTCAGGCAAAATTTGGTTTCCCACAAGCCAACCCATCAGCTTGCACACGTCAACTTGGCCCATTTCAACACAGCCCATAGAAAACCCATCCTGCACAAATCAAGCCAAATAACACAGACCTGTCCCAATGCAAGAATAAGTAATATGCTAGGACAAGAATTGAACAAAACTGCAATTTGATTCTGCAGCTCTACTAATCAATATGGTGAAAGCCACTGTCATTATTTCCATCACGTACATCTTCAACAATTTTTAGGGAAAATTAGAAACACTACCGGATGAAAATATTCATGTTTAAAAATTAATTTGAAACAATTTTTAAGGTAAAATTTAAAACACTACCAGATGAAAATATTCATGTTTAAAAATTAATCTGAAACAATCATAACGTCCTTTCTACCTTGAAACTGCACACCTGGTGCTGAACTATTTTGGCTAACATGGTTCAACATTTACAATCTTAAAAAAAACAGGTGTCAGTGTTATTATACTAATGGAGAAATTTGATGCCAGTGTTTCTGGACTTAATGCAGCAATCAAGCTACTGGTGGAATTAAATGGCCATACTCAATTTATACAAGTACAAATGAAGACACATAATATGTATTTCCTTTAACATTACACAGGAGCGGTATGATAATTTCCAGACAGTCAAGGTACCAAGAATTGAAGATGCATATTCAAGCAGTCCAGAAGTGAGGGAGATATAGTGTTGGTTCTAGTGCTTTCTGTCAATAACATAAAATAACAAAACCCTTTGACTGTGATATCAGCTGCCAGTACTAACCTTACAGGTTGTTTGAGGTAATGCACATCAACATAGTGTAAATGTATTTAATATAATCAATATAACTTTCATTCCAATGGCTTGGCTTTGATTTTAACACTGAACCTACAATAAGAAATTACTCTGACTACCATGTTTTGCAGGTCTGCAACTGGTGCCAGTGCACTGACACCAAATGTAAATTTAAATACTGTATGATTGGATGTCTCTGTATCAATATGTAGACAGTATATGACCATCCATCAGAAAGACTGATATTTAGCTAGAACCCCTGGCAGGTGTAAGGAAAAACATCATTGGCCAGAAATAAGTTAACTGGCATCTGATTGGATAACTGCTGCATGGTTAAACCAACTGAAGGGGCTGTTTCACTATTTATTATTACTGAAGAGTGAATTTGAAACTAGACTTGGAATCTGAATTCCAACAGACCTACTGCTTCAATGTATCGTATCCTAAGTTAAGCACTGCAATAAGTATCATATCACGAGATGATGTATTGTCACAGTCATAATATTTTGGACATGCAATGACATGAAAACATATTTCCATTTTTATCAACTGCTTGACAAAATCATCTATACATGATCTCAATGTACATCTTATACTGTATATTCTCCATTACTAGCCAAGTGCTCATTCACAAAATTTGTAAAAAAAAAAAAAAAAAAAAAAAAACCCACAAACTTTAACACTGTAAAATTCTTTCTACTTGGGTCATTTACCTCATATGTACACCAACCACCATTTATTGTATTGTATTGTAAGCATCACCTGACCATGACCTCTTGCAAACTCTGCTGGCAGGGATACAAGACAATCAATATTTCATTATGCATCCCATACTACTTTAAAGATACATCAGTATGTTGTGTTAACCTGATCATCAATTTCCTTAAGTATAATTCACCCTCATATACTACTAACAATTCCTGAAGTTTCTGAAGTGTTGGGCAAAGAACAGGGGCTAGTTGTATCCTGTACTTCATACACGGTCTTTATGCATGTGCAGAATAACCAGTACGCACAGTGGAACCTGTCTGAAAGAACACCCGTCTCATAAAACCACCTGTCTATTAAGACCACCCTTGAGTGAACCAAAAGCATCCACACTGGTTATAACTGACCTGTCTTATAAGACCACCTGTGAATTAAGAACCCTTTTGATCAGTCCCACTGGTGGTCTTATTACACAGGCTTTTCTGTAGTTCCTAAATTTGTCCCAATGCTGTATGGTTTCAAACAAATGTCAAAATGTTTTCACAAATGCCAGTCTCATAAATACAAAATCTGAACCTCAAATTTTAAGGTTAGAACAGTAACAGCAGCATTTGCTTTTTAACTTTTTCCTATATTTTATAAAAAATCCTGAAATTACGTGGGTTTTATTCCTGAGACAGTTAACACCGTATACTTTCAAAAGAGATGACTGGGGTGTCAAATACAGACCCTGACAAGAGCTACATTTCTGAAGTGCAGAGGCAATGTTGATGAGATTAAACCTATTGCATGGTAGTACATACATTTGTATTTTCAGTTGCCCTGACACCAATTTCTGAACTTGCTCTATTTACACAATTTGCTGTAGTTTTGGGACAGTACTAATAAATGTTCCTTCATACTTTTGCACTGCACAGCTGACATATTTTGATGAGGTTAACTTTATTGGTCCAAAGAAAGGAAAATCCTCATTTGTTTGACATCACATGCCCTAACCACAAAGATTCTAAAATATTAAGGAATTTCTGGCAGAGTATATCATAAACTTTATCAACAAAGAATATGTCAAAGCCAAGTCCCTACTCCTAACTAAATTCATTTATGTGTGAAGGTATGCAAGTATGTCTTAAAAGGCCAAATAAAAAGTATGGTTTTCAAGCACTTTTTTTTCAGAAATCCGTGCAGGCAGGCAGGTTTTTTTATTAACTTTTTGTATGTTTCTATAAAAATGTCATATGATCAGGGAAAAGCATGATAATAAATTTTTTTTTCTAAAAAGGTAAAAACACTACATAACAAAGGAAAATCTTATCAAAGTTGTAAATAATTTATCTTCTTGAAATATGAAAATCAAAATAAAAATTGTTGATGCAGGGGGTTAAAATTGACGCAGGCGGTGCCTACGAACCATACCTTTATATTTTTTTGGGCATAACATCCAGTGCTAGGAGACACACTCCTTGATGCTTTCACAGAAACACATGGCGCCACCTGTCTGCATGCAGAATTAATGTCCCTATCTGTCTGCCTCAACACTTATGAAAACACATATCTTTTGCTATTGGTTTCACCTTGTGGATTTGTCATGAATGCCACTACTGTAAGTACATATTATTTTTTTTTGATAATTCAATATGACCATTTTTCAAACATGATTCTTGTGCTTGAAAACAGACCATACATTAAAAACTTAATAAATCTGCTACAACTGCCATAAATTAATAAATATCTCCAACCAAGACAACTGATAAATCTCATATACACAAATTATACATGAAATTGAAATTAACACATGCACATATTATTCTGATATCTCTTAGACAAATACATTTAATTTTACATTGATTATGTATAACCGATATGAACACAAAATTGGCAGTAAATGAACTAATCATAGTACAGAACTGAACTGGTTATATATGTACCAGCAGTTCTAAAGCACAAAATGACCAAATTTGTATTACAACTTATATACAATTCCAATTACATTTATATAATATTATGAACAAAATTGGACAATAATTATATCACAATACAAAATTAGGCAACAATAAGTATTAATATTAAGGTATATCCTCATGTTTAACCTTCCCTGTCACATCACTTGACTCAACATTCCCTCAAGACACTGACCAATCAGTGCTGCCCCCTACTGAGCAACATAAGACCAAAATGATAAGCCTGTGTCAGCTATTCATTAGCATTAACAAAGTTAACAAAAATTTGTCTCCTAATTACTCACTCACACTTACCTTTCTGTAGTGGAAATTGATACCAGGTGGGTCAGATATACATTCATAATGATATATATATATGGTACTATTCCACACAGTTTTAACACTTAGCTATGATTTAGGCCAAAACAAAAATTTAAAAAAGAGCTAAAGTTCTCAGGCACTTTTTTTTAAATCAGTGCAGGCGGGCATTTTTTTCCCCTTTTTTGAATGTTTCGATAAAAATGTCATATGATCAGGGACAAGCATGATAATAACAGAATTTTTTTGCTAAACAAGTTAAAGCACTACATAACAATGGAATTTTTATCAAATTTGTATTATCTTATCTTCTTGAAAGATGAAAATCAAAATAAATTTTTTGATGCAGGGGGTTAAAATTGACGTGGGTGGTGCCTGAGAACCATACCTTTTTTTTTGGCCTTACAAAGCAATATGCACAGAAAACCTGACCACTTATTCAAAATAACACCTTATTTTTTAAGCATAAGAATAAAGATTTCTCTGTAGTTTTTAAAGAAAAAACAAATCTGATTTGCTTTAAATGTATCACTTAGGCCACAAAAAAAACTGTTGTTCCATGTTTGACGTTGCCGCTCCCATTTTTTATGGATTTTTTTTTGCAAATGAGGACCAGGACCTTGGTTATGTTGCTACATAATGCCTTAATTCCTTAAAAGAATCCTTCATGTATTAGGTATGGAAATGGAAATAACTGTGTTGATTATATTCATCATTTTGAGAACTGAAATGAGTTTTTGTATTTTTCCTGGTGAACTTGCAAAATATCCACATACTGCATTGCTTTGAACCACATTTTCTTGTTCACAAGTTGATAGAACAATAATTTTTTGAAGGGGCAGCCTTATAAAAAAAATTTACTTTTAGTGACCATGGTAGTCCCTGGTCAGACATAAACATCTGTATACTGGACAAAAGTTTTGTAGCACCAATGTTTACATAGTAGTAGCTATAATTTTTGTGGTGTTGTAGACTGAACCTCTGTTAGTTACTTGCACAGTTAATAAAATAAAAAAATAAGATACCCAGGCAGTGTTTATCAAATTGTTCACAGAAAACATATTAAAACATTTGTTGTAAAATTGGCCATACCTAAGTGACTGCTGACCAATTAATATTACTGTCAACTGATTTATGAAACTATGTAATGATGACATTTTTAGATAGGATGGCATCTGTCTGATATATAAATTTGAAAATTTGCAGTGCTTATACATGTAGGTATATCTATTTCAACCAGTCCAAGTCAATACTTAAAAAAAAGTAAAAAGTAGGTTACACCATCCTCATATTCAATGGGATGGCCTATTTATTACAACAAATGGCTTAATACATGAGGCCATGATTTCAGAAAATTATGTCGTATTGACCTACTTACACAAGTAGAAAACATCTTGGGTAAATGTGTGCATTAAAGCCTTGCAAAGGCTGAAGAGTTAAATCCAAAGATAGGATCACTCAAATTACCTCACAGAGCTATGAAATATTGCTGTGGCAGACACTGTTGAATTCTTTGACCACTTATCAGAATCTAAATCTTCCATGGTCACATGATTCTGGGGTCATGTGACCACAGACCAATCATGTGACAGTAGCAAGGTGTGATATATCTGTCCATGAAATGGAACTTTGCTTAAAGCAGGTCAATGCAAATGTCCTAGAATTCTGATATGATACAAATACCGTAGGGGAAAATATGATGAATATGATTCTGATGACTACAGGTCAGTTACAGACTACATAAAGATATTTTTTTCTGTATTGCAAATTTTGGTCTGTATACCAGCAAATATAACTGCACCTTTCCAATACAAAAACAGAAACAGGCGACCAATCTTTGGCAGTGAGCACTACTGCAGCAGCAATGTGATCACACTGACTAACAATTAGACCAGCACAAATTAAGCAACCATTCAGACACAAATTATGTACACATTGCCCACTATGTACTGTTGTTGGCTTTTTTGTTCACAAATGTTTCTATTTCACGATATAAGTGATAGGAAAAATTATTGTGAAAATAAAACCTTCACAAATAATAATTCCCATCTACATACGTGAACATTCATTTATATTGTAGCCACACTGGTAAGTTATGTTATGTATATTATCTTTGCCTGTAGCATCACAGGCCATAATAATGAATAATAAGGCCAAAAAAAAAACAGGAATGGTTCTCAGGCACTTTTTCCTAGAAATCAGTGCGGGCGGGCATTATTTTAGTTTTTTTACCTTTTTTGTATGTTTCGATAAAAATGTCAATGATCAGGGAAACGCATGAAAATAACAAAATTTCTTTGCTTTACATGTAAAAGCAAAAATTAACAAAGGAAATCTGATCAAAATTGTATTATTTTATCTTCTTGAAAGATGAAAATCAAAATCAAAATTTTTTATGTGGGGGGGGGGGGGGTATAAAGTTGATGCGGGTGGTGCCTGAGAACCATACCTTTTATTTTGCTGGCCTTATAGCTCCTTTATGTTTTCTGTAAATCAAAGACTAATATTATATATAATATGCAATATTCTATATTTAATTCCTATAATGTGAAAGAATGCTAATTGTTCTCTGTTCCCTTGGGTCTTCATTAAATTAGAGATCGCTAAAATAGAACCCTTGGAAAACACTGAAAATCGGGAAAAGTAACCACACAACTTTAAAGCTAACCACAGTATGTAGCAGTCTTCTATGGCAAGTAATATATCTGCACACATTTCCATGGTAACACATGCTCACATGACGACAGATCAACTCGGTGAAACCTTTTACACAGCAACTGTAAGGAGCACTATTATTTATGATCTATTGAGGCACCCTATGGTACATATGCTAGGAGGCTTGTACGAGGCAGTCACGCATCAAGGGTATGGCAAGGTCATCCATGTTAGGTAGCACCAGCACCCTCTGAAATAAATGTTAGAACAAGATAAATCATTGGTCATCAAGATACATCTATATGAATATATTAAATATATCTGAGAGAACTTGACTATTTACATGTGGTCCATCAGTTTTTAGTTTTATTCCAGCATGTCATTAATTTATATAACATATAAATATGAATAATACATACTAATACTATTGTTATTAGGAATATATCCTTATTAATTCATTAAATAGTTAATTATGTGAAATAATGCAATCTTAACATGGTCACAAATAACAAGGGACCTATGGGTCACGACGCTCAGCTGTAATATATGATAAAAAAATATTTTTTAGAAATGAGGCACATGCTGGTTTTGTGTGGTAATAAATATAAGCTGTATTATGAGTTGTGGGTGTTTAGCTTATGTATGATTTTGATAGGATCTTTGGAGACAGGCAAGAGGATTGATTTCATTTATTTTATTAACAAATGGAGTGCTATTGTCACACAGATTTTGACTAGGCCATATAACTTATAAGCAGAACATATAATATAAGAGTTTAACTATTTATTTAAAAAATCACAAATATTGTCCCAAATATAATTTTTATTAAAAATAATAAGAGAATCATATGATTTTTTAAAATTAAATATAACTGATATGTTTATTAAAATAATATTAAAGAATATATTCATGAATGCATTCATGAATACATTTTGAAAGTATTTGCACGAGTATTCATATACTTTCATTTTTACCTGAATTCCCATTCTTTATGCAAGAAATTTTATAATGGAGTACATAATCATATTCGTATTTAAATACAATTACAAAGTATTTGCACCATGTCTGGTATTTATTCAGTTTTCACCAAACAATGATTTTTAGAATCCAGAATATACAAAATTCACACATTTAAATAATGATCATAAGTACCTGGCTTTATGGCTTTTATTTATATTAAAAATTAACTGTAAAAAATTCATTTTGGACTAATTTCACATCAATGTACACACTAGACACAGTAGGAATCTAGATTAATATTCTCAACTGCATCTTTGTCTATCATTAATTTCCTTCATATAATCCCTTCATATAATCCTATAATGATTAGTAATGAATAATATGATTTACTTCTTTATCATTAAAAATGAACTGAAAAATGCCATAGGTGACTGCATGGTGTTATTTGGAATATGTGACATTCTACCCATCAATACAAGATTCTTATATCATCAGTAACTGCAAGTTAATTTCCTGTTATTATAAACTAACAAATTCCTTTTCTATTTTTCTTTAATTTGTTATTAAAAACCAAGAAAGATTTATTAATTTATTGTTTATTGTTATGTTGTTGGTTAAAACTACTAGATGAGTTGGGTTGGACACCTGGGTCAACTGTGGCTGGCCATAAGCTGCCTGGATTCTCGCCTCAAGCGTGCATAATTTGATGAAAGGTCAACAAGGTCAATATACAGGTGACTCAAGAGGGGCTGGAGAGAGCCAAAGTCTGACAGGGTCTCATAAAAAACATTAATAAAAGCTACAATATTTGGCCAATTTCTTTCAGCTTTCTAAACTAAAAAGCTGAAATCCTTATGTGTGCATGATATGAAAATTATGTCAACAGTGCTCTCAGGAAACAAACGTGCCATGGTCACAGTTGGGCAAATTTTAAGGTACTAATTTTATATTTATACTAATAACTTATAATATTTGAAAAATTCAGAACTAATTTTGGGTATTCAATTAAATCTTGATTAAATAATGTTACATCCCTGACAATAAAATCTCTAGCTTCAGCAATGCCCTTGTTAAGGGAGTAAATATATTTCTTGATTTTTTACAAAGTGCATTATGTTTGGGCCCACAACTTAAAAAATATACACAATACTGACATCATTTCTGGCATGTGCATAGTGAATGTATAGAAAAATATGTATATTATATATGATCAAAGTCAGATCAGTGGTTTTGATATTAGGCAGTCTTAAAGTTTAACAATGGGTTTTTAATGGAAAAATGAAGTTTTTCATTGATATCTCGAAGGAATTAAGTCCTAGTGACCAAATTCTTGGCATGGTAGGGGATTTTGGAGAAATCTAACTGTATGCCAAATTTAAGCCTTTAAACTCCAATACCGCCTTGGGGGGTGCACGGTTTGTCACAGGCCTAGAATTCAAAGGCGCCCGCCAGGGCGCGCTAAAGCCCATTTTACATACCCGTATTTGGGGCAAGTTTTGGGGGTGAAATATCTATTGTCATCTATCATATTTGTACTTAAATGAAAGAGCAGAACGTCAAGAGTTGTTCTAACATGTGACCAAGATCCAAACTGGCGCGGACGCCGACTTGTTGGAAAAAAATAAAAATGATTGACTTTCACTCACGTGGCCTTGTTACGTGGGCCCTGGTCACATGTCGCCTGCTAGAGTAAAATCAGACACTTTCGCTAAATTCATCAGAAATCGGTAAATCACTAAATGTTGGCTATCACTTCCAGTGAGAAAACCAAGTGCAATGTGTTTACAGAGTTAACTTCCGTTAAATATTTCCAAGATCATATATTATCCCTTTTTTTATTGGTTTAACTTGTGACCAATGATCGCCGTCCGACTGACTGACGCCTTTGACAGACACCACGCACGTGATCTGAGTGACCTCCTAATTGTGTCATGTAATGGCACTGGAAAACCATGTTTTACCGATATCATATAATAAGATGAGTATTTATTTTAAATATTAACATATTTTCATAAATAAAAATCGAAGATACTGTCATATATCATGTCGTATATATATGTGATGTCTGATTGTTTACTAGTGATCATTTCTGTGCCAAACATTCTATGTACAATCGTTATCGGGCACAATCGGCCGTGCACAAGAACTGTCAATCATTCTAAGAGACTTTATGAATTGAAAATAAAATTGATACCGTCTTAACTTAGAAAGAGCCAGATAATTTATGGATATAGTTAATTTTCCAGTGTAAAATATAATGATAATATACTTCATGAAATATTGATGTAATTATTATACGACGTACGTGGAACTGCACGCTTACACCCAGATCCTTGAATATGTAAGACAAGACAGTAAGTGACTTATACGCTTGAACAAATATGTATTAATACGGTTTCAACACATACTGAACAGATTTTACAAATTTGTATATGTGTAGTACTTTCTGTATATGTATAGGCTACATGTGTACGTGCACATGTGCGCGCTTTTGTGTGTGCATGTGTGTGTATATAGGCCTATATATATATACACATGTATATAGTATGTGCGTATTATAATTTTCATTAGTGATTGAAAAAAGCACTGTCACTGCCAGTGAAACAGATTTTGGGAGGAGCTGCAAAACATCATTAAATATATATGGCACATAGCAAATAAAATTATAAAACTATAACCTATTATATTATGAATTGAAGTAAATAATTTTTTTTGGTAATACATGTTTGCCTATAACAGGCTATTCATTGTTGTAAGGAATAGTACTGCGTTAAATGTTTGTACCTTTTAAACATAAAATCTTACCACTAATACCAGAACTTATAACTCCTTTTTACATTTCATCCATGTCAATTTCTCAAATCGGTTTCATTCGCTGCCTATATTCATAAAAAATACATTGTGTATACCGCAGACCGCCTGCATATATATTGCATATACCGTGCGCCCGGTATAAACGCCGCTTTATATTGATATCGCTCTCAAAACCCAGTCACCGTGCATGCATGGCCCAGGGATTAAATATGGAAAATGTGTCTTGGTCATGATAATCCTTTAAAGTCATACGGCGGAGTCAGTCTCAGTCATGATACATGCAGGACAAATGAATAAAATGCATTTGCCAATCTTAAATTAGAAGCTATAGCGTGTATATATATATAGTGACGGTGACAAAGTGAAAGTAAAATATAAAGACCGAAGATGCGGACTTTCGATATGCATGCGCATGGTGTATTCAAAATGACGAGAAACCATGCAGGTGGACAAATTAGACTGAAATATAATTGTACCTTTCCATTGCTGTAAGATAAGATTTAAAAGACGCAGGTATACAAATATATCTATATTGCAAAATGTTTGATGGCTTTGTCTCAAACTTGCCCCTTTCGAAGACCTAAAATACCACAAGGTGTTGGCTTCTATTTTTACCCACCCGACCTTGTCATTTTCACGTTTGATTGACAGTTTTATTAGCACACAGAAATTTTCTTATCACACAGAAGATTTTAGCGGAAAGACAGCACACATCATGTGGCCAACCAGGCAGGGATTCGGAGTGGAAATTACTACTTTAAATTGGCACCTATTACATTAATCAACAAAGGATATCATTTACAATGTTCGGGAACCGAACGACATGTATAATTGCAAGGTGTAGGTCATGGTCCGCGTCTCTACAGCTGACGGGACTGGTGAATACAAAATAAATAAATAAACAAACACCCAAGGGATCATAACTTATTAGAAGTTTTTGGAACATTCCAGGCGCTTCTTTAGAATTATTGAATTGTTGCTGCATGTTGTTTTATGATAAACTGGAACTCTGCATCTCCGTGAAATCACCACCTTGCAGCCTGGGGAGACCGCATGCATTCCTACTGAAGCTGAAGTTTTATCAGCAGTGCATGACTTATGCATTCTGACTATATGAAGGCTTAAATGTACAAAGTTGCATACGGAGGTTACCAGATTAGATATATGATTTGAAGTTAGGTCTCGTGTATACATCTAGTTAACCAAGGAATTGTGCATCTCAAAATTATCAAATAAATTTCCTACTTTTCTTCAAGTGAAGTTGAATTGAATAAATGTAATTATATATTATATTTCCATTTTATATTAATTTCATAACGTAATTATGCTTCATTTATATGTCACTGAAATAAAGTGCAAATTGAAGACCTGGATAAGTAAGTGCATAAAGATATGTACGTGCAATTTTCCTCTAAGATACCAGAATGTACTGCTATGAAAGCATAGTAACTAGGCATAATTTTGATAGGCATTGTTGGACATACGTAGGCCTATATATTTGAATAACATAACATACATCTAAATGTACTGTGAAAAACATGTTTCTTTGGTGTTACTTCACAGTTTAGTATCGTTTTCCCACGTTTATAAACTTTGGTATTATGTGCATTAACCCAATAGCATATTTTAAAAACACCTTTCCAACAATAAAAAATATTGATTTTCCGTTATTTTATATTCTTGTTAATAACGATTTGTTTACATTAATGTACATATATATTATATATGTAATGAATTATTGTTCTACTATCTAAGTACTATCAGTACGTGTTCTCGTTGTTTCTGATCCCTGCGGGAAAGAATCCCTTCTAATGCATATACATATATTGCATGACGTGAAAGGATGTTTCCAGGTAACTCCAACAAACAACCCCCCCCCCCCCCCAAAAAAAAAAAAAGAATAATTCGACCGCCAGTCGGCACTGCATCTCATGATGCCTCTTATAATAAACACGCCAGACTTAGTCACGTGAACCTTGTCCATTTAAAAGACTTTACAAAGTAAACACGCCAGACCCAGTCACGTGAACCTTGCCGATGTAAAAGAAGACGCGATTGGGTGAGAAAAGTTTGCAGCGTCAGTGCGTCATCGCTGGCTGAGGGATGACGCGGTTGAATTGGACCATTCAGGAAAGAAACCCAAACAGACGTGTCATCTTGCATCTTAATTGCCCAGTAAAAGTTTTAATTTTTTTTTATTTTTCCGTTATATTGACTAGATAGGTTAATCCTGCGACTAAAGTCCGCAAAACCGCGTCATTAATGTACCTTGTGTGCTACACATTGCTGAATTCACTCATTATTGCGCAATCACCGTCAGCCGCGAAGGGGCAGGTACTTCAAAAGAAATTGCATGGATACCCTCAATTAGGAAAATAACAGTTTTCACAAGTGTAAGACATATTTGTTTTGATTTTTATTTCAAATTTTAGTACATTTGCACTGTTTAGAATGGGAAATATTTGGATATATCAACGTTTATTAAGGCTAATCGTTGATCAAACCAAGTGCACACCTGTTTACCTGTCGCACCTGGATTTTTACCTGTGCAGATAAACGCGACAGACCAACTAAACAGCAATTTTATTATTGCATGAAATGTAAACAAACAGAGTAGACACAATTTTCCAGATTTTATTTTATAATTCGTCGGCGATTTGTTTTTGCCTGCACATGTTAAAATATATTAATTTGACATAAAAAGGTATATTACAGGTAACCAGATAATTTGTGCATTTTACACCCATAAATTATATATTTTGCACATTGGACAAAAGTAAATAGTTTTTATTGGGATGTTCCTTATAACAAGTGCAATATATAATTTAAATTTAAAAAATGAGAATTTACCTTTATTTACCTGATCTTACCTGTGCAGGTGAGTAAACTTTTACAGGTAGCAATTGGCAAAATTGAAATGCACAAGTCTCATGGCTGTGCAGTTAATTAAAAGATAGCTTCTGCATATTGTTTTGACTCCTTCAAAAATTTCCTTTCCACTTTTAAAATAAAAAGTTGTCTTTATATTCTGTACTTACAAAGGTAATTAAATCTGTTTAAGATCAAAGGTATCATTTCAGGTAACCCAATAAATAGTGCAGTTAGTACCTGTAATTCATAAATTTTACACATGGCACTCAAAATTAAGTTGTTTGTTTTTTTTGTTCTCCCTAATTACATGTATAAAATATATACTTCATTAAAAAATAATTTACCTGGATTTACCTGAACTCACCTGTACAGGTGAGTATGTTTTTATGTGTAACTGTAACAAAAATTATCAATTTATGTTTTACATGTCTGAAAAATCAAAATATAATGGTTTTACACAGTTGACACTTGTTTATCCCTATTCTCACCAGCCACTTTTCAGCATGATTTTGTCACTGTCACAGGTAATTAGATCAGTTGAAGAACAAAGGTACTATTCACATAGGTAACTTAATTACTGTATTAAAAGCACCTGTTCTTATATCAAAATTAATTATACAGTCCATAAATAAAGAAGGTATTAATTTATAGTAACTATAATGATGAACAAGGTGTTTGCGTACATATTCAGAAAAAAAAATAATTTACCTTTTCTTACCTGTACAGATAAACATATGTGTTATATGTCAATAGTCATAGAATGTGCTCTTTTGGTCAGCAAGCTTTTCAGGTGAAAAATATATGATTCCCACAGAAAAACCCAATTTTACTAGCACATTCTGGTTTGTCGGTGGTTCCCTTTCCAGTGTTAAACCAAATCATTTACCTTTTTCTTACCTTTAATATATAATTACCTTAGAGTGAAAAAAAATCCTTACATTTCCCTTTTTTTATCAAATGGTTCATGGGTTACCTGAACAGGATGAAAGGGGTCATTTTGGTGATATACCAGTGAGTGGAAATACAGGTAGTACAGATTTACCTGTTTTTACCTGTATATACCTTAGTTACATACATATCAAACCAGGTATGTAGAAAATAAATAAAATAACATTAAGGACATATACCTGACAGTAAAAGCTGAAAATTTCACAAAGATACCTTTAACGGTTACTGAGTAAATGTCTCTTATATAGATTCATGTCAAAATGTGGAAAAAAATGCAAAATAAATCTGAACAGTAGGAGTGTGACAATCCACAGGCTAATCTAAACAGTAAAGGGTTAAGGAACTGAGAGCTGAAGCTCTGGAGCTGAGCTCTAGCAAACTGCATAACACTAGCAATATGTGACATGGTGCTTGAAAACTTGAATAAAATCTACAGTTTTTGATCAACTGGTTTCAAATTTTTGGTGTTAACAGTTGAAATGCTAACAAAAACATGCTGTGAAAATTAAATCCACAGCAGTTACAGCAAAAAAACATGCCATGGTCAAAGTTGGGCAAAATTTAAGGTACCAAATTTTTATTTTTGCTAATATTTTAAAGATTTTGATCTAATTTTGGGTATACAATTTAATTTTGATTAATAAAAGTAATATTACTGGAAAAAAAGTGCTTAGCTTTAACAAGTTTTGTGTTAAGTGATAAAATTTCTTTCCTGATTATTTACAAAATGCATTATGTTTGGGCCCATAACTTTTTTAAATTATATAATACAGACCTAATTTCTGGCATGTACATAGGAATTATATAGAGGATTATTTATAGGAAATATGAGGAAAAACAGATGAGTGGTTTTGATATTAGGCAGTCCTGAAGTGTGAAAATAGGTTTTTAATAAAAAATTGAGGTTTTTCCTTAATTTCTCAAAGGAATGAAGTCGCAAAGACCCAGTTTTCGGCTTGGTAGGAGATCTTGGGGACATCTAACATTATGCTGAATTTTGGACGGACGGACGGACGGACGGACAGACGACGGACAATGGACCACGACTATAGCTCAGATGACTTATAGTCAGCTGAGCTAAAAACAGATGCAAAGTAAACAGGAACAAACAAGTACTAGTAAATATAGGAACAAACAACTTAAATCAGTAGTACCAGGTAAGTGTAAACAGCTCTCTTAGTTATATAATAACACTGGTCTAAATACAAAGGTAATCATATAACTGCATTATGTATCTATGTATAATATCATCAACAGGAACGAAAATGCAATTATTTTCTACTGGCAAAAAAAGATAAATATAACTTTTCAATTATGCCAAGTTATTTGCATTTCTTTGACAAGAAGCCAGATTTCATATACCTTGTGTTAAGGCTGTGCTGCTACAGTTTGGACTCTGATACATTCTCTTTCGGCTATAACTGTGAGTTTAATAAAAAATTAATCACAGGTTATTTAGAATTTACAGATGGCCTTAAGTTCCTTGTGACTGATGTGTGGACTTTGAAGTCAATGTATAAAGTGCATAATATGTTAACAGATATATATCAAGTCTGTTTATAATAAATTTGCAGCAACTGTCCATTTTATTTAATATTTTAATCTAAATTAATTCTTGTAACCAACCTGGAACTCAGTTTCCAGCTTCTTCTCAATCCACTCTGTGATGTGGGTCATCGTGACTTCCCTCTCTCCTACCCGAGGTTTAGCAGACAGCCATAGTTGGGGTCTTGGGCGGAAACCATACCTGTATCAGAAGTCAAACATATATGTAAACCTGATATTTAGTGCATTAGCTTAACTAAATATTACTGAAAATTCAAACCAGGAAGGAAGCATGAGGCATATTATATGTTTTAAATTGAAATATCTTTTAACTGGCACAGGTGTAAATATGCTGAATGGCTTAGAGAGAGGCCACTGAAACATGTTGGATCACAGCTGATCTAAGGTTAATTACTTGCACATGAGCTTTTTTGTGATGAGGACTTAATAAGGTTAGGTAAATTTGGTAAGCATGTGTATGTTCAGAGTAAACAGAAGTCCTTTTCTTGAATTGTGACATATTTTGATTTTGTAGTTTGACAGCTGAGACAAGTTGTTCTGGCTGTCCCCGCGATGGCTAACTGAATGTGGTAGAAACAACTTTTCGTGAATGGATATATGTATCAGCTAGAACAGGTAGCCATGTCTCATTCACCCAGTTTGATTAAGCTACAAACTTGTTCTAGACCAAACAGATCATTTTCAGTTCTGTGCTTCAATCTAAAACAAGGGACCCATGGGTCACGGCGGTCTGCTTAAGTTTGAAATTTTTGCAAATGCAAGATATTCTATTTTAATGTTTTTGATTTATATAAGCATATGAGAAGCTAAAAGGAAAGAGGCCCTCCTACTTTGTTATAGTAAATTACTAAATATATGATTGCAAACTAATACTCTGACAAGACTGTCATGAAGAAAACCAGTAAAAGTTTTGAAATACTGTGATGCATATGAAAAATTTACAGATGGACAGGCCAGTGGACAGAATGGACTAATACCTTTATTTCACTTTCAAGGAAATAATGCATTTAAGTTTATATATAAGCCTATTATTTAAGCATATCCACTTTTTCCATTAAACTAGTTTTTATCTGATTAATTTTTTTTATTTTCAAGTTTTATATTTGTATTAAAAAACACTGAAAATATAAGTTAAAATATTAGAATTCTAAGTTGAAATCATTATATAACCAGAGTGTAGCTCATATTGGGTCATATTATGCACACACATACATTTTTATTATTTTTAAATCACAAATGTTTAAACTGAATTAAAAAGAAAATAATGCCACAACATGGCATCTACAAGATTATTCCTTGAATCACTATTAAAAAGTTTTGCACATTGGAGTTTTCAGTACATGCTTAATCTTATTCACCAAAATAAAATAAAAGATTCAGTAAATTTGGTAAAATAAAAACATCTTTTCAAATAAAGTATATACACTGTTGGTTGAATGAGGGACAAACAATATCATTATGCTAATTACAATCTAAGCTATAATTTATTACTGGAATTAATAGTCAATTTCACACCTGGTGAAGTTTTTACTCTTCTTAAGTAAGGAATTACTTATCTGATGAACATCCACACTTTCATAGGAATACACCACTTTGTGGACACAATTAAATGTGCACTTTAATCATTGTAACCCTGGTGGTAAATACAAAATCTAAAATGTAGCATTGCACAGCCAAGAATAAAATGAAATACAGAAAATTATAACATTCATCTAGATAGTGCACCATCTAGAGGGGGGGGGGGGGGTGTGCAGGGCAGAGGGGAAGCCTGCTAGTAGTGGCCAAGCTGAGCTAAGGCAAGCTGCCTTGGGTGGGTTACATAATGCAAGTGAAGGCTGTACTACTAGGTGGGCTAGATGTAAACAACACTTGACATGGTGTATGAAAACTTGAATAAAAGCTACTCTTTTCAATATATGAAATTTCAGATTTTAAAAGATTAAATCCTTATGTATATATGCTGTGAAAATTAAATCAACAGTGCTTACAGGGAAAAAACATGCCATTGCCAAAGTATGACAAAATTTAAGGTATTGATTTTTTTATTTATGCTAATAACTTGAAAAATTTGCAAAATTCAGATCTAATTTTGGGTAAACAATTGAATAAATAAAGTTATATTCCTGAAAAAAGTCTCCAGCTTCAGCAATTCTCATCTTAGGTGAGTAAATATATTTCTTGATTTTTTAAAAAGTGCATTATAATTGGGCCCATAACTTAAAAAAAAATATGCAATACTGACATTATTTCTGGCATGTGCATAGCGAATGTATAGAAAAATATGTATTTTATATATGATCAAAGTCAGATCAGTGGTTTTGATATTAGGCAGTCTTAAAGTGTAACAATGGGTTTTTAATGGAAAAATGAAGTTTTTCAATAATATCTCAAAGGAATTAAGTCCTAGAGACCAAATTCTTGGCATGATAGGGGATTTTGGAGACATCTAACTGTATGCCAAGTTTAAGAAACTTAGAGCTGAAGCTCGGGAGCTGGGCTCTAGCAAACTGCATAACACTAGATTGATGTAAACAATATGTGACATGGTGCTTGAAAACTTGAATAAAATCTACAGTTTTTGATCAACTGGTTTCAAATTTTTGGTGTTAACAGTGGAAATGCTGACAAAAACATGCTTTGAAAATTAAATCCACAGCTGTTACAGGAAAAAAGCATGCCATGGTCAAAGTTGGGCAAAATTTAAGGTACCAATTTTTTATTTTTGCTAATATTTTAAACAAGGGACCTATGGGTCACGGCGCTCAGCTGTTATATATGATAACTAGAATATCAGCAGAAGCTGACAAAAGCCCTCAGCCAAAAGAACAGTGTTTATAGGTGGTAACAGTAACAAGTACTAAATATCTGTTCTCACATGGTTGTATTTCTGTACATGTCTCGGTTATAAATTTAAAATGGAGAGGTATGTACCATGATTCATAACAATCCACCAAATGCTTCCTGAAAAATAAGCTTCTAAGTTTTATTCTATTATCAGCTCTGTGACCTTGAAAAGTAGGTCAAGGTCACCCATCTTCGAACTTGACCAAGATTTTGTCAATATACATCTTCACCAAAGAAATAAAATTCCTATTGTGAATCCTTTAAGAGATATCCCGCTCACAAGGCCAAAGTTGAAAAATCCAAGAAAAATTCATTTAAAATCAGATATTGCAGGTGGGGCCCCCAAACTTGTGCAGCAGTTACAGATTATCAGTCCCAATAATCATAGTAAGTTTTGTGAAAATCCATCAAATGGTTCCTGAGTAATAAGCATCTAAGTGTTTTTCTATAATCAGCTCTAAAATGTAGAAAAATAGGTCAAGGTCACCCATCTTCGAACTTGACCGAGATTTTGTCAATATACATTTTCACCGAAAAAATAAAATACCTACGGTGAATCCTTTAAGAGATATCCTGCTCACAAGCCCAAAGCTGAAAAATCAGATAAAAATTCATTAAAAATCAGATATTGTAGGACGCGCCACCAAACTTGTGTAGCAGGTACAGATTATCAGTCCCAATAATCATAGTAAGTTTTGTGAAAATCCATCAAATGGTTCCTGAGTAATAAGCATCTAAGTGTTTTTCTATAATCAGCTCTAAAATGTAGAAAAATAGGTCAAGGTCACCCATCTTCGAACTTGACCGAGATTTTGTCGATATACATCTTTACCGAGGAAATAAAATTCTGACGGTGAATCCTTTTCAAGATATCCCGCTCACAAGGTAAAAGTTAACGGACGCCGGACGAACGGACGGACGGACGGACGGACGGAAAGCTTGGGTGACGACAATAGCCCATCAGCCTAAGGGCTGAGGGCTAAAAAAATATGATTTAGAAATGAGGCACATGCTGGTTTTATGTGGTAATAAAAATAAGCTGTATTATGAGTTGTTGTTGTTAAGCTTATGTATGATTTTGATAGTACCTTTGGAGACAGGAAAGAGGATTAATTTCATTTATTTTTTTAACAAATGGAGTGCCACTGTCACACAGATTTTCAAATAAAATATAACTGAAATTATTATTAAAATAATATTAAAGAATATATTCATGAATGCATTCATTAATACATTTAGAAAGTATTTGCACTGGTATTCATATACTTTCATTTTTACCTGAATTCCCATTCTTATGAAAGAAATTTTATAATGGAGTACATATTCATATTCGTGTTTAAATACAATTGCAAAGTATTCGCACCATGTCTGGTATTTATTCATTTTTTACCAAACAATGATGTTGAGAATCCAGAATATACAAAATTCACACATTTAAATAATGATCATAAGTACCTGGTTTTATGGCTTTTATTTATATTAAAAAAAAATGTAATATATTCATTTTGGACTAATTTCACATCAATGTACTAACTATAGACACAGTAGGAATCTAGATAATAATATTATCAACTGCATCTTTGTCTATCATTAATTTCTTTCATATGATCCCTAATGATTAGTAATGAATAATATGATTTACTTTTTTATCATTAAAATTGAACTGAAAAATACCATAGGTGACTGCATGGTGTTATTTGGAATACGTGACATTCTATCCATCGATACAAGATTCTTATATCATCGGTAACTGCAAGTTAATTTCCTGTTATTATCAACTAACAACTTCTTTTTCTATTTTTCTTTAATTTGTTATTAAAAACCAATAAAAATTTATTAATTTATTGTTTATTGTTATGTTGTTGGTTAAAACTACTAGATGAGTTGGGTTGGAAACCTGGATCAACTGTGGCTGGCCATTATATAATAAGCTGCCTGGAGCCCCAGTTTATGACTCGCCTCAAGCATGCATAATTTGCTGAAAGTTCAATAAGGTCAACATACAGGTGACTCAAGAGGTGCTACAGAGAGCCAAGGTCTGACATGGTCTCATAAAAACATTAATAAAAGCTACAATTTTTGGCCAATTTCTTTCAGCTTTTTAAATTAAAAAGCTGAAATCTTTATGTGTGCATGATATGAAAATTATATCAACAGTGCTCACAGGAAACAAACATGCCATGGTCAAAGTTGGGCAAAATTTAAGGTACTAATTTTATATTTATACTAATAACTTATAAAATTTTAAAAATTCAGAACTAATTTTGGGTATTCAATTGAATCTTGATTAAATAATGTTACATCCCTGACAAAAGATCTCTAGCTTCAGCAATCCTCTTGTTAAGGGAGTAAATATATTTCTTGATTTTTTACAAAGTGCATTATGTTTGGGCCCATAACTTAAAACAATTACGCAATACTGACATCATTTCTGGCATGTGCATAGCGAATGTATAGAAAAATATGTATATTATATTTGATTAAAGTCAGATCAATGGTTTTGATATTAGGCAGTCTTGAAGTGTAACAATGGGTTTTTAATGGAAAAACTAGAATACGGGTAGTCAACAAGCGACTACGTGTATCCGCCTAAATCAGAGTGGAACGGGTGAAGTGAGGCATGGATTGAGTGGCAAGGGGAGATAGAGTGTTGCATATTAGCATGGATGTCTGCAGCCAAATTGTGTATGTAGGTTGCCCCCCCCCCCCCACCACAAAATCCAGAAAGCCGTCCAAGTTGTATACATATGCAAAATTTAAGGCAGATAAGTCAAACCACTACATGTATATGTGTGATTTTAGCCCGTGGCAGACAAACAGATGGACGCTGAGCAAAAATGGTTGCAGGTGACGCCACCTGTTTTGCGTATGATAAAGAGCTATGTGAGAACTATACACATGCAAAACTTTGGCCCAATCGGTCAAACGGTTCCCAAGATATGAGCTTGGATGTCTGCTGCATAAACTAGAATGCAGGTGGCGCCACCTGTCATAAAATCAAGAGAGCTGTCGGGGTGTATAAACCTGCAAAATTTTAGGCAGATATGTCAAACCACTGCCAAGATATGAGTGATTTTATCCCATGGCAGACAAACAGACAGGAGCTGTGCAAAAATGGCTGCAGGTGCACCACCAGTTTTGCATATGATGAAGAGCTATGTGAGATCTATACACATGCAAAATTTTGGCCCAATCGGTCAAACGGTTCCTGAGATATGAGCTTGGATGTCTGCAGCGTAAACGTGAATGTAGGTGGCGCCACCTGTCATAAAATCAGAAAAGCTATCCAGGATGTATACGCATGCCGAATTTCAGGTGAATTAGTCAAGTCACTGCAGAGATATGAGTGATTTTAACCCAAGGCAGACGAACAGATGGACGCTGTGCAAACATGGTTGCAGGTGGCGCCACCATTTTTTGTGTATGTTATAAAGCTCTCCAAGGACTACATTTGTGCAAAAAAATTTTCCTGATCGGTCAAACGGTTCCCGAGATATGTGGGTTTATGTGTGGAAACAGACGCACAAACGGACGCAGAGCGCAGAGGAAAGGTCAGAGGTCAAAACAAAATCGGGGCGCAGCAGTTCACATGTGACCCGAACATAATCCCTGGTTTCGTAAAATTCCGCCTTGCGGTTACGGAGGAGTTCTCCGGACACCTACGCGGCGGCGGCGTGCAGCTGAAAACATAGTATCTGCAAAACTCTGTTTTGGCAGATACAATGAAGTTTTTCATTAATATCTCGAAGGTATTAAGTCCTAGTGACCAAATTCTTTGCATGGTAGGGGATTTTTGAGACATCTAATTGCATGCCAAATTTTAGTTACTGAGAGCTAAAGCTGGGGAGCTGAGCACTTGCAAACTGCATGATACTAGCTTGATGTAAACAATATGTTACATGGTGCTTGAAAACTTGAATAAAATCTACAGTTTTTGATCAACTGGTTTCAAATTTTTGGTGTTAACAGACAAAATGCTAAAAAAAAATGCTGTGAAAATTAAATCCACAGTACTTACAGGTAAAAAACGTGCCATGGTCAAAGTTGGGCAAAATTTAAGGTACCAATTTTTTATTTTTGTTAATATTTTAAAAAATTTAAAAGATTTTGATCTAATTTTGGGTATACAATTTAATTTTGATTAATAAAAGTTATATTACTGGAAAAAAAGTTTATAGCTTTAACATATTTTGTGTTTAGTGATCAAATATCTTTCCTGATTTTTTACACAATGCATTATGTTTGGGCCCATAACATTTTAAATTTACCTAATACAGACATAATTTCTGGCATGTACATAGGAACTATATAGAGGAATAATTATGGTAAATATGAGGAAAAACAGATGAGTGGTTTTGATATTAGGCAGTCCTGAAGTGTAAAAATAGGTTTTTAACAAGGGACCTATGGGTCACGACGCTCAGCTGTTATATATGATAAAAAAATATTATTTAGAAATGAGGCACATGCTGGTTTGGTGTGGTAATAAATATAAGCTTTATTATGAGTTGTTGGTGTTTAGCTTATGTATGAATATGATATTATCTTTGGAGACAGGGAAGAGGATTGATTTCATTTATTTTATTAACAAATGGAGTACTATTGTCACACAGATTTTGACTTGGCCATATAACTTATAACGGAACATATGATATAAGAGTTTAACTATTTATTAAAAAAAAATTACAAATATTGTCCCAAATATAATTTTTATTAAAAATAATAAGAGAATCTTATGATTTTTTAAAATGAAATATAACTGAAATGATTATTAAAATAATATTAAGAATATATTCATGAATGCATTCATGAATACATTTTGAAAGTATTTGCACTGGTATTCATATACTTTCATTTTTACCTGAATTCCAATTCTTTATGCAAGACATTTTATAATGGAGTACATATTCATATTCGTATTTAAATACAATTGCAAAGTTTTCCCACCATTACTGGCATTTATTCAGTTTTCACCAAACAATTATGTTGAGAATCCAGAATATACAAAATTCACACATTTAAATTATGATCAAAAGTACCTGGTTTTATGGCTTTTATTTATATTAAAAAAAAAATGTAATATATTCATTTTGGACTAATTTCACATCAATGTACACACTAGACACAGTAGGAATCTAGATAAATAATATCAACTGCATCTTTGTCTATCATTAATTTCCTTCATATGATCCCTAATGATTAGTAATGAATAATATGATTTACTTTTTTATCATTAAAATTGAACTGAAAAATACCATAGGTGACTGCATGGTGTTATTTGGAGTACATGACATCTATCCATCGATACAAGATTCTTTTATCATCAGTAACTGCAAGTTGATTTCCTGTTATTATAAACTAACAAATTCTTTTTTATTTTTCTTTAATTTGTTATTAAAAAACAATAAAAATTTATTAATTTATTGTTAATTGTTATGTTGTTGGTTAAAACTACTAGATGAGTTGGGTTGGACACCTGGATCAACTGTGGCTGGCCATAAGCTGCCTACCTGCAACAGTGTATGGCTCGCCTCAAGCATGCATAATTTGCTGAAAGTTCAACAAGGTCAACATACAGGTGACTCAAGAGGGGCTGGAGAGAGTTAAGGTCTGACATGGTCTCATAAAAACATTAATAAAAGCTACAATTTTTGGCCAATTTCTTTCAGCTTTCTAAACTAAAACACTGAAATCCTTGTGTGCATGATATGAAAATTATATCAACCGTGCTCACAGGAAACAAACGTGCCATGGTCAAAGTTGGGCAAAATTTAAGGTACTAATTTTATATTTACACTAATAACATATAAAATTTTAAAAATTCAGGACTAATTTGGGGTATTCAATTGAATCTTGATAAAATAATGTTACATCCCTGGCAAAAAAACTCTAGCTTCAGCAATCCCCTTGTTAAGGGAGTAAATATATTTCTTTACATAGTGCATTATGTTTGGGCCCATAACTTAAAACAATTACGCAATACTGACATCATTTCTGGCATATGCATAGAGAATGTATAGAAAAATATGTATATTATATATGATTAAAGTCACAGCAGTGGTTTTGATATTAGGCAGTCTTGAAGTGTAACAATGGGTTTTTAATGGAAAAATGAAGTTTTTCATTAATATCTCAAAGGTATTAAGTCCTAGTGACCAAATTCTTGGCATGGTAGGGAATTTTGGAGACATCTAATTGTATGCCAAATTTTAGGAACAAAGAGCTGAAGCTGGGGAGCTGAGCTCTTGCAAACTGCATAACACTAGCTTGATGTAAACAATTTGTTACATGGTGCTTGAAAACTTGAATAAAATCTACAGTTTTTGATCAACTGGTTTCAAATTTTTGGTGTTAACAGACAAAATGCTAACAAAAACATCCTGAGAAAATTAAATCCACAGTACTTACAGTAAAAAAACGTGCCATGGTCAAAGTTGGGCAAAATTTAAGGTACCAATTTTTTATTTTTGTTAATATTTTAAAAAATTTAAAAAATTTTGATCTAATTTTGGGTATACAATTTAATTTTGATAAATTAAAGTTATATTACTGGAAAAAAAGTCCATAGCTTTAACAAGTTTTGTGTTAAGTGATCAAATATCTTTCCTGATTTTTTACAAAATGCATTATGTTTGGGCCCATAACTTTTTTAAATTATATAATACAGACATAATTTCTGGCATGTACATAGGAACTATATAGAAGAATATTTATGGTAAATATGAGGGAAAACAGATGAGTGGTTTTGATATTAGGCAGTCCTGAAGTGTGAAAATAGGTTTTTAATAAAAAATTGAGGTTTTTCCTTAATTTCTCAAAGGAACGAAGTCGGAAAGACCCAGTTTTCGGCTTGGTAGGAGATCTTGGGGACATCTAACATTATGCTGAATTTTGGATTCCTAGGTCTTATGGTTTCAAAACGTGCCACATCTACGGACGGACGGACGGACGGACGGACGGACAGACGGACGGACGACGGACAATGGACCACGACTATAGCTCAGATGACTTATAGTCAGCTGAGCTAATAAAAAATTGAGGTTTTTTCCTTAATTTCTAAAAGGAACAAAGTCGCAAAGACCCAGTTTTCAGCTTGGTAGGAGATCTTGGGGACATCTAACATTATGCCGAAATTTGGATTCCTAGGTCCAACGGTTTCAAAACGTGCCACATCGGCGGACGGACGGACGGACAGACGGACAGACGACGGACAATGGACCACGCCTATAGTTCAGATGACTTATAGTCAGCTGAGCTAAAAACATGCCCACCTTGGACACATAGAATTGAGGTTTCTGTGGTTTAGGGCTACCCTGTGAATACCCTGAGAGAACCTTTCTTTACATAAAACCTCTCTTTCACAGACATTTTTTAATCAAAGTATTATGGACAAATATGGAACTTCTGTGAAAAATAAACTTGGTGCCCTGTAACTTCTCTGAACAAGAAACCCTGTTATGATTAGAATTGACTTCCTGGTCGTGTCCTTAATTTTCACTGTATGTGTCTGTCCAAGGAGTTTATAACAAATTGAGCCACAACTCCGAGTCTGGCCGTGTTGAATGTTGCTGACAGGGGTCATAAAACTCACTGCTCAAAGGCACAGAGAGAGGCCGCTGATAAGCCTGGCACTAATTGATACAGCATGAGACTCTCCCTTAGGCATGACTTCGGAACGGCCCGATAGTTTCAACCCAAGCGTGTACTAACTCGTTAGTTTCTCCTGGGATTAATTTTGTGTATTAAATGTGAATATCGAACGATCCTAAGTTCACACAATATATTTTCATATAAACATTGTGTAGTGTACGAATGTGAGTGAAGCCATCGTTGCTAAAGACCCCTTCAGGAGCAATTGCTGGACAGTGCTCAGTAAACATGGGTGATAATACGAGAAGTGCAATCAGTGACGCAGTGGACGAGGGCCAGTGATTCCTCAACAGGAAACCTCTCTTAATATACTTGTTGCACATAATTCTAAACAAAGCAAATGATCTCTGTTATTCCAGGAATTCACTGCTCAGTTACCTGATATATCGCTCTAGGCCTGATGAGTTTCAGCGGACTGTGTCAGAAAGATCCGACAGCCTCGCTATATGAAAGGCCGTGCAGCGGCGGTGTCTGACACCACAGTACAATAGGCACACAATAGGGTTAATATGCTAATCGTGTCTTAATTGCAATTTGCGAATGACTGACACGCAAGTGCTGGCAGAGCTTTACCAAGTTGGCACTCCATATGTTATAAACTCCTTGGTCTGTCACACTTTTGAAAAAATTCTGTTACCAGAGTCTGTCAGTTGGAGGTGGAGGGATGTTGATGGCCAGTTTTCCTAGCAGGTTTCGTACTTCTACAGTCAGTACTAGTGGTGTATTTGACACTTCCTCCATGGCTCTCTTGATGTATTTATATTCAGTCGCCTGCTGAAAATACCGAGACTGGGTGATCTTGTCCACTATCCTCCAAAGTTTCTTCCCTCGGCCCCTGGACAACAAAGGAAAAGCACATTTTATTAGAAATGTGTCTCTTATGATAAGTACAAACTGAAATAGAATACACAAAGTTTGCCTGTTCTAGTACAAACAAAAAATCAACAATAAACAAAATTCAAACCAATATGATCATAAAATATAAGGAAAAATTAGAAATATCTTGTTCATAGATTCAAGTGGGAAAGTAAGAAATGTTTACTTTTTCTTTTCATGGAATCTAAAATTTTGTTAACTTGATGTACAAACTGATAAATTCCTAGAAAAAAAAAAATCATAAACAAGGGACCTATGGGTCACTGTGCTCAGCTGAAGTTAACCTTGAAGGTAAAAATCTAAAATAATATCAAATGGAGATAAAGTGTAAGAGGAAGAGGTAATAAAGGCCATGGTTGGTTTATATGATTGGTTTGTATTGATGAGCAAGAAATTGTTGCAAATAATATTTTGTGACCTGACCATGTGTTTCCTAATGATGAAACTGAAGCATGTGAGCAGTTTGTGAACAAATGATCTGTACAATTACCATGATCATTAGTTGGCTTTTCGATTAACTGTTGACATTTCAGTAGTTTACACATTTGTTCAATCGAATCTTTTTTTTGTATAATATATATAATTAAATATATGTTTTTTTTTATGAAATGTATACAGTTGAAATATAACTAATTAACAACATAAAACATGGCAAACAAAGCCTGATCTCAAATTCTGCTGATGCAGGAAAATAATGAACAAATGTTTGTAATAAATCCTCATTTTTTTATCACATCAATTTTTTTTTTAATTTAAGTTTATATTTCTATACATTTTCAATATAACATATATAATTTCAATATTTAAAAAATTTCTAAATTAAAAGCCTGATTATATAGGACTGCTTACACAAATGTAATTACAGTTGAATCTTTGAATTACGCACACTGAAGGGACCAGACATTTTGCCCGCAATAGGTCTAGTGAATACAATTTATCAAGATCTCACACAGAAAACTGGTCAGTGATACACTGAGGCCATGCTGTTAAATGTTGGTTTTACCAAGTGGTAACCTTAAGGTGACCTACCAACCCAAAGTATCTACTCTACATATTTCTAATTATAAGATATGTATATATTTAAGAAAATGATCATACCCATTGTAAGAGGACTCCCAATTACGCAAAAAAACTTGAGAAACAAGGATAACAATAACAACAGGATTAGTATTAACGTATTATAATACCATTAAGCCTTCTGGATTTCATGTTTTTTCTACACACAGCTAAAAATCATCCACAAATGACAACCTGTAGGTACATCATTAGATCATATCCTCATTTTCTATGGCAAATTCAGTACTTTTGCTATGAAGACTCAGGCCTTGATCAACACCAAGACCACTGGGCCACAGACTACACCTGATCTACAACCTGTTATGACCTACCTGTCCCAAGGCTTAAATACTGTTATGACCTACCAATTCTAGGCCCTACATCCTTTATAACCTATCCGTCCTGAGTCCTACATCCTGTTATGACCTACCCGTCCTGAGTCTCTACAGCCTTCTCCTCCTCCGGTTCCTCATCTGTGCTGGACTCTGCGCTGTCCTCCTCGTCTGAGCAGGTCACAGGGGAACGACTGAAGCAACAACCACAGACAGGATTAAATACTTAATAGGTAGGTCACATCAGACATGGAACACATGTACTAAATCTGAAAAATGAAAATGCAAATAAGCCTGCATTAATTTCTACATACTCTTTACCTTTCCTAGTATAAAATATGACCTGCAGAAATAAGAATTCCATTAAACCTGTTTAAATTTCTTCAAATTGTGTTCATTTAACCAAGAAATTACATTTGAAAAGTATGCAAATGATATTTAACCTGTTTTTTTTTTTCATTTTTCAAATTTTTTTTTTAAATTTCAAGTTTGGATTTTTTTATGTAAAAACTAGATTTGAAAAAAAATTATGATATACATAATTTTATTTCTTCCAAATTGTTTCATTTCTAGTTGAAACTAGACTTGCAAGAATGAAAATTCCAATAATTCTCTGCAATTATTTCTTCCCTGTTTGTAAATTTCCCTTTAGAAAATAAGACTTGCAGTAATGATAATTTCAATAATCTGTTTAAATATCTTGCAAGTTGACAGTTACCTTTTCTCAGGAGCTGGAGCCCTGTGAACTTCAGATGCTCCATCCCCATTCTTTTTCAATTTCATCAAGTTGACCTTGGTCTCCAAGGTCATTTGAAAACCTCCGTTGTATGCTACGTCAAAGTCAATCCATAGACCCTGTTCGTCAAGGTAGGGTTTGGAAGCTCTCCTTAAGGTGGGCATCTCTTTCCCCAAAGTGATACCTGCTACTGTTAATGCGTCGATAAAATACGGAACCTACAAAATGAAAATACATTACTGAATATTCAAATATATATATCACACAAAATTAATATACAGTAGAACCTCCAAATTACAGACACTGACAGGGCAGGACATTTTGCCCACAACAAAGAGGTGCCCTTGGTATGCAGATACAAGATTTTGGGACCTACTTTCAAGGGACTGCCCAAAAGTGTCCTTATATAGGAGGTGCCCTTAGTAGAGAGGTGCCTGTAAGGAGGGGTTCAACTGTAGTTATATTCTTGTGTAAATAGAAAGGCATGCGTTGTAAGTGACCTGAGGCTGGATGTGAACTCTCTGTAAGTTTGTAATCACCAAATTTTAAAGGTTTGAATAATGGCCAGTAGGTGCCAGTGTAAGGACATGATTTTTTCTCTGACAAGTTTTCTCTGATATTGATTTATATTGACCTCTTCCAGATTCTGGAAGCTGGGTATGTTTATATTTTTTTGTTCGTTGTTGTTGATTTCATGCGTCTCCAATCCCCTGAGCAGTTAACTTTTCACAATGTACTTTCAACCTGATAAAACTATTATCCTATAATTAATGTAGATATGAAATGATGCTCAGGGAAACTTTTTGAGTTTTTTGTTGCTTTCTGAAAACGTTTAAAGAATAGTTATCAAACTATCAACATAATGCTTACATGAATCTTGCTCAGTTTCCTTTGAATTTTATCCTTGACCTTCTCAGCCCAGTAACTATCACGTAAGAAATCCCAAAACAATCGACTTATGATAGCATTTGTCCACAGTATTTGAGGATCACATACAATTTGTGCAGATTTAGTCTCTGATTTCTCACTGTCCACCGGGGATTTCGGCCGGGTTGTCGTTGGCATAATTTTACCCATGTACCCAAGATATTCTATCAAAGCCTCCTCTGGGGTCTGCAATGTCCTGTCTTTGTCAGGTTCTGATGACAATGATGACACAGAATCCAACGAATTTTTCCTGCGATGTTTCATGGGCGACTGTTCTGATACGGTGGGGCTGGGATGTTGCGGTGACATTGGAATGGCCTTGGCCACGTCTTGTAGGCGACACGGTAACGGTTTACCAGATGAGGCTGCAACAAATCGGCGATACCATTCCTCTTTGTCACGACATGTTCTCGCGAACAAATATAGCACCTGGTCCTCGGAGGTGTTCCCTATTTCCGGCAGAATGTTCTGCCCATCCTTACTGTCATAAGATTGATCAGACAATTCGGTAGTTGGTGTCGTTGATCTAGTTTTAGGTAGGTGAATTGAGATGGGATATTTTTTGCTCCAAATTCTTTTTCCACAAAGACCAAACGGAAGAAGCAGTACTTTTCCTCCGAGCATATCCAGGTGGCGCTGGTGTATAAACTGTGCTGTCTGACGATCCTCGTCCCACATAGCACGTTTTGGAATGTTTTGTTTTGGACGCTGTAAACGGAGAGTTGTCCCCTCCAGCTGTACATAGACAGAGTGGGTCTGGTTGATATGGTAATTTTCAGGTTCATACTGAGCTAATTCATTCATCCAGCCCTGAAAAACACAATGACAGAATTTAACACCCCTTGACCTTGAAAACACACAAAGTTTGGAATAGTTCTGAAATGCTCTGAGCATTCAGATAGCAATTCCAAACATTTCTTACTTAATTAAACCAAAAAAGTTTGTACAATTGCTCATGTGATCAATCATGATGTTTAATGGCCAAATTCTTGCACAGCTAGAATATAAGAAATCTGGGTTTTACTTTTTTATGATTTCTAAATTGTGGCAAAGTAAATGAAGTTTGGCAAAATATCAACTGGCCATCAAAATCAAGTTAAATACATGGATAAAAGCCCAATCATCCCCAAAGGAACAGGGAATGAATCAGTGCTTGAATATATGTACAAAGTGATATCAGGAAGCTATAAGTAGTTTTTTTTATCATTAGGAGATATTCACAGGGTGAGAAGACCCATAAGACATCTTCTACTGCAGTCAAAGGCTAATTTAACTTATGGCTTCTCAAAAATAGAGTTGTATACAAATGTTTAAAGCGGGATTTAAACAAGGGACCTATGGGTCACTGTGCTCAGCTAACGTTAACCTTGAAGGTAAAAATCTAAAATAATATCTAATGGAGATAAAGTGTAAGAGGAAGAGGTAATAAAGGCCATGGTTGGTTTATATGATTGGTTTGTATTGATGAGCAAGAAATTGTTGCAAAAAATATTTTGTGACCTGACCATGTGTTTCCTAATGTTGAAACTAAAGCATGTGAGCAGTTTGTGAACAAATGATCTGTACTATTACCATGATCATTAGTTGGTTTTTAAATTAACTGTTGACATTTCAGTAGTTTACACATTTGTTCAATTGAATCTATTTTTTTGTATAATATATATTATTAAATATACATGTATTTCTTTTATGAAAAGTATACAGTTGAAATATAGCTTATTAACAACATAAAACAGGGCAAACAAAGCCTGATCTCAAATTCTGCTGAGGCAGGAAAATAATGAACAAATGTTTGTATTAAATCCTGATTTTTTTATCACATCAATTATTTTCTAATTTAAGTTTATATTTCTATACATTTCCAATTTAACATATATATCTGAATATAAAAGTTAATTCATAATTCTCAATTGCATCATCATAAATCTCAATCTTGTCAGATAACACCACATCATGCATACAAATGTTTATTTATTTTTTTACCACAAAAATATATCTTTAAAATCTGCAAAACAATAAATATCTAAAAATAATACTTGATTTAGATTTCACAATTTTTAATTGTGTCTTTATTTATCCATAATGTGCTTCATATTTTATAATAATTTTAGCATACTGATTGGTTCATTTATATTTGTTAAAATCATTCAAAAGAAAATTGATTTCTTTAAAAATGCTACATTACACAACATTGCATCTTCTGGATTACACCTTGAATTATTTTTTCAAGGAAAGTTTTTGCATATCGGAGTGGAAACAGCATTACAATTAAGGAGATACAGTGAAAACAATAACAACTAGAATACGGGTAGTCGACAAGCGACTACTTGTATCCGCCTAAATCAGAGTGGAACGGGTGAAGTGTTGCATATTAGCATGGATGTCTGCAGCCAAATTGTGTATGTAGGTTGCGCTACCTACGAAAAAATCCAGAAAGCTCAATACACATGCAAAACTTTGGCCCAATCGGTCAAACAGTTCCCAAGATATGAGCTTGGATATCTGCTGCATAAACTAGAATGCAGGTGGCGCCACCTGTCATAAAATCAAGAGAGCTGTCGGGGATGTATAAACTTGCAAAATTTTAGGCAGATATGTCAAACCACTGCCGAGATATGAGTGATTTTATCCCATGGCAGACAAACAGATGGGAGCTGTGCAAACATGGCTGCAGGTGGCGCCACCAGTTTTGCATATGATAGAGAGCTATGTGAGATTTATACACATGCAAAATTTTGGCCCAATCGGTCAAACGGTTCCCGAGATATGAGCTTGGATGTCTGCAGCGTAAACGTGAATGTAGGTGGCGCCACCTGTCATAAAATCAGAAAAGCTATCCAGGATGTATACGCATGCCAAATTTCAGGTGAATTAGTCAAGTCACTGCAGAGATATGAGTGATTTTAACCCAAGGCAGACGAACAGATGGACACTGTGCAAACATGGTTGCAGGTAGCGCCACCATTTTTGGTGTATGTTATAAAGCTCTCCAAGGGCTACATTTGTGTAAAAGAATTTTCCTGATCGGTCAAACGGTTCCCAAGATATGAGCTTGGATGTCTGCAGCGTAAACGTGAATGTAGGTGGCGCCACCTGTCATAAAATCAGAAAAGCTATCCAGGATGTATACGCATGCCAAATTTCAGGTGAATTAGTCAAGTCACTGCAGAGATATGAGTGATTTTAACCCAAGGCAGACGAACAGATGGACACTGTGCAAACATGGTTGCAGGTGGCGCCACCAATTTTGGTGTATGTTATAAAGCTCTCCAAGGACTACATTGTTGCAAAAGAATTTTCCTGATCGGTCAAACGGTTCCCGAGATATGAGCTTGGATGTCTGCAGCGTAAATGTGAATGTAGGTGGCGCCACCTGTCATAAAATCAGAAAAGCTATCCAGGATGTTTACGCATGCCCAATTTCAGGTGAATTAGTCAAGTCACTGCAGAGATATGAGTGATTTTAACCCAAGGCAGACGAACAGATGGACACTGTGCAAACATGGTTGCAGGTGGCGCCACCATTTTTGGTGTATGTTATAAAGCTCTCCGAGGGCTACATTTGTGCAAAAAAATTTTCCTGATCGGTCAAACGGTTCCCGAGATATGTGGGTTTTTGTGTGGAAACAGACGCACAAACGGACGCAGAGCGCAAAGGAAAGGTCAGAGGTCAAAACAAAATCGGGGCGCAGCAGTTCACATGTGACCCGAACATAATCCCGGGTTTCGGAAAATTCCGCCCAGTGGTTACGGAGGAGTTCTCCGGACACCTACGCGGCGGCGGCGGCGGCGGCGTCCAGCTGAAAACATAGTATCCGCAAAACTCTGTTTTGGCGGATACAATTACTGCATAACACTTGGTGGGTTGGGTTTGCAGGGGGGGGGGGGGGGGGGTGATTGGGGTGGTGATATGAGAATAACTGTACACCTATCACAGCAGGGGATCTCCCCCAGTGACTGTAACAAATCAGAAACCCTGGCATAGCTGACTTCCAGTGACTTGGAGTGGGACCCTGCATCTGTAATCAAAGCAAGTGACTACAGAAAAAAAATCAATAACTAGCTTAATTTTCAAGCTTTTATTTTCAAATTTCAGATTTAGACAAACTAAATATTTATGTTTACATGCTGTGAAAATTAAATCAATGGTGCTTACAGGAAAAAAACGTGCCATGGTCAAAGTTGGGCAAAATTTAAGGTACTGATTTTTTTTTATGCTAATAACTTAAAAAATTTACAAAATTCAGATCTGATTTTGGGTAAACAATTGAATCTTAATTAAACATGATTATATACTTGATAAAATAGACTCTAGTTTCAAATTTTTCATATTAAGCGAGTTATTATTTTTCCTGATTTTTTACAAAGTCCATTATGTTTGGGCCAATAACTTAAAGAATTTATACTTTACAGACTTAATTTCTGGCATGTACATAGGAACTATATAGAGGAATATTTATAGTAAATATGAGGAAAAACAGATGAGTGGTTTTGATATTAGGCAGTCCTGAAGTGTGAAAATAGGATTTTAATAAAAAATTGAGGTTTTTCCTTAATTTCTCAAAGGAACGAAGTCGCAAAGACCCAGTTTTCGGCTAGGTAGGAGATCTTGGGGACATCTAACATTATGCTGAAATTTGGATTCCTGGGTCTTATGGTTTCAAAATGTGCCACATCTATGGACGGAAGGACGGACAGATGGACGGACGACGGACAATGGACCACGACTATAGCTCAGATGACTTATAGTCAGCTGAGCTAAACATTCTCAATCTTAATATAATTTCCAAAAGTGGAGCAAAACCTAATCAGTTGAGGACATCCTAAAGACACACCTCCATATATTGATTGAGACATCTGTTTTGAAAATAACAAGTTACAGTCCAAAGTGGAAAATTTTAGACAAACCTGGTTAAATATAAGGAAAACCTAATAAATGAATATCCTTCCATGTAGATCCATTGACCTAAATGTACAGTGAAACCTGTGTTATAAGACCACAAGTGGAACTGACCAAAGAAATCTTAATAGACAGGTGGTCTTATTAGGAAGGTCAGATTTAACTACCGTATTTATTCCAATTTGGCGATCCCTCTTATCTCTCGACCCCAAAAAATATTTTGAAAGCATAATTTCTAAAATGACTCTAATTTCGCGACTGCCGACAATGTTTTCTGTTGACGATGTTAAGGTGTAATGCCTCCGTCTCTCACGGGCACCGCAGTTTGTATCTGACAAGATTCTTATTACAAGGAGCATCCACATCAAACTTGTTTCCAATAAAATTTCTGAAGTTACAAAGATGCATTTTTCACAATATATAAACATGATAAAGCGTTCAAGTTCCAAATGGGTGTCTGTGACGAAGCAAACTTGTGTACCATTCCTGGTACGCACGTGTCTTCTGTGCGATTCATGTGGGATAATTAGCAATAATATTTACAATCCACGGAGAAGCACGCGTGGTGGAACAACCGTGACACAGTTGGAACAGTCATCTTAGTTAAGTTTATACGACCCCGGTTAGCTTTTGGATGGGTGACCGCGTATACAAAACAGGGTCCGATTGAGGGCACGCGAGCTAGGATCATTTCCTGTCGTATATATTTTAACGCGCCATTACTTTCCTATATTTATTACGTATTATGCAAATAAATTTCATCTGATAATAGGCAGTTATTTTTTATTAAGTCTTCTTCCAACTTGGTGCAGCTGCTTGTCCCTTTTCGGCCCGCCGATATCGCCGCCTGGAGGGTTAACTTGAAACAACTGGTAGTAACATGAGTTGCCGTCTATGTCATCATACCAATACGCGAAGTAGTGATCATTTTGTAAAGTGATTGAGCTCAGTTTGATTAATCATTTGCGGACTCCGTGTAATTCATGTGACGGTTGGAAGCCCGTTTGTAGGAAATACTGTTTAGCTAACAAAACAACTTACAAACAACCAAATTATCGCTCAGTTCATATGACCGCTCGAGTGTCAGAGCGGCTCTGCGGCTCTAGGGAAGGTTATTAAACCGCGTGCCTCTAAAATCTCGACCACCGCAAATTCTGCAGGAAGATAATTTTCAAATATCCTCCATTATCTCGACCTCTGAGAAAATTAATTATTTTTAAGTGGTCGCCAAATTAGAATAAATACGGTAACTTGAATGCATTCACATCATTCAAGGGCGAGGTCTTAATTGACACAACGGATTATTAGAGAGGTGGTCTTTCAGACAGGTTCCACTGTATTACATTTTAAAATGTAAAATGTTAACTGTAATTCATAATTAAAAGTATCATAGAGAGAATTACCATACCAACAAGATACATTAAGCAGCTTTATATTATTAGGAAAAACTTAACTGGAGAATAGTGTCAAGCATAAACACTAGATGGAGCTTGTCATCAATCAAGGTTCCGTAACTAGTATAACCCTGATTATGTGACACCCAATAATGTTCACCAAATTATACTTTTATGGACTGAGATCATAATCAGATAACAATGAGCATAAACTTTTAATTAAGACACAACAATTAACCACCTTATTTGATAATCATGATTTATATGCTGTTACGTTGAAATGTATTACCTTAAATTTTCCATCCATTTGTTTGGAATCTTTAATTTCTGGGACTTGGAGAGGTGGTAGTTTATCCAAATCGGGTAAAACAAATGCAGGCTTTGGCACAGGGGCGGCGTTGACCCAGTTGTATATGTAAATAGCGAGTGCAGTCAAAAAGCAACCGAACACCATCCCAGCTAGATACGATGGTAGGGGCAAAATCACATATGCAAACAGGGCTACTGTAGCGGCAGCTATCTTCTGCCATGGAGGTGTTGTTATCTGGTCTACAGATTGTTTAACCACAATGTCTGTAGATGTCTCTTTTAAGGGAGTCTCCGATGACGCAGACTCCGCTGGACCACTTGCGTTTTTGTTCTGGTTATTATTTGATTCCTCATCAGTGAGGATGTTATGAAATTCTTCCTCCTCTGGTGTTGTTTTAATCTCATTTAATAATCCAGAAAATGACATCGGGGCCGGTGATGGGTGCTTTGAATGACGTTTGTTACGAATTAGTTCCTTAAAGCCTGTCACATTTTTCGGTCTTCTGCTATCCGTTTCCATGTAATCCATTGGAACACCATACTGCATAGGGTCAATCACCTCGAAGAATTCATCACTTGGATCTTGAAAAAAATCCTCTACCAATTTCATTCCTTGTTTTTCTAATTCTAGACCATCCTCATCAGTGGCACTAATGGACTCTGCTCCATTCTCTGAACTGTTCAGAGGGTTAGGTTTCTTGGCGGTATCTGTCACCTGTTTACCCTGAGGGGGTGCCTGTAAGAACACCTCATCCTCTTTAACAACCTCAGCATCCTTACCACCTCCCATCTCTTTCAGGTCCAGCCTGGACGAATCAAAGGAATGTGCTTTATGGAACGGCGAGTCCTTATTTCTCGAGGTACTATGCTTTGGCTCACTATCCCTATCCTTCAAAATCTTTTCTGCGATTGTTGGAATTTTATCCTTTAGTGTATCCTTAATCCCACCCAAAAAAGACCTCTCCTGCTCATCTGACTTGGCGCCACCTGGTGGACTGTCATCCTTAAATAAACTTTTATCAACAGCTGAAAAGGGTACAGGTCGTGACATGGGTGTGCTCGCTTGTGACCCTGGGGCTGAGTGGGAAGTGTCATTGATTTTCCCAGGGTTCATCTTGCTGCTTGTTCCTGCATCCTTGACCTCTCCGGTGATTGAGAGGTCAAGGTCATCATCCTCATCCTGCTTGGAGAGTGCACTAAATTGTATTGATATGGAACTTGCTGAACTATGCCGTGCTTTTAAAAGGCTCAGCTTTGGTGCCGGTGGCCTTGGAGGTGGGACTTCTTTCCTGCCAGCCATGTTGGTACGATTATTATTCAAAGCATCAGCATATTTCTATTGAACGCTGCTCCTAAAACCACCTGAAACATAAAAAATAAAAAGATTTACAAACATATAAACATAATTTTTAAAGTGTACAGAAAACTAAATGTTAACCAGACATACATGGAAATGAATACAGCAGGCTGCCAGGGGAAACAATCTAAAACAATTTATGACATTTTTATAGTGACTACTTACTGATGAATAATATGTGTAGAGCATGAAATTTATTAAATAAAGTAGAGTGCAGTTTTTACGAGAGCTTCAAGGGACAAGCATTTCTTTCGGAAGAACAAATTTTTTGGAAAATCAGTCAGGAGTCAAGCGGCAAGTTAATGTTCAATTTAGCTCCATTTTACTGATGGAACACCATGTTTCTTTTCGGGGCCTTCTGATTTGTAATTACCCAAAAAATATCGTTTCAGATATTTACATGCCAGAAAATCTTTTGTATATACAAATAAATTTTGGGTTCCAGATTTTAAATTTCAGAAAAACAAATTTTCAGAAATTCAGCATTCGGAAAAACAGCACTCTACTGTATTTAAAATAAATCATGCAGATGTATGGCAACAATGTAACCAAAACATCCATGACACAGTGCCAATCTAGTGGTCCTGCCATGTGAAATTATATGATTTTCATGGAGTGCACATAAAAAAAAAATTTCATTACATGATGTAGATATCCCAGGTGACCTCACCAGCAGGTTAAAAATTCTGTGAGGATCATATGAAGGTGATACCTACTCCTATCAAATAAACCAGACAAGATTATTCAGCTAAAAAAAAAAGGCAAGATGCACTTTTAAAAGTTTGTTGACAGCTTGAAAAAATTTGTATGGCACATTCAGCGCTATTGGAGAAAATGAGTAAAATAAAATTCAGTCAGGAAATAAAAGGTTAAGAACCATCATTTTTTTTAAATCTGCATAACTGAAATTTCACAATTGTGATGAATACAATGGCACCCCTAGCCCCATTTGGAACAAGAGCACCCCAAATGGTGCATAATACACCTGTATTTTGTGACCTCTGATCTCATTAAATATGCTTGAATTTACTGAGAATGTATTTCAGGTGAAAAACTATATTGGTTAATACTCATTATGAGTTATATGAAAATCCATCAGCGTTTTGGTAAGTCTGGGTGGTGCCACCATAGTGTGGTGACTTCTGACCTCATTAAATATGTATGAATTTTGCAGAGAATTTAACTAAGGTGAGAAACTCAATTGGTAAATATGTATAATGAGTTTCATGAAAATCCATAGGATTTCTGGCAAGTCACCACAGTGCCTTTTTATGGCACTGATTCTTGACTGGGTGAAGATTCTGCTTTCTAGCATTTTCATCTTAAATCCCATCATTTGATTAGTTTAGAAAACTGAGATCAAATAAAGCTTTGCTGTTCTTTAAGCAATCAAATGCCATAACACTAGATATAAACATTAGAGGGACCATCTTGCAAGAAATCTCGTACTCCATGGCCTCACACTCTTCAATATTAAAGGGTATACATGTATTTAAATTAAATATTTAATTAATTAATATCAATTAAAACCATCTGTCTCTGTCAAAGTAATCCCAAAACAGGTTTAACTCTTTTAATGACAGTTTTATATGTTTTTTGCGGTTACTTAGAATTATAATATTCTGGCAAATCATATATATTGACACATTCATTTATGAAATATATTTTTGTCATATAAAAATATCTGTTACTACAGTAACTGTTCACCAGGTGTAAATAATATTCATACTTCTTTATCCAATACTTACATAATATAACTGAGAATCATGAATATTCATATATTCACTGACAACACATTTTGGGTAACCATGGTGTTTAAACCCTGAGCACGTGTTAATCAAAAGTTTCCTCTATTTATAACGAGTATATAAAATAATACACATATACCCACAAATCATGAATATTAATACATATATCAAATATATATTTATAAGTGAATAAGACAATGTCTTGTTAAAATGCAAATCAATAATTACCTTCACAAAATGAGACACAGCATGTGTTGTCATTGTTCTCAGTAATGTCACATAACACAATCACCTAGGATTATAATCAATGGATCAATAATCTTTTTATAACACCTAGTTGTATAAAGTGAAGTATGAAACCAATAAAACTTGTAATTTGTGACGGAATTTACATTGAATTTTAATCAATATTTTTATATATTCACACTTCTGACCTATATATGTAACATTTAATTAAAATCAATTACACCATTTTTTAGATATCTTGAAGACACACACACAAAAACAGAATAGACCAGTTGATAAAATAATCCTGACATTCCGCAAGGTTAATAAAAACATCTGTCACTCTATGATAGTAATCCCATCCCTTATTGTGTCAGTGGAATCCAAACATGTCACTGGTATCAGATATTTCATCTTCCTACAGAGCACAGTTGCATCTACTGAGGAATGAGGAATTCTCCATAACTTGACCATGAACTCAATTTGTTCAGGGCTTGTCTTCAAATCTCATTTAGCCCCACACACTTCAGGGGCAGAGGGGAAGTTCCAAGGTCAGACAAGGTGGCCCACCAGTTACCACGGTAACCTGATCCTCTCTGATCCCACTGACATATGGATTTTACCGATATTTTTCAGGCTTTTTCCACATCTGCTGCTGTTTACATCAATAAACCATGAAACACCGAGATGTGAGTATGTCCCCATCACTAAAACATGATAAATTTCCGGAATGGCCACACATCCATCCCTGCCATTAAGATATAGCTAGCCATGTATTATTTTCTTGCAGTAAAATGTGGATTCTAAATCAATATTGGCAGAGATTGGGTTCTTTTTAGAGGAACACAGTTTTGGTTCCCACATCTGAAAAGGTTCCCTATTGTAAGATTTTATAAAAAAAACTTCCTGGGAACTTGCACTGTAACAGCGATAGTAATAAACAGCATATGTTTGTTTACAGGTGCACAATTCTCTGACCAACAGGTTAAACACTGAATCGGTAATTGAACCATTATATGCTAGATTAAGCAGCTACCTTCAGGGTACACGCTGTATCAATAAAGAGAATATTTACAAGTCTATAAAAAATGAAACAATTATGTTAATATATTGGTGGCAATACAGTGCCCCACTGTCATGTACATAAATGATACAGCACTTAGAATAATTAATGAAATGATCTGGCCTCACATATATGCAAGTACCAGGTGAAAAGGCTCACCAGAATAATATTGAAATAGTATGAGATACTGTGATTGGACTTTTGTTTGGGAGTGTTGCAAATTCACTTAATTTTTTGCAAATTATAGCTTTCATGACATTTGGAACACCTCAGCCAAATCTGTTGGCTTCAAGCCGCAGATGTACAAAGGGGGTAGCATGGAAAGTATTCTGGCAAGGCAATGTCAAGGCCAGGGTAACAGCACACCTGTTGTGCACTTTATAAAAACAAAACAATGTATTTTGTGTGCAGGTACTGCCAATACTCACATACTCTACCTTTAAAGCCATAAGACAACACTGATCCAGGAAACAGCAGGGAAAACACCCCGTATACTGATTTGGACTGCAAGAGGATACAGATCACATAAAAAGTACACCCCAGTGTGTGATGTATGAGGCGTTTGTGTTAAACTGAACTTTCTTGTTAAATTACTGTGGAAACCTGGTCATATGTGAAGGCTAGCAACATATCAAGCCCATAAAATATGCAATATTAAGGCAAATCAATGTATTCTTAATGGAAATTGTGATCTTTCTTAGACTAGTCAGTAGAATTGGCAACCCAGTGGATTTCCAGCGAATTTCACCATAATTGGTGGTGTATTCTTGAGCCATACATACATCCCAGGGCTGAAGCCAACGGATTCGGCTGAGGTGTTCTGAATGCTCACATGAATGAGACATCCAGCCTTCACAGGAGAACATACATTCATATTGTACAGCCTCATCAACTGACATCTATTAAGGGCATCAATTATCCTTTTCTGCATTCTAAGACTGATTCTTTAAATAATAACGAAGATTGATATGTTAAATAATTTGATGTTACCTCTCAATCAAAGACTTATACTTCAGACAATATAAGACATTTTATTTTATCTATCAAAAATGAAGAAGAAATTTCTACATTTTAAATGCTCCCTTGGGTCTTTGTCAAATAATTAAATATCATAATGAATATATTGTGCTCATTACTGTATCATGAATTTGCAAAAAAATGAAACCCTAGCGAAATGCTGAAAAGTGAAAAACATGAAAATTTACCTTCACAGATATGAAACCCAAACACAGTATGTAACAGTATCAGGTCTTTAACAAGTACTTAATCATGAATGTTGTATTTTACTCTGCCAATCATATGCGACTTCTTGTCTAGCAATGATATCAAACACATAAAGTGACCCATGGGTCACAGTGCTCAGCTGATCACCTCATCTACATGTAGTCTCAAATTTATGATATGTGAATGGATGCCAGAAATTTAATAACTGGTGACTTCATTCAAAGGTTACTAGGCTCAGAATGGTGAAAATTGTGTCTGCTGAGTAGAGCAATTCTATGAAAGTCTAAAAATAAACAGGTCATGTTCTTACAGTAACCCATGTCGAAATCAATCAGCCACTACAAGTCCATAAATAAAACTGTAAACAATTTATGTCAGGACTGTAACCTGTGATGGAATCGATCTGTAGCCAGCCTTTAATCTTATTATTTGAGGATGTATGTACAGTGACATTTAACCTTAAATCAGCTAGAGGTCCACTCAATCTGGTACCTTAATGAGAGCACAAACTTTACCCTACATAAAAATGAACTAACATCTGAACCCAAACTAGGAATCCCTTTGATCTGTGACCTTGACCTTTAACCTTCTGAACCCCAAAATAAAAATCCTACTTCCTTTAGTTGTGAGCCATATATCTGTAGAATTTAAGTTCCAATGAGTAAAAATAGGTTAAACTAGAATACGGGTAGTCGACAAGCGACTACGTGTATCCACCTAAATCAGAGTGGAACAGGTGAAGTGAGGCATGGATTGAGTGGCAAGGGGAAATAGAGTGAAGTGTTGCATATTAGCATGGATGTCTGCAGCCAAATTGTGTATGTAGGTTGCCCCCCCTACCACAAAATCCAGAAAGCCGTCCAAGTTGTATACATATGCAAAATTTAAGGCAGATAAGTCAAACCACTACATGTATATGAGTGATTTTAGCCTGTGGCAGACAAACAGATGGACGCTGAGCAAAAATGGTTGCAGGTGACGCCACCCGTTTTGTGTATGATAAAGAGCTATGTGAGAACTATACACATGCAAAACTTTGGCCCAATCGGTCAAACGGTTCCCAAGATATGAGCTTGGATGTCTGCTGCATAAACTAGAATGCAGGTGGCGCCACCTGTCATAAAATCAAGAGAGCTGTCGGGGATGTATAAACCTGCAAAATTTTAGGCAGATATGTCAAACCACTGCTGCGATATGAGTGATTTTATCCCATGGCAGACAAACAGACAGGAGCTGTGCAAAAATGGCTGCAGGTGGTGCTACCAGTTTTGCATATGATTAAGAGCTATGTGAGATCTATACACATGCAAAATTTTGGCCCAATCTGTCAAACAGTTCCCGAGATATGAGCTTGGATGTCTGCAGCGTAAACGTGAATGTAGGTGGCGCCACCTGTCATAAAATCAGAAAAGTTATCCAGGATGTATACGCATGCCGAATTTCAGGTGAATTAGTCAAGTCACTGCAGAGAGATGAGTGATTTTAACCCAATGCAGACGAACAGATGGACACTGTGCAAACATGGTTGCAGGTGGCGCCACCATTTATTGTGTATGTTATAAAGCTCTCCAAGGGCTACATTTGTGCATAAAAATTTTCCTGATTGGTCAAACGGTTCCCGAGATATGAGCTTGGATGTCTGCAGCGTATATGTGAATGTAGGTGGCGCCACCTGTCATAAAATCAGAAAAGCTATCCAGGATGTATACGCATGCCGAATTTCAGGTGAATTAGTCAAGTCACTGCAGAGAGATGAGTGATTTTAACCCAAGGCAGACGAACAGATGGACACTGTGCAAACATGGTTGCAGGTGGCGCCACCATTTTTTGTGTATGTTATAAAGCTCTCCAAGGGCTACATTTGTGCAAAAAAATTTTCCTGATCGGTCAAACGGTTCCCGAGATATGTGGGTTTATGTGTGGAAACAGACGCACAAACGGACACAGAGCGCAGAGGAAAGGTCAGAGGTCAAAACAAAATCGAGGCGCAGCAGTTCACATTTGCCCGAACATAATCCTGGGTTTCGTAAAATTCCGCCCAGCGGTTACGGAGGAGTTCTCCGGACACCTACGTGGCGGCGGCGGTGGGCTGAAAACAAAGTATTTGCAAAACTCTGTTTTGGCGGATACAATTATTATCTAGCAAGTAAATGTGTGGGCAGACAGACAGACAAGAGTGGAGAGGTTACCATAGGTCACCTGGTTTTTGTTTAAGCAAGGCCTAATTATCTATGATGACCCTCTATTTTGGTAACAATATATCATCACTGTACATCTGACATAGCAGTCCCTGTCCTACTGATAGGATCACTTTCGGGGCAGTGGTTCTGTAGGTTGTTGAAAACACCTTATCAAAACAGCTGAAAAGTCATTTATACAGTGACCTTACTACCTATCTCACTTTTCTTGCCAGGATATTTGTTCATGAAATACTGATAGACCAGTTTGGGAAAGCACAAATCAGTCACTGTCCATACATGAGTCGATATCTAGAATGGATAAACGCAAGTAATTGATGGAACTAGGTATGTAAATTGGGAAAAAGTTTCAGATTTAAATAAAATTATGAATTAATTTCATATAATATATTTATCTTAGTAGGGGATTTCTGTTGTTGTAGTGATAAAATAAATCCTTGCAAAATAGCAAATTTTGAAATATCACTAATTTAAACCTGACAAATATGGAGCAAACCACAGTGTCTATACACCAATACAGCCACATGACCCAATGACAAAAATAGCAGGTAACATATATCCAGCGCTTCTGTGCAAACAATTAGAGATGCAAAAACCAGTCAATTGATCCGCCTTTACATGTATTTCCACCCTACCTGGTGTCATGTCTTTCATTACGAAATGAATCAATACATAACGTGCAGCAGGTCTGCTGGTAGCAGACGGGAAAGTCTGGCTTATTGACTGTGTTCACAGTGTTTCTTGTTTCATCAGTCAGTAGTCACCATACGACCACCTGTTGCCAATATCAGATGGTAAAATTGATACAGGTCTGGTCTTCTCACCGCAACCACAAGGTACATGGGTTTTTCAACAGGATTTTATAGAACTGTAGTGTGTCACATGACAAGATAAGCAAATATATGGGTAAACTCATCCAGAAATCAATCCACACACATGAGAAGAAATGATTCTGAGAACTGAGTACAGCAGACCTGTGGTTTCATTTGTTACCTCACTGCAGAAGAGGATACAATCACTGGTGCAGGAGATACATAAATCACAGCTTTAGCTATTTTTAAATGCACTTATATAGTTTTTATTTCTAGACATTATTTTAATGTAAGTTTCCACACCTTGGCCTGACTGCTTTTTCAGTTTTCCCCAAGATTTTCCAGGAAAAAAGCTAAATTTTCACAGAATCTACAGTCTGTGCCAAGTCTTCTATATATACATTATGTACACTTCCAGAATGGACTTAAGAACTGGTCGCCTGAGGCTTACATATTGTGCATTTAATTTAATTTCTCTCAATTACTCTTCCACTCGAGTGCATTTAAATTACAATTAAGTGCTTCTTATTCATAACCTTAGACACTTTCAAATTTAGTATACAAAACACCTGCTGGCTAAATTCTGATTTTCTAAGAGTTTCCAGAAGGTTTTGCAAATTCAATGATATTCCAAAAAGCGTTAAAAAAATTCCAGGATTTTCCAGGAATTCCAGGAGGAGTGAGAACCCTGCACAACACCTAATATGACATCATTTATTTTAAATTTTACTGACGAAATTTGGAGGATCATCAGCACCTTTTGTAAATAATTCATTTATGTTAGATATCTTGTAATGAAATATAATGTATGAGAAAAATGAAACTGGACAAAATTTGAAACAAATTTCAACTGGCAAAGTGATCCATGGGTCATGACACAAAGGTGAGACACTGATCAAAGACTGGGTTAGACAGTGATGTTTCTAAGTTAATTTATCAAGCAAATCCAAGTTTCATTTATACAAACTATGCAATAAATAAAATTTTAATCATATTTTAGGCAAGAATGGTTCAGGAAAATAGAAAATTCAACACTTTGAATAATCAGTTAAGTCAAATGGCAAAGAGTGGAGCCTATACCTCTATTGTGGCAAAACAATTCTACTAGATCTGTCTCTTTATGGGAATCCCCACCAACATTTAATGGAATCTTCCTTAGCCTAATGGACCTTTCCTTGGCTTTGTGATCATGTCCCACCAGTCTATGCAGATTCAAGAAAATATGTTCTGAATTTTCTGCAAAATCCCACAAACAGACCACTAAACCAACTAATAAACACATATAAAAACATAAACTCCTTAGTGGACTAAGTGGAGGTAGGAAGTGTTTACTTTCCACTCCTGATATGTGATTAATGCAGGTAGCACTCACCTCTATTCTGTCCTGTTCTTCGGTCTTAGTGTATAACTCAGCATTTTATGACAAGAACACGCTCTAATGTTCTCAAATTATCTTGAATGAGTCACTTTGAGGTAATCTCCATAATAGTTTTTATGTTCACGGTATGCTGACCACTTAGTAACCGATAGAGTATACAGCAACCTGTCACACTAAATGTTAACGAGAACATGATAAAACAGAGCACATTTCCACTGTACGATCATCTGATTATTTCACATGACATAAAGAATGAATGAATCATACCTGTACATCGAACTGGGCCAAGGGCAGCCATTTCTAAACATTGTGTCAGTTTGATTATGGTAGTGGCCCACTCTAACTGTGAATCTTAATGACAGGTATATCAACTAGGGGACCTAAGTTTAACCTTATCTGAAGTTTGTTGTACAGTATAATTTTCTACCTTATGAATGAAGTGGCTGATATATTATAGTATGACATATTAGTGCATACATAAGGCAACATCTTGACCATGAGTTTTTTTTTGTTTGTGCACTGATGATGAAGTCCTGCACACAATACAGGCCACGCTGTGATTTTGCACTATATCAAGGAATGGTTTATGACTGAGTGTAGGACAGTATTTGATTATGATTATTTTTATGTTAATTATTTTCATGCAAAACTGTACTGCCACTAAAGGCCACAATATAACCATTAATGTTCCAAAAATCAAACCAGAGAACTTTATTGTCTGCGACAGTCTGCTTTACCTGAAAATTATCTTTCAATGATTGTGATTTACTGCAATATGCTACAGCATCCACAGTTTTTGATTGTTCAGAACTACAATCTTAAACGATTTTCTGTGATTATATTAAAGACAGTTCCATAACTTGTCATGATAAAGGCAACCGTAAGAAAGGAATGTGTTATATTAATCTTGGATTTCAAGGTTAATATGCAAAGGCTTAGTAATAGTCCAAAAGTCATTTCCTGTCATCAAGGTATTATTAGCATGAACTTCAGAGGTTGGGATTCATATCAGGGACCCTTAGTGTACTCAGAGCTATGTAATGTCCCTAACACAGCCCCTGTACTGTGACATCCTACAATTTGTGATGACAGATCTGTATCACAGGAGCTATCATGGTCTACTTAGAAAATAAAAGGAAATTGCAGGATATCATACTATTTACGCCTCTTATATGCAAAGACAGCCATCATTGAATGATGCTTGTATTGTACGCTGAAGTATTGAGTTGGAATACAATAGCAACAGGATTGCCATTAACTAACAATTACTCTATCAGTTGCTTTGATGAAACAGCACTGTATGTTACTTTTCAGTCTCTGATAAACTATTTCAGTTAGATTCACACATATACACAGGTTAATTGCTAAACAGAACTGCCATTGTTTCATAAAAATATTACATTTTTTTAACAAGGGAGCTGAATTATTCCTTAAATTATTCCAGTTTGTGGTTTCTCCAGTGGTTTCAAAATGGTTGTGGTTATAACAGATTTAATGGTTCAAAGAATTGATGGAAAAATATAAATTCACACATTTTTATGGTTGTAAAGACTTGTGGTATGAAGGACCTAAATCCTTAATGAATTTTGTTTTCCAATATTCTAATCCATCTTAATGAAGCACAGACCAATTACTTGATGAAATAATATGGTTTACAAAATATTACATTAATCTGGCAAATGCATCCAACAATCTTGTTTTCACCAGAATAAAAAGCTTGTAAAAGTAATTTTGTCTACCAGGCTTTGTCGAGGTAACATTTGTCAAACAATTTGGGTCATGAATGTATATCACAGTTGACTGTGCAGCTCTACATGTAAACATGTAAAATCTTATGGCTCACTCCAAGTGGCCAAAGAAAGTCTACCCAGGCATGACTTAGGACAATGTAGACATGACACCTACCCACACACAAACATAGTGATGTTCACCCCTTAATTGTCAGAGAGCATGTCCAAACCTAATACCTCAACACATAATGTCACATATATTACATGTATTATATTATACAGATTTTAAGCAGGGAATATTTTCTATATATTGGTCATAATTAAAGGTCAGAAAAAATTTTTTGTTGTTGCACAATTATGAACAGAAGCAGAGAAGGATACTGACCTACAGTATACAACCATCAATGGTACAATTCTTGAAGGGAGAATTCTCTAGACAAGAACAGGAATAGAACGATCAAACACAGAATCTTATCTATAATTATATCTTTAAAAATTTAATGATAATGCTAATGCAGCACACATTAATCACAACACCTATTTATCTAAAATTATGACTGTTGATCCAAACTTATTTTATTTTAATATTGCCCTAGACATGACACTGATGTTTATTGATCAGGAAGAACAGATCACAGAATTTGTCATTGTCCCTTAGGCAGCATTGGTAAATTTATGCACTCGCATATTGGTAACAATCCTGTGGTGTGAAAACCACTTCAACAGCCAGGTCATACCTGCACATGAACTGCCACCCTTTGTATCATTATAACCACTCAGCATGATCTAATCAATAAATTGGATGAAAAATTACTAGTAATTTAATGAGAAGCCAGTTTAATAAAGTGACTGAAAACTATACTGGACTAATAGAACTTTTTTTTTTCATTGATTATTACACCCTACCAGGCTACTAACACTGGTGCCATGATAGTAGTTTACACATGTTGATTTCTCCATACATCCTTTTATCTGAACAAAATCATGAGAAGTTCAGATAAATGGCACTAAACTGTATTACACATCTTATATACCATTATTTAAGTGTGATTTTTATTTCTAGAAAGTAGATCCTCCAGTAGAACAGACACTGGGAGCTAGACAAGAGAGGTAGAGAGCTGACAGACATGAAGCAGATTAACAGGAACAGATCAAGGTTCTGTAAGTGTGCGGGCTTCCAGCGGCAGAGCACAGGACTTAAAATCTCAGCAGGACAGTGTTAAGACCAGGGTGAGCCATAATGGGGAAGACTGTACCTGCCAGTCACGGTTCACTCACAAACAAGTGCACCTTTAAGTGTGTTTCCTTTGGTGCTACATGCCTAGAATCCACAGGTGTTGTACACAGAGCCTGGTTGACACCAGCATATTCATGTTTCTGCCCTGTCATAATGTCTGAAACCAAAATGGAATTCTGCAGATACACATAGTACCCAGTTTTGCTGGCATTAAAAAACGGAGGTGGTTACCTCCACCAAAAAAAAAATTTTAAAAGTTCAACAAGGAGATGCCCACAATACAGAGATGCCCTTAAGGAGAGTTTGGCCTGTATCCATTTATACTGTGACCTTGCCACGGTATGCCATACAAATCACAATGATTGTATTTTACCTTCAAGAAGTAACTCAGAACCAGACAGACTGAAGAGAAAACTTACAAGATGAAGGTCATTTAAATAGCACTGAGCTATATTATTACCATGGTTACAATATTACTTCAACACTGCATAGCAAAAATTGTTGTGTTGCAAAAATGTTGTCCAATCGTCCTTTAATTATGCAATCATTTGGAAATATACTTTCCTTTATATGACGTTATTCTTTGAGATCTTCCATTTGAGATTCAACACAAGCCACATGAATTTTCCCTAACGTTTATTCCATTTTGCTTTATCCCCAGAAACAATTATTACATTCATCAATTTTTTTCCGTAAAAGGGAATCAGAAAATTACTTTCAATTTATTCCAGTTTGGAGTCTTTCTCATTAGAATGCAGCTAATAAAAGATCAAAGCCCTCAAATGGTTTTATTCTAGCAGATTAATGGCATATTTTCTTCTCAATGACAACCAGAATAGGTGTCTTTGACAACCATTACAGCTGACTGCTTATCAAATGGATTAATCTTTATACCTCCATCTTCAAAGAATCTGAAATATTCACAGCATATTGTCAACAAACATCATATGGTTAGTTGGAAACTGGAACTTTTAACTTCGGAAAATTCAATGGGGGTATTTATCTCAGAAAATCTGTGATGGGATTTCAATGAAAGAGGAATGAAACATGATATTAAGAAGTCTATATATTATATTTCCATGTTGTTTTTTTAATCTCTGTTATATATGTATAAGATTACAGAGATTAAAAATCATATTGATTTTCTTCATATCAAATTTATATCCTTATTTTATATTTTATGTTAATGTTTACTCATTGTTCTGCTCTTTATTTAATTTTCATATTGATTCTGAAGAAGAACATAGCCAAAATTTAAATTATATAATTACATAACTAGATATTTCTTGGCACCGCAGGTGCCATAGTATCCCCAGACAATTAATCCCCCCCCCCCCCTTAAGAATAGGCCCCCCCTCTTCAGCAACAAGTAATATCGGACCACTCTCATAGAAAAGATCACTCTCACAGAAAAGGTCATGACCCCAATTTAAATATACACCATCCCCTAATCCATTTCTATGTATATGAATAATATGAAAGAAATCTGTCCATTAGTTTTTTACTTATGATGCTCACAGTACTGTAAAGTAGCGGTGATGGGGTATTAAACAGCACGAAAACGAGTAAAAGAATAACAGGTGGCGCTACCAGTTTGTGGTACATGACAACGCTATCCAAGATCTTTGGTCAAGTTGATTTTTGGACCAATCCATGCATCCTTTATTGAGATATTAATGATTTTGTGTAATTTTCAACATATATGGCAATATTCAAGGTCAAGGCCACTCTCACAGGAAAAGTCATGATCCCAATTTATATATACATCATCCCATAACCCATATCTATTTATATTCATAATATGAAAGAAATCTGTCCATTTGTTTTCGACTTATAATGCTCAAGTGGCAATTTTGGGGGTATTAAAAGGGCACGAAAACAAGTGAAGAATAATAGATGGCGCCACCAGTTTCTGGAACATGACAACCATATCCATGATCTTTGATCAACTTGATTTTGGGATCAATCCATGCAAGATTTCTTGAGATATTTATGAATTTGTGTGATTTTCCCCAAAATTGGACCTATTCAAGGTCAAGGTCACTCTCCTAGTAAATGTCATGACCTCATTTTATATAGGCGTCGTCCTCTCACCCATATCTATACAAATACCAAGTTTGGTAAAGATCCGTGAAATATTTTTTGAGTTATCACGCCAACAAGATTTATATACGGCGGCGGTGGCGGCGGCAGGACCGTAATGAAAACATAAGATTCCCCCGACTTTGTCTGGGGATACAATTACAGAAGGTTCTTATATTTTACTCTTTTATGCCATACATTTAAATAATTATCTTCAATATTTCATATTAATTCAAATATTTTTATTATATATCACAACTTGTTTTTCTCATCTATTCATTGGTTAAGTATTTTTAAACCATTTTTATTCTGCAGAAGACAAGAGCCACACCTTATTTTAAGTGCAAAGTGGTTTTACCTAGTTTTCTAGATTTCCAATAAAATCCAGTGCTGCCTTTTGATAAACCAGATTAATGTTGGTCTCAAATAGAACAGATCCCTTGGCTTGGAGATGTGTATACTGTAGTGCCAGCCACAGGGGGTTATTAATGACCACAAAATCAATGGCATTATTCTCGAGTCCCGACCTGAAGGGGAACAAAAAAATACTGGCCAGTCCCCTGGGGGCCAGAGCACCATACATCATGTAAGTTATCTAAAACTCCAGAAAAATCCAATGCTCTTCTTATTTTATTATATTTTACTAAGTTCTCAATTTGACTAACCTAGCAATCAGGCAACAAATTTTATCCTCCTAACAAGTTGGCTACAAATTTGCAGATTTAGTGTCCTACAACATACTTGGGTATCCTGTCAAAAATTGAATTTTCTTAAATTGACATCAGAGACACTGTAACTGAATTCAGTATGAACATTAAAAGCAAATTCAATCTACATATGTTGCATTATATTTTTTATTCCATGAAGTCCAAAATACAGACTGAATTAAAATTTTCTTGCAAGTAAGGCATGGCAAAATCTTGTGAATCTTGTAAGAAACAGAGAAAGCTGAACAAAATCAAAATTCTCCCTGCTGTCAAGCACACCACTGTGAAAAAATAGGATGAGAGTAGGATTGGAAATATTGAAAAAGTAGGAAAAAAGCTGAATTGGAAATATTGATAAAGTAGGACAAAAGTAGAATTGGAAATATTGAAGAAGTAGGACAAAAGTAGAATGGGAAATATTGATAAAGTAGGACAAAAGTAGAATTGGAAATATTGAAGAAGTAGGACAAAAGTAGAATTGGAAATATTGAAGAAGTAGGACAAAAGTAGAATTGGAAATATTGAAGAAGTAGGACAAAAGCAGGATTGGTAATATTGAAGAAGTAGGACAAAAGTAGAATTGGAAATATTGAAGAAGTAGGACAAAAGTAGGATTGGTAATATTGAAGAAGTAGGACAAAAGTAGAATTGGAAATATTGAAGAAGTAGGACAAAAGTAGAATTGGAAATATTGAAGAAGTAGGACAAAAGTAGAATTGGAAATATTGAAGAAGTAGGACAAAAGTAGAATTGGAAATATTGAAGAAGTAGGACAAAAGTAGGATTGGTAATATTGAAAAAGTAGGACAAAAGTAGGATTAGAAATATTTAAAAAAGTAGGACAAACGCAGGAAAATAGAAAGAAATAGTGGGACTGAAACACACTTTACAACATTATGCATGCTTACTCTTGAAGAAAGAATCTGACATTGAAAGTGATATTATTGAGTGCACATTTTAACAAATCTAATATGCCCTTCAGTCTTTATCACATGGTGCTCAAATTGCCAATAATATTTTACTTTCAATAACACAAGGAAAATTTCACAAGTATTCACTGCAGTTTGACATTACATTTACAATGAGAAAAAAATGTAGGAAAAGTAGGAATTGTGAAAAAAATTAAGAAAAATAGACTTGAGACCATAAAAGTAATAAAAGGTAGCTATAAGAAAGTAGGATTACTTGACATAATCATGTAATTACTTTTTAACAAGCCATATAATGCTCGTCTTAACATAGGACCAGACAACTGAACTTAAATTAATCAGAGATATACATGTACAACGCAGTACCAGCCACTGGGGGTTATTAATGCTGCAGGACCAATGTTGTTATTGGGAAGTCTTGACACTGAAGAGCTATAAAAACACTGGCTGGTCCCCTTGTGAGACAGACCATCATAAATCATACACTTATCTCAAACTGGGAAGAAAACAAAATATGATAAGATTAACAGTGGCAATATAGGTCTAACTAACTTATAATCACGGTTAGATCCTGGTATCATCAGATCAGATTCATGGTCTTAGTTGGTAACACTAACAGAGACCATGAAAACATAATCATTTGTTCCCTGTAAAAATGTATTTCTGATAACATGTGAAATGACCAGTGTAACAGGGATACATTTTATTCAGTTTTATTAGGCTAGAATTGTGATGGCTGAATACTAATATTTTCAGTCAGCTGTGAAAAAAAAACTGGGGCAAAAACATGACCTCCTTGGCATCTATACGTAATAATGCCCAAGGTTATAGCTAGACAAATTTGAGTGCCAGCTAAATTTAAAGACATTGTAAATCAAGCCAAGGTGGTCACGGCAGGGGGTCCATATACTTTACATATACCAGTGACAAGCCCACTTTAATTTAGCTCTTAGAAATACTTAATTATGCAAGAATTATTATTTACAACAGTCTTTCAATAGTGGAAAACATGCTAAGAGTAATATGGTAGTTACACTAGGTGCACACACTGGGATTGGGAATATATGCAAGTTTAATATTTGCATTGTTCATTGTGTTATAACTATTATTTAATTATTATTTTGGCTCTAAACTGATTCATTTTTGTAAACATACTTAAAGGAGGTACAAATTTAATGCAGTTTAGGGTAATACATACCCAAAGTTTCATTGCTGGTAGGTGGTTTTTTGACAATCTTTAAGATCTTTTGTTCTGGTCAATGGGTGCAAATGTAAGCTATGTGCTGGCCAGCAAAAGACCATCTCGGCTACCCCAGGGCGGATCCGACCAGCATGGCTATAACCTTGACAATGCCACTTCAATGTGACAATGAGGGCTCAGCAATACCAATTACCTGTGCTTCAATTAAACAATGTGGAGAGCAACAACTTAAAACTCATAATTCTACATTCCTTCTTTTCCTTTATTAATTAACATTTAGAATTACCCTTAATAACATTTGCTCATTCTTCAATATTTATTCTAAGATATTGTACAGTCCGCCCTTTCCTTTAAACATTTTCCTAACAATAAAATACTCACAAACATGTTATGAACTGCTGCCTTGAGTAAGCAATTGTCTTGGAAGAAAATAATGTATTGTCTTATTGGGGACTGGCAGTGCACCAGAGGCACTTGTCTGTATATTATCACATCACTCATAGTCTGTGAGTCACCTTTCTCCAACACTACCAATAGATAACTTGCTCAGTTATGTTCCTACTACAGGAAACCTGGACGTCTTGTACCTATTAATATTTATAGTATACAAGTACACACAAAATTATTTCCAAATATTACACACATGCAAGCACAAATTATCTTTATATACTAGTCATCTATACTATGTCAGAGTTAACTTAAGGTCTAAAGTATTGTCAAACTTCTGTTTTTGTTGTTGTTTTTTTTATGTACTTTATTACAACAATTCACATACAAAGAACATACTTACATATGATAAAATACACTTACATATAAAACAGTAAACAAACATAAACAGGACAAAATCCTGGACATGAGATTACATAAAACATAATAAACTGACTAAGTAATATGTGCCTTATCCCTTCTGTTGTACCCTTATCCCTTCTAGGTCATCTGTCGAGCTTGATCCGTTACGTCACAGGCGACAATGACATCACGCCACGTGCCCTTTCCCTGAGAGGTGTCAGTAAGCCTGGTACATCATGGGGGAGGGGGTGGGGGAAGGGGGGGCATGGTTGTTGTTCATTATGTTTATAGTCGAGGACTGCAATTCCATGACATCCAGGGTGTTTTTCAAAATATGTTAAGTTAAAAGATCCAAGGAATAACACAGGTTTAATTAACATTCCATGGCATCAAATTTGAACCCAATCATCCGTGCAGGGTTTGTGTCCTCATATGGGATGCTTTTTAATTTAGATTATAGTTCTGAGTTTAGCTTTTGCTAAATAAAGTTAAAGTCTCTTCTGGTCAACTGGATATTCATACATTTCTTTTGTACCTGTTTTTTTTCAATTTGTTTACTTCTAGACTGTGTGTAATGCATTTACTTACATCCTTCTATCTCTATTATTAACTCGTTTCCTTGATGGACTATTTGTTCTACAACAGCTCTATAAATCAAATATTTTCTTGGTAATCCACGACTGACCCATATTCCAAAATCTATAGATTTTCCATTTTCTCCAATAACTCTTCTGTAATACCATAACCAGGGCTGAAAAGGCTTTTATTGTATCCGCCAAAACAGTTTTGCGGATACTATGTTTTCAGCTGCACGCCGCCGCTGCGTAGGTATCCGGAGAACTCCTCTGTAACCGCTGGGCGGAATTTTACAAAACCCGGGATTATGTTCAGGTCACATGTGAACTGCTGCGCCCCGATTTTGTTTTGACCTCTGACCTTTCCTCTGTGCTCTGCGTCCGTTTGTGCGTCTGTTTCCACACATAAACCCACATATCTCGGGAACCGTTTGACCGATCAGGAAAATTTTTTTGCACAAATGTAGCCCTTGGAGAGCTTTATAACATACACAAAAAATGGTGGCGCCAACTGCAACCATGTTTGCACAGTGTCCATCTGTTCGTCTGCCTTGGGTTAAAATCACTCATATCTCTGCAGTGACTTGACTAATTAACCTGAAATTTGGCATGCGTAAACATCCTGGATAGCTTTTCTGATTTTATGACAGGTGGCGCCACCTACATTCACGTTTACGCTGCAGACATCCAAGCTCATATCTCGGGAACCGTTTGACCGATCAGGCAAATTTTTTTTGCACAAATGTAGCCCTTGGAGAGCTTTATAACATACACAAAAAATGGTGGCGCCACCTGCAACCATGTATGCACAGTGTCCATCTGTTCGTCTGCCTTGGGTTAAAATCACTCACATCTCTGCAGTGACTTGACTAATTCACCTGAAATTCGGCATGCGTAAACATCCTGGATAGCTTTTCTGATTTTATGACAGGTGGCGCCACCTACATTCAAGTTTACGCTGCAGACATCCAAGCTCATATCTCCGGAACCGTTTGACCGATCAGGAAAATTTTTTTGCACAAATGTAGCCCTTGGAGAGCTTTATAACATACACAAAAAAATGGTGGCGCCACCTGCAACCATGTTTGCACAGTGTCCATCTGTTCGTCTGCCTTGGGTTAAAATCACTCATATCTCTGCAGTGACTTTACTAATTCACCTGAAATTCGGCATGCGTATACATCCTGGATAGCTTTTCTGATTTTATGACAGGTGGCGCCACCTACATTCACGTTTACGCTGCAGACATCCAAGCTCATATCTCGGGAACCGTTTGACCGATTGGGCCAAAATTTTGCATGTGTATAGATCTCACATAGCTCTTTATCATACGCAAAACTGGTGGCGCCACCTGCAGCCATTTTTGCACAGCTCCTGTCTGTTTGTCTGCCATGGGATAAAATCACTCATATCTCGGCAGTGGTTTGACATATCTGCCTCAAATTTTGCAGGTTTATACATCCCCGACAGCTCTCTTGATTTTATGACAGGTGGCGTCACCTGCAACCATTTTTGCTCAGCGTCCATCTGTTTGTCTGCCACGGGCTAAAATCACTCATATACATGTAGTGGTTTGACTTATCTGCCTTAAATTTTGCATATGTATACAACTTGGACGGCTTTCTGGATTTTGTGGTGGGGGGGGGCAACCTACATACACAATTTAGCAGACATCCATGCTAATATGCAACACTCTATTTCCCCTTGCCACACAATCCATGCCTCACTTCACCCGTTCCACTCTGATTTAGGCGGATACACGTAGTCGCTTGTAGACTACCCGCATTCTAGTTAAAAACTGATCTACGTGTATTATCAAGCTGAATATTTTTGTTATTTCATACAAACTGTTCCATAACAGGGTCTTTCCTTAATTTCCTCCATATTCCTAAAATATCACAATAACATTCTGGCACATTGTTAAATCCCTGCAAGTTATCTACTTGATAGTTACTGAACAAGAGCACTGGTAAACCTCCTAATTGATTAAGAAAATGATCACAAAACATTTTTCAATCTCTTGCATTATTCATTATGTATCTTTTAATATGTGTCTGTGCTTAGATAAAGCTGTCAAAGTCTAGCATACATTGATCCCTATGCTTTATATTTATAACAAGTTAACACTGCTCTACTTATACTCAGAATTTTGTCAAACTACTATTTGAGATGAGTAATTTTGTCCTAGTTGAATATGAATGGAAGTGATGGCTGTATAACACGAATCCATTTTATTATCTGATTTAGTTCCCTCCCTCTTGAATTACTCTAAACCATATATCATGTATTAAAAAGGTAAATTTAATGCCAACTGTAATGCCTGAAATGTCAAACTCTGAATTTTATGATCCCATTACTAATAAGGGTAAATAAACAGGTCTAGCAGTAATCAGATCATCTGGCTACCATGGCTTGCATTAATTAAGGGTAAGGTTCAATAAACAGAACCCAGCCTATCAAGACAAGCAATGCTCAAGCTCTAAAGACATGCTTCTGGATACCTTAGATGTCAATCCAGTCTTCACTCCATTTGCTAGCCAATCAGTAAATTTAAGAATGTGGTGATCCTGTTTGGACATAGATGTGGGTTTTTGTACACCACACCTGGGGTTGACAAGTCAAGTAAAATGCTACTTTTTCTTATTGATGAACTATATGCCAATAACACATTTTTCTGACAAGGTGGGTATTATAATGAACTAATTGTTCACAAATTTTATGAAAATTAACATTTTATATTTTTTAGACAAAACTAAGACCTTTTAAGATATGTGCCTAGATAAAACAAACCAGAGTTTATATGCAAGGTGCAAACAAAGGAAATTGTATTATTTAAATTTTTTTGTTATTGAAATTTTGAATTTTCAAAGTTTGAAGGAATTGTACTTCTTTCATCATTCTTCCTGTTCAAGTTTTTCTAATGATAAGGTTTGATTTAGACCAGTTCAAATAATGGTGGGAAAGGGGTGGACAGAAGAAATGGGTTACCATAATTTTTTAACACTGACTTATATAATTTTTCATCTAAGTATTTACATCTGAAGAGTTCCATTTCATTTTGGGACTACATGACAGAGTGATAGCACTCGCTCCCTGTCATTTTTCATTTTAAATCAAGGTGTCACTCAGGCCCAGTGTCTACTACACCTGCAGGTCCTGGGTGTGAAATCTTCCCCACTGCTGGGTCATAACACTGAGGAACCTATAAAAGATGCAATCCTTTGTGAGTTATACAGTTGTGGGGTACAGCCTGCAGAGCACTCACCCTGAATGGGGGTTGACTGTGAAAATCTCACCACTCCTAGGCTTAGATTTGAACTCAAGACCTCCAGGCTTTCAGTCCTTTGCTCTAACCCTAAGCCACAAAAGCCGGTTCATATTGGTATCTTTAGATAGCTCTATATTGTTATTTTTATGATATATAACCATACAACTGAAGGTCTGGCATTTGTCTTGTGAACTCCAACATCATTGGTCAGGTTTAAGTTATTTGGCACCTGATTGGCTAACAACTGTATGATCAAACAAATAGAAGGGAGGGGTTGCTTCATTATAATTAGTGTATTCATCGATCATTACTAAACTTGGGGAATTGGAATGGCGACCATGAACAAAGAAGCATTAGGACTTGGAATATGAATTTTGATACTACTTGGACATGTATCATTATGTGTATCATTTCATGCGCAAAGTATCATAAGATGTATTAATGTGTATCACACCGTGAGATAATGTATTGTAGCAAGAGGCAAGACCAAGGTGATAATTCATTAACACTGTATTTTTTGCATGAGTAAAATGATTTATACTCATAGTGAGCAAAGTATTCTACTTTGAAAGTGGCAGTTTACAATCATATCAGCTGACAGACTCTGGGTTGATGGTAAGGAATGTAGGGATATCTATTAGTTCAAGTGCTGAAGAAGATATAACTACTGCCGGTATGTTCAACAAGTGAACAGCTGGCTCATGCTTCACTGTGGATGACTGACCCAGGTGTTTTACATAAACATCCAGAAATGTACTTTGTGTACCATCATGTGTAAAATGAATGCCAGTTATTCAGATTCAGAAATGTAATAAACTGTAATAAATTATACAAATGTTTTGAGTCTTGTATATAAAGAAACAAGAGATAATGAAACCCCTGTAACAGTTAGGTAACACAAGCTTTCTGTATGCCTAAATAATATTATGTTCTTTCTTGCACATGAATGATAATATTTAAAAGGGGCCTAATCACCTATCTGACCTTTATAAACTAAAAGGTACCCCTTGGAGCTTTTATTACAAGGCCTACAGCTTACAGGCCAAATGTGAACCTATGCAATGGGATTCACATCAGGTATAATGCTTTCATGCTGGACCCTTACTTTTCAAGTACATGTGTGACATGTATATATGTACAATGCAATTACTAACATTTTGAACCCAAATCCAAGCACCAATTACACAAACATCACTGCTGAAATACTGGCATGGGTGCACACAACACAAAAGGATTGTAAGTGGTGCCACCAGTCTTGTAAACATTGAAGATATATGGACATGCAAAATTTCAGTCAGATACCTCAAACCACTCTTGGGCTATGTGCACAGATGCACGAAACAATTGTAAGTGAGGCCACAAGTCTTGTGTAGAACAAAACTATCCTAGATGTATCAACATGCATAATTTCAGGCTGATATGTAAAATCACTCCTAAGAAATAAGCAGGGATATATACTCTGAGAAAATTATTGTGGGTGGCACCACCAGTCTTGTATACGACAAAGCTGAGATGTATACATATGCCCAATTTCAGCCTGACATTTTTAATCTCTCCTGAGCAATTAATCATTGTAGGTGGCAACACCAGTCTTGTTTAGCAGAAACCCATCAAAGATGTATGACTTGTTGCCTAATTTGATACAGCTGCGCCATTGCTTATGCTGACAGGTTCGCTTAAAATAAGCCAGAAAATGTGAATATCACCTCACACAGCTGCTTGTTTTATCTATATCAATGTGTTTATAATATGTCTGGGCCAACCAAAATTAAATTCAAAAAGGGCATCTGGCAGCAAGTCAGATAAGCAGGGCTTTGCAAATGGCGTTTTGCAACAAGTGACCTTTCTACCTTTGCTTATATGCAACCTACCACCTTAGGTTACATGCTTTTCCTGTTAGTCAATATTGCTGTGTTCACAAACAAGTTGTTGATAAACAAGTTCATACATCTTCATGGAGGCATTATAAAAACTTTACATAACCAGAATTACCCTTAGATCATCAATTTGTACACAGAGGAAGCCAGAAATCACATAAAATTCTTTTTTAAAAGGTAAATGAATGGGCACCGTTAATTAATGCTGTGTATTTTTATACTATTTATCATTCACAAATGATCAGTGTCCACAACAACCATACAATGGATGTCTGTGTTTTACTTTTTCTAACATCATAATAATGCATAAATTAAACACTAAGAAACCAGTTTCTGATTCCTATCACACAATTATTTTACCAAAATGACAGTTACCAGGTGGTTAAGCAGTAAATCATACAACATCCTTGACAACCTGAAAAATTAAATCCTCACATTTCCTGAACTCATCTTTTATACAATACTAGCTGTACCTGTGGAAATTCAATGGCTCTTTAAGATAAAAAAAATTTTGCAATCAGCTGGTACTGAATGAATATCACATATTTTAAAGCCGAAATATCCACAGGGGAAAGCGCTAGCTATTGAGAGCAGATTCATGTGGACATGTGTTCAGCGCTACAATTTAAAACCTTTACTTCCTATTGACAACAGTAAAATTCCTTTAGAGGCGTTATAATGGATATAAGGGGTCAACGGGGATTACAGGCGACCCAATATACCACTGCAGCAAGACATGTTTCTGTCCATGGTCTTAACAGGCCAGTCAGCTCGAAATGCAGGAAAATCCCATAGGTACCTTCTGAAAAAGTGTGACAGGTGTGTAGGACCTTAAAGCACACAAGAAATAGGGGCACCTATGGGGGTACTATTTAAAGAGGGAATAATCCGGCAAAAGAAAACGAACTTGTCCTAGAAGAGCACACCGACAATATATATGTTGATTTTGGACAGTCAAATCAGATCAGAAACAGGTAAACCATTCTGTAGAAAAACCCAACTGCATATTTATTGTATTAATCACCTGGGAAATCATGCAGTCCTGGACTACTAATTAACCTGATAATATTGACTGATGAAAAATCTGCAATTATGAGACATCACAATGTCTATTTATAATTATATGATAGCCTGATATATTAACCTGCTACATAAACACTGATTTCTTCATTTCTTCCTTATAATATTTTAATTTCTCAAAAGATTTTCATATTAAGATTTAAAAGGGGGAAATGATAAATATTTAATAAACTATAAAGAGAGCCTGGATATATTTGTATGTATTTTAAAATGATGTTATTGATAAATGCATACTTACTGCCAGATGTGAGATATAGCATTTAGTTTTTGTGAAAAATAAAATTTTGATTTAAATTTTAAAATCTTCAGACCAACAACAAAAACTTTATCTATATAGCAGATATAACAGAGGATATTCTGAAAATTACAAAAATGTATATATAACTCAAACTGGGGCTTAATGGTACTGTAATATACATTTCAAAGCTAAAAACCAGTAAAGGTATAGTGCACCAAGTGAGCCCGGCTTATTTAGTCTGCCAGGTGCTGTTTACTTACACTGCAGGTAACAAGTTACGGCCAGGTATACATAACTAGCAGCTTAGGTCTACTTCATAAACCTGTAGTACTTTGTGTACATCCAATTTCAGATTTGGGTAGGGAAGGAATCTCTGTTTTTTATGACTCAAGACAACTTGCAAGTGTATTAAAAGTCCATTAATTGCACCAAGTAGAGTATGGTTACAGCTGATTTCACACATGTGACCATTCTGGCGGTGTGATAACAATTCAATTCATGAGCAGTTTATCAACTGATGGCTTGCTGATTATCTTACTCTACAGGTTCCCCAAATTTTATTGTAAAAGAGAAAAAAAACTTAAAACAAGGGACCTATGGGTCACGGCGCTCAGCTGTTATATAAGATAAAAAAATATGATTTTGAAATGAGGCACATGCTGGTTTTGTGTGGAAATAAATATAAGCTGTATTATGAGTTGTTAGTGTTAAGCTTATGTATGATTTTGATAGTTTCTTTGGAGACAGGGAAGAGATTGATTTCATTTATTTTATTAACAAATGGAGTGCCACTGTCATAGAGATTTTGACTTGGCCATATAACTGATAAGCAGCACATATAAGATAAAGAGTTTAACTATTTATTAAAATTTAATAACAAATATTGTGCCAAACATAATTTTTATTAAAAATAATAAGAGAATCATATGATTTTTTTAATAAAATATAACTGAAATGATTATTAAAATAATATTATAGAATATATTCATAAATGCATTCATGAATACATTTTGAAAGTATTTGCACGGGTATTCAAATACTTTCATTTTTACCTGAATTCCCATTCTTATGCAAGAAATTTTATAATGGAGTACATATTCATATTCATGTTCATATACATTTGCCAAGTATTCGCACCATGTCTGGTATTTATTCAGTTTTTGCCAAACAATGATGTTAAGAAACCAGAATATAAACAAAGGACCCATGGGTCACGACAACCAGCTTAAGTTTGAAATTTTTCCAAATGCAAAATATGAAAAATATTCTATTGTAATGTTTTTTATTTATATAAGCATATGAGAAGCTAAGAGGAAAGGGCCCTCCTACTTGGTTATAGTAAAGTTCTCAATATATGATTGCAAACTAATACTCTGACAAGACTGTCATGAAAACAGTAAAAGTTTTGAGATACTGTGATGCATATGAAAAATTTGCAGATGGACAGGCAAGTGGACAGAATGGACAAATACCTTCATTTCACTTTCAAGGGAATAATGCATTTAAGTTTATATATAACAACATGGCATCTACAAAATTATTCCTTGAATCCCTATTAAAAGGTTTTGCACATTGGAGTTTTCAGTACATGCTTAATTTTATTCACCAAAATAAAAGAAAAGATTCAGTACATTTGATAAAATAAAAACATCTTTTCAAATAAAGTATACACACTGTTGGTTGAATGAGGGACAAACAATATCATTGTGCTAATTACTATCTCAGCTATAATTAATTACTGGAATTAATAGTCAATTTCACACCTGGTGAAGTTTTACTCTTCTGAAGTAAAGCATTACTTATCTGATGAACATCCACACTTTCATAGCAATACATCACTTTGTGGACACAATTAAATGTGCACTTTAATCATTGTAACCCTGGTGGTACAAAACAAAATCTAAAATGTAGCATGTCCAAGAAAAAAATAAAATACAGAAAATTATAACATTCATCTAGTTTATGCACCAGCTGGGGGGGGGGGGGGGGTGAGTGCAGGGCAAAGGGGAAGCCTGCTGCTAGTAGTGGCCAAGCTGGGCCAAGGCAAGCTGCCTGGGGTGGGTTACATAATGCAAGTGAAGGCTGTACTACTAGGTGGGCCAGATGTAAACAACACTTGACATGGTGTATGAAAACTTGAATAACAGCTACTTTTCAAATAATTTCTTTGAAATTTCAGATTTTAACAGATTAAATCCTTATGTATATATGCTGTGAAAATAAAATCAACAGTACTTACAGGGAAAAAACGTGCCACTGCCAAATTTGGACAAAATTTAAGGTATTGATTTTTTATTTATGCTAATAACTTGAACAATTTGCAAAATTGAGATCTAATTTTGGGTAAACAATTGAATCTTGATTAAATAAAGTTATATTCCTGAAAAAAAGTCTCCAGCTTCAGCAATTCTCATGTTAAGTGAGCAAATATATTTCCTGATTTTTAAAAAATTGCATTATATTTGGGCCTATAACTTCAAAATAATACCCAATACTGATCTAATTTTTGGGATGTGCACAGAAAATGTATGGAAGAATATGAATACTAAATCTGATCAAAAACAGATCAGTGGTTTTGATATTAGGCAGCCTTGAAGTGTAACAATGGCTTTTTTATAGAAAACGGAGGTTTTTCCTTAATATCTCGAAGGAACGAAGTTCTAATGACCCAATTTTTGGTATGGTAGGTGATTTTGGGGACATCTAATTGTATGCAGAATTTTGGATTCGTAGGTCCAACAGTTTTTAAACGCGCCCTGTTAACGGACGGACGGCCGGACGACGGACAAAGGACCACAACTATAGCTCAGATGACTTATAGTCAGCTGAGCTAAAAAACTGAAAATATGAAATGTGTACTAAAGTTCAAGGTACAGGTACTTCCTACTCATGACCGGCAGGTACAAGTGCAGGTTCTCTAAACTGTGTACCTAGATACAGCTTCAGGTACAAGTACCTGGCCCCAACCCAGACATGTAGTAAATGCCAATGATACATTTATTCTACTGTTTGACATTCTGCTCTGTTTGTGTTATGCCGGTACCATAATATTATCAGTATGGAGACAGCACTAACAGTACCCATATCAGTGGACAAGGCAATATAAATGGATGTCATCAATGTTAAGAGGGTCAAATGCTTTTGGGAGATCCTATATCCATACGGCTGGACCAAGCTGGGTACCTATATACACACATGATTGACCAATACAAACTTTCACAACCACTTTTCATTATCAAATCAAAACTAAACAAAACCTAATGGTTGCCAGGTAGAGAAGACCTGGTACGATACAGTGGAAAGTAGGAGAGAAAGCAAGAGGGCCCTGCAGAGAGAGTACAATTAACAATGATAGTGGGCGGCAGAGATAATATTGTAACAAACTGAAATAGGTTGCTATTAATACCAAGTGTCATGTTCTCTGTCAATGCACTTATTGACTGGTTCTGCTAGGGCTCATACAGTGCTTGTATGTGTAGTTATGATCATGCAAACATGATTCAAAAGCATGATATACTATGGAACATTACAGAAGGGTATATCATTATGTGTGGGTTCAAACTGTTGGTCAGACTTTCTAATGATGTTACTTGATGTACACAAACAAAGAAAATGTCAATTAATTCTATCAATAAATTCAGAAACATTTGTACGTAACATTCTAGGATCAGAAAGTACATATTGTTTCAAAAGATTCTAAGCTTGGTTTATTCAGAAATTTATCTAGAAGGACGCTAAGGAGTGTACTTCATGCCTAAATTCATGGAATACATACTATTACTTAATACTTAACCCTTCAATATATAAAATATCTTGGAAATATTTCCTGTTGAATTGAAATAAAATTTGATATGGTCATAATTCTTTTATTATGTAACTCCTTTTGAATAAAACTGTACTTTTAAGTATTTTTATTCAAAATTGTTCCATTACCATGGAAACAAGAACTCCACTGTGAGAAACATTGTCATAAGTCTGGTCCGAATCAAAAGAATTTAAAAATAGTTAAAGTTTGACCTTAGACCTCCAAGGGTATCATCCAGAAAATAAGGGCCAGTATATAATAGGGGTGTAACAAAGCATAGTAGAATTAATGCACTGAATTGCAAGCACTTGATTAAATTGTAATTGATTATTAACCAAGGAATCAATTCATTCCAATAATTATTTCTGTGTGTGAACCATCCCAAAGTCCTTTGGGAGCTCTCAAATATGACAGAGCAATTTGTGATGTCAAAGCTCTTTATCATGTATGTGCCCTATATCTACTTTAAACATTTGCTGGTGGACCACTCAACTCGCACATAAACATAAAAAGGGGGGGACAAAGACAGGGAAAGCTACAATTTTCTTTATTTGCTGAAAAGCACCAACATCCATTTTGGTGAAATTCATTTTCTTTTTTTCTGAAAAAGTCAGAAATTTATTATGTCATGAAGAATTGAATCGAGAATTGAATCGAATACAGAATTGATAATTGAATCGATTCAAAGGGCCCTCACAATTCACAGGTCTAGTATAAAAGCTATGGTATAGCCGACCTATCCCTCACACTCACATCACAGAACATGGGTTGATTACTGCAATATTCTTCAAGAATTTCTCAGTAATCACTTGACATGAAGCAATTTCCTCTACAATTGTCATATTTTGGAAGTTTTTTATAAAAAGCAACCTTTGTAGCACCTAGAAATTTGATTCGTGTACATTGTGGTCCACATGTTTGAATTAACATGAAAAAAGCCTGAAAAATGCTCTTTCCAACATAGCTGAAGTGCTGAGACATATTTATAAATGTCAGGGCCCAGGTCCCAATCTGGACCATCACTTATAGATTTGCTGCAGAAAGCAAAGCAAACTGAAACTAGAAATTTGGAATTGACAATGTAATCTTCAAAGAACATTACAATCTGATATCAAGCATTTATCATGTGCATAATTTTATCACATAATAACAACATATGGCTTCAATAGATCAAAGTACTTAACTGCACTGTGTTCTTCCTTTGTAGTTTGTTATGTGTGCAGATTCATGTCCTTGTATATAATGTTTTAGGCCAAAAAAAATAAAAGGTGTGGTTCTCAGGCACCGCCCGCGTCAACTTTTAACCCCCGCATCAAAAATTTTTATTTTGATTTTTATCTTTCAAGTAGATAAATAATACAATTTATGCAGTGCCTTTACCTGTTAAGCAAAAAAATTTGTTATTTTCATATTTTTCACTGATCATATGACATTTTATCGGAATATTAAAAAAAAGGTCAAAAATTAAAAACCGCCCGCCCGCACCGATTTCTGAAAAAAAGTGCCTGAGAACCATACCTTATTTTTTTTTGGCCTTACTAGTATTTTATATTAGTTGTGTGTTACCGCTTAGAATCAGTTCCCCTATCATTAATTGTTGGTGCTACATATTTTGTGTATCAATGCTCTGCATCTTCAACCTACATGTGTGAACAAACATTAAAGGGAAACAAGATTAAACCTAAAAACACAACACAACTTTACTTTAACAGGAAAATGAAATGTAGTATGAGATATTAAATGCTGGCTCAGGAGGCAAGAGATACCAAAGACTTCCTACCTGATAATCAACTACAGTTGCCAGAGCCATTAAAAAGTCCTGGCTTAACTAATTATCATAATTTCCCTGACTTTTTATGAAATTCCCTAACCTTTCCTGACCTTGAAAAAATAATTTTTTCCCAGACTTTCACCTGAAGACTGGCAACACTGAGTCATATTCCTTGACAGGTCATGCAAAATCAAAAGATTGAAAGATTAATCAATCAAATGACATATTCAAACTGAAGCCGACTTAGAAGGACTCCATGTCTAGTTGTCCTAAAGAAGGTAATGTGGGACTCAAACAAATACCCCTGAACAACCCATAAATTCCATTTATCAGTCAGTAGAGGTCAACCAATGTTTACCTAGATACCAATCTATATACCATTTTTAAGACTACTGTGGCTGCCTTTTTATTTTTATGGTGGCTTAAAATTCTTGATATTTCTGGTAGCTCTGTGACTGTGAATCTGAAACCATGCATTATTTAATGCAAACCTGGCCATGAGCATTAATTTCAGAGGCTGCCGTTAGGTGAAAGTGAAGATGTGATTAATGCAGCTTAAAGAAAGACGATCCCATCTGCCATAATGTGAACCGTGACGTTTTCTAAAATCTACTTTGTTAAATTAGGACTTAAAGTACACTCTATCCTTGTGTGTACTTATGTAAACAAATAATTTTTTAATTTTTGCTTGTTCTAATTGTCTGGGGTCTTTTTAAGACTGACCCTTTCTTCAGCCATGTAGTAATGTCCATCGAACCTGGTGCATTTATTTTAATCAAATCTGGGAGAATAACATGGCCCAATCAATAACAGTATAGGTTGGCTTAGATGTAAAACCATGACAGTTTTATCCTGCAACAAGGGGCTACCTAAAGTAGTACAGGTGTCCATTGTTGTTTCAGCAGGTGATCACAACTCGTCTTTTAATTAACAGGTATAAGATACCTTTTTCATGACAGTTTCCCTATACAAACTTTTTACACAGTTAGTAATGTAGTCACAGGCTGGTTTCTCACACCTTTACATGTGAGTTGTTTTGATAAAGCCTTGGCTCTGAACTAATTACAGCCAGCAGGGTCAATGCTTCCAGCACTGGTCAGCTCAACCTTCTGTGACTGTTCAAACATGCAGAGAAATAGTAGGCCTAGATAAAAGTTTATGAGATAATTTGGTCACCACACTGTCCTAGCCCACTCATCTTCTACAGTAGCCTGGTAATTGCCCGTCTGTGTTAGGTAACTGCCATGATAGGGGTGACAGCTTTGTACATGCAATTGAAGTAGACCCTGGTGTCCATTACAAGTATCACACATGTACCTGGAGTACATTACACAAGGGACAGGTACTTCAGTTACAAGTACATGCAGGTACCAGCAACTTCCTACTCATGACAGCCAGGTACAAGTACTCTGAATTGTATACCTAGGTACAGGTACAAGTACCTGGCCCAAACCCTGCTACCCTAAATGACAAAGTTTCTCAGTTCTTGTAACAAATGCGGGAATGACAATGAACATGACTCAGTGTCTGGGTATATGACATGTGGGTCCAAAATTTTGAGGCTGATACACTGAGATGAACCATTTAAAAGTTACATGCTCAATATATTTAGACAGCAAATACAATGGCATACATTCAACACACAGGACAAATGAGATTTATTATCTGCCAGTGCACTACAGTGATTAGGGTTTCTGCATCTGTTCACAGAAAGGGGCCTGCTTTGTGCGAAGGAGGGTTTAAGATCATAGTTAATGAATTTATTGAACAATAACCACTATATATATATGACAAATTAAGTGTGACAGTTATAGAAAAAACAAGCCATTTAAATATTTTCCTAATTTTCATGGATGTACCATTTCTACAGTCACTGTAAATTTGATAAACTATAATAAAAGTTAAACATTAAAATATCAATAAACGTTTATGAAATGTCAATTAGACAATATCCTGACAGTCTCCTTTTGTTTACTTCGACTGCAGTATAATACTTTCATGAAACCATGCACACTACTGAAAAATATATATATTATAGTAATGGGCAAACACATCATTATTAAAATAAAACTGTAACAAGTTTGGTCTGACAGACATGACGAGGTGATACATTTTTCTTCTAATTAAACCAATATAATTCTATACAATTTGTAAACTAGTGTTTCAGTGCTAACCTTATCAGATTATGCAATCAGGGCTGAGGCACGTGGTGAGAGACAAAAGACAGCTGAAACTGAAATCTGTACTGTCTGAGCGACCTGGTCTCATACAGGGCAACAACAAAAACATCGCAATACACATGAACATTTGGGATCATGCTAGGCAAAACAATATGGCAGTTGAAAAGTGATGCAAATACCTCTCGTTAGAAAATCAGACGGTCGCTGAACAGGCTCACGTGTGAAGTTCGTCTGGGAATGGTATTTTTGAGTGTGCGGGTGTTGTTTTGTTTCCAAGAAAGAGAAATCTGCCGTCATTCGGCTTCCGTCATCTTCTTGATACAGTTACGGGTATCCAAGAATATGTTATCATTTTACGTCGCTGGTGGTCTGGGAAGGAGAGCTGGACCAAAGCGGATGTTGACAATCAGGAGCGCAGTGAATGGTTTCGGCCCAATAATACGGAAATACGTTGTGGCTTTTGGCAAATGATTTCATCAGCCTGAACAAGAAAATTCTCATTGTGTGATAATTCTGAGTCAACAATTAAACTCCAAGCCTTGGCCCAATCGATATCTTTTATATCCATCTTTTCATTAAATAAATGAGTTACCTATACGGAGGGGGGGGGGGGGGTGGTGCCACAAGAGGTGCTCTTTTTTTTTTTACATTTATAATATACATAAACATTTTGAAACAATATTTTTTTAAAGATAATGCAGGTACGCTCTTTTTGTAACTATCATTCACATAATATACAAATACCTCTCTGACTAACTATATTGCATACCTGTTACTCTTTCGTAAATATTAAATTAATATAGAGATAAAAAGTGTATATATAAATTATTTTATATCCATGGTTATAGCGAAAATATTTTTTGGGGGGTGGGGGTGGGGGTGGGCGATGGGGGGGGGGAGTTTACCCTATTTAATGAGCTATTATATTAACCTTTAAAGCTAATGTTTACGTAAATTAACATGGTGTAGGCCCATTCAAATTATTTAAAAACCAATTGTAAAAGACTGTGAGGTTATAATTATTAAGTATTCACGATATCAAAAATAAACATTTTCTCCTTCCTAGATTCAAATGTTTAGTCATGTTTATCTATAAAAACAATTATTACAGTTTTAGTTTAACCAAGAATTAATTACCTTCTCGGATAAAATGAAAAAAAAACCTCAAATATACACAACCTAAAACAAAGTACATCATATTTGTAAATAAATCAAATTTGATCATACTCGTAATTAATATCTTTGATTTTAAAAAATATCCAAAACGGGACCAAAAAGTGAATAAAAAATAAATAAAACCCATTTTTCTTTCAACCTGCTGCCTGACGGATGTGTGAGCTTTGTTCCGTGCCATGGAGTCAATTTTTCTTCCTGGGTGGGGAGATGACTCGCAGTCATACACACGCACACGCGCGCGCGCGCACACACACACACACATATATATATCATATATATATATTAGCGTCTGTATGACACATTTCAAATATATATACTATATAAAATGTTTAATATTTTACAGTTATGTATAAGGAGTTAGAAAATAAAGTATATTATGTTTCGAGTATAAGTTATACATGTAATTCAAATCAGGTCAAGATATAATATTGCATAGTAAACTCATTAATGGAACCAAAGTCTATAATTCCATTTATTAATATATTTCATTTGAATTGTATAAGTATTATTCTCTGAAAAGTGGGGTTGGGTGATTACTTTGACCCCCTTGCCAAAAAATGGGAGGGGGATATATACACCCCTCTCCCTATAATGACGCCCCTGAACTTGTTTATCGAAACATGGTACGTGCACAAATGTTGACATACAGAAAAAATTGTAACCTATAGATGGTTGGTTGCAAATGTACGGAAGATAAAAAGTCACTTGTTGAAAAACTCCCTTTAGAAATAACTGGGGCGTCTGACTTTGCGGCAGATATCCACGTGTATTTTGTTTAGATTATGTTTATGTTTGTGCCGGGCCCCCATATGTTATAAACACATGAATATAAACAAAATGAACACCCTGAGTACGGTGGGATTGCCGTTCTTTTGATAAAAAAATTAAGACATTATCTTTAGTTAGAGACGTCTGATTTATAAATGAATAGGCCCCTTTTAGTTTTTATTTATAAATAAGAGTACCTTCTTTAAATGGTATAATTCAGTTGTCTTGTATTTTTCTTAACGCTCATATGAGCTCCTTTTTGTAATTTTCATATTTTCAAATTCTACTTTTTTAAATGCATTATGTGATTTGTTCCACTTGAATTTCAGTTTAACAAAGATTGGCCAAGTTGTAACCAGAGAGGAGAGGCATTATAATTTGTGTTGGAACATAATTTATGTGACGCAGCGGTGCTCGAGAGTGTACATTTATTTATTCCATATCCCCCTACACACATATATACGCGCAAACTCATGTATTTTGAGCCCATGATTGAGGCAGAAATCCTCCACATATTACCTATTCCACAGCTCTCCTCAATATTGTTATTGTTTTATTTTTCTAAAAGCTGTGAATCTATATGCAAGCATGCAAAGCTGAGTGATCCAGGGATGTTAAATGACGCCAGTGTACTTATTACATGAATAACAGTCTTAATCTAAAAAAAAGATGCAATAAAATAAGCTATTTCTCAGAAATTTGAATAAATAAAATTAAGTAAAACGGATTTTTAGATATGGAACCATATGTCATGTTGATAAAATAGTAAAATAGAAATATTCAAGGTCAATAGGCATGCTTAATTTCAGAACGATCCATGGTGCCATTTAATTTCCCAAGAAATCTAAATAAACTAAATTTCATTCAAAAATACAGATGGCGTCACAAGTCTTGAGCAAAGGTAAAACAATCTACCAAGATCCATAAAAACTTGAAAACAATACATAAACCATTAGTGAGACATCGGTATGATTAGAAATTCATTTAAAACGGATTGTATGTGTAGGGACAAAAGTTTGTTGGGAAAAATAAACTGTCCATGATGTGTGCGCATACCCACTGAACTGAGATGTAATAAGCCCTCTGAGCGCTCCAGTTACAACTATACACGGGTCTTAGCTGCTCCCGTTCCCTGGGCGCTCCTTAGGTGTAAAATTTTTAATGAAGTCGATGACTCAGATGCCAGAAAGCCAAGCAGAGAGTCGTTTCAGTCATCAGCATACCAAAGGGGCAAGCGAGAGAAGGATATGAGGAGACCGGAGAGCAGCAGCACCCCCAGGTACAACGCAGAAGCCGGTAGACTCGTTAGCAGGCACATCAGCATAACCATGCCCGCCAAGATGCAAGAGCCACCCGCTATAGGACACTCCGAATACGTATCGCCATCATCGTCATCGGGGGTGCGAAATCCAAACTTGTAAAAAAATCAAGAAGACGTATCATCCCTCAGAAATATAATGTTTGTATGACCTCTATAGGCCTATTCAAAATTGACCAACAGAAAGTCAAGGTCTAGCTCACTTAGAGTCAGGGCAAAGCATGCATGGCAATATTTAAAAAAAAAAGCTTTCTCAGCCGACCCATATCTATGATAAATCCTCGCATGGGTTAAAAAATTCCAAACTCCTAGTGATTAACTTAGACTAGTTATTGCAATCTGCACATTATTTTTTACCCACAATGGAACGAATCCTAAGAAAACTTATCTTTAATTTGTGTGTGAATACTCCGTTGTTGTGTGCAACATAAAGCCAAAGTGATTATATCCCAGTTAAGGTCATGAACAAAATTGTGATATATATCAGCTCAGATCTAATACTCATATTTTTGTAAATGAACATTTTCGTTTATTATTCACTGAGTTATTCCCTGGAATTGTTAAATTTACATGCAGCGCTTTGGAGTTTTATTGCACAGACACGGAAAAGGGGATACAGAGGGCGCCACTCGTCTAATGTGCAACAAAACTCTACACCCAAGATCCTTGGGCACACCAAATATCAGGACAATTCAATCACAAAGTTATCACCTTTGACTTTCGCTAATAAATGTTAGTCTGTGAAAATAAATGGGAGGAAAAGGACACTCTCATAATGATCGGCATGACCCTGATCCTAGAGAGATGGAAATTTATGACCCTATGGAAGTGAAAATTTGATGAAGGTATGCTAGCAGACATTGACGTAGAAAGCTCAAGAATACCAGCTCATAAAACTGCAGTTCAACGGTTTTCTTTTACAACACAATTAAAGGTCAGCTAGAAATGATAAAGGCCACAATGCAGTTCACGATATGACACTATAAAAATAAAAAAAAAAATAAAAAAAAAAATAAAAAATCTAATGCATGGTTCCGTAGACGTACAGAATGGTGATTTATACGCTATAAACCTGGACATGAAACTTACCATTTTTCTGCTTGATTTCACAGAAAAATCTTAACGTGACTGTTCAGACAATAGTTAACCCGATAATTAAAAGCTACATTCATACCAGGTTAACCCAAAATAAAAATTCTTGTTAATTTATTTTTATAATCACAGTTTATATGTTCATAGGTGGAGCTGTATTAAAGCGAGATAGAAACATATTTTTAAAACTTTGCACCGCTTATACGAACGTATTTACACAAAGTACTTGTCCTTTTGCGTTTGTGGTACATGCATGAATATATTTCTACATTGGTGAGTTAAATACGACTGTAAATAATATATATATATATATATATATATATATATATATATATATATATATATAATAGATAAGGCTAAAAAAATACAGGATGGTTCTCAGGCACTTTTTTTCAGAAATCAGTGCGGGCGGGCGTTTTTTTATTTATTTTTGTATGTTTCGATAAAAATGTGGTATGATCAGGGAAAAGCATGATTATAAGAGAATTATTTTGGCTAAACAGATATTAAAACAATATTAAATAAAGGAAATTTGATCAAAATTGTATTACATTTCTTCTTGAAAGATGAAAATCATAATTTTTTATGCGGGGAATAAAATTGAAGCGGGCGATGCCCGAGAACACCTTTTTTGGCCTTATTTTATTTATTTTCTTCGTATAAAATATGATAACATTTATTGTCTCTTTGTTCACAAGGGTTTCAAATTTGAGAGATCTGCGAAAGGTAAATTATCGCGAAAATCAAACCTTCACGAATAAGACACGTCATATACACGAAGATAAAAAGTCGTTTGTACCTGTATGACTTGTATAGTTCACTTATAGTATCAATGCCTGTATACGTCATAAGTCGACAGACAAAGGGTTATATTGCAAATAACATATTTGTATGTTACCGGCAAGTCAATGATTGATATTATAATAAAATACCAGATTTATTTATATTATCTCCCAGGTATTAATAAAAAGCCTACTCATTTGATGTTTTCTTGGGATCTCGTGAAAATGTCTGCTCGCATATTAAATAATTTTATAGTTATGTTACTATATATATATATATATATATATATATATATATATATATATATAGACATAGACATATTATATATAATGCCTCTATTGGTACTTGTATTTAGCCGTTCATATGTCAAATATTGAAATTGATTGATTATTGTAATTAATCATACACTAATTAGTATTTTAAGCGCTTGTTATTTTCCTATACATACATAAAGAAACATGCGAATGTGCAGGAATTTGTTAACTATTAAATTGTAAATGAATAATAGTAATTTATTATAGGTTAATCGTAAATGAAATTAAATTTAAAAATTCATGAAACACATTAAATACATATCATGCGGAACCTTTCATTTGAGTGCACTCAGTAAAACAAGATTATTAAGAATTTATACATTTTATCTTTAAAACTTCCAACGAAGAACATAAATTAGCTTTACATCCCACCAGCAACCGCGTGCTGGGGAAACTCTCACGGAACCTCATACAATAGAGTTGCAATTTTAAGCCAATCACGCGTGGGATTCCCTCTTGCTGCCATATTGTCATTGCCTCATTGACAGGGAAACCCACCCAGTGGACAAACAGGAACTGTTTGGAAAATGAAAGCTTTTTGATGGAATGCGTGTCAGCGACAGATCAACATACGGTGACGCAAAAGTCTGTATGGATACGTTCATATATAGTTTGCAACCAGGCAGTGGAGTTTGAAAATTGAGGAATTATGACCAAATTAGGGAAAAAGTTTGGGGTTGTGGCATGGGTGACGTGTTTTTTCCTCACATGTTTCCCCACATGTGGAACAGAGACTTCGCGACAGGTGAGTTGCACTGTTTGACCCCTTCAACTGACCAGTTGCATTTCGGGATTTTTGTTAGCATATGACTTCTAATGGTCAAAGGAAATTCCCCTTAAGCTGATGTGATGAGACGCTGACTAGTTCAGTGGATTAGATATAAATGAGCACCATGCCAATATTGACATCATACTTACCCATAGGAATACATATTAACTTAAGTCATGACTAATTTTAGCACACTCATCAGTTTCATTGTTACCTCACCCAGTTGGTCATGTTGTCGTCACTGTTTTAAAATTTTGTCGGAGCGATGTTAGAATGCAGGTTAAATATAGGACCATGGAGAATAAAGTACAGTAGAGCATTGTTTATCCGAATGTTGTTTATCCGAAAAGTTGTTAATCTGAAATTAAGAACCAAAATTTTGACCTGTCAATCCAAAATCAAAACAATAAAAGAGAAATATGAACAGATTGTATAAAATCTCAAGCAAATGTTCAGGGATTAGCAGAAATAAGTAATTCAGGTTAATTAGTACACTTAATCAAAGATAGCAGGTGTGAAAACCCTGCATGTCCCACTAAGCTGTGTTGTCCTTGGCTCACCTTTATTAAGGCTTATTAATATATAAGTATAAGTAGCATATAAGTAGCACACTTTGTATGGATTTTTTATTGTCTTTCATCAATTATTATCATTGTTGTGATGATTTTATTTGTGATTAAACTTTTTTTTAAAATAAAATTATCCCTCTTTAATTAATAATGAATATACAGAAAGAGTTGCGAGTGTGCTTGAAGCTTTATCTACTTTATCCCCTCCAAAATCTATGAATGTGTGTTTGATCTGAGTGTGTGTAACACTGATTATGCATGTAACATCTGAGGTTCATAAAAACATTAATTAAATTATACAAATAGTATGGCCATCCCTAAACATCACTTGTGTGATCAAGTGTTCCCCAAACCCCCTCATTAGCCCAGTCATTAGCTGTCAAATGTTGTAGGTGCCACGCTCCCCTAGCCCAGCCAGCTTGCCAAGTCTGGAGCTGTGCTGGCCAGTGGTCACATGTTGCCCAGGAATGATAGCTCAGAACTGGTTCTGCACCTACAATCAAAACTTAAATATTTCCGCTCAGAATAATGATACTGGCTCTATATAAATAACACATATATCCTGAAATGAAACGCTATCTGTAGATACATTCATCAATTAATAAATAGTGATTTTAATTTTTGTTTGTCAAGCCTTCTTTTAATTAGGCTGCTGAGGCTGGAGTAATTAATCAGATAAAAAAAAGTTACACAAGGCTCTTTTGAAATAACAAATAATAATTGGTGATAGAATTCAAAGCTTTGATCAGTGATCTTTGCCCATGGTTGGATCATGAGCAGATTTTGTTTATATGTGATGTTTATTAACTAAAAAATTCTACTGGCCAATTTATATCTGCTAAAAACTAGAGAATTTCAATTTGTTTAGAATCTCTACAAAATCTACTGCTTATTTTACTCTGCTTTTTCATTCTTGTTTTGTTATTACTGACCAATGCAGTCAAGCAAGTGCAAATTCTCGTTACTTTTTTTTTTTTTTTTTAAATAATTTTTTTGGTGGAGGTAACCGCCTCCAATTTTTTTAATGCTGACTTAACTAAGTCTTAACTAAGTATGTACATCTGCAGAGATTCCATTTCAGTTTGGGACTACTTGACAGGGCGGTAGCACTCGCTTCCTATCATTTTTATATCCTGGTGTCACCCAGGCCCGGTGTCTACCGCACCTGTGGGTCCTGGGTGTATAATCATCCCCATTACTGGGTCATAAGACCAAGGAACCCCCCAAAGACGCACTCGTATGTGAGTGATACACGGCTGTAGGGCACAGCCTTCCCATTAAGAGCAGAGCGCTCACCCTGGGTAGGGGTCGACCGTGAAAAACCTCACCGCCTCGGCTGAGATTCGAACCCACGATCTCCCGGCTTTGAGTCCTGCGCTCTACCCCTGAGCCACAGAAGCCGGTATAAATTCTCGTTACTTGATTACAAGCTGTCCATCCTTCTGACATTCAGCCTTGCCAGGGAATTCAGTGTAGGCAGATCGACAACCATAAATTCCTAGAATTCAAGGCAAGGTTGCAAGACAGACCTGTCTCAAAGATGCGTTTTGCATTCTTTCATAAACTATCTTTTATTCACAATGCATTTAATTTCCTTTTGGGTTCCTCTGGTGCTCTGACTTGAAAGGTCAGTCAATATAAAATAGTAAATCTGTCTGCTGAGAGATGGCAGTACCTATGGTCACTGCAACCCATTTGAGTATATGGCGACCATGAAAAAGTAGTTGGTACAGATTGATTCTGATTTTCAGGGGCCAATTAAGAAAAACTTCAGTGTATTTTACATGATAAATAGATAAATTTGATGGAAAGTTAACAAAAATGCTGTTACCAAGGTTTCTTTTGCACTGGCTTCAGTAATTCATATCTGTCAGTATCTGGTAAAGTCTGGTAGACAGAAGGATATTGGTACCAGTTATTGTTTTTGCGGATACTATGTTTTCAGTTGCACGCCGCCGCTGCCACATAGGTTCCCGGAGAATTCCTCTGTAACCACTGGGCAGATTTTTTAAAATTCAGAATTATGATCGAGTCACATGTGAACTGCTGTGCCCTCATTTTTGGTTGACCTCTGACCTTTCCTGTCTCTAATGCATCCATCTGTCATCTGTTTTGACACATTAACCGACATATCTTCGGACGTTTGACCAATCAGGATCAAATTTTTTATACAAATGTAGCCCTTTGATAGCTTTATAACGTACACAAAAAATGGTGGCTCAACCTGCCACCATTTTTGCACAGCATTCATCTGTTCATCTGCCTTGGGATAAAATCACCCATATCTCTGCAGTGATTGGACTTATCCACCTGAAATTTTGCATGTGTATACATCCTGGATAGCTTTCTTGATTTTATGACAGGTGGCGCCACCTACATTCAGGTTCAGGCTGCAGACATTCAGGCTTATATCTCAGGACTAGTTTGACGTATCCTCCTAAAATTGTACATGTGTATAGATCTCACATAGCTCTTTATCATACACAAAATTGGTGGTGCCACCTGCAACCGTGTTTGCACAGCGTCCTTCTGTTTGTCTGCTGTGGGATAAAATCACTCTTATACAAGCAGTGGTTTGACTTCTCTGCCTACAATTTTGTATATGTATACAACTTGGATAGCCTTCTGGATTTTGTGTCAGGTGGCGCTACCTACATTAATGTTTACGCTGCTGACATCCATGCTAATATCTCAGGACTGGTTTGACGTATCCCCCTGAAAATTTTGCATGTGTATAGATCTCGCATAGCTCTTTATCATACACAAAATTGGCGGCCCCTCTTGCAACCATTCTTGCACAGCGTCCTTCTGTTTGTCTGCTGTGGGATAAAATCACTCATATACAAGCAGTGGTTTGACTTATCTGCCTACAGTTTTGAATATGTATACAACTTTGATAGCTTTCTGGATTTTGTGGCAGGTGGCTCCACCTACATACACATTTCGACTGCAGACATCCATCCTAATATGCAACACACCTCACTCTATTTCCTCTTGCCACTCAATCCATGCCTCACTTTACCCGTCCCACTCTGATTTCGGCGGATACACGTAGTTGCTTGTCGACTACCCATATTCTAGTTAACCTATGTCTCTAACTAGTATAACTAGTGTGAGTTTATGGAACATACCATAGTTAATGCTTTATTGCAACATGCAAGCAAATATAACATCCTGTACCACAGGCTGCAGTACCTACACCAAAGATCAGGAAATAAAGAACTTGTGAAACTCAATAAGTTGAATTTATCAGTGAAACTGGATTTAACCTAAACCAAATGAGACAGATGTATACTATATTTTGGATGGAGACCACCACAACATTACTCATAAAGAGTGGGTCAGTCAGGTCTAGTTGAGTCCAACTGATGGTGCACTGATGAGCAGCCAGATTTGTTGGTCAGTGCTACAGCAGCACCAGTGGATTATCTGATATTCTAAAGCACCTTGGACAGAGAAAAATGCACACTTCTCCATAAAGTTTGGAATCTTTCATGGATAGTGGAGGCATGGCTGTATACAAGGATGAATACCTAACCCCTGGCTGTGCCCACACCAGTAGCCACCAACCTTAAACTTCAGCCATTCTCTACTCGCCTGCAAGCCCTCATTCTTCCCTGGTTCTACTGTTGACTGGAACACTTTTTACAACTTAACTGCTGAAGCCCAGTTGGACAGGCTTGGTCATTGACTGGTTCATAGGCCTGAGCATCTACCTGTTTAGATGATTTATCTTTACTATTCACAAAGGCTTAGTTTTTGCAATATTTTCCCATTTATATATGTTGCATAATTGGGGTCAATCCTGAATTAAATTGGAATTGAAGGGAAAATTGAATGATCTGGAATTGAATTGAATTGAAAAAAGTGAAAATGAAATAAATTGAAATTGAATTGGAATTTAAGTTTACAGGCTCCATTGAATTGATCTGAATTGATGAACTAAAGTTCCAACTTGCTTTAAGTCAAACACAAATGTCTCTCATGGATGACAAAAGGAGCATGACAAAAGTTTAAATGTTTCCTAATCTTTGTGCCTAAATTGTTTGTACCAGTAGATTCAGCTCACCAGAGATTGGAAAATATTAATATAATAATATTATGTATTGTAATAGAAATTTTCAGCTGTTCAAAGCAAGAGTGATAATAATAGATGTAAAAGCTCAGTAAACCTATTACAGTAATGCAGGCAAAGTATCAGAGTAATACATATTATCCTCTATTATTTCCCTTCTCCTGCTGTGCCATAAAGCATGTCATCAGATAATTATGAAGTGACTTGTTCTAGTCCAGTGGCTGGTCTAGTATTTTGGGTGCCTGGAGCTGCTCTACTGGTCTGGTGTGCTTGGACCAGCTGTTATCTACAAAGTGACCAGTGGTTCTGAATACCTAGGGCACTTCACTGGACAGAACAAGCAACAGCCATAAGATAGCAAAGTAAATCCCATAGACTGCTGGTCTTTGATGACTTATATCAGTAAAATTATATGGCACATGAGTGCTCATTTAAGCATTAAGTTTCTTGACCTTGCAAGTTTTTGTCAGGTGATATGAGAGTGATCAGCCCCCCCCCCCCAACCAAAAACAAAAAAATGATTCTGAGAATTTTAGTTTTTCATCAACAATATATTAGAATCTCAAAAAAGAATATTTGCAAATGTATATTAATTGCAGTGGGTAATAATGGCCACTCATTTGAAATTCAAATAAACCTTTATCTCAATTTAGGCAGTTAACCTGAACAACTGCCCAATAAAACTAGTAAAACCTGTCTGGCTGCTATGTCATATCAAGTTTAATTGTAAAACCCATAATTACTGATATTTCATTTAGTTATGGAGCAAGTTCAACCAATTCTAAACAAAACTTTAAGTTGTGTATGTGTGCAAAAGTAATAGAACACCTGTGATAACACTTGTTACACACTAATGAAATGTATTTCAACTTTTTTGGAATTGCGAATTAAATTTGAATTGAAGATAAATTATTTGAATTGAATTGGTATTGATATTTTTCTCCAGAACTTTGAATTGCATTGAATTGAAATTGAAGTTTCATAAAAGTTGAATTGGAATTGAAAAATTTGAATTGACCATAGGTCTAGTCACAAATAACATATTGTAAAACACTGTATGCCAGTCATATATGATTATGTAATTCAGTTTAATTTAATCATAATTTTCCTGTAAAACTGACTTGTGTTGTGATGCTGGTACTGAGGGAGGTAATTGATTGGGTTTAGGAGTTCCAGATGAAGTGTCTGTCTATATCATCTACATGTATATGGAAACTAACACAATACTGGTACTTAGGAACAGTAATCCCGCCAGGAGCCGCCCACATGTTGACGCATGATGAATGGCATGGTCGTCCCAGGTGTTATGTTTTCATTGTGTTCCAGACTTTTACAAAGCTTCCTGTGTAGGTAACTGACGTTGCATTCAGGTAATACAGTAATGACAAGGTTTCATAACTTGTAATTACATGTTCAGGGATCTGTTTGACTCAAGCTGATCACCTGTTATGATGGTATCCTAAAGTATTTCTCTCTGTTAGAAATGTGACACCATAGGGGTAGGACTGTTAGACAGAGCCCAGTGGTAAAGGCACTGGTCCACTGTACTGATTGTCACTATTTAAAAACCTGCCAGATGCTCAAAAACAGAATGATTAAATCTTAGTTGAACCTCAGGTTTGTTGTTGTTTCTTAAGTTATTGTTATTGTCAAAAGGCCCTGTAACTTAATCAATCAAAAAGATGTTTAAAATTAAATAAAAAATTATCAGTTTAATTTTCAACAAGAAGTACCTTTAGTTAAAGGGGCGCAATCACCTATAAAGCTTGTTGAATTTATGCGAAAAATAGCTTCTCCTTTTTTAAATAAATTGGTACCTGCCAAAATTTTGAACTGAAACCATTGGCTTACTCCTGCTGGCTTACACTGTGTTAAAACAGTGGACTGGGTGCGATCCCAGGTGTCAACATAAACACAGCAGATGGGACTAAATTTTATGTCAATCAGAAGATGCTCTGACTGACTTGGCCCCAGATATGTAATACATGTTCCACCTGGCTGAAACATCACATGTTATCTGTTGCCCATGCCCAAAATCGGACCTCCATCCATGTGGCCTTGTTATTGTAAACAGACACACGTGAACTGTGTTTACAAACACACAAAACCATAACAAGGTGTTAAACAGCTCACTGTGACATTGATAATGTGAAAGAATAATATTGCTCCTGATTATGTCCATTTAATATAAGTCCACTAAAAAGCTTACTGTTACTCCTTACTTAAATTAGCAAACCTTTTAAAATTTTGAATTTTTTAAAGATGTTACGAATTCCTGTGAAAGTAAATGAAAAGTTCAAAAATATGTATACCATCAGAAAGATCACTGTACCAGGTTTTAAACAATGTACACTGAATCAAGTGTAATACGAATTTAAAACAACATTTAGAATGATTTAGATACAGGGGTTTTACACAATAATGATACCTCCATGACAGGTTGTATGACTTCTGGATTATTCCTTGCCCCATAAATGGAACATGTAATCTAGAAAGCCTATAAATAACATACCAATCTGATCATGTAGTAACCTTCATCCTGTTCAGTCAACAGTGCCACCTACTGGCCATGAACCTACCCTTTAAGATATATAATAATGTAATATAATTATCACAGTTCTAGCTGATGCATGAAATGCCATTGTTTACACTGCTACAATTACAGAACTTTGTTAATTTTATGGAAATAACAGAAAATTAAGTCACAATTTTTGGTAAGGAAAAGAATCATGGAAAGAAACTTATATAGCATATAAAGGTGGGATGGTGAATAATTGTTTTATTGAATAATTTATTCTGGAGGTTACATGACTTTTTTTGTGCACCATGTGTATAATGGTCTGTTGTTTCTTCCAGGGGAATCCCCTTACAAGTCCAGATGCTTTGTTGTTTGTGTCAACCCTTGATGGATCATTACACGCCATCAGCAAAAGTAACGGCCTCATTCACTGGTCACTCAAAGAAGGTAAGCATGTCTGCACGTCTGGATAGATACGCAAAAAAATTGTAAATTTATAAATCATAAATATTTATGACATGTCTAAATGAAAACCAAATGTCAATTTTGTTTCACTTTTCACTTAATCTATGATGATGTATACTTGATTTATATTGATGTATGTTGTCTGCCTGTATGTACAGAGGTATAGTAAGTACGGTGTCACATCAGGCAACTTGTTAAATGAATTAATTCATAATGGCAATATGCAAATTGTGTTTGTGAACCATGAGCCCAATATATCATGTAGCAAGAAATATCAAATAACTTATCTGCATCTTGATAGATGTGTGTACATGATGTTTTTTTTTAATTTGGTTCAGTACCAATGTATCATCTGCAATAAACCATGTCCTTAGGATACCACTGGCTTTTACCCAGTAACATATCAATGAGGACAGGAAATTGCAGGTTACCAAATATTAGACAAAGTTCAGTCAAATATGAGATTGTTTTATTCATTTTTTGCCAGTTCCACTATACCATATGTGTGTTAACTTAAATAAGGTTTCTCATAAGATTCATGAACCAGCATTATTGCAGCAGGGAAATATTGTGCTCAAATTTCTTGCACTGATCATGGACTCTCAAATGTTTGGATATTCATGACAACCCTAGGTATGATTTCCTGCATCAGTCCTTGTTAAATGTCATTCATCTTGTACAGTGTACTACTGTCTGAGAATTTTATAAGATTATATGTTATACAAACAACTAGATGTGCATAGTTGATTGACCACATGGATACTAGACTGTAACAGTGCATCAAATAACTGATGCATTGAAGCATTGAATCAAAGCTAGTCATTAATGGATAATTGAATTGGTCATGAATTGATTAATTATAGTTATTACATTTTCATTCATTTTCATATCTTTTTGGTCTCAAGCTCTTACCTTAGGACCAGATGAACAGCATACATGATGAAGTAACACTGTTATTTAACAAAGAAAGTCACCTTATATCCTTCATTAGATGTTAGCACAATAATGGATGAGAAGATTTAAATATTTCTTGGTCTGCAAAAATTCTCAGACCTGTATATAATAATTTTAATCTTATTGCATCATATGGGATGGAAACTTTTAGTAGATATACGTCTCTGACAGAATATTGTGACTTTATACAATAATGGAATCAAGAATGGAATAGAAAGGTTATCCAATTGAATTGAAGACCCCTTAGCAATTCACAGGCCTGCTACTATCTGAGAATTATATAGAACATATATTATATACAAGCAACTAGATGTGTGGAGTTATATATCCACCTTGATACCCCCTGCAGGAGCCCCTGTTCAAGCTGTCATGTGTTGTAAACAGCGGCATACTAAGTAACAAAAGCTGATATGGTCCCACATGAACAAATGCTTCCCCTGTGCTTACCTATGATTTGAATGGGGAAGCATTTACTGAGGGGGAAAACAGTATTGTCTTGTCACAATGGTATATTATACTTTGAATTAAAAATATATTATAGTTACCTAGAACACCACCTTAATTTTATGGATGTTATTACCCTGACCCTCCACAAGATGTCATCAAATTCCTTTCATGACATTTTGCATAAATTTGCCAACAGACAAACCAGCCAACCAGTTGAAAAGCATAATACCTTCTTGGCAGAGTGATATGGTTAGATACCTTGAAGAGCTTGAAAGTGGTGATAATTTATATGAAAAGAGATGTGTATATATTATGGTTTTCTCACAGCCAGTCAGTAAAAATAACTTACATGTATTGCATGTATATTGCTTTCTACTGGTTAAATTTGTTTAAACAGTTATAAATGTTTATGATACATAAGAAAATTAGACATGCTTTCTTATAGGACATATGTTTGACATAGAATATAAACATAGAAATAATTTTTAATTTTTTTTATGTATATGAACATAAGGATCCATATGAGAGCAAAGCGTGAGATGTAAACTGACCAATTTACACTGATTCGTGAACATTTATTGTTAGGGTATCTGTTGCACTTATGAGGTGTTATGTTATCAATCAATTTTACTTCCTTATTTCTCTTGTAATGATTGTTCCTTCATCTGTCAAATCTGTCCGTAGAGGCCAACATGCTTTTAAAGATTGACTGGTCCAGAATATCAGTTACTGGTACTCAGTACTGAATACTACATGACAAGGTTTCTCAGGATTGAATCTGAAAACAGATTTGAAGAATAGAATAGCATAATAGAGACCAATGTTTCTGTTGGACTTGCCCCCTACCCTATTTTAATTGACATTTGGAAAATACAGAAAGCAGCTTGTAATAAAATTCAAGTAATGGTCTGCAACTGTGCTTGAATTCATGTTTTTGTGGCTCAGGAATGACATTTTTATACAAATTTAGAAATTGGTACCAAACAATTGGAGAGCCAGGAACCCTCCATAAAAAATATTTGTCTCCTCCTGGCAGGGGAGACATTTCCAGTGCCATTGTCTGTTGTCGTCATCAGTCTTCATCTATAGGATATCTTGTGAACGTAATAACTTTTGAAGGCTGCATATTTTTTCCTGAAATTCGAAACACAAATTGTTTCTACCAAAATCTCAGACGAGTTTAAAAAGTGATGACCTTGACCTTCATCTTCAAGGTCAAATCTGCCGAATGGTAAGATTTTTGTGAACCCAATAAATATTGAAGTATTTCCCATCTTGTCCTCAATTTGGTACACAACTTGTTTCAACAAAGTTCTTGGATCAGTTCGAAAACCGGCGACCTTGACCATGATCTTCAAGGTCAAATAAGCCAAATTATAGTTATTGTCTTGTGAACACAATAACTAATAAATTATTGCTTATTTTTTCCCTCAGATTCAACACACAAGTTCTTTCTACTGATTTCTTGGAATAGTATGGGTACTGGTGTCCTTGACCTTGATATTCAAGGTCAAATCTGTGGAATTGTAGGATTATTGTGACCCCATCACAGTACTGAAGATTTTTTCTTCAAATTTGACACACCAGTTTCTCCTGATAAAATCTCAGAGTTCGAAAACTAGTGAAAAGATCTGTTTCTAGAATATTATTTTAATATTATGGTAACACCTGGTCTGATGTGTTCATTTTTTGAGTGGTTATGGATCTCAGGTGGAGCATGATTGACATTTTAAGACCTTAAATTTAATGTATGAATTCAAATATTACATTTAGCTCAGCTTAATGGAAATCTTTTGAGTCATAGCCATTGCTCTTTGTTCTTGTTGTTGTTCATCTGAATGTGTGTTCAGGGTATCAATCAAAACTATTAAAACTTACAAGTCTAACTTCAAAATGCAAACTGGTCATGAGGAAATCTCTAGGAAGGCTTAAATTATAACACAGTATATATTGGTCTGTAGTAATCAGGGAAACAACAATTTATGTGATTGTAATAGTCTGACAAAACTCTGAGAATTTTTCACAACTTTTAATGAATGCTCCTCTATTCATTTTAGATCCTGTGGTGAAAGCTCCTGTGGACATCCAGAAAAGGTAGAGTCAATATAGACCATGGGTATTACTTTTGAAAAAAAAGTCATCCAAGTGATTTTGCAGGCAATTTTAATATCTTTAACTGTAAGCTTTTATGTACAGGAGTCAGAGTCATTCAGTGCCAAGGTAGACTCAGTAATATATCATAATATGATAATGCATGGTTATACTACTTAAACATGTTAAACCATGTCACACTTATGTCAGAATACAATATGGACTTGTTCAGAATGTTAAATTTCACAAGGTATATGATATATAAGATACCTGGGAACATTACAGCTCAGAACTTTATCAAGCCTTGGTCCTCCATGGGAAAAAGTACATGTGTATATCATGAATAAAACATGTCCTGTTTTTCAGTCCAACTTTTTTGCCGGATCCCAAGGACGGGAGCCTATATGCAGTAGGGGGGGCAGTGGACGGACTTCGCAAGCTGCCCTTCACTATCCCAGAACTAGTGACAGCATCCCCATGTCGCAGTACAGATGGTATTTTATACACAGGTAAATGTTATGGCCTTGTTATTACATTCATTCACAGGGAGTCTGTGTCAAGTATCTAGAGCCAGGTGAGTACTCCAGGGTTAAAAACTATCTAATGTGTCCCCAAATAAGGTATGAACTTTCAGGTAAGCTGTCTAAAGTCAATGTCCTTTTACTTTGTTCAGCAGAATTTTGTTGCTGCTTTGCCAGAGTTATAACCTTGCACCCCATATTATTTTTGATTGGTCAGTTTCACTTGAGGAAATAGGTCACTATGACCGAGTTTATATAAGTGTACAAGTAAGGTCTTCATCACAGTTTTCTTCATCTTTCAACCAAGGGGTGAATGGTCAGCTTTAAATAACTAAATGATATTTGATGAATAAAATAACACCCAGATTGGCCAAACAAATGTGCCTGTTACTTACAGGACCAACTCCCTAGAAGTTGTATTCATGAATGACATTTGTCATTTGAAGGTTTCAAGAAGGATGTTTGGTACGCTGTTGATCCACTGACAGGTATGAAGGTACAGACGCTGTCAATGGATGGATCGCAGAAAGTCTGCCCCTCCTCCAGCAGCAACACTATCTTCATCGGCAGAACAGGTCAGCATCACGCATCTGTAATGTATTACCATGGTTCAGTGTGTCTATTTGATTACTTAGCTATGATCTGTAATTTAATTACATTAAAACATTCATTAACTGTAAGAACAGTGAGCATCACAATACTTAGTCTACATACTGGTTAATGTGCACAATTGTCCCAGAAAATAGGCCTCACAGGGTTTCAGTTTTATTCTAGAAAGGCTATACAGTTATTGCAAAGGTATGGTGGGATATTAACACATTGACACACAAGTGTCAGTCCATATCAGTACACAAAGCTGCTTATTTATTACTTTGTTATCAATGTCTTATAAAGCATTACCCGTCAAGTATGGTTTGTGAAATGCCATAACAGACTCTGGGCTAAGATTTTTTCTCCAAGTGGGTAAGTCAGATGTAGGGGGTGCTTAAAAACAGAGACAGACATAGAGAATGGGATAATAATATGTCAAAGGGTTATTATATGACATGCATGTTAAGGCCCCAGTTATCCAAACTTGAGTAATGGGAATGCATTTAAATCTACAGTATAAAGAATGTAACTTCAAGGGGTCTTCCACCATTTGACAGCCAATAAAAACTGAATTTTGGGTAACTTGTTTCATGTATGAATCTTCTTGTGTTATCTATACTTTCTGTGTAGTAATTTCACCAGTTTTGGACAATATTTGTCTTTTGTTTCAAACATTTCATATTTACAATTTTATTATGTTGCAGAATATACAATAGCAATGTTTGACAGCAAGACCCGTGAGAAAAGGTAAGTTGAAGACTAGTTCTGGCCATCAGCTCAAAATCAGCTTCATGTCCTTCTCTAACTGCATTATATGTGGTGTATGTATCCAGGATTCTGGATACCGCGTATAAAAGGTTCAAGAAAATGTGAGATCCTAAAACCCTGCCAGAGAAAAACATAGTATAAAATCAAATATTGTGTTTATGACAGGTAAACTTATGTAATCTAAGGAAGAAACAGTGATTTATTCTAATGGCCAAGAAATTTAGCTAAATACTGTTTTTAAGTGTGAAAACAAAGACTCACTTTTCAAACTTTGCAACCCTGGCGCTTGAAACTGTCTCAGAATCAGAAACAATGACCTGTGTGACCTTTAGTCGCAGAAGTGCCGCTTGCAGTTGATACAAGGTAACAAGTTTATCCAGGTGGCTGTTGGCCCTCTTCAGCTGCAGAAAAACCCAGACCAGACATCATTCTCCGCTTATTACCACTAATATATAAGGACAATATTCTTCTAATTGACATTTAGAGTGGAAAACATTGTTGAAATCGTATGTTACATACCCATTTGATAAAAAATATCTTTGTTTCATGCTGAATACGACACTTTCAGCCGAAATATCAGAATTTTATTGTAAAGTGAAATGTCTCCAGTTTTCCCAAAGGATCTTCTAGGTGTCTCCACTGTGCATCGTAATGAGAGAGCACGGGAGCTAGGGCTAGTCATTCTCCTGCTATAAATCCTGCTGTATAACTGTCATTGTATTATTTTCATCTGAGTCAGATATATTGATCAGATTCCTTTAAGTGACATCACACTATTTTCAGCACCTGTAAACATACCAGTATTTATATGCCTATCTTTTCATAATTTAAAACTATGTCGGCAGTACTCATTTATAAAATCCCAAGGCTCAAAACCAAGATTTGTTAGTGAAAAGGATTGGTAGGAAAGATTAAAATTATGTGACGTGGTTGCCAAAATCATCAGCATTTCATGTTTTTTTTTAGTTATTTGAGTATCATTAAGGTATATGTGAAATTTAAACTGGAAAATTGATGTCATTTATGTGTGACTACTATTATTTTACTTTATTCTTGTTTTCAAATGTAAACATAAGATAATTTTAAGGACAAATAACTTTTTACCAAGTTATTTTCTGTATCCTATTGTCAGACTTGACAACAGTTAAATTTTGGAAAAATTGCTCCAGTTACTGATATAATGACTCATGCAATGAACATGTGAAGTTAAATGCATAGATGCTGTTTGAACGTTTGTACTTCTTCCAGGTGGAATGCCACATTCATGGACTATTCAACACATATTACATCTGATGTTAAGGACTATGGTTAGAAACCTTTATTTTATCATCTTGAAGCTTGTGCTCACAAAGAGTTTCACATTACAACTGAGGGATGGTATTTATCACCTAATCATGCACATAATAAACAAAATGATAAAAAAATTCCGAACAGGTTTTAAAGTGACAAGTTTCTGTCAATTATGAAAAAATTACCACTCCTGCTTCAACTCCCATAATATTTTGACTGGAAATCCCAGCTTGTTTGGGATTCAATTTTAGCCATATCTTGCAGGAAAGCCATATGAAATTTTATAAATATTTCTTAACAGGCTGTAAAGTTACAGATTTCTGTAAAAAAAATACCCAGTGTATAGAGTTAATAAACATATTATCATCAGATAATATCTTATTTCTGCAGCCTGAGTACATTTGACACAGCATTTATAAGTCCATTGGTGTTAAGTAAAATAACAAATACTCTTTGAAGCACTAATATTTTGACTGGAAACCCCAGCTTGTCTGTGATTCAATTAAGCTGTGCCTTGCAGGATAACAAAATCTACTTTAAGCCATGTGAAATACGAACTTTCAAGGAAACTCTGCTACCGGTACTTTCAAAGTCAAATCAAAGAAACAAATTGTTTCTGTACTTCAGAGTTTAGTGTTTGCATACCCTTGGTATCCAATCATTTTTGTTTTCCGCAGAAAATATGTTCTTTTAAAGCACAACACTCTGATCTGTCATATTATTACCCCAGGTGCAGGTCATTTAGCAAATAAAAGGCATTTTGATGGAATGGTTGCCTGTGTTGGAAGATGTGAATCTGTCCTTATTAGGCTGTTTTGATATGTAAATTTAGCCTTTTGGACATTTTTAGATGTCTTGCAGACCCTAGTATGTGTCCAATTTTTATTTAACTGATATAATTTTTTTTCAGGATGGAGTCATTTTGCATCAAGCTCTGATGGAAGGATGGTAACTGTTGATAGCCAGACAGGTATATGGTTCTTTTGTATTTCACTTGAGTGAGATTGTGAAATTATTTTTTACTTACTGCCCACAAGTAGTAATTTTCCAAAGAGACTGATTGCAAGTGTGTTACATCTATGTAATACCCATCTGCACCTGTCACATAAACATTTTATGTGTATGCATTATTGATAGATGAAACATAGATACAACTAATTTAATGGATTCTGAAAGAAAGGGTCTGAACGTTGATGTAATCAGTTAACCAGCACAACCCTAGTGATTACCATCGCTGTTTTTTTCAGGAGGAACTAGTGACAATATAGTTTGTGTAAACCATTGTTGGATTTCCAGGATGAAACCTAATATACTTGCAATATGCAGAACATAGAGGAATAGGCCATGCTTATTTTGAGGGATATTCAGAAAACTTAACTTGTAAATGTATGCACAATAAAAACAGTCATTACTATACACAGGTGGGGTGGTTTGGAGCCAAGATTATCGAGCACCAGTAGTGGCCCTGTATACCTTGGATCCCGAAGGCTTTCGTAAAATACCACTGACCAGCATGGCTACGGAAACGCTAGAACACATGGCCAGCCAGCTGGAGACTGTGGAACTACGACAACGTTTCCTGCAGCAGGGAAAGAAGAAACTATTTTAGTGAGTATATTACAATATACAAGTTATATGTGTATGTCATGGCCAAGATTCTGATCTGGACCAATTCCCATTTGGTCCAGACCAAATCCCAATAGAGATTCAGTTCAGCCTTAACCCAGATCAGGATTTGGTCTGACCTAAACCCCAATTGGGATTTTGTCTATCCTGTGTTGAATAATATGTTAGTGCAGATGTGTGGGTAATAGGTGACAGAACTTGTATTGAATCATATAATATTAACACACTGTATGGGCCACATTTATCTGAACATGCCAGGGAACAAGAATACAGTAGAATGTGTAAAAATAACTGGCTTGTGTGGTCTCGGGATTGAGAACAGGGCAAAAAGAGGGGGGAGATAGTGAATTTGAAACTCAGCCAAGGAGATGTGAGATTTTTCATGGTTTACCCTCACCTCACCTCATGTGTTAATGATTATGAACCCATGCCAGGAACTGCAGAAGTGCTACATCCAGCCTGGTTGAAGTCTGGATATTCATGTGTTGCCCCCTGTCATGTAGTCCAAAACTGAAAGGGATTTCTGCAGATGTGTATAGTACATTGTTAAGTTAGCATAAAAAATGGAAGTGGTTACCTCCACAAAAAATATTTAATAAAAGCAATGTTTGTATGTTAACTGCAGGTGGAGAATGTTTAACAATGCTCCTTTTGTTTTATTTCACAGCCCCACACTGTATGTCGGAGAATACAAGTATGGACTGTATGCCCTGCCTTCATTGGTTGATGAGAAGACAGTAACTATTACTGTGAGTAGACATGTCATGATCCAGCTAAATGTGTGATGTACTATTCTTAATACCAGTACTGACATTATACATTAAAGTATAATACTCATTTCAAATAGGAGAATATATATTTTAAGGTGTAAAAACTCACTTTTTCTTGCCAATGGCAGTTTTATTCAAGATTGAAATTTTTGACAAACATCTGTTTGGCAGTACGGGGAAATACAGAGGTATGCTTTGTCAGTCTTGGACTAAATACATCATTTAAAGCGACATTCCTGTTCCTACAAAATTCTGTGAGAAAACGACTTAGCGTGCAAGCATGGAGACTCGTAATACAGAATATATTCCTGAAGTTTGTTTAAAATTATCATATATATTAGCATCTAATGAGAAGTTTTGCATTTTGGCATTAAAATATAATTTCCACTATCTGAAAGATGGACTAATCGTGAATGCACCAATGAAAGATACACCTAGACTACTCTCACTGTTATGGGCCTGTCTTGAAAGTAATTGTTGTCATATGTAAATGTGTTTTTATTGTCCCCATTACATATGCCAAACACTGAACCTTCATAATCCTAAAGTTTGTCATAGCATGTTGATGTTAAAACATATCTATAGCTTTCACCTTGATAAATTAATATTGTTACTATATGAGATACACAGAAAAATTATTTGTGTTAAGTCTGGACTGTCATGGTTTTCCCAGCTGTCTCTTCTATCTTAAATATTAAGACTGTTATTCTGTGCCAAATGTCACTGCAGTGAGATATGATGAAATGTTACATTTAACCTTTTTGTATTTCATTTACTAAGCAGTTGAGTTGAAATTTTTAACATTTAATTGAATCAGCTATTTAACTTTTAAATGATGACATAGTTATTGTAATGCATTGTATTGGTTAATTAATCTATGCTAATATTTGCTACTTTTAGCCAAAAGATACAGGACCCAAGTTACTTCCTGGGCCAAATGACCAAACACCCCCAGCCAATGAGGATCCAACCCAAAATAGACCAACCATATCAGCTTACCCAATTAAAATTGGGCAAAAATTATTGCTAATGGGTAAGTATCTTAGCAACCAACCTTGATTTTACTGGGTCCAGATCCTGGAGTTATTACCTGCAGCAGGGAGGTTATGTTTTCACCTATGCCTGTGTTTGTTAAAGGGAGTGGAAGGATGGGACATGGGCCAGTGAGGGCCCCATTATCTGTTTGTGATGAGCTTATTAAAGAGTTGATCCCAGTGTAACAGTGAATATACACCTCAGCAGGCATTTATATTGGACTGGACAGTTGTGACACAAGTCATTTGGAGAAATGCCCTGTAATGGTCATCCATCCTGTTGCATTGATATTGTGGTGAACTGCTGATAGTTTTAACATTAGGCTATGATTTATTAGTTAACACAAAAGAATACATGTGAACATAGTAAAAATCCATGCCTGTGGTAACAAGTCATTTCCCAAGGTCTTTGTGATATTGCGTTGATAACTAAGAGTTTGTTGGGGTTTGCTGAAGTTCAGAATGAATGTCAAACCATTAAAGCAACTTTCCTGGGTTCAGTTGTCTGCATAATCTAAGAATAAGTTGTGTGCATAATTAATAATTTCAAAGATCATAAAACAGGCATAATTTGCACATTTGTAATGCTCTTGCTCCTACATCTTCTGCAGCTGTCCAATATCTATAATCATGCCCCTTATAAAAAGAGCATGATTTTATAAAGACCTTGGCCAGACGTAATGAACTGTTCAAATCTTTCAGTTCCAAGTCCACAGCCCTAAACATTACATTATCATACTACATTAATCATGTTAATAAACCATAATCATAAGAAATTTTATCGTTTAATATTCCCACAGGTCACCATGAGGTACCAGACTTGTCATCATCACATATAGGACCAACACATCAGATTACAGATAACTCAGGTAAACAGATCCTTCCAGTACCTGTGGGAGGCCCAATCAAACTACCACAGGAGATGGACCAAAACACTACAGACAGCCAGGAGAGCAAGAACGTGAAGGAAATGAAACCTCCCAAAGAAGACTTCCTCTCTGGAGATGCCAAGTTTATCATCACTGTGGTCATTGCCGTGGTTACCATCGTGGTCCTGGCTTACTGTATACCAAGGGTATGTCTAACTAATGTCAGTGCATTGATTAAGAAATTATTAATGTATATACTGTTATTTAAACATTTGTGTTCATCTTTTTGTTTTTTTTTTCTGTTTATAATTATTATTATTATAATTTTTATTATTATTTCTTTATGTTCTTTGTTGTCAGTTGCATGAGATCTTTTGTTTGAATTTTAAGTCAAGTGACTGTGCATTAATGTACTATGTAAATTATTACTGTGGAACTATGGGTGTAATGCCTATATTTTTTCAGGAATAAAACTTTATTCAATTCAGTTCATTTGATTAAGAAATAAGGACAGTTCCTTTTTATTACCCTCCAAACTGCCAGATATATATCCTATTATTTGTCTTCTTATGTACATGCTGAATAAATAATGAATCATGTGTCCCGTTGTATTGCACATATTTTTACAGACTATATTATCCATACAACTAAGTATTTACCCTTATGATAGCTGAGTGAAAACTCTGTATCTTTACTGGTAGGAAATTAGCACAAAGAATTGCAGTTTTGCCTTTTGCATGTGCTGCCAGCTAGTGGACTTATTATGAAATACATTTATTCTAGCACATGAAGTTCATTACTAAATGCTGAAGCAGGACACAGTGGTTGGCATAATACAATATGCCACAGGTGAATCATTGTTACATCATTCAGTTCATCATTGCAGAAAACTGAGCAGTCAATAAAAGTGATGCTACAGAAACAAATAGAGGAACAACAGAAGCAGCAGCGATCATCCCAGTCATCGTTTTCTTCCAGTAATGGCAGAAATTCAGGACAGGATGGAGGTAGTTTCTGTCATACATGGATAAATGTTTATGTGTATATGGTTATAAAGAAAAAATCACTTTAACTTGAATGGTGGTAGTGGAGTTAAAACCATATCCACTTTTGAGTGATTTAAGGTCTATGTTGGTTCTGTCAGGATATACTTTGAAGATTATACACAATATGCCCATATGACTGACATTGTGATAATGGATAATGGTCTGAGATTAATATATAAATATCAAATCATAATATTATATCGATAGGAGTAAGATTTGTTTTGAAGTTAAAGATGTGTATTGAATTGTTCAATATTTTTCATGATAAACATGCCCTTTGTATGAAACACACACACATACACATGGAGTGTTCATGTAAGATAAGTTAATGAACCATTATAAAAATATATCAAGTTCGGAAAATGTTTCACAAGATCATTGTTGCATTGCACCAATAAACCTTGGAAATTTTGAGAGATAAATATAAAGTAGGCCCTGGTTTGATCAACCTATGTATTCAGCAACCACTTACCATTAACAACCATTTTCCCTTTGCATGGATAGTTTTACAGTTAAAATGTCCTGTGATTAAGTTACTATCTGCCATACTTAAAAACTGACTGCCGAATTTTGGCCAAAAGTCACAACTTCACCTGCTTTCTGAGGCAGTTTTCCAACAAATTGACCACTACCAACATGTGAGTGATAATAGGGCAATAAAGGCATTTTTTTTGTTTTTCATGATCACAGTTGGAAATAGATGGTGCTCCCACCTTGCATTGCATAAAATGATAGTTTCATTACCCAGGCCACCTTCTGATATGAACTTTATCCTTATGCATTTCAGTAGGCATAGATGGTAAAAAGTCAGACATGGCAGATTTATTAAAAAAAAGTGTAAAAATGATGAAAACTAGTTGGAGCTCTGACAGATTGGTAAAATCTAGCCTTTCATAATGTATTTTTAGTTCCATGCCACAGGAGGTGAACTATTTATATGGTCAGTGTCTGTTCATCTGTCCCGCCCTCTTCTTTTGCTAAATATCCTCTAAACTCCTGCTGCTTTTGTCACAAAATGTTGCAGACCTACTCATCGAAACTGACATGATAATAACTTGCAGGTGGTGTCACCTCTATTGACTTAATTTTTGCGATTCAAATTGGTCTCTTCTACTTCCCTTTAGATACGTCAGTAAATTAGAAAAGGTTAGCCTTCAAATGATATACAAAGATTCCTTGGAGCTAGGGGAATCAAATGAAAACTATATTGAATGCAGCTATTTTCAAACTGCTATTTCAACAGACTAATTTTGCTGATTGCAACATTGTCTATTTCACATGTGTACATGTATGGTGCAAAATCTGTTACCTATTATCTTATCCTGTTTAACTGCTGCACCCATCTATACCAAATTTTCCAGACATATTGATCTGTTTGAAGTACCAAGTCAGCACAGTTTCATGGCTCATGTTTCAGTGTTTATGTCTTCTTTCAGACGTACCTAAAGGATACACTGTTGTTGGAAAAATTATGTTCAACCCAAAAGATGTGCTTGGTCATGGATGTGAAGGGACATTTGTTTATAGGTAACTGTATTGTTAGTGTATTGTTTGTGTATTGTTTGTGTATTGATTTGTAATCTTTAGACATTTTACAATCATGAGGGACTTCAGCATGCACATTATGTCTGCCTTGGAAGATTAATTTATGTTCTGTGTTTTTCAATATTATCGGTCAGCTGATAGTGAAATTACAAGCATTTATCCGCACAAGTTTAACAAAAGGTTGACAAACCATCATAATATATAATAGATGATTCTTAGTGCTCTTCTGTGAAAAAAGGCTTTCTCTCATTTAAATGTAAGCTAAAATGTAAGAGAAGGTGACTTCTTGCTTTTGTTTAAAAGGAAACGGGACAAATGCTTTTCTTTAACAATATTATTGGAGAGCATTGTTCAAATAGTTCATATATGTATGACAGGTGGCAGCACTTTACTGCATGTAGATAGTAAAGACATCTTATTATTAGATAAGACAGCAATATCATTATTAATTTGTCTGTAAAGAACAGTTAAGAAATATTTATGGTTGTTCAATATTGTCATTGTAGAGGTAAATTTGATGGTCGGGATGTTGCGGTAAAAAGATTACTTCCGGAATGTTTCACATTTGCTGACAGAGAAGTTGAGTTACTGAGAGAATCTGATCAACATCCTAATGTTATCAGATATTTTTGTATGGTAAGTCACACTTAAAGATGGGAGGTTATGGAGGTATCATACAGGTGTGCTGCCTAGAAGATTTATCTCAGTGTTATAAAGCTCTCTATATTCAAAAGAGCTCTCTCTATTTTAAAGTAAGTTATAGCCTCAATAATCTCAGATTCGAAGAATTTAAAATCATAATGGAAGGTTAACCTGACCTTATTAGTTGATGTGATTATGTCTAAATTCTGGCTTCTGGTGAATATTCTTTGATTTTTGCAAAAATACTTTTTTCAAAACTTTGGACCATAATATAACTTAAAATTTAAGTTTGCTTTTTTTCTTCCACCATCTTGTATAAATGGTGGCCATATCAAAACTTGGACCTTATGCCATTTCAAAGAGCTGTTATAATATGCAGTGCTAACCAAAGAACAGTTTTATAAACCTTAATGGAAACATTTTTCTGATGTATCCTCTAGAGTAATTTTTCCTTTGGAATCTGTTTCTGCTTCTTAAAGTTTTGAATTATACATATTCAATGAGAAAATTTACATAAATTTGCATATCTAAATAAATAAGGTGAATTAATTATATGACAAGTAAATCTATTGATTATGTGGTTATTGATATTACATATTCAAAAATACTTATGGCCATTAAATATTATAAATTTATAATGTATGTTAAAATAATTTCTAGATCAGTAGGGCTCAATTTAGGAGATTTAAATTTACAAACTGTGTGGTAAACTTATAATTGTTTATACATTTTCAGGAGCAAGACACTCAGTTCCGCTACATTGCACTAGAGCTTTGTGCTGCCACCCTTCAAGATTATATAGAAAAGAAAAGTTTTGACCGCAGTGTGCTCGACCCCATCACACTGTTATACCAGGCTTTCTGTGGCCTGTCACATCTTCATAGTTTAGATATAGGTCAGTATGTCACCATGTTTATGTATTGATATTTATATAAATGTTTGTGAATTTATGTATCAGTATTTTGTAAACAGAATTTCATGTGGATCAGATTATGCTCCAGTTGTCGGAATATTACAGGGAACAGGGTTGGGGCCAGGTACAAGTGAAAGTACCTAGGTACAGGTACAGGTACTTGTGAACTGGCCAGGTACAGGTACAGGTACAGGTACTTGATTTTCACAGAGTATCTAGGTACAGGTACAGGTACTTTAGAAAGTACCTAGGTACAGGTACAGGTACAATTATTTGAGGTCATTTCAAAGCTGTTTTACGGTATAAATTCATGTATATGCAAGATAACATGCATTTTTTCTATCAAACAATACTGAAGTCATTTGCTAAAGTATATTTTATTAGAACTTATTAACTGTAAGGCACCAAACATTCACATACATGATATGCAAGTGTATTTAAAGTCCATTAAGTGCACCAAGTAGAGTATGACACCATACATTCACAAACATGAAATTCAAGTCTACTGAAAGTCCATTAAGTACACCAAGTACAGTAAGATAGTGATTATTTTGACACCATACTTCACAAACATGATATTTATGTACTAAATGTTCATTAAGTGCAATAGTGGTTACTGCTGATTTCACATATGTGACCATTCTGGAGGTGTGATAACAATTCCATTCATGAGCAGTTTATCACATTGATGGCTTGCTGATTATTTACACCACAGGTAACCAAATTTAATACTAAGAGGAAAAAAACTAAAAAAAAACTAAAAATATGAAAATGTACCTGGAGTACCTTGTACAAGGTACAGGTACTTTAGTTCCAGGTACAGGTACAGGTACAAGGTACTTCCTACTCATGACCGGCAGGTACAGGTACTCTGAAATGTGTACCTAGGTACAGGTACAGGTACAGAATATTCAGGGAATAATTTATACGGAGAAAATTGATATGAAATCATAGCTAATTGTTATTGCAAAATGATTAGTTAATGACTCTCATAAGTTTTTTTTTCAGGTTTTGCTTTATTTGAGACTTTTATATGTTTTGAATGGCTGTTCAGATTTGGAGTAAAATGAATTTCATTTGATCATAATAAGTTGGTAGAACCAACTTTTTGTAAACACCTAATGACAAAATTTAACTGTCTCTAAATTTGGGTAAAAAAAACTTTGTGGATGGTCCCCCAAGTGCATACTTCAATAATTTCAAATGTTTAAAATATTTTTTCAACCATTTTCTGTATCTCCCATATGGCTCACTTTTTCAAAAGTTGATCTTCAGGCACAATATTATTCCTAGTTCACAGATTTGCACCTGATGTTTATTTTTGACCATTTCCTTATTCCCAAGGCTGTACACCCCATAGCTGATTCCTCATTATCACTCAGTTGTGGGCATTTGGGGAGGCTCCCAGGAATTGCTCCTTGACTGCATACATCTAACTTATTTTCTTTGTTATCTTTTCAGTTCATAGAGATATAAAACCCCACAATGTGTTGCTGTCTCATAAAGATGCCCTTGGGAGAGTGAGAGCTATGATCTCTGATTTTGGTTTATGTAAAAAACTCGCTGCTGGGAGAATGTCATTCTCACGGAGATCTGGAGCAGCAGGCACAGAGGGCTGGATCGCTCCGGAAATGTTAGATCCAGACCAAAGAACTGTGAGTCATTTTTTTTGTGAGTTCAAAGATTATGAATAACTAACACTGAAGTAACCACTGATGGTGATAGGGTTGATTTGATTGAATACAGCTACAGTGATCTAAAACTTAAACTTAAGTTTGTTTATTAACATTTTTTTCCAAGTTTGTTCATTAAAATTTCTGCTTTCCACATGTTATCACACAGTTTTTAAATTACTTATGAAGAAGGAAGAAAAATCTTGAGTAATGGAAAATTTAACATTTGTTCACCATATTAAATTGTAAATTGTTATATTATTGTCATTTATGTAGATCTTGCTTGGCTGCTTTAAAACAGTCATCACAGAATAATATTAGAGAATATTTTTAACATTATATTTTATTTTGAAGAAATTATAGACCTTATTTTTGTTATACAGCAGAACCTCTCTGAAAGACCATTTGTCTAATACAATTACCTGACTATTAAGACGACCCTTGAGTGAAGCAAAATCATGAACATATGATATATAATTGACCTGTCTCCTATAAGACCACCTGTGAATTAAGACCACTTTTGGCCAGGCCCATGGGTCGTCTTATAACACAGGTTTCACTGTATTTGTAACTCTTTTACCCTTGTTGTTTCAGACAGCAGCAGTTGACCTGTTTTCTGCAGGTTGTGTGTTGTTTTATGTAGCATCAGGAGGGAAGCATCCTTTTGGGGAATCTTTACGTAGACAAGCAAATATCATGAATGGTGAATACAGCCTGGACAGAATAGCAGGGGATGGTGAGTGACTCTTTTTAATAATTTCTGCTCCTTCCAGAGCATATAAAGGCATTGTACCAAATGCACATGTGTTAAAGAGTGTAAGCTGAAATATTACGGGCTGTATATATCAGAGTTCATGATATTCTGTAAGTGGTATTAGAATTCACCTTCTTAGCACAGATTTACCTGTTATGTGTATTTTGTATATATTACAGAACACATGTTTACCTATATTGTGTAATTTGTATATATTACAGAGCACATATTGACCCGTGATGTCATCAGTCACATGATCTGCCACTGCCCTGAGGACAGGCCCAGTATACAGGAAGTGCTGCATCATCCGTACTTCTGGAATAGAGAAAAACAACTCATGTTCTTCCAGGTCAGATAGCATTCCTGTTCAGTATAAAGTGTGTTAACTTGTTAGTGTTCTTACTGGAGGTACCTTTATATATCAGTGCATAGCTGTAAATTAATATTATGTATTACTACATGTAATGCAGAAGCATACAAAATGACAATTCAATCCCTGCATGGTGTATGATGCTCAAAGAAAGTATCTCAAAACGCCTGCCTGAAATGCTGGACATTAACCAATTTATTGTTGCTATATAGCTGCTAATTAATATAATGTATTACATTACATATAGTGCAGAAGTGTACAAAATGACAATGCAATCCCTGCATGGTGGATGATGCTCCAAGAAAATATCTCAAAATGCTTACCTGAAATGCTGGACATTAACCAATATTTTGTTCCTAGAATGCTTTTTAGTTCTTGAGAAACACCTCCTTGGCTTTTTGCTGCCCCAGATTATACACACAATGATGAACAATCATGGCCAGGCTGAATGTTCAGTTAGTGCCACCTTTCTAGGAAACATTCTGTGGCGTGACATCATTGTCCCATCTGAGATGCCCATTGATGCTTCACAGATGTCCATATGGTCATGTTCATATATCCTTGTGGTATATAGTGCTGCAAAACCACATAAAACATTCATCCTGGTCTATTTAAGCAGGGATTTTCGCCAAACTTCAATCACTTAGAGATTTTCACACTCACGACCTATAGGTCAAACTTCAGTAACATCCATGATACCATTCTTTAAGTATCTTGCAGATACACACATGCACATGTTATTGAATGAAAACAATACCATTGTTTCACACAGGTAATTAGGGCCTTGCTTCAATAAAAGCGGGTGCCCTATTGTTATCACACTGTCTGTCCGTCTGACCGTCTCCGTCCACAAATCCATTTCCTGATGATAACACCAGTCAGGATTCACATATGGATTTCAAACTTAATACAGTGAAAACTGGTCTAATGGACACCTCACTTAGGCGGACAACTGGCTATAACGGACAATATAGTTAAGTCCCTTCAAAATTATATTTTATAAAATATTATAAACATCAAAGCAAATCAAAGCAAACAACCATCATCAAAGATGTATTTAAAGTTTATTTAAGGCTAAAGCTACATTCACCTATAAAAAATGAATGTTCCAAGGTTCGTAGCCTCTACAGTCTTCGCATTATCAACGTCATCATTATCTTTGAGATTATCGCATATGGGCAGCTGAACAGGATAGTTCAGACAATGCCGCCGGGTGTCACCACACGTACTTCAGGCTGGAGCTTACGCTATTCTAGCTTATTGGACTGAGTGAATCCGCGAAAAAAGAGCGCACGCTCACTTGCAGAAGAATTTATGAACATTGTTTTTACGGATGATTTCATAGACCTTTCTCCTCATATTGTTTACTACTTGAGATAAGTAAAAATAATCACAGTTTGTATATGACTATTGAATGCATGATGTGTGCATGAATATGTTGTACATGTGCATGAAACCTTATATAATAGAATAAACACATCCTTGCAGCTGTTCGTTGTCTTTATTTATAATCCCTCAGTTATCAACCAAGGTCAACCTGCCTTATAAGGACACCACTATTAAGGACAAAATGATTGAGTCCCTTGACTGTCCGCTTTAGACAGGTTTCACTGTATATAAATAGCCCGCCACTAAACCAAGAACCCTATTGATTTTAGGGTCATGAGGTCAAAGATCAAGGTGTCAGGACTCACATTTATAAAAATTTTATGAATGCATTTTCAGCCAAACTCATCATGCCAGTGTTTCCATCTTACTCGTATATGACACCTGCAAACAGGGTAACATCTCTATCAATTTTTTAGGTCACAAGTTCAAAGGTCAAGGTCACAGAAGCCACCTGACCACATATTCATTTCAAGATGATAACTCCAGTTGGGATTCACATTGGATTTCAAACTTAATATATAAATGGCCCACTACTAAAACAAGAACCCTTTTGATTTTTGGGTCATGAGGTCCAAGGTCAAGGTATAAGGACTCAAATTTATAAAAACATTATGGATGCATTTTCAGCCAAACTTATCATGCCAGTCTTTCCATCTTACACATATATGTTACCTGCCAACAGGGAAACGTCTCTATCAAGCTTGGGGTCACAAGTGCAAAGGTCAAGATCACAGGAGCCATCTGTCCACATATTCATTTCAAGATGATAACTCCAGTTGGGATTCATATATGGATTTCAAACTGGACTTTTATATGGCAAAACACTAAAACAAACATCCTTCTATATTTAGGGACATGAGGTCCGAGGTCAAGGTCACATTCACAACATCTTTGAAAAGATTGTGGATGCGTTTTAAGCAAAACCTTTCATACCAGAGGTTCTATCGTACACATACAGCTCACCTGCAAATAGGCAAATATCCCTTTTCCTATTGGGGTCACAAGCTCAAAGGTCAAGGTCACAGGAGTCATCTGTAAACGCATGGATTTCCAATACCTTTCATAACTCCAGTTTGGATTCACTTATAAATTTAAAACCTAATATATATATGGCATACCAAAAAAGCAAAACTCTATTGATTTTGGGGTCGTGAGGTCAGAGGTCAAGGTCTAAGGACTCATATTTCTGAAAATGTATGAATGCCTTTTAAGCCAAACTTTTCTTGCTGGTCTTTCCATCTTGTTTCAGTGTTTAAATACTGTTTTTGGTCAGTTTCTTCTGTCTCTGCATGTAATCAGGTCTTTTATTATATTTTCCAAGCATCATTAATAGGGACTTGCACAAAAAAATCATTTCTATTTTTCTTTCACATTATCTATATCATTTGATAGAAAAAATTAAATTATGACTGGTGGCACTGAGCTAAAAATATAATTATAAACAACAAGCGAGTTATTTAAAAGGAAAGTATCTGAAATGTGCACAGTTTTGTTCACCTGCCCCCTTAATTAAGCCCTCCCCTAACTGTGACCACAAGAAGAGGCCAGAGGTACCCAAGGGACACACACTGACAGCTGAAACTTCACCCTGACATACAAAGGCAGTCAAGCATGACTTCTCCTGAAACCATACCCAAACACACCAGGAAACCACACCCACTCACATTATGCCATGCCCACAGTCTGGACAACCTGGAACCATTTGAAGAACAAAATGAACTTTTCATGAATAATTTTATTTTCATATAAAACACATTTAATGTGAACTTTTGGTTGCATGGTATCATTTGATTGCATCAGTTTTAAAACATATATAAAAACATGTATACAAATTGTCCACATGTATGATGGAAAAATAAAGGAAATAAATGAATAATTATATTAATACTGAATTTTTTATCTGTTCATAAATGAATGTTGAAAAAAATGTGTAATCTAGAACAAAAATATAAACAATGTTACATGTTCAATAAAAAAAACATATACAGCTTCATATATTCAGACAATATGGACGTTTTATTGTTGTATGTTATTCCATGGGCTGAACGGGCCGTACATATCTTCTGCTCAGACATGATGTACCTAAAATAAATACAGATAATTTAATAAAAAATAAGTATACAGGTAATACAATATCTTTCAGTGTGTGAATTATATCTATTAACCAAGATTAAACTTGACTAGAGCAGTGGAGGTAGTTTACAATTTATTAACACCAGCTACGTTGTAGGCCTATGTACACAAAGAGTTTTAAATATAAAATAAGGCATATCAGGCATATTTACTTCAAACAAATTACTTTTTGTGACAGAGTAACTAATAGTTATCACAAAGACGCGCACGATCAATGTGGCATTATTATTATTATTTTCGTCCACTGACACTGTCAGTGTCAAATACAATAGGTGAAGCGTTCCACAGAGATCGCTACACGATCCGTCACAGAACTGTCAACCGCCCGGCTATTACGTAATAATCAGCTGTCATTCTGACAGGTGACAGCAGATGATACCACATCCTGACAGTTACTAGACAGTGAAACCACACTTACCAAAAAACTCAATTTTTAGCACCTGAGCCGACATATATTACAATGTTTACAAATTGGACGCGTTCATTTTACCGCATGAGACTAAATTATTTCAGTCTCAACAAAGTAATATTATCATAACTTTTGCTTAAATCAACTTTGAAAAGTTTGGACCCCTATTTTGGACGCTAAATATCGATATAACTTGAAAAAACTTACCAGCACAAGTTCGTCTTGACTTTGTCTTTCGAGCGGTAAAAAGGATATTTAAATCCGAGCATGTGCAAAAGCGCTATATACTGCGCAAAATAGGTACTGCGAGCAAAGTGCCGGTCACAATTCCTTATGGCCGACAAGCGTGACATGCGTGCGTAGCGCCGCCTACCGGAAATACAAGTCCCTATCATTAAGCTCACACTTGTTATTATAAGATGTTATAATATATTTGGTAAAAGTTAAGGTTAGTCCAGGTATATGTCATTCAGGTATAATTGATGTTACTTTGCACCAGCCTAATTATCTTATCTCTCAAGACATTGAAACATACAGTAGTAACAAGAGTCTTCCTACAAGGGTGAAGTTATAACAGTTTTTAGTGGTAACACACTCTTGGAACTATGGAAAACTGCATCAGATCACTTTGAAATTCTATATAGATAAAGTAAAAGTTGTTAATGAAAGATTGTTGATTTTATAAATTTTTCTTTCATAACTGTTGACTGTTGTACATTGCAGGATGTGAGTGATCGTATTGAGAAGGAGAAGCTGGATGACCCTGTCGTTTTGCGACTTGAGGCAGGAGCAAGGCCTGTGGTGAAAGGAGACTGGAGGAAGCACATCACAGAGGAGCTCCAAGGAGGTACTAGTGACACCTAGTAGCAGACACCCACACCAAATTATACTAGTGACACCTGGTAGCAAATACACACCAAGTGATATTAGTGACCTATTTAACCAACCTCTGCACAGGGTCAAGGTCTATATTGAGGTAATGATAGGACCCTGCAATTGCTTATGCACACGAAAAGCTACTTCAGCAGCTTCGAGGAAACCACTGTATACAAACATTACAGACCACATTGGCTCAGACAACTCGGAGCTCATTGGCTGAATTTGTTATCTCCTGAGACACCCCAAAGATGAGGCGAGGTGTACTGATGACCCGGACTTCATCCGGGTTTACCAAACATGTGTTTAAACCAGGTGGCACATGGTATTTGTTTGAATACATTTAAACCACCACGTCACCTATATCACACCGCAATAAATTCCTGGGGTTTTACAACATTTAAAAAAACAAATGGACAGTCATATTCTTTATAATCCTTATATTTGAAATGTATGTTGTCAATGTAAGTTCTGTATTACTCCATTGCCTTAATTATTGTTATTTTCAATTGCCATGTGAAATGGCTCGATTTTGGAGTTTTAAACGGGCAGTGGGCATGAATGTCTGCATGAGATCTATCCTGAAACTTCATAGACAGATCTTATGTTTGGAGTATGCTATTTTCCACAATTTATTCAGACACCCATGTTAGAAATGAGATGTCTGCTTTGTTTGGTAGTGATTTTTGAAGAAATTGAAAAAAAAAATGAATATTTCATAAGTGACCATAAATATTTTGAATATCACATTCCCTGAGCAGTGCCTTTTCATCTATTATTGTCCCCTTTGATTTGGATTTGTCTGTCTGTCCATCTGTCTGTGTGTCTGTCTGACCAATTGTCTGTCAGGTTTCAGTTTCTGTGTGATAACTTTCCTAAATATTATCTGATTTCATTCAAATTTGGGTCAGTGATTACTCTTATGCATACCTTGGTTTGGATTGGCTTTGGAGTGTCTGTCTGAAAATTTATTCTTACCAGCTCCAAAACAAAAGAAAAAAATTTTTGTTTCTATTTCACAACCAAAATTATGACTTGTGGAAACATCTTCAGGGCACTATGGAAACTAAAGCACTGCCTCTGTGACATGTGGAGACATCTTTAGAAGAAAATAAATAATAAAACATTGATTAAACAAGCATGAATGACCACAAGAGGCAGAAGCGGGGGATATAAATTCCACGAATTTGCTTGTGTTTCAGCTAAGTCTGCACTAGAACCTTTGCTGCTGTGTATAAAAAAATATACATATTGTATTTCACCTGTTTATTGTGTCTTTGGCAGATTTAAGGAGGTTCCGTTCATACCAAGGCAACTCAGTGAGGGACTTGCTCAGGGCAATGAGAAATAAGGTCAGTATAAAATATTTTATGTGTGGTTTAATCTAAAATAAAAAAGTTTTATATGTGGGTAAATCTTAACTTAAAGGGTTTTACATGTGGTTTAATCTAAAATAAAATAGTTTTACCTGGTTAAATCTTAACTTTTCAGAATAGTTCCTGCTGTTGATGCATTATATTTCTTTTATCTTTTGAATGTTTAGCTGTCTCATAAGGCTATATGAAATTATGTCTCCCCTCCCTGTGGGGGGAGACATATAGTGTTTGGTCTGTTGTCGGGGTCTGTGTCATATCTTGTGAAAGCGATAACTTTTGAACAAGTCAACATAAATTGTTTCCACCAAAATCTTTGACGAGTTTGAAAACTGGTAACCTTGGCCTTCATCATGAAGGTCAAATAGGCCAAAATAGAATATTTTGGTGGACCCCATAATTTTTGAAGTATTGCAGGTTTTTTTCCTCAAATTTGAAACACTAGTTTTAATTAAGTCCCTTCAGGAGCTTGACAATTAATGACCTTGACTTGGGTCTTTAAGGTCAAATCAGCCAGAATAGAAATTATTTTTGCACGCTAAAACTTTTGAACACCTTGACATATTTTCTTGAAACTCAACTTGTGAATTGTCTCTTCCAATATCTCAGTCAAATTAAAAAAAATGGTGACCAAGACTGTCATCATCTAGGTCAAATAGGCATAAATAGAATTTTTGGTGAACCCCGTAACTTTTGAAGTATTGCATGTTTTTTCCTCAAAATTGAAACACTTATTGTTCTAATCAAGTCCCCTGAGGAGCTCAAAAACTGGTGACCTTGACCTGGATCCTCAAGATCAATTCAGCCAGGATAGAAATTATTTTTTACGCTATAAATTTTGAACCACTTGATATATTTTTATGAAATTACACTTGTGAATTGTCTCTACCAATATCTCAGACAAATTATAAAAATGGTGACATTGACCTTCATCATCAAGGTCAAATAGGCCAACATAGAATTATTTGTGAACCCCATTACTTTTGAAGTATCACTTATTTTTTCCTAAAATTTGAATCACTAATTGTTTTAATCAAGTTCCTTGAGGAGCTCAAAACCTGATGACCTTCACCTGGATCTTCAAGGTCAAACCAGCCAGAATAAAATCTCAGATCACTTCCTAACCTGGGAACCTTGACCATCATCATACAAGGTCAAATCTTTAGAAATCCAGGATTTAAGTTAACACCAAACTTTTGAAGGGGTCCATTATTTCCCTCAGTTTTGGTAAAGTGAGGTCCGTAGTCAGGGGAGACATACAGTTGTTTTTGTGTCACAAAATCCAGGTCCTCTAGTTATTATCTGAACACCATGCCTATAAAGTTATTTAGTTAAGGTTGAACACATTTTCATTAAAATATCACACAGAATTTAACAAAGTGTGTTAAATATTTGGATTACAGTATTCATGGGATTTTAGTTGTATCGCATATTTTGGAATGGTCATATCTGTCTTTCAGGATCTTGACTTAATCTTGCTGCATGTGTATAAAAACATTGCAGTATCATCACAGCTTGATATCTCCAGCTTGGAAATTTTGTTATAATTATTCCAGCAGTATTTCTTCAGGTGTCATTTTGTTGTGGAACAGGGGACATTGATTTGGAGTTGTCTGCCTGTCTGTCTGTCTGTCTGTCCGTTCGTCAGGTTTTCGTTTCTGTGCAATAACTTACCTAAATGTTATCAGATTTCATTCAAATTCTGGTCAGTGATTGCTCTCATGCTTACCTTGGGTGGTATTGGTTTTGGTGTGTTTGTCTGAAAAGATAATAATACAATAGGATATTTCATTGTTGATATGATGAATCAGCACATTTAGTTTCACTTACCACCAACTGGTGTCGCTAGAGGAGAACATAAATTCCTTGATTTTGCGTGTTAAATTCAGAAACAAATATGAATACTGTAGATTCAGAAATATTAGTTGGGATTTTTTTTTCGTGGTTTTCGTGGATCAAGATAATCCACGAATTCATGATTCCAACGATAAAAAATTCACACGATCAGAGGATATACGGTATCTTAACGGCAGCTGGTGGTCGACTTTATATATATAATTGTTACCGCTAGCTGAATTTTCAATAAAAATACAAAACTTGTTTATTACTTTTTTATGACTATGTTTGATACATTTATTAAATGAACTGAATTGCTTTTCGCAAATTACTATAAATATACAGGATTTATAAATATTCTTTTATCAATAAATTATTTCCCCTAACATCGTACAAACACGGGCCCCCTTATTTGTTTACAATAAAACAATATCAAAGTATAATTTAAATTGAAAACGTATCCCCACATTTCCTCTTATCAACATTTCGGGTGAAAATTTTAAGAACAATACCACATTTCTGATGCGCAAAGCGGTAGTTCTGACACGCCAAGAACAGCACACAAGTTCCAATGTTGGTAATCACAGCCACCAAGGCACGGTTTTTTCGGAACCGGCCTTTTCATCCTTCTTTCAATAGAGATTAAACGAGACTTACGCTACCTATTGGCCTAAAACAGAGAGCTTAGATGTCATCTAACCTCTCTGCCTAAAAGACAAGGGCCGTGTAAACTCATTTGCATTACCGCGATTACCGCGGGACGCGAAAGAGCACTTATTCCGAATATTGCGACAACAGTGAGCCATTAACAATACATGCAGACGGTACTTCTTCCGAATATTGCCGATAGTTGTACATATATGTTAGCGTAAGTAAGCGTCACAGAATACTATTATGCAAAATATTTCTTTATAATCTCCAAATATAGCTGATATAATGAATGACGAATAAACCGTGTCTTGTCTCACCGCCCCGTCAGGAATTTACAAGCGCCACATGTGACTACCGCCTAAATGAAAAAAAAGTTAAAAACCTTCATGTGGACGGTTCCGTTTCATTTTTCCTCCGGTCAAGAGATGGTTTACGTTTTCTGTGAATGTGGTGTTATAAATAATAGCTGATGTATCGGGTGTTACAACATTTAGGCTCGGGTCGGGCGGAGCATGTTTGTTCAACACTGACCCGATTGACCACGGTACAGGCGCACCGTGTGATTAGCATCAAAGCCGAACCACCTGTGTATATCGGGCTCGTCTTCCTTGCGCACATAGAGGTATTAAAAAAACATAATTTCCTAAAAATTTCTTTGTCTTTCCACAAATTCAAATACCCCACGATATGCGTTTTGTACAAAAACCACGAAATTTTAAGCCCACGATATTATCTGAATCTACAGTACTTTAGATAATGCTGTGATATTGAATATAAATATAATCATTAGATATTTGACCTTCTTATCTGCAGAAACACCACTATCGAGAGCTACCCGTGGAGGTACAACAATCCTTGGGACCCATTCCAGATGAATTTGTGTATTATTTTACATCACGATTCCCAAAACTCTTACTACACACCTACAAAGCCATGAGACACTGCAGCACGGAGCGAAGTTTCCACTCGTATTACTACCAGCCCAGGTGATAACGAGTCTCTCACCACGCGTAAAACATAACATTCCAGAAAACCAGGGTCCAGAGCGTGATGGCGCAGTTGACATGTGGACTGTCTGCTCAGATTATAGGTTTACATCATTGGGGTTCAGTAGCATACTCTGTACATCCTAATAATACCTTCAGGGCTTGTGGGATATGGTCTGGTTTTGTATATGCCCATCATATCAATTATAACATCTTGTGATTTATAATGAAATGCTAGCACTTAGCGCAACTTACATTACCAAAGTCTGAAGGGCGCAAGTTGAAGAGTTTGCAAAGGATTAAGTGGCTGGCTGTCTTGTTCATTAAAACATGGGTTATTGAATTGGGATTAATTGTTAAGGACTGTGGGTCTATTGAAGGCATGTTTCTTTGAGTCTTTAATTGTTTTATTAAGGATATGTACAAGGTCCATGGGAACAGGTTTACAGGTACATACATTTGATTGGTTGAAAGGGTAACAAATTAGGTGGAATTTACAGTGGTATTCACATGCTCCAGTCTGCAGATTCGATGGTCATTTTTTATTCCACATATACAACATATTGACCAGTTCTCATAATTAATAATGTACTGTCAACAACCCCTACCTGACAATCACGTGTAATTAGATTACACAGTCATTTATCAAACATGAGTTAGATTATGATGATAATGATTTGATGTTAAATTGATCAGTGTTTTTTCCCTCTAATCCTGAATTACATGCTGTGATGCCATTTAAGATTGCCTGTGATGTTGAGATAGATATAGTTGAGAACATTTCCAATGCCCAAAATGCTCACCAGGGATCTCTAACATCTTACATTCATTATATGTATTTTGGCAAGAAAGGACTGAGTTTTGAAGGTAGTGTATCTTGAATGATAATCTGATCACATCTACCTGGGACATGCTTGTTTTCTTATATTTTAATTTATCATGTAACTTTAATTACTAAATAGCCTTGCAGTCATGTAATCCCTCCAAACTCAAGAATAGTGACTAAGCAAACAAGATTTTCTAAAAACATCAAGAATAAATATAAAAAAAAAATAGTCTCATTTACCTAAGGCTACATGTCTCAGACAGCCTCAAAGCCTTGCCCCTGCTTTTCAGACATAATCTCGCTTTTCAGACATAATCTCATAATCAGTGAGGCTACATTACTTAAGAAAATAGCCTCAAAGCTTGGATCTCTCTTTCCAATATAGCCTAAAAAATAATTAGCAATAAGAAGTGGATAATGTGGATAATCATTATAGTTAAAACCTGAGCAGATGTTCTGTAAATATAAAAGTGTTTTTTAGTCTTTTTATTCAAAGGGCTGCAGAGATAGACTATACATCAAACCAAAGGCATGCATATAAGATATATTTATATACTGGAAAAATATACTTTATATATTTTGAAGGTGAAGGGTTTGCCAGGTGTTAAAGGATGTGTGATACAAGTTAAATGGTCAGATGCCATGAATACTTTAGTGTCACTTGTGATGTGGATCACTGTGGACTTGCAATAAGGATGGGACTTCTACAACGACTTTTACAGTATTTCTTGCAGTGTACTGGTAGAGTGTATTTAAATTCAGTGAATGGAAGACCATGGTTAACATTTTAATTGTGTTGCTGTGTTTAGTGCTTGTTGCTGTGTATTTATTTTTTTGCACTTGCATACCTTACACTAACCATTATGTGCAAACATTAACACATTGAAACCCCATCAAGATGGTTGCCTTAAGAAGTACTGAACCAAAAGTGATGGTTTTACTGGGTAGGTTTCCAGGCAGGGGTTTAATACTAATGGTATATATGCCAAGTTGGATATTAGTTATATTAGCACTTTAAATTCAGGATTAAGCATTAAAGTTCTCTTTATAAAATATTAAACTCATCTTCAGCATATATTGCCATGAGGTATTTTAAATGTGTTCATGTATCTGTAGACAGCACTTGTAAAAGTTGTAAAATTTTCATTATTTTCAGTTGAAGGCCCTTTATGATATTATGCAATAATTATTCTGAAGTCAATGAGCCCTTCAGTTCAACAGCATAACATATTATCTTCAATTCATTCATATAACGGTACTTCAAGAGCATATTGCATGCTCAGCTATGCTATGGTAGGTTTGTTCAGAATAGCAAGGTGCTAGCCAGATCAAGGTGAAATAACCTGATGTCATTGTCTCTATGTCAGTTGCCTGCTACTTGAAGACTGTTTACTATTCATTAGAATTATGTAGTCTTATTAAATATCACTATGTACCATAGGTCTTCTGCCAGACAACTTTACAAAATTACAGTTAACTTTCACCATAAAACAATATTTGCAAGGTGCTGCAGGTGTTTCATTTGACTTAGATAATATTTTCCCTGGCCAAGAATGCAAAAACAAAATTGTATTGTGGCAGATCTTAATACAATACTACATGAGACTACAACCCTACAGCAAACCAAAGCCACGATATTATCTAGTGCAGAGGATCCTGTATTGGCTACAAGATCACCATGCATATTGATAGGACCTTTTGACCTCTGCAGTATACTAGTCCCTCCCCCCCCAGTAGAAAGGCCCAGCTGATGACCTGGGAATAAAATGGGATGTAATAACCACATCTCCCAGGGCCTCCTCCTTCTTGGAATCAACCATTTCAGGATCAGGGGTGTCAGGTAACAAAAGATTTCCAAATGCAGAAATTCTGTTTCACTTGTACATTTCCTTTAAACCAAAGTGTAGATCCACATTCAAGGAATTAGGAAATGATTTCAGATTTATAAGGAAATGCAACATCTTTGCACTAGGTCCAGCTGTATTGTAGCAAAGTGTATAAATCAAACCTGGCAATTAACTGAAATATGTTATAGCTGGTGCAGTGTTTCAGGCATACAATTTCCAGTATAATATGTCTTTTGTAAACAAGATTTCTGCTTTGTGTTAAAAGTTTATTCTTGTGAGTTGCACCGAATGGTGGTCTGTTGTTCTATGTTAAGATAGCAATCTCTGTGTTTTGTTGTCAAATGGTTTTGTACAGCATTGTATGGTAATTATATTTATTATTGGGATGATGCAGGCAAATAATGCACACTGGACTGTATAGGAGGACAGAGTGAAAGCACCTCCTGAATATGTAAAAACCTGCATTATGTACATAAGTGCCTATTATACTGAATAATACTGCCTTATGAGTACAAGTACATGTCAGTATAATGTTTAATCTTAAGCAAAACTCCAATATGTTCTAAAGGGGGGGGGGGCTGCAGGCCACACTTTTAAGAAATACTGTTATAAATTGTTCATTTAATAATAGTTAACAAAACCATAAACTAGTTCTGTAATAATTTTTATGCATATAAATACTCTAACCAGACATTCAGGTTTTCCAGATACTACATATATGGATCTCTGAATGCTGTTTACATTATTGTGATTATCTGTATTTTATAAGTTCCTGCATATTTTTTATTCATAATTTGTTAACTAGATTCAGAAGCATTCAAGTTGGAAACCAAAACAAAACCTGACAGAACCAGTTTTCCAGGAACTGAAACTTATTCTATGTTTTCAAGTATGGCTTCATCAGACAGTATATATCACATCACCAAGTGTTGTCAGTAGTAATGCGGAGTTCTGCTCAGACCTACACAACATTATCACTTGATAGTTTGAACATTGTAACATCTAGTCACAAATAGTTGGTAGATTTCTAACCAGCAATAAAGTACTACAGATATGTGTATGGTAGGGGAGATGTCTCTATACTAACTTTTAACAGGTGGGTGTTGTCTCATTAATATAACAGGGGAGTGGTGTTTTATACTGTTTTGTGTACAATAACTGTGTTTACTAACGGGAGTGGATATGGAAACTTTTTATTGTATATGTGATTTGATGGGTGCCAGGTGGTTTCAGTATAAAGTTTGTAATGGCTGCTCTTTTATATATATATATATATATATATATATATATATATATATATATATATATATATATATATGTATATATGTATATGTATATATATATATATATATATATATATATATTTATTGTCCTTTCAGTCCATATATATAATTAAAAATCCTCATAGGTGTAAAACTTCAGGTACAATTCTTCACTTTTTTAGTGGTTAAATTTGTATTAATTGAAGAACCCTCATTTCCTTAGATAAATATGAAACATATGAATATTTGCCCACCAAGATTGGTTGAGTTGTCTGTCTTGGAATAAATTTCACGGATCATGATAACAGAGGGAAATATTTAAACTTTGTTTATGATCCAGCTCAAGAAGCAGATCCAGGATCCTGATCCAGAATTTTTTTTCTCCTCTCTCCTCTTCATTATGATTCCTCATCCATTCTTGATGATAAAATGTTCATGAAGTTGGGTTTTGATCATAGGTGATAAAAGCAGAAGTGTTTGCTGACTGCAGCAAATGTTATATATTTTGTTTGCTTTCTGTAAGAAGTCTATATAGAGTATGATTGTTCAGCCTTGACAGGGGTATATGCTCTTCTGAATGTCCTTTAGTATCCTGTACTCCATTTCCCTACCCCCGTCCACTTGTTTTGTCATGTTATTATTTCATATGGCCAAGTATCCCCAAAACTGTGTGTTCCAAAGACAGAACCGGAAGGTAAACATAATTTACTGGAGTGAAAGTAATACTTTTATGGAAGTTCTTGTAAAAGACAAAACAAAAATTTGATAATTATTTTCTGCAATTTCAACAATCTGCATCATGATTCAACATTGCTTGAACATATGTCTGCCCAGCAGTAGCAGTTAGTAATAACGTTTTCCACTAAATATGGAAAATAAACATAATTCCATTCCTCAATAGATGTACAGAATCTAGAGCTTCTGTTCTGGCTCTACCACTAACATGATAGTCAGAGAACCATAAATTAGTTTTTTAATTTGTCACTAGATGTCAGTACCCGTCTTAGGTTTCACAGATAGTGAAAGTAAGTATAATTAGCTTTACTGACTGAGCCAGTTTACTTGAACAATGTGTAAATTCACATTGGAACTCTCAAAATTGAGACGGTGATTTTTGTTGTTTCATATATATTTCTGCAAATGCTTTGATTAGTGACTGCCTCATGCAGTGTTATAGTAACAAGATAAAAGTAAATGTTTTCCTCTGTTCAACTTATCATTGTAACAAAAATGTATAACGATAATGGTTCTTGGGGCATCATGTGTCTGCTTGTCTTGATTTCTACCTAAATAAGTATGAAAAAATAGCTATAACAAAACTAAACCTGGTGGACAGTAAAGTTGAAATGTTGCTGATTTCACCTGCAGGCAAGCCATGGTTGAAACAGTTCTATATGTTCAAGCATGTGCTCTACCTGTTCACACCTGTTCACATGATTGATTGGTATATTAGTATAGAAACCTGTGTGTTCATTCTCCAACATTAACATGGATAATTCAAGTAGCAGCAGCGGGGACTACACAGGTAAAAAGTATCGGTCTCACTGGTACACCTGCCAGAACTCTGTATTGATTGAAATTCATGGTTCATCAATCACTCCAGCATTCCCAGCACTGATTTTTGAAATCACCAAATCAAAACTATTTAAAGAGGAAATTGTATCATTTTGTAATACAGATATCTAACATTTGTACATTGAAGAATGAATTCTCTCTGTCATTTCAGAGAAACAAAATCATATATTAGAAAATTCCTTATTTTCAATTATAATTTCTTGAGCAAATTCCTACTTTGAAAAAAAGGACACCCAATAGATGTTCAATGTGGACTAAAAATTATAAATAATATGATTCTAAGATTTAAAAAAAAAATCAGTGAAAGCATACCTTGAAGATTTAAATATTAAGGTAATACGAAGTACTACCAAGTTACTATTTGAAGTAAAACATGACTATTTGAAATACAAAATTAAAAAAATTAGTCTTTTGCAGCTTCAAAGACACCTATTTACTTTGAGATAAGAAAATTGTCAGGGTGCAGATAATCACCATTACACCGGTAGATGGCCATTTTGTAAATGGTGGGCAAGTAGTTTCAGGGAACACTGTGGTTACATAGCTATAAAAACCCTGACAAAGCTGTGTTATTCAGTGCGTGAGGCAATGGCCACACAATTAATACATGTTATACATGCTATAAAGATGGTGATTTTCCTCCTGCCCCAGTGAATTAATTTTCTGTTTGCATGACATGCACTCGTTTGAAGTGGGGATGTTCCCATGTTCAGGTTTTCAGACTTATTTCAGTGCAGGGAATATGTGTTACTGTTTGGAATATGACATGTATATATGTGTATATATGTCAATATATATATTTGATACTATACTCTGTATGAAAGTGAATGTAATAAATGCAAGAAACCTGTGTGAACTTTGGTGTATTTTGTTATTTTACCATTAATATCCCAAATAAATATGGAGCTGTTATTTTTTTACCATAAATAAACCAAACAAACATGATGCCATCTGTTTCTCCTTTTGAGTCATTTTGTCCCATGCAGTCATATTTTTTTGCAGTGTCATTTGCCCTCATGGCTGTATAACCCAATCTGTCATAGCCTGCCCAGAGATATTGGCAATATAATTTGATACAGACAGACAAGCCCTCAGCAAAAGCATGTTTATATTGATTAAAAATGATGCTGTGCCCTACTTTACAGATTGAGGCAAGCTTCCATTAGGGTATGATGTGATACATTTAAAGGGGTAGAGCGAGAAAGTGAGATCCTTGCTGGTTTCCAAAGGCAAAAAGTGATTGTTAGCAAACTGCATGTAGTTCGTGGGTATTATATCTGGATCTTTTGAAAATCTATGAAATATGACCTGATGAAGTAATATGCCTTCTTTGGAAAAAGGCCCTTTACTAGGGCATGATAAAATAAATAAATTCTCAAGGCCACTTTAAGTTCTCCATGACCCCCCTCTACACCACACATAATACTCCGACACATAATAACATTTAAACATGGCAGAGTGCTTAAGAATTTGAGTTCACCAGATACACTGGGAACTGTTCCCTAAAATGCTACCCTGAAGACAGTATCCTAAAACAATCTGCACAGTATCCTGAGACATGTAGACATGGTCCTGTCATGGTAACACTGTACTGGGACAACCTAGACACTGTCCTGAGACAACAGGATCCTGAGACAACCTAGACTCTGTCCTGAGACAACAGGATCCTGAGACAACCTAGACATTGTCCTGAGACAACCAGACATTCCTGAGACAACAAGATCCTTAGACAACCAGACACTGTTCTGAGAGAACAGGATCCTAAGACAACCAGACAATGTTCTGAGACAACAAGACCCCTAGACAACCAGACACTGTTCTGAGAGAACAGGATCCTGAGACCACCTTGACCCTGTCCTGAGACAAAAGGATCCTGAGACAACCAGAAACTGTCCTGGGACAACAGGATCCTGAGACAACCAGACATTCCTAAGACAACAGGATCCTGAGACAACCAGACACTGTTCTGAGAGAACAGGATCCTGAGACAACCTTGACCCTGTCCTGAGACAACAGGATCCCGAGACAACCACACGCTGTCTCAAGACAACAGGATCCTGAGACAACCTTGACCCTGTCCTGAGACAACAGGATTCTTAGACAACCAGACAGTGTCCTGGGACAAGTAGGTTGTCCCATGACAACGCAGACACTTCCTTAAGACAGGTTGGCACTGTCCTGAGACAACTAGATACTGTTCTGAGACAACCAGGCATTGTCCTCAGCTTACTAGGTACTGGCCTGAGGCAATAAGACACTGTCCTTAGACACTAGGCACTGTCCTGAAAAAAAGTAGGCACTCTCCTGAGCCTACCTAGACATTCCCAAGACAACCAGACACTGTCCCAACACAAAAAGACACTGTCCTAAGAAAAACAGACACTGTCCTGAGACAACCAGACAATGTCCTCAGATAAATCCACACTGTCTTCAGACAACTAGACACTGTCCAACAACTGGGCACTGTTCTTATATAACTGGGCAGTGTCGTGAGACAACTTGACAATGTCCTGAAACAAATGGACACTGTCCTCAGACACTAAGCATTTTCCTCAGATTACTATTCACTGTCCTGAGATAACCAGACACTGTCCTGAGACAACAGGATCCTGAGACAACCTAAACCCTGTCCTGAGACAACTAGACACTGTCCTGAGACAACCAGACACTGTCCCAAAACAAACAGACATTGTCCTGAGAAAAACAGACACTGTCCCGAGGCAACCAGACACTGTCCTTAGACAAATTCACATTGTCCTGAGACAACTAGACACTGTTCTCCAACCACTGGGCACTGTTTTTATACAAGGCAGTGTCCAGTGACAACTTGACACTGTTCAGAATCAAATTGACACTGTCCTGAGACAACCTGACACTGTCCTGAGACACTAGGCATTGTTCTCAGAATACTATTCACTCTCCTGAGGCAATCAGACACTGTCCTTAGACACAAGGCACTGTCCAGAGAAAAGTACGCACTCTCCTGGGCCAACACAGACAGTCCAAAGCCAAGTAGACTCAGATCTGAGACAACCAGACACTGTCCTGAGACAACCAGACACTGTCTTGAGACAACCAGACACTGACTTGAGACAACCAGACACTGTCCTTAAACAAATCCATCCTGTCCTCTGACAACTAATCACTGTCCTCTGACAACTAGGCACTGTTCTGATACAACCAAGCACTGTCCTGAGACAACCAGACACTGTCCTCAGAAAACTTGACACTGTCCTCCGACAACTAGGCACTGTTCTGATACATCAAAACACTGTCCTAAGACAACCAGACACTATCCTCAGACAACTTGACACTGTCCTCCAACAACTAGGCACTGTTCCGATACAACCAGACACTGTCCTTAGACACTAGGCACTGTCCAGGGAAAAGTAGACACTCTCCTTGGCAAACACAGACAGTCCCAAGACAAGTAGACACTGTCTTGAGACAACCAGACACTGTCCTGAGACAATAGATGTTGTCCTGAGACAACCAGACACTGTCCTCCGACAACTAGGCACCGTTCTGATACAACCAGACACTGTCTTGAGACAACTAGATACTGTTATGAGACAACCAGGAATTGTCCTCAGATTACTAGGCACTGGCCTGAGGCAATAAGACACTGTCCTTAGACACTAGGCACTGTCCTGAAAAAAAGTAGGCACTCTCCTGAGCCTACCTAGACATTCCTAAGACAACCAGACACTGTTCCAAGACAAAAAGACACTGTCCTAAGAAAAACAGACACTGTCCTGAGACAACAGGATCCTGAGACAAACTAGACCCTGTCCTGAGACAACTAGACACTGTCCTGAGACAACCAGAAACTGTCCCAAAACAAACAGACATTGTCCTGAGAAAAACAGACACTGTCCCGAGGCAACCAGACACTGTCCTCAGACAAATTCACATTGTCCTGAGACAACTAGGCACTGTCATCATTCTGAGATATCCATACACTGTCCTGAGACATCTTTACACTGTCCTAAGAAAAATAAGCACTCTCCTGGGCCAACCAGACACTGTCATTATTCTGAGATAACCATACACTGTCCTGAGACAACTTGATACTGTTCTGAGACAGCTAGACATGTTAATGAGACAACTTGACACTATCCTAACAAAATTTTACACTACACATAGAAAAATTGACACTGTGCTTATAGAACTATTCACTACTGGCTGAATGCTGAAACAATAGTCCAGCTGTTCTACAGAATATAAAGCATGAGACACATGTTCAATTACTTTCAGATGTGTCCTATGGGCATCCCCTCCTCTTTTCATTTAGAGCTCAGTCATTGAACACTTCCCATAAAAAAGACTCCCAGAGAAACTTCTTTATATTTTATCCAGCCATTGCCTCAATGTACTTAAAGGGTAATATTTTACTTAGGGGAAGTAATTTGTAGACTTGCCAACAAATTCAATGGGCATAGCATGGTAGCACAGACTAATTACTCAAATTGCCCATCAACAAATACCACTTACAGGTTGTCATTAATTATAGATCAGTTGGGTCAAACTGGTGTATATATTTTTTCAGTTCACTTCAAGGTGAAGGCCCACAGTTAGAACTTCAACCAACAGCACAGAATGGTAAAAGTTCAGCAGAGCCTCTCACAGTCTGTGACTTTTTGATTTCTCACAGACTCATACATAAAATCCTAGAACTGAAAGATGCATTCTCATATGGTTCAATGTATATTAAAATAAAACTGGTTTTAAGAAGAAATGTCAGTTTGTATTAATGGCTCAGAAATTTGTTGCCTGTTGCGTCAGAGTAAAGGTTAGGTTTATAGTTTTGTATCACTGATGTTGCGAATCTCATCAGATTTTGCCTCCCTGGTCATTCAGCACCATGGATGCATTTTGATATTTCATTTTGTGCAGTGTCAATGTAAGCTACATTATGATATCATTTAAGCTCATTGGAATTTTAATCTTTAATGTGTACAAATATTAAGTTGGTCCATTTTTTTTTAAGTTAAATAAAGGAAAAGGTAAAAGATGTCTTTTTTATCATATATCACTGACAATGTAGGTCTAATCTAACTTTGTACACTTTGCCTTCCTGGTATTCTGGGTCTGCCCATGGTACATTAATGTGAAAGGCCAAAGAAGAAAAGACCTTGCAAAATGCACCCTCAATTAAAATAGATCAAAGTGAAACTTACACTGATTGAGTGCTGGCCCTTTGTGTCCTAAACAAAAGGTGATTATAAAATGATGGTTTCTGTGTGTTTGTCTCTAAAAGGATCAAATACTGTGGTTGCATTTTTGTTTGCGAGGGTTTTAAATTTGTGATATTCGCAAATAAAAATTCTTGCAAAAAAAAGTCCCTTGTGAATAAGAGGCCCAATTGTCTACAGGAAGTCATAAACCAAGATATTGATATATGAATAAAAATAGATCTTGTATGGTAGCCCTTAATCAAAGGCTGCTATAGTTAATGATATAAAATGTCCCAAATGATCTGCCAATAATGAACAATAATTTCCACTTGTTCAATGTTGCCTTGAGCTTCATCTAATTTTTAGCTGAGCTGATTGTAAGTCCGTCTGTCTGTCGTGCCGTCCGTCCATCCGTCCATTAACCTGGCACAAATTGTAACCGCTGGACCTAGAAACTTGTAACTTGACATTATGAGAGGTCCATGAAAAATCTCCTTGGAAACCACAAATTAGGTCTCTGTTACCCATATCCTTCGAACTATGGGGCCCCAAAGTACCCCCAGAATAGTAAAAAATTTCATACAAAAACTTCAATATCTCATTAACTGCATCACTGATGGTCATGATTTTTGGCATACATATATGTTCCTTCAGTTTTTGCAGACTGGTGGCGCCACCTGTATTTTTTTATTTTTTTACGAATTGTTTTATCTATTTTTGAGACCTTTAAAATTGTGAACAGGGCACAAATCGTAAATACTGGACCTAGAATCTTTATTCTTGACACAGTGAGAGACCTATGAAAAGTCTCCATGGAAACCTGAAATAAGGTCTCTGTTACCCATATCCTTTGAGCTGTGGGGCTCCCAATTACCCCCCAGAATAATGAAAAATTTGATTACAACAAACTGCAACATCTCAATAACTACAACACTAATGGTCATGATTTTTGGCATACATATTGATCAAGGTGTTCGTTCAGTTCCTGCAGACTGGGTGCGCCACCTCTATTTTTTCAATTTTTATAATTTTTTCCCTCTATTTTTGAGACCTTTAAGCATGTAGTTGTCTGTCAACAGGGTACAAATCATAACGACTGGACCTAGAATCTTTATTCTTAACACACAGGGAGATCCATGAAAAGTCTCCATGGAAACCTGAAATTAGGTCTCTGTTACCCATATCCTTTGAGCTATTGCAGAGATCACCATAATTGTTTGCATGGATATTGATCATGGAGTGTTTCATCAGTTTCTGCAGACTGGTGGTGCCACCTATATTTTATTCAATTTTTCGAATTTTTTTCTCTATTTTTGAGACCTTTAAGGATGCTGTCATATGTTAACGTGGCACAAATTGTAACAACTGGACCTAGAATCTTCATTCTTGTCATGCAAGGAGGCCCATGGAAAGTGTCTGTGGAAACCTGAAATTAGGTCTCTGTTACCCATATCCTTCAAGCTATAGGACTCCAAAGTATCCCTCAGAATAATGGAAAATTTGATACGAAAGCTGAAGTATCTGAACAACTAATGCAGAGATCACCATAATTGTTTGCATGGATATTGATCATGGAGTGTTTCATCAGTTTCTGCAGACTGGTGGTGCCACCTATATTTTATTCAATTTTTCGAATTTTTTTCTCTATTTTTGAGACCTTTAAGGATGCTGTCATATGTTAACGTGGCACAAATTGTAACAACTGGACCTAGAATCTTCATTCTTGTCATGCAAGGAGGCCCATGGAAAGTGTCTGTGGAAACCTGAAATTAGGTCTCTGTTACCCATATCCTTCAAGCTATAGGACTCCAAATTATCCCTCAGAATAATGGAAAATTTGATACGAAAGCTGAAGTATCTGAACAACTAATGCAGAGATCACCTTGATTCTTTGCATGGATATTGACCTTTAAGTGTTTTTATTAGTTTCTGCAGACTGGTGGAGCCACCTGTATTTTTTTTAAAGTTTACACATTTTTTCTATATTTTTGAGATATATAAATACAGACACAATCTTGGCCTGTTGGTTAATCTGTTTGATGCTTAAGTTGAATAGGTATATACTACCATTCAGATGATAAAATTACCTCTAGTGAATCTCTTCCCAGTCAGCTCAGCGTCATGACCCATGGGTCACTTGTACATATTCATACAGAATATTTAATATAACTAATACGTATAAGTTTTATTTGATACATGTAGTTTACATCATGGCCAGATTGTGAAAATGGAACCATTGTGAAACAATAATAATGTGGAGTTTCAACCCGGCACATATGAAGCCAACCACAGTGGATCATAAAATATCAGAAGTGGATCCAGGGGGGGGGGGGGGGGTCTGGAACCCCTTTTTCAGTCCAATACCTTTTTTTCCAGACCAGATTTGGTGGCATGTACCCCTTTTTTCCAGACCTGTAGATTTTTTTAGGTTTCTCATTAGTCCTCCTGGGCTGGACCCCCCCCCCCCCTTTTCCTAAATCCTAAATCAACCCCTGAATACACACTGAAAATTCTATGTGCCTTTCATATATCAGATATTATTCAAATGCTGATATGCAGACTACTTTTATTATGGATTACACAGGAAATTTATAAAAACTGTTCGTTATTGGCCTGTGAAAGGAGCGAACCCCCCCCCCCCACACACACACCCTACACATATAACCACTGTTGTTAACACCTGGCCACCTGAGGATACAATTGATTGTTGATCAATTGTTAGGCATGTACTCAGCTGGAGACTACTGCATTATGAAGGATCCTTTCACTGTTTCCCACAGATGTTAGGCTCCTTGCACTGAACTGCTGTAATGTTGCATATGAAGCTACTAGCAACAAACCATGCACCATAAAACTGTATCTTCAGATACAGTTTCAGATACTGAATGAAGACCCAGTGTTCATGAATAAAGATAAAATACTCTTATCAAATATAATTATAATTACAATTGTCATCCTCTAAAGTTTGTATGATGCACACCGTTACTTTATTTTTAAAGAGTGAACAATATAAATAAAATAAGAAAGAACAGTTATATTTGCATGAGCACTGGGTCCAGCGGTTTCTTGTAGCTCTGGCATGCCCAGTGCACCACATTCATGTTTGTTAAATTATATATAGCTGAGGAATGCTCTCTTATAGACCTTGGAACAAAGTTTTTAAAATTTAATCAATTTACTTTTATATTATAATTGAATGTGGAGACACCAGTCAACTCAGCCCATGTCAACTCAGTCCATGGAAAATCTGACCCCAAGGGAAGTCATGCACCCCTGTTCCAAAATTAGAACTGGTATAATATCCTAGTAACATTAATTATGGTTAATAAAAGCTCCTATTTCAGGCACAGATCCTTCAACTATATATCACATATTGTGAATGAATCCAATTATCTCTGAACAATAATACACAAACTGTGTGTATTCATCTTTCAAAACAAACAAATCAAAAAGTCTGATATGAGATTGAATAATCTTTATTCAAAGGACTAGATTCAAAATGCATTTTATGCCAACTTTATACCTTAAATATATAATGATAACATTTGACAACGAAGTAGCAGTACTCATCAAAGTAACAGAAATGGCAGAGTGATAATCTGAGACAAGTGTGTGCTTTGACACTATTTATAGAACCCACTGTGTGTAACATTTAACTTGTAATCATTATAATTATGTAAACCATATCACATCCATCATATCATCACCTCCTGCACTCATTCATATTAACAATGACAGTTACTGTTAGTGACATATATGATCAACCCTTAGTCTGTAACTACTGTAATTTTAGCTGCTACAGGATAAACTGCATCACAAATCTGTCACTCCACTGCCACAAGCCCTTCGGCACATAACAATAATATTAACTATACAGTGAAAACTGTGTTATTAGACCACCCGTGGGACTGGCCAAAAGTGGTCTTAATGCACAGATGGTCTTATTAATCAGGTCAGTTATAACTAATGTGAATGCGTTCATTTCACTCAAGGGTGGTCTTAACAGACAGGTAGTCTTATAAGAGACGTGGTCTTTCAGACAGGTTCCACTGTAGTTAAAAATAGCAGGCACTGCAGAGCTGTCACACAGATCTGATACCATCCCCTGTATTCTTGGTCATTATATAATGATGGTTATAATCAAAATTTCACAAAATTCTACAAGTCATTCTCCAATTTCCATCCCTATACAGTACACAAAAGGATTAATATTTATCATTGTGGAGCTAGTTGACCTCACACTGTGGTGTTTTATTTATGTCAATGTAACTGTATTAACAGCAGTGGTAGGGATCAGGATTAGAATATGTCACTGAAGACAGCATCCTACCCCCCACCCCACCCCCTCCCAACCCCTACACGCTAATACATAATAGTTATAATGATCAACACTTCATACTGTCACTTCTCAGTCATAAACCACTGCACTTCTTAACATATCACTATATTTCATTCAGTAAAACAATGCTTCCTATTATAAATTATTGCTGTCACACAATACCCATGATCACCAATTACATCATTTGATCGATGTTATTTTCACATTGCAAACTTTCATAAACTCATAATCTGTCTTCCCTCCCCCACCTCCTCCCTCCCCTCCCAATCTACACCAGTGTTACAACATTATTATAGACACAAGCCTTTTGATTCATTAATAAAGTTTCTGTATGCCTTAAGAATAACAGAAATAACTCACTTATTGCCTCCACCAGGTCGATATATGCATTCATATCTGTTTGTGTTTGTTCACAACACAACTCATGTAATCATTAAAGGAATCTCACCAAATTTTCAGGGCATATCTGGAAAGGGCCAATTAAGAATCGATTAGATTTTGGTGTGGATCCAGCACATGATGCGGATTCAGGAACACCATCAAGGAATATTCACAAATACATGGTCACTTATGCACTAATAAACCTTGGAATATGGGCTAAATAAGTGAATGCAAACACACAATAGGGATCTTCCACATGGTGGAGGCTTGCATTAATTAGAATGCAGATTTCACCTTAAAAAGTGGATTTATATTTATACTGCCTGATGATTTTAAAAGGCCTGTCAGTGTACTTGAAAAATTCTATATATCAAAACATACCGAAGAGCCATTTATGTATGCTATTATTCATATTTTGCATCAAACATGAATTTGTATATTATTTCTATATTGGTATTATATTTGTTATTATTGAAGCCACAACATATACCAAATCCATGCTTCCACGCAGGGGTTACAATAAACATATTTAAATTTAACTTGAAAAACCTGAAAATAAACATTTTCTAACATCACAGCACCTACTTATCATTATAATTTGGAAACACAATTTTTAAGGGAAACATAATTGACAAAATCACTCAGTTATTAAATGCCACCATGATTTATGGCAATATTGTCCATTGTACCCTTATAGATCATGTTTCAAATGTTTCAATGGAAAGCAGATACCAACTTGGAAAATAACATTTATACTGAACTTTAACAATCTGTTACTTCAACACTGTCAATGGTGGATAAGTACAAGAAAATAAAGAAGATAAAACCTATATACAAACACAACATGGCAAGAAAATGACTCAAAATTTAATACATCAATATATTCAACCTGCCTGTAAAAATAAAAGAGACTCAACTTTTAATATACATACAGTGATGCTGCCATTTTCTTCATACATTTTAATTTAGCTCTAACAGACAAAAGTAACTTTGTTTATAATCCCCTGTGGTCAACTCTACTTCTGTGTAGAACATTAACAGAAAAAATGCTTAACCTTTTTGTGATAGTCTGGGTTATACATGTAATATGTTTGGACATGTAACCGGTTACTCCAAGTTAAGGGTTACTATACCCTGATTGGTTACTCAGACCATGAGACCAGTTAATTTATACATTATACCTGATTGGCTTTTAAAGAAAGATGCTAAAATAAAATATTCATGGTTACACCATTATAACTATGCTCATACAGTTCATGGATCTTACTTGCTGTGGCTTATCAAACTTTTTCATTGCTTGATCATAAAATACTAGGAAGTAACACATCTTGAATATAAATTAACTGAATGATTCTGTGATCATCAATATAGGGGTACATTCAATATCATATAGTTCCACTAGATGTGAATTAAATTTGTCAGCATGATGCAAACTTCTTGTAAAACAAATATATATTATATACACTATTGTTTATTCTGTGTCAATTTGGTATTTAAGTTTCAAAAGTTCTTAATTATGTAAGCAAAGCTGAACTAAATCTTAAAAGAAAATTTAAAGGTACAGGAAATACATACAAGGGAGTTACATAGAGAAGGTCATATATAAATAACCCTAAAATTAATAATTGTCTTCTGCTTTCTGGCTTCTCTAGCTTTCATGCATAAATTGTATCAGCATGTGTGAATAATACACTAATATCTTAATTCATAAGATACACATAATACACAAGCAAACATTTCCTCAATCTGTACTCATAAACTCTGATGAAATGAAAATATAACTGAGAACTTATAATTATAAATCTCTGCTTTACACAAGTAAACATGTCTTGCTGTAACCAACCATGCTGGAAAATAACTGTACACTATACCAGGTAAACTTGGAGCTTATAAAAGCTCACCATGTCTGTGTGCATGAATTACTGTGAACACTATTAGGATTCTGTTGCTGCACCAACATCTTCAAAAACTTTTCTCATATGAACTCATGTGGTATCATCTGCTTGAATGAACTGGAATGGATGTTTTGAACACTGCTGGGTTGGAAACTAGGTCGGTGGAACCCCTCCTTAAGGGCAACTCTATACTAAGGACACCTCCTATTTATGGCCACTTACAGGCAGTCCCTTGTAAGTAGGTCCAGCAATCTTTAACTTCCCCACTAAGGACACCTCCTTATTGTGGGCAAAATGTCCAGTCTCATCAGTGACCGTAATTCAGAGGTTCTACTATATTACAAAGAATGTTATCCAAAACATAGGTGAGTTGCACTGTAATTTAGCTACAGCAGTAAGGACTGATAGGATAAATGCAGTTTGGTTGTGCACAAATACAAAACATGGACATCTTAAAAACTGGATCTGCATGGCTGAATTTGTATGACCACTCAAGTACGGTACATAATGCTGATGACTGGAATACCAAATCTTATCTTTTTCATCAATAGAACTTCAGGCTATGGATAGTTCACGTAATAACAGTTTATCTGTCAAGAAGTCATTAGCAATAATTCAGAGTTATTATTTACTGTATTGTTTTTCTATATTATTATTAAATAGAATAACTGACCACAATAATGATAATAAGAAAATTCATTCCCAAATATGATAACCAGGGATTTACTGTTATATATTAATGTAACTGGATTGTCCGCTTTCTCATTAACAACATTTCTGAACATATTTTTTTACCTGTGATATTCATTGAATTAGATGCTACTTTATCTTGACTTTCTACATACTTCGCTTTTTCCACCTCAGCATAAAGAATAATTTGGTCATCTCTATCTAGAGCTGCCATCTACTTTCCACAACTTAATCTAAAAAAGGATACAATGTCTGTGTAGTCACGCGACTACCTGGTAGTCTTGTACCCCTGACAGGATCCCTTTAACCAAGTTTTCCTGTGTTCCTGCACAATGTTATGCTTCAGTAACATTCATCTGGTCAGTGACTTACCAAATTCTGGCCCTAATAGCAATGAAAAGAGCAGTCTCCACATGGACAAAGGAAAGCCCTTCCTTTATTTAAAAAATATATCAATGTGATACAGATTACCTTCAAAACTCAATGGATTCTTCCTTGTGTGTTAAACTAACCCTCCACAAAATATCATCAAAATTGGTCTATAATTTTTTCCCCATAAAAGCTGCTGACAGGCAAACCAACCAAACCTAGGGGGAACATAAAACCTTCCTGGCAGAGGTATAAGAAATTAGATAACTGGAGGGCCACATATACTAGTTGAGTGGTTGTGTGGCATTTTTCAACCTGCAGATTCCTGGCTTCCAATAATGGCCATACCAGTTTAGTGAATAAAAGAAAGTAATACTGATGCTGATTTATTTCACAAGTGTCATATGAGCATTTTGCAAGAATAAAAAAAACAACACTTCCTACCACAGGGAAGTATCTCAGAACCCTTTAGTGCCTGAGTGTTTATCTAGACTGTGGCCCTTCTACTTTATTCCAGCTAGAGTGTTTGTTTAGACTGTGGACCATCTCATACACTTTGCAAATTATTCCAGCTTCAGTAATAAATGGGCATACTTCTTAATTTTTTAAGCCCTTAGCAAAGCTTTCTTGGAGAAACTGTATGGACTATCTTACCACTTAACTGAGCAGTTTTCAAATTTATCTTTGCCAGGAATTGCCCACAGAACTTATAATTAAATCAACAGAATCCCAAATAAACTGAATTTTTTTTTCCAACCTCCACTAACCACAAACCTTAATTCATCTCACCTGAGCAACTTACTTGCTTGCTTAAGTGAATGAATACAGACCTAAATGAAAATTGTTAAATTCAGAACATACCATGGACCAAATATTGTTAATATGAAATACTGTGAGTCAGCTCAAAAAATGAGATCATACAGGAAAACATTGCACATAATACAGGGATGTTAATTAAAGCTTGGTCACAAAATAATGTCAGTATTATAGAAATACAGTAATCATTATACAAACATACAACATAGCGTTCATTGTTAACCATAGACCATAAAGAAAATTTATGATTTTATAAACAGCTGAAATGCAGCAATTCTCCAAGCTTATTGTGGTTGTTATATCGCTTCAGTCACTCTGATCAAAGCATATTAGATTATTACACATGTACATGGAATACCATCCCGCCAATTAGGGAGAAAAACATTAGTGACAATCCATGTCAAAATATGTAGCAAACTGGGGTTCACATCTGGTACATAGCCCTACTCAGCGTAACCTGAGTCTAACCTCTAAAAACAGTCCTAAACCACAAATTTCCAGTTTGTTTCCCCCGTGTAATGAGTGTACATGCTGTTAGACTGGCCTGGTACACCTGGTCATTGACTAAATGCTGGCATTAACAGACCCATGAATCAATATACAGTGAAACCTGTGTTGTGAGACCACCCATCAGACTGAACAAAACTGGTCTTAATACATAGGTGGTCTTAAAAGACAGGTCAGCTATAACCAATGTGAATGCTTTCAGTTCACCCAAGGGTGGTCTTAATAGACAGGTGGTCTTGTTAGAGAGGTGGACATTCAGACATGTTTCACTGTAGTCTCAACAGTAGGGCCTGGTTCCTCACCAGGGACTAATTTTTTTAGGAATACACTGAAGCACTGCTCAGTATGGTATTGACATACTGTGAGTCAGCCTATGTAGCATGAATGCATCACTGTAACCTTTGCATCATGTGTGAAATAGATATGATCACTAGGCTATGTAATGTAACAATTACAATGTTTTCAGAAAGGGCAGGCAAAATGAGAACAGCTCTTGCAAACTTGGGTATAGAGAAAATTATTCTTTTTTAGCATACAGTTAGTTGGAATATACCAATTGTGAACTTGGAATAACTTATGTACCAGCTTGATTTCAACAGTGAACATAATATTATATTAAAATCACACAAGTGCATACATCTATGTATTTTTAGACAAATGCAGTTTCTGTGCTGATGTTATACATATTTATAATATTGGTAGATTTTTAAAAAGTTATATTATATTAAAGAATGACTTCACATGAATATTAGTTTTAATAAGAAAAGTCTTTTCAGAGTAGTATATTCTAAGGTATGCAGGTAACCATGTTTCATTACAATTAAAGGACTGAATATGAAATATGAGTCATGTAGCTATAAAGACTAATATAAATATGATTAATTGGCACGAGTATAGATGTACCAATACATTTACCCTTAAAGAAATGCAAAACACAGAGGATTTTAAGGCATCCATGCATGACTACACAAACTCACAACAATAGACACTAATTACAAAGGCTATGACATAAACCCTTGCCTTCACACATGATGTATTCTATTGGTCAAAACACTGCTATCGTAATCTGTAATTATATTGTAAGTAAGCTGGTAGAGAGATGAATTTCTTAACACTGTTACAACTTACACAGGCACCACAAATGTCCAGCATAATCTGGTGGCAAAAAGATAAGATTATAGGAAAATTATATGATATCTGCCCACATACAGTGAAGAAACCAAAAATGTTTGGCATTATTTCCTTTGAACGAAGACTAAAAAATAGAAAACTGTCCCAAAATAAGTGAAGCTGTCTGCATTCCTTTATAAATGTACTGTGCAAATACACACAATCCACCTGTGCATTAAGTGTCAGCTTTTCTTGCTTACTGTATCATACTTGCATGGGCTAATATGAGTGATTATGTTCCTTTCAGAGCACGAACTAATATGGACCAAATACTGTGAAAAAAAACATTTTTTTTTATATGCAAATTTAATGAACCAATCATACATTACTTTTCACAGGAATGTATTCTTAGCAAGCTGCTCTAGTACAAACGTGTATGTAATTTCTGGAATGAAATACTTAATGTATTTCAAATGAAACTCATGATGCAAAACAATTGTGAACTTGACAAACATACGTACCATACAGAGAGGAAATAAATGAGTGGTTTCTAATATATGCTTAATACCTGTCTATCATTACAGCAAAACAGGTTGTGTCATTTCTTTTGATAATGATCCAATAATTACATCAATTTATGTCTGTTATTTCTGTGGGTGAATGTTTCTCCATAAAACCATTCAAAATTATAGATTGTGCTTTCTGTTTTACGATATATAGTTTTCCCAGAAAAGTACATATATTATGATACTGACTAAATATGTTATATATATATATATTAAATGGTGATATATAGATATATGCAGGTTATAAAGATAACAAATAGTATATCACCTTCCCTAAATATAGATAACTATATATAGATAACAAGTTAAGTTTTTATGTGTACCGCAAAGTGCTGCAAACATTCTGGCATCAGATCTTGCATATAACGTGCTTGATGAGTGATGACTAATCAATTCATCTCAAATCAACAATAACAAAACAGGTATTTTGTTTGATGATTTAACTAATATTCACAATTTTTGACTTGCTCAGGTCTAAAGGTCTACATGAAAATAATTGGGGTATTGGGGTAGATTCATGGGATTTATTATTTTGGCATCTTTTATATTTTTTCCCGGTGGAGAATGTGATTTGAAACAATTTTAAGTCTTCAGGGTGGAGGATGATATCTGTTATGATTATCATTTAGTTTAATTATTTAATTGGGGTACCGGTAGGTAATTTAATGGGGTAGGACATAGCCTAGTGGTTAAGGCATTGGACTTCAGAGCTGAAGGTCCTCGCTTTGACCCCCACCAGTGCCTCAATGGCATAACGGTGAAATCTGGTTACAGATCCTCAGAGTTTCGCTCAAATGTCTTAACGACAGTTTCTGGATCATTCCTAACCCGGTGCATATAAACCTGAAATCCAAAAGGCTTAATAATAACATATCATGCTTATCATATGGATACCTTCATCCTCATTCAATAGACAGTGCCATCAATAGGCCATAGACCTATCCTTTGGGGAAAAAAAATATGATTAAAAATTATTTTATGTTCTTGGAATGGGCATCTGAGTGGAGAATAATATGTTTTGAAGTAGAATACGATTGTGGTTCTTGCGCTGGCAAAGGGAATGTTAGAATTTCCAACAAAATGTTTTTGTGTTCCTCAGATTGGTCCTCTGTGTGGAGAATGAAACAATCCAGAATGTTATATTGGCTCATGGAATGGTGCTCCGAGTGGAAAATGAATAATTTTTACAGAGAGTGTTATTTTGTTCATGGAGAGGGAAATGATAAATGTTACATTAGTATATTTTTCTGGTTCTTGTGCTGGTCTGCTTGGAGAATTCATACATTTTGTGGCCAGTGAACTGAGTTGAGAATACTTTCTGTGGATGAGATTCTATGCGAAGTTCACTGAATTCATCAACACACTTAAATATATTTCCAGTTTCACCAGCAAATGTGACACAATACAAACTGATGGAATATACATGATTGTGTGGAAACCGACAGATACACCATATGTTACACTGAGATTTTAAAAGGCATCAGAAAATATATCACAAGTTATTAATTTTGCATACATGAGCAGTGCTCTTATAGGGACTTTCATCAACACATTATACATCTGGTATATATGCTATTGAAACATGACCTCTCTCAGATTTTCAAAATGACACCTGGGGAATGATGCTCAGCTGAACTTTATGGAATATTCTGTGTGATATATGTAGTTCTTTACCAGCATATATCATTTTTTATAATATGTTTCATCCACATTTTTTTATTTAGACAGAGCCAGCTAAGCTAGCTGATATATTAGCTATGTTGAAAACAATCTAGCATTCTGACAGAACATCTATCTATTTTTTTCCCTGTTCTCTTCTCATGTGATTATCCTTGTGACCTTGTTCCAACTTCCAACTCATGATAAAAGTATATTAGCCTTGGAACTTGAATACTGTGGTTGGCTTCATATTCGCGAGGCTGAAATTTCGCGATTTCTCCATTTTTAATGTTTCGCGAGGGTCTCATTTTCGCGATCTCACTAGAACCTATATCAAATCTTTGGTAAAGCCATTCCTGTGTGTATTATAAAATGAGAATAATTCATGATCTTGTGATATTCTTCTCATATAAGGATGGGTCCATACACACAGCACAGGTTCTTTTGTTCAAATTTAAGGGAGCGTTTTCCCTTTACCTGTATGGATGTAATTTATATTAAGATTTCCCACTGTTCTAACCTATTCCCATACAAATATCGGCTACACTTAATGCTACCGTAAGAAGGACATACTCAGTTGGCCAATTTTTCCCGAGGGTGTCATTTTTGCGATTATTTCCCATTCGCGAATATCGCGAATTTAAAACCCTCGCGAACAAACAGGCAACCACAGTATTGTATGAAAGCATGACTACATCATGACCTAACATGGAAGTAACAACTCTATTTCAACTGTGAAGGAGCATTAACATGTGGACATTTAGTATACTTTTAACTTATCAGAAAGTTAGATCCCCTACCTGATTTAAAAATTGTAATTTGACCAATTTTTCTATATAATATACATTCTAAATGATATTTAAATGGCCGTGCTCATGTTATAAGAAATTACTTTCTGTGTCCATATAATACACTGTAAACTGCTGAAGACTGGATACAAATTATATGAATATGCCAGAGAGATTAGGAACCCTATATTGCACTGGATCAGGATTGCAGTTAAATATGATATATACATACATACATTCCAGAAAAAACATACCAATTCACGATTCTGGCATTTCATCGAAGAAGAGAAAACTCAGTAAGACTGTTGGCAGTGGTAACAGTTTGAGATATTGCCGAAAGTGTGATCCACCGTTGTGCATACCCACGAGGTGTCGCACACGTGCTCTGCAGATGTCCAACAAAGGTGGCGCCACTGATGCCTGTTCACTGACCAGTTTTAGTAAGTCTGCATGCCATGCTTCCTGTGTGAATACATGTCTATTTTGTTTAATTTGTTCGTGTGTGATGGGACATCCAGAGCTCACTAACATTTGAGCCAGATGCAAGTCATGGCCAGCAACTAACACGAGCAATGGCTGCATTTGAGTAAAGAGTTTCCAGTCTATCTGAACACTTGCTCCATTGTGTATCAAATATTTTGCAATTTCTGTTCTTTTTGACGGACGATGTAGCGCTAAATATAGCGGATTCTGGTTCCACTTCATACACTGATTGACAGACGCACCATGTTGTATCAGCAGTTTCACCAAGGGCAAATTACGTTCCCTGGTGACCTTCCACAGGGCCATGTGACCATAATTATCCTCGCAATCAAGTTCCGCTTCAGCTTTTAACAGCAACTTGACTGCCTCAGGATTGTTCAAACGACTAGCTGTAATCAGAGGGGTTTCGATTCTCTGCCTGTCATCCTTACTGTACTTATTCAGATCAATCAGACCAGAATTTTCCATACTGTGGTCTAAAAGTAACTTGAACATCCCCATGCGTCCTTTGTACAGGGTGAGGGACAGAGCTGTTGCTCCCAGCACCGGGGTGTTCAGATCTATCACCCCCATCTGTAAGATCTGCTTCACAACATCCGTGGCACCAGCCTGTATGGCATGGTGCAGATCAAAGATGTTAGCATGCTGCCTCGTGGTCCTCACAAGTCCTCGCTTTAAGTCCCTCATCTCCTCTGAAACAGAAAATCATAAACAATTATCACAGGATGAGGGATGATAGCATGCTGCAAAGTGGTCCTCACACGTCCTTATTTTTAAGTCCCTATCTCCTCTAAAACAGAAAATAATATAAACATTTATCACCATGACAGGATGAAAGATATCAGCATGCTGCCTCTTGGTCCTAACAAGTCCTTATTTTTAAGTCCCTCATATCCTCTGAAACAGAAATCATAAATATTTATCACCGTGACAGGATGAAAGATGTTACCATGTTGCCTCGTGGTCCTCACAAGTCCTTGCTTTATAAGTTTAAGTCCTTCATCTCCTCTGAAACAGAAAATCATAGGCACAGGCTCAGAGATAGAGGCCTGACACCCCACCAGCACAGGGCCCTTTGCATGAAGTATACATGCCTAAGATAAAATAATCTTAAGGTCATAATAAGTCGATGAAGTGGGACCAAAGCAGAGTGTAATATGACCTATTAATTAACTTGAATAAGAGTACAAGCATATCTGCCTAACTTTGAGTGTTTTAAGTCAGCTGTTCACTTTTACTTCCTTGGTTTCAATGGATTGCAAAACAGTCATTTGATTTTTATTTCTTCACTTAGCTGCTGCATATACTAAGGATGTAATATGGTTTGTATGGGACATTGATTCTTGTATAAGAAATAGCTACCAAATCATCACTCATTTGGTGAATAATAAATCAAACATCAAACACATATATTTTGTCAGTATAACTGATTTTGTGTAACTTTGGGAATGCAAAAAGAAATTTCAGGAAAAGAGGCTGCACTGTCAATGCTTATATCATCCCCAGACTGCGCATAAAGTACTTGCACATGATGCATTATTGTTTGGCTGGGCCGGTAATGAACATTACTTTAATTGTGACAATCTCTCCTCAGTTGATTAATACACTAATAATAAATCACATGTATATTATTATCAGCCACATACATATGGGATATATAGTATTTAAATACCATTTATAAACCCTAGCCCACAGCTATTTCGTTTCCCTTGGGCCTGGCCTGTTTTTATAGCTGATGCTCAGACTCTGAAATGATCAATATACTGACTGTATTGCAGACTTGCTGCCTCTTCAATGGTTGGTGTTTTGGTTTGAAAATTGAAACCCAAATATAACAAACTCAACATGAAAACACTCACCCACGATGGATTGGTTTTGGTGCCCTCAAACCAGACAGAATGGTCCATTGACTGACCATTAGGTTCTTGGGTGTACTTGACTGGCAGCTCCAATTTGAGGCCTGAACAAAGACTATGTTGTCAAACAGCTGCGCACCATATTCAGTCTACTATCAACAGCTGTCAAGAGGTGAAGGTCTCCCAGTTATGTTGGGGGTTCTTCCAAATTAAAATGAATATTCATTTAATGACGTCACTCGGGATTCCACTTTGCTTTTCATCCAGGGACCAAATCTGCTACGCTGATTGGCGCTAGCTATTATGCTCTGCTTCCAGATGCTGTTGTAAACAAATAAACACGCTGGATGTTTGGAACCATAGCAATGTAAATTGACCAATCGCATTACTCTTTAGATACTCTGCGGTCCTTCAAATAGTTCAGCATTGATCCGAAGTTACTTGTATCATCGCTCAGAGCACTCCTAGTGAAACAGTTGGAATTATTTTGTGAAGATGCCGACAGTCTTACGAGCCAAATGCCTCATAGTGGGTATGTGAAAAAAAATTAAACTGTTTCTTAACAGATATATCTGGAATCTCATAAAGTTAGTTAACCAACGATTTATTCCAAAGCAAAATTAAAGCTTCATCTGTTGTTATGGCAACAATTCAACGTCCAAGTGATTTCAGAAGACCTGTCCTCCTTCACTACCTCTACCCTACCCCGCCGTCACTCTCCACCCTTATCAATGGCCAAAGTTAAAAGTGGTGGCAGAGGATATTGTCTGAAGTGACCACGTAGTATTTGTCACGAGTACTTTTATTTTAGTTTAAAGGGACCCATTCACATACCAAATATTAATTATGTACATGAAATATTGTGTGTTTGCCTTAAAATATTAGGGTATTTTATGTATATTATTATATATATTACGGTATATTTTGTTCTAAAACCATATTTTTCACTTGTACCAGGGTTGGGGGCCAATTACATTGAAAAGTAATCATTACAATTACGATTACTTCCAAAAATCCCAATTACTATTACAATTACAAATTACTTATATTTTACAAAGTAATGATTAAATTACAATTACTTTGAAAAGTAATTAATTACCTTCAATTACTTAATAAAAAAATATAATATACAGAGGATGGTACATGTTAAGTATCATTCAAGGTAGAAATTTAGGCCAACTGATTAAATTTATAAAAGGAAAAACTGCAAACAAAATATATCCAGTCTGGTGTCATACATATAGCTACACTAATGATAATATATTATGGCATAATGTTCAAATTTACACTTTTCTCTTATGGAAAAGCAAAACTGGCTGTCATCATCATATATGAACATTGCTTGTATTGTTTTTTTAGTATCAGACTCTGAAACATTTGCTGAATTAGTGTTTTGACATAAAATAGATATATCTGCAAGCACATATGGGTAAACTATATTTTAAACATATAATCTTGAAGTCATTTGTGCAAACAATTTTCATCTAATATTCTTTTATAACATATTATCCTTTATCAGGCAAAATGTCTTGCTTCTTTATAACCTGGCATGTGCCAATTAGAGCACATGTGGAAATAATTGTTGGTTGAAACCTTTGATGATGGAAAAACCTTTTTAGCAACTATCTTAATCCTATACAGTAATCCTACACATTAATCAACTCATAAATCCTAATTTCTTTACTATCAGTGCTATCAATACAATGTAATTTACTAAACTCATTGATGCAAAGATTTCATGTGAATTATTCATATAAATATATTCATGCTAAATATGTAATATATTACAATTTGATGCAATGAAATTATTTATAGGAAAAGGTTATGAAAATCTAGTACATTTACCCTGGTTAGCTTCTTATGTATGACATTAGTGGTAAAACCAGTATACACTGCCCAAAGACTTTGGGCTCAGGAACCAGTGGAGACTGTTCAGATGTTAGAGCCAGCCAACTGAGACAGCCCTTCTACCTTGATACCTATCTCTATTTACCTCATGGGCCATTTACTTGAGGTAATTCTGATATCAGCCATCCCAGATCATTAGCCTCTTTTGTTCCGGTGACTCTTTCAGTGTCAGCTAATTAGCAGATAAACACTAATGTAATCAGATCAGTATGAGTATGTTCCAGCCTCCATTTCAGTGAAAGAGTGAAATGTAGCAAGCCCACACTTGTAGTAGTTTAGCTCTGGACAGGTGTAAATATTGGAAGCTTGTTACCTTATCTACATTGCAGTGAAGGCATTTGCAAAAAAAAGAGTCCAGTATAACTTACAGGGCATACTAATTACCATACTTATTACCCACATGGATACTATTTATTTAATAATCATAGTTTACAACCCTTACCCAAGAGTGTTTTGATAAACAGTGCAAAGGAATGAGGTATAAGGTACGGTGCACTGTCATGAATTTGGGAAGTATTTGGAAATTAATTGAAAAGTAATTGAAATTACATGTTTTTACCATTGTAATAATTACAATTACTTGTAATTGAATTTGTTCAATTACAAATTACATTCAATTACTTGAAAACTTGTAATTATTTACAGGTAATTACAATTACACATTACAATTACCACAACCCTGACTTGTACAGGTGCGTAAGAAAATTTATGTAAATCAAAGTATAGTGGGCATGAAACAAACACAAAACATAAACAGCATGCATGCCACCTGGTGACTGTAATGTGTAACTTACAAATTAAGAATTTTCAAGCTTGTTACTGCTGTTTTTTCTGTTTCTTTTTTTCAAGTTTTCTTCTCCTTGATTTGGAGGTCTCTCGCGTGCACAAGTTTGAATCTCTGGTCATGCAGTCTTGTTTTATGGCAAACAAACAAATGTCTTATGTGTTTACTCAAACAGAACCATAAAAACATATAAAAATGTGAAGCTTGTGTGGTTTGCACTGCTAGCATGGCTTTGGTGGGAAACTTTTGTATGATGAAAGCACCCATAACTGTAATCTCACTGCAGTTTTTTTTAGAAACAGATATACCTTAAACATGAGCTTATTGCACAGTTGATATACTCTGCATTAGTATTACCTTGTTTGTGTAAATTTGAAAAACAGCATTGAACGACACTGCTGTGTTATTATAGATCAAGGAAAGTGTTTGTACTATATGTCTTATAAGCTAATTCTTTTGATGAGAGATTGTCACTCTGTCTTGTTTTGTTTTTAACTCCATTACGTGTTAATATTATCACTGTAATGTTTTTTTAGGCGATGCTACTGTTGGGAAGAGTGCCATTACACAAGTATTTCACAGCGACAGTGCACATTTTCCTAAAAACTACACCATGGTATGTTATTTAATTTGGCTTTTTATCAAGAGGATGTCCAATTATAATGTAATTACTTTTAAAGGTGCCCATTCACCTACCTTTTAAAAAAGAAGTTATGTGATTTCTGGCTTCCTCTGTGTATATATTAATGATCCAAGGGTAATTCTGGTTATGAAAAGTTCTTATAATGCTTCTGTGAAGGATGCATGAACTTTTTATCAAGAACATGTTTGTAAACACAGCTGGCTTTTCTGACTTCCAGCCAGATGCCCTTGTTGAAATTGTTTTATTTTTGTGGGCCCCAAAATATTATATACACATTGATATAAACAAAACAGGCAGTCTGGGTGCTGTGATATCCATGTTTTCCGGTCTATTTTTATAAAAGCTTTATATAAAAGGTTTACCTTTAGTTTATTAAGGTCAGATAGGTGATTGGGCCCGTTTAAAGTTTTCTGTTTATGGGAGTTCTTTGTGCAATAGGCAGCACAAGTTGGTGCTCTGTAAATGAGATCATGTTTCTTTATGGAGAGAAGACATTTTGTCAATAAAAAAGCTAAACTGCATATATGTTACATACATCTAGGATTCTGGATAGACTGCAGCATAAAATGCTTTAGAAAAAGGAGGAGACATCAAATCAAATATTGTATTTATGAAAAGGAAACTTTTGTAATTTGGGGCAGCAAAAGTAATTTATTTGAATGACATAGAAATTTAGCTAAGTATTGTGTTCATGAATGAAAACAGGACTCACTTTTAAAACTTTGCAACCCTGTCACTTGGAACCCTCTCTGTATCAGAAATAGTGATTTGTGAAAACTTTGCCCACAGAGCAACAAAACTGGCAGTTGATACATTGTAACAATTTTAACCTAGAAGCTGCCCCCTCCCCATGCCCAGGGGCAACAGAGCAAACATATGTATTTAATAAAAATATCCATGTTTCATGATGAATACAACACTGTTAGCAGAAATGTCATAATTTTATTGTTAAATGGAATGTCACCAGTTTTCTCAAAGGATCTACTCGTCTAGGGCTCTCGCACAATTAAAGAAACTGAAACTCTCCTCCACAGGCATTTGGACTCCAGTCCTGTGAATGGAGGCTAGATGTTTGAGTTAATTAGCATACTGTGTCTAAAGCCCATGTATTCTCATAACCCACCATCAGTTTTTATACTGCAATATTGTAAATAATCATTAAGGGTGAATTTGTAATAGGGATAATATATTGCTGCTACTGATTTATTCCTCATCATCTGCTTGTTTTCAGACCACTGGAGCTGAGCTGTGTACAAAGTCAGTAAACATACCAGACACACATGACAGTGTTGTAAGTACTGGTACATTCCTTATAACAAACAGAACATTAGGCCAAAATAAAAAAGGTAGGGTTCTCAGGCCCTTTTTTTAGTTATCAGAGCGGGCAGGCGATATTTTATTTTTGACCTTTTTTGAATGTTTTGATAAAAATGTCATATGATCAGGGAAAAGCACAAAAATAATAGAATTTTATGGCTGTATAGGTAAAAGCACTACATAACAAAGGAAATCTTATCAAAATTGTATTATCTTCTTGAGAGATGTTCAAATCAAAATATAAATTTTTGATGCAAGGGGTTAAATTGATGACGGTTGTGCCTGAGAACCATACCTTTTATTTTGTTTTTTGGCCTTAATCAGCCCACTACATTTCCCATCAGATGACCATTCATATTTTTTTAAATATTTATTAGGGAAGAGTTTCATAATTTTATATAGATTAAATGCATCAGCTGTGTATAGATTTAGAAGATATGATTACACTTCAGTATGTAAATTTTGGCAAGCTTTCCAATTCCATTACTTGTTTAGTAAATCTGAATTTAGTACATTTCATCTTTGGTACACAGTAAATACAGCTTTACTAGAATTTTTGTCAAAAAAGTACCACATGTTTTCTTTGGAACAAACATTGCACTGAACCTTCTCTATGTTTTCTTTTATTGAAATCAGACTTAAATGGTATTAATCATGTTACTCTAATATAGGCATAATTTTTTTGTGAGAACAATTTGATTTGTTAAGATGGTTTTGCTGAATCTTTTTTTCTCTGAAAATCAGTTGACTTATGTATCCACAACTACAGATTGAACACAGCAAAAATTTCATAACCACAAATTCTGTACGGATGTCCAAAATAATTGGGGCTCCTCGAAATGTGTCTTCATTATTACAGTAATACCCTTTTTGCATGTCAGCACCATCTTGTGTTCATTCAGTAAAACACAATGTGTGAGTAAGACATTTATACTGGGTAATTCCTTTGTATATTCTCATTCAGTAGAGTGGATTGCAAATGTGAACATAAAGTGTATTTTCTGCAGTGATCTTTAATATGAACCATGCTAATATTTAATCAAAACAAGAGATATTTAAATCATTCAAAGTTTTAACAGAAGATGGCACTGTGAAGCAAAAGTGGTGTTTACTGTAAATACCAATAATCATGTTCTGAAGTACTCCATTAGCACTTGTTGCAACTGCAATAATAAACTGCTTGTTTTAATGTAGCAAAGATTTGATTGACCGAAAATCTCAAGTAATGTGATTTTCATCTGCATGGTGAGATGGGACCTGCATACTCTGAACATGTGCCCTTTATCTTTGACAGGAGCTGTTTCTCTATGATTCTGCTGGAAAAGAACTCTTTTATGAAATAGTGCAGAAATATGTGAGTACTAGTCTTCATTACGATGATATAATGATTTTTAAATCACTAGAGAATAGCATGTAATATTGTATACTGAATATATATACCATTACATGACTACATCTGTTAGTTAATATGAATTAGCATTTTTTTGCTTCTAAGGTATCACATAAGCTGTTGTTATCATTCTAATTGGTTATACATCTGTGATTGATAAGCTCACATGGTGCTGAAATTGTTAAGACTGACATTATGAGCAGTTTGGCATGATGATCAAAAAGTACCAGTGATATGTTTACTCTTTCTCAAATTCACAGGGATGATTGGTGCCTGTGAGGACTCCAGCTCTATCAAATTACAGACCAATAAAAAAAAAACACAATATTGCCACCAGAGCATAATCATTGATTTTCTTTTGCGTGCAGTATGTCCCAGATAATAGTTTTGATTTTTCTCAAATTTACAGGGATGATTTATGCCCATGAGGGCTCTAGCCTAAAGTTCAGAACCATCTATGAGAGGATATTCTCTGTTGAATTTCAGAAATGTTAGTAAAACGATACGGCTACGAGGCAATTTTTTTGTAATTCCTTTTGCATGCATTCAAGAATTGTTCAAGTTATTGCTGTGAAAGTTTGACCGAAGGTTGACACCCATACATTTCTGATTGCAGTGGGATCACCCTTCTGTCTTGATGTTGGTGTATGATGTAACCAATGAGACTTCATTCAACAGCTGTGCAAAATGGCTACAGAGAGTACGATCTCAGAAACCAGAAACAGTTATTCCAGGTATGTTAGATATGTCTGCCAATGTGAGAATTCACCAAAAAAATTTTATTTTCATTTTATTTGTTGAACTTAATACTAGGACTACTAGAAGTTTTTTTTTATGCTGTAACAGTCATGAATTGAAATCTTCATAGGATTCATTCCTCAAGGATAAACATTAAAGGGGCCTATTCTCATATCTGACGTATATTAACTCAACACTATCCACTGATTCGCTGGTGCATAGGCTGTTTTTCATTTGTTTATATCCATGTGTATATAATGAAGGGGGCCTGCCAAAATAATGCAAACACATTCAACAACTTGTAAACAAGTACATCTGGCAGCAGATTGGACAAACCAGAGCTTTACAGATGGTGTTTTTGCAACTGGTAACCTGCTTTCAAATTCTGCACATATACACCCAACCACCTTAAGTTACATGGTTTTACTGTTTGTCCATGTGGGGGCATGTACAGTGTTTACTAATAGCTTGCAGATGAAAAAACAAGGTCATTCATCCATCCATCACAGAAGCATTGCAAGAACCTTTCTCAGCAGGCACTCCCTACTGTTGATTAATATACACACAAAAGTAGGCCAGAAATCACATGAATTCTACAGGCAGGTGAATAGCTGGCTTTAAGGGTGTTCACATTTCTTAACCAGTGCAGCACACTATATAGTCCATCCCACTGGCCATGTTCTAATGATTTTTTGGGTTATCTGCACATATGACAAACTCGTTGTACAAAACTGGTATCAATGGCAGAAAGAGCAAAATGCATAATTTTTGGTACCCTACTTGCTTACAATATAAATATTATTCATTTTATGGCCTTGTTGACATTGTGTATATTTTATCCATGGTTCATGGTATCCAACCACTATTTATCCTGTTGGGATATAAGTAATGTGATGTAACTATGAAGCTCGTGCACAAGGAGAATACAAGTCTCACTGTAAACAGGGGTCAGCATCTCTTGAGTATTGGTCACCTGAATATGGGCACCTCTATAATGCGTCACATGTATTTTGACAACATCAGTGTTCCCTGTGATGCCCATTTCATAGATTGGATGCAAGATGTCGCTACAGAATAGACTAGTTACTCATTTGGTTTTAAATTGTTTACAGGAAAATGGCATAATGTAGGCTATTATTTCCAAAACAGTTAATGACGCATTTTCCTCTTTGAAAGAGTCCGAGGGGCAAAAGGTTTTGGCATTCTTTAACTTGCAAAAATATAATCCCGAGAAAACAGGTTGACAGGGGTACTGGAACGGACTATAGCAATATGTGATGTAGGAACAGAAGTCACCAAAAAAAATTACTTTACAAAATTTTAAACAACTCTCATTGATAGTTAAGATAATAATCATTGTTATACTTTGTCAGCTGAGAAATGTAAATATATACTCACACAATATAAACATCAAGTATTTGTATTATTCATCCATGAGGTATTTGCAATTTTAATTTTATATCATGCAGTTTACAGGACAATTATGAATCTATAATGAGTAATATGGATACAATAAAATTACCACTGAGGACTTGTAACCTTGCTGATTTTACTTCCATCAGATGATGAGAAGTTTTCAGGTTTTCCCTTGCTTATTAGGGTTTGTCTGTGTTAAAGTTGCACAGAAAGTTTTAAACTGATTTTAATTACATATTTTGGGGGTTCATTATAACCCTCAAGATTTATCAGTTTAATTTGTAGGTAATCAGTATCACCATGACATTTTTAATTCAAAGTGATTCTGTCCCATAGTGACATGAGGCTACTTCTTTCATATAGAGCTATAAATTGGGATTTGGGATGGCTTTGTCCTGGAGGTGACCTGGGGTGACCTGAGTAGTTTGTTATAATTATGATGCTATGATGTCATTTAATCAGGACACTGGCAGAGGGGTGGTCTACTTTCTTGTTATTTCTCCTCGCTTTCTTTCAGATGTCTCATTCATGTTATAATCTTTATCCCCCAGGTGTATTGGTGGCAAACAAGATAGATCTGGACCAGAGAAGAATCATCAGTCCAAAATTAGGCAAGGAATTTGCAGAATCCAACGGCCTGACATACTTTGAATGCTCAGCGGTGAGTGTGTAGATACTGAACCATTTATAGTGCACAACAATGCATAGACATACAACCATCACTGCAGATATATTAAAAAGGAATTGTAATTTTGTGTAATGCACAGTGCTATTAAATTCTGTTTTACTTTGTATTAAATTCTTCAGAATATGCCATATATGTGAAACATTTTGTGTTTAATTTTTTTTTTCAATTTTATTGTTATCCTTGTGATAAAATTTTCCTTTGAAATGATGAAATTTTTAAGGTATTATAGTAAAAGGATTGTTTATCAACTATTTGTATTTCATTTTTCATCAGTGGTGCATTTCTGATTTCCACGACATTAGTGGAGAGAGGCTTATTGTCAGCAAATCACTTGATCAAGCTGTGCCATATTCTTTACTGATAAACTTATAAAGGTGCTTCATTAAGTCCTTTGGTTATCGTTGATTACAACACTGTGCTAAATGAAGACATGGCAAAACAATCCATTCAGTTAATACTTGGGTGCCACCTAGTGGCTGAAGTTGTAACTATGTAGGATTAAAGCCTGAGGCATGTTTATAAATGGTCTCAGATAAAGCTGGATTAAGATTAGATCGGATTATTTCTGAGTTGAGCTGCAGATTAGCATAATCTACAAAGTGCACATATAACTGACATATTGTCAAGTATAATGTCATTCTAACCCAGTGTTTAGGGGGGGGGGGGTCAAATATTGGATGTCTTATGCAAGTAAAATGTTTGGTGAAAATACCTTTTATATGAATGGAACATGACACATTTTATGACATTTTTATTTTCTATTTCAGAAAGAAATGCAGAGTGTGGAGCAGCCATTTTATTTCTTAGCTAATGCCTTTCACAAACTTTACAATGAGAAGATAGAAGCTTTCCAAGCAATGGTGTAAAATAAATATGAAATTTGTATCATATCTTAATTTCCATGCATGTTAAAAACTGTCTGAACCATTTAACATCAGGATATACAAGCATTAAATCCAATTGTCATTGTAGTATTTGGGGGATAGTTGCAGTTTCTGGGTGGTTGCAGAGCCCGGTTTGACTGTATTGTGACAAGATTTGCATGGAAGGTACATTATCATGGAGCACTAAGTTGATAGGACAGTTTAATTTTGAAAAAGTTATTGGCATGCTGTCAGGACCCATGTTCCATTTGTATTTTTTTACCACATCTGTTAACACTTTAAATTTGGACTTACTCCATCACTTCACAAGATCCTTTGATCTGCTAAAGGACAAGTCTACAAGTCTTAATCATTCAATCCATCCAGCACTTGTTCTGTACCTTGGACCAAGGAACAAAATGTAATGCATTAAGATCTGTGTTGTTATACATGTTGAATGTAATAAAGTGTTTGTGCACATGACAGTTATTGTCTTTGAATAGCTCTTTGTGGATGAAGTTGACAGCATGCATGAAGTCAGTCATGTGCACTTGCTGTTACGAACCAATGTTCGTCCAGCCTATAGCTGAGTGTTTTTAGCTCAGCTGACTATAAGTCATCTGAGCTATAGTCGTGGTCCATTGTCCGTCGTCCGTCCGTCTGTCCGTCCGTCCGTCCGTCCGTCCGTCCGTCCGTCCGTAGATGTGGCACGTTTTGAAACTGTAAGACCTAGGAATCCAAAATTCGGCATAATGTTAGATGTCCCCAAGATCTCCTACCAAGCCGAAAACTGGGTCTTTGCAACTTCGTTCCTTTGAGAAATTAAGGAAAAACCTCAATTTTTTATTAAAAACCTATTTTCACACTTTAGGACTGCCTAATATCAAAACCACTCATCTGTTTTTCCTCATATTTACCATAAATATTCCTCTATATAGTTCCTATGTACATGCCAGAAATTATGTCTGTATTATTTAATTCAAAAAAGTTCTGGGCCCTAACATAATGCATTTTGAAAAAAATAAGGAAAGATATTTGATCACTTAACACAAAAAATGTTAAAGCTGTGGACCTTTTTTTCCAGTAATATAACTTTAATTAATCAAAATTAAATTGTATACCCAAAATTAGATAAAAAACTTTTAAATTTTTTAAAATATTAATAAAAATAAAAAATTGGTACCTTAAATTTTGCCCAACTTTGACCATGGCACGTTTTTTTCCTGTAAGTACTTTGGATTTAATTTTCACAGCATGTTTTTGTCAGCATTTCAACTGTTAACACCAAAAATTTGAAACCAGTTGATCAAAAACTGTAGATTTTAATCAAGTTTTCAAGCACCTTGTAACATATTGTATACATCAAGCTAGTGTTATGCAGTTTGCAAAAGCTCAGCTCCCCAGCTTCAGCTCTAAGTTCCTTAAATTCAGCATACAGTTAGATGTCTCCAAAATCCCCTACCATGCCAAGAATTTGGTCACTAGGACTTAATACCTTCGAGATATTAATTAAAAACTTCATTTTTCCATTAAAAACTCATTGTTACACTTCAAGACTGCCTAATATCAAAACAACTTATCTGACTTTAATCATAAACAATATACATATTTTTCATTCTCTATGCACATCCCAGAATGATGTCAGTATTGCGTAATTGTTTTAAGTTATGGGCCCAAACATAATGCACTTTGTAAAAAATCAAGAAATAAATTTACTCCCTTAACAAGGGCATTGCTAGAGATTTTTTTGTCAGGGATGTAACATTATTTAATCAAGATTCAATTGAATACCCAAAATTAGTTCTGAATTTTTCAAATTTTATAAGTTATTAGTATAAATATAAAATAAGTACCTTAAATTTTGCCCAACTGTGACCATGGCACGTTTGTTTCCCGTGAGCACTGTTGATATAATTTTCATATCATGCACACATAAGGATTTCAGCTTTTTAGTTTAGAAAGCTGAAAGAAATTGGCCAAAAATTGTAGCTTTTATTAATGTTTTTTATGAGACCCTGTCAGACTTTGGCTCTCTCCAGCCCCTCTTGAGTCACCTGTATGTTGACCTTGTTGACCTTTCATCAAATTATGCACGCTTGAGGCGAGGCATACAGGAATCCAGGCAGCTTATGGCCAGCCACAGTTGATCCAGGTGTCCAACCCAACTCATCTAGTAGTTTTAACCAACAACATAACAATAAACAACAAATTAATAAATTTTTATTGGTTTTTAATAACAAATTAAAGAAAAATAGAAAAGGAATTTGTTAGTTTATAATAACAGGAAATTAACTTGCAGTTACTGATGATATAAGAATCTTGTATCGATGGGTAGAATGTCACATATTCCAAATAACACCATGCAGTCACCTATGGCATTTTTCAGTTCAATTTTAATGAAAAAGAAGTAAATCATATTATTCATTACTAATCATTAGGGATCATATGAAGGAAATTAATGATAGACAAAGATGCAGTTGATAATATTAATCTAGATTCCTACTGTGTCTAGTGTGTACATTGATGTGAAATTAGTCCAAAATGAATATTTCACAGTTATTTTTTAATATAAATAAAAGCCATAAAACCAGGTACTTTTGATCATTATTTAAATGTGTGAATTTTGTATATTCTGGATTCTCAACATCATTGTTTGGTGAAAATTGAATAAATACCAGACATGGTGCGAATACTTTGTAATTGTATTTAAATACGAATATGATTATGTACTCCATTATAAAATTTCTTGCATAAAGAATGGGAATTCAGGTAAAAATGAAAGTATATGAATACTCGTGCAAATACTTTCAAAATGTATTCATGAATGCATTCATGAAAATATTCTTTAATATTATTTTAATAATCATATCAGTTATATTTCATTTTAAAAAATCATATGATTCTCTTATTATTTTTAATAAAAATTATATTTGGGACAATATTTGTAATTTTTTTTAATAAATAGTTAAACTCTTATATTATATGTTCTGCTTATAAGTTATATGGCCAAGTCAAAATCTGTGTGACAATAGTACTCCAATTGTTAATAAAATAAATGAAATCAATCCTCTTCCCTGTCTCCAAAGGTACTATCAAAATCATTCATAAGCTAAACAACAACAACTCATAATACAGCTTATATTTATTACCACACAAAACCAGCATGTGCCTCATTTCTAAATAATATTTTTTATCATAAATAACAGCTGAGCGTCGTGACCCATAGGTCCCTTGTTTGTGATTAGGATGTTCAACAAACCAACTGCACTCAGTGGTTGTCTAGAGCCAAGTACTTTATTATCTCAACTCACCCTCTCACGCCGGATGTGAGTATCACTTAACATGTTCTTAGGCCACACCATACAAATTTAGTGACAGAAGGCCACGCAACATTAAATCCATAACACATGCACTTTGAAATGTAAAATGTTATTGGGAACCATCTTGCTTTGGAAGAGCTACATTGTTTCACCAATCTTTACAACAGACTTGAATTTTAGATATACATAATATTACATTTATTTGACTAATTTTAATATTTGATTTTATTTAAGGGACTACCGTATCCTACCAAGTGTACAGCAATATACTAAGTATCCACTGGGGGCATTTTTTATAAGCCTTTCATATGATGGGAGTATTATGGTATACCTACCGTTCGACTATCTGTTAACTTTTAATGTCGCCGCGATAACTTTCTGGGGCTTTGATGATTTTCACCAAACTCACCATAACTACTTACCTTCATATAATCTTGCCCGAGTTGGCTTATCGGCAAAATCTACTGATATTTAAAAGATCATTGATCACTAGGCTACTTTGTGCTGTTGCCGCGATAACTTAAGAAGAATATGAAGGCTTTTGGTCAAATTCATCAGAAATGTTAATCTAATATTTAGCCTAAGTTTGATTTCCAGCAAAATCCATTGCATATTTAATGAGGTCAGAGGTCACTGCAGTTTTTAGGCACTGTGGTGACTTACCAAAAATTGTATGGCTTTTTCATGCAACTCATTATACATATTTACCAATAGACTTGTCTTACCTGATTTACATTCTCCTAAAAATTCACACATATTTAATGAGGCCAGAGGTCACTGCACTTTGGAGGTACCTTGGTGACTTACAAAAATCCTATGGATTTACAGAAACTCGTTATACGTAATTACCAATAGAGTTTCTCATCTGAATTACTTTTATCAAAGTTCATGCATATTTAATGAGTTCAGAGGTCACCAGATACACAATGGGCATATTATGCACATATGCATATGTTGCCATTTGGATCCCATTAAATTAGTTCTGACTTTCTGTGAGAGAATAATAGAAGTCTGCATGGATAAATATCCACACATGGTTAGATTTATTTATTTTTTCAGTATTAATGTAGTTTTCATTAGTTTTGCTGAAGTGAAATAATCATCATGCTGCCAATATTTCTGGAAATACTGAAAACTAGATGTGGTCATACAGTGGTCCTCAGAGGGCCACGCATTTCTGCTAGTGCTGGACTTGTTTACATATGGGTAAAAAATAAGTTAAATCTGAAAAATATGACAAACAGAAACAGGTTTTTATCAATATGCATGAGGGAAAAAATCATACTGGATAAAATAATATTAAAGAAGATATGTCTGAAATAATGTGTGCAATAAAAAATCACCGAATGTAGTCTGTTAGCCATATTTTATTTTGAGCAAGTTTGTTATTCAATAGGTCTGGAGCCCTAATAGGCATCCATGATCCCTGTGAAATTGGGAAAGCTGAAGTAGGTTGTTGTTGAGTTATCGCTCGCGAAAGAAAATCAGCTATCAGGCTGAGGCGGCCGTATTGTAATTCTGACAGGTCTGTAATTCAATAGGTCTGGAGCCATCATAAGTACCAACCATCCCTGTGAATTTTGGAAAGCTGCAGTATGTTGTTGTTGAATTACTGCGCGCGAAAGAAAATCAGTGATTGGGCTGTGGTAGCCATATTGGAATTTAGACAAGTCTGTAATTCGATAGGTCTGGAGCCGTCATAGGTACCAATCATCCCTGTGAATTTTGGAAAGCTGCAGTTTGTTGTTGTTGAGTTATTGCGTGTGAAAGAAAATCAGCAGTTGGGCTGTGGCAGCCATATTGGAATTCCAACATGTCTGTAATTCGATGGGTCTGGAGCCCTCATAGGTACCAATCATCCCTGTAAATTTGGGTAAGATGCAGTATGTTGTTATTGAGTTATCATGCGCGAAAGAAAGTGTCAGTTGGAAGTATGGAAGGACAGATGGACGGAAGGACAGACTGACACGGTTATCACTATAGGGCACCGCTTGTCAAGCATGGCCCTTATTAATTTTTTGCATATGTAACATTAGTGAAACAAGTGTTCCTGAATCCTGATCAAATTTGCTACAACTCATACCAGCTTAAAATTTAAACTGATGCTAAATTCAGTGCTTGTAAAATGAAAGAAACAGCACAACTCCATTTTAATGAATCGATATAGTTTATTCTGCAGGTAAGTCCACAGTAATATTATAACATTTTTATCATTAAATAATGCCAATATTTCTTGGACTCATTTTGAGCACAATGTTACATCACCAATAACAATCACATTTTTGCTCTACCATATGATTTGCAATTGAGGCCCCAAAACACTACTTTTTTATTGTTTACAATAATACCTCTTTTGCTTCCAAGCACCACCTGGTGTTTATTCACAATGTTAATTCTCAGGATGATGTACACACTTGATAATCCCTTTGCATATCCTAATAAATGATTAATACTGGATTACAAAGTTAGATGGCAAGATTTGTACTTCAGTGAACAAACTTATAAATGAAACATCATTTTCAGTGTTACCAGGAAATATTTAAAATTAAGAACTGTTTCAAGATTAAACACCAGATGACACTGACAGGCAACAGCAGCTTACCATAATTAACAATAATCATAATTCATTCAAAGTACCCCATTTCAATATCTTTGTGCCTATAACACCATTGAGTCCCAAAGCCATAGAAATGAACTTAATGTGGACTACATCTACTACAATTTCTGTACAAAAATATAGTAAATGAACTTGAAATCTGCTTGTTTGGTAATATTTTAATTTAATATTTTGATGCCAATCACCAAGCCCCCCCTACATATTTATAATCAGCATATTTCATCATTCCTTTCATACAATACTTTCACTGCATAACATTACTATTTAATACATTAATCTTTCAAATCAATCTTACATCACAAGCTGTGAAAACTCCATATGTTTTTTAACTGTTTACTTTATTCATTAAAATATAAATTCCAATAATTGTACAGTGTTGCCTATACATATACTATGTTAACTATACTCATACCGTTGACTTCTGAATTGCCCAATTTATTAAACAAGTGACCCATGGGTCATGACGCTCAGCTGCCAAGCATGACCTGTGACATCATGGACTGAGATTCACAACTTCCAGTCAAATTTTGAAGAACCAATTTGCCAATTTGTTGAAAATTTTCTATAACAACAGAAATATATATCACCTATGTCTGGTTAAAACACAGTGAATTGATGGTCTGAGGAAAATGCATGATTGTTAAGCTATCAGGAACTATTCCAACAGCTTGCTTGAAACCTGTCAGTCTCAAAAAGAACACCACAAAGGGCAAATATAAGATCAAAATATATAGCAAAAATCAAGGAAATACATGCAAGAATTATTGAGAAACAGGTGCTTCTGTATGAATTTTTATTCAATACACTGCACTGCACTTTTATAAATGATGGTAATATTTATTCAGAAATATTTGACCCAATCCTTTACACGATTACATAAATATACATCCAACTGCATTCACTTTAACTGTTCTTGAGATAATATGATCAAAAGGAATTAAAAGATGGTTGCCTGGTGGCCATATTGGACTTCTGACAAGTCTGAAATCAGACAACAAACATTCTCTAAATCGGACCAAACATTAAAGAAAAATTACTGAAACTGCCCAGAAGAAAGAATTTCTAAGGTGGCTAACTGGCAGACGTAATGGATTTCTGACAAGTATGACATTTGATATCCCACATTCTCCAATAAGAGACCAAACTTGGGGCGAATTATCCAGTAATAAATGCCCAAAATAATTCAAAAGGCATGTCCAGGCCCTCATATCAGATTTATAGATATGCAATTGTAAAAAGTGTAAGTCCAATATTTTATATTATCACTCTGCTTTTCAATGGGGTCAGCAGGGTAGGTAAACTGCCAAACCTGAAAGAAAAGAAATGCAGAAAGCATGACTAAGAGTCTTGAAATAAAACAAAAAGCCATCCTAAATCAAGGTACACATCCACATATTATGAGAACAAACACTTGCTTTTATATGTGGTGATATATATCTAAATATTCAGATATCTAGGAAACTAAGTTTATTGCTAGGATTCCATAAAATAAACTGCAAAATGTTCCCATCATCTTATAAATCAGTAGCTAAACCTTAATACTATACTCTCATAGTCTTAATGCCTGGCTGAAGCATTCTGACAACAGTGTTTTTGTTATGAAGTAACGAGGTACTTATCACTGAGCCTTATCACTTAATAGGCTGATACAAAAGGGAGTCATATGTCACCAGTGTCACTCACAATTACAGCCACACAGGGAGATGTACCAGCTGGAGTGGGATGGTTATATATACAAGAAAAATAGAGATGGTCTATAAAATAAGTAATTGTGAACATCCCTGACCTATGACCTTGGCCTTTTGCCCATATATCAACTGGATTCTTTCTAAATGATGGGTAACTACTGACCACTTAAATCTGGTGTAATTACTTGGCAACCAATGGGTGAATAACTTTGACCTGCAACCTTTAACCTGCTGACCAGCTGACCCCAAAATCCATAAGTTATTTATTCAAGCAAAAAGACCCATAAATATTAAGTTTGAGTCAAACTGAGTGATGCATAGATGTGGCATATGTGAAAGACTGAAGGTTTGGGTTGAACAGTTACACTTGAAATATGCTCACAAGCATTTAGAACAATTAAATATTGTGACCTTGACCTTTGACTTTTTGACCTCAACATCAATAGGCTTCTTCCCTTATTGGTAGGTAAGCCATATATGACAGATGGAAGGTACAGATTGAAAAGTTTGCCTGAAAATGACTCCACGCAAGAAGTGGGTGCTGTGAACTTGACCTTTGACCTCAAAATCAACAGGTCTTTTCCCCTGTTGGCAGAGAAGCGATATCAGTGCTGGAAGGTTTGGAATGAAAAGTCTAGCTTGAAATGTGTCCACTACCTTTTCAAAGAAGTGGATCCTGTGACCCTGACATTGTGACCTCAAAATCTATAGGATTCTTCTCCAACTTAGTAGGTGAGCTATATGTGAAAGATCAAAGAATTGGGATGAAAGGGTTGGCTTAAAATGCATCCACAGGCTTTTCTAGGAAGAGGCTCCTGTGACCTTGACCTTTGACCTTTTGACCTAAAAAAAATTATGGTTCTTCCCCTGTTGGTAGGTGAGCTGTATGTGAAAGATGGAAGGTTTGGGATGAAAATTTTGTCTCAAAGAGTTATTTCTGGGGGGTGCAAACACACCCCATAACTTCGAGAATATAGGTCACAGTGACCTAATTTCAGGTTTGCAAGGAGATCTTTTTATAACCTCTAAGACTGCATAGGTTTCATGGCCCTAGCCCCTACGGTTACGATTTGTGCCCTGCTAACGGACGGACGGCCGGCCGGACGGACAGACGGAAGGACGCCGGACAAAGACCCATCGCTATAGCCCAGCATGACTGAAAGTCAGCTGAGCTAAAAATCTGCAAAAATAATTTTTTTCCTGATTTGTGTTCACATGATTGTCTTTATCATGGTCAGAACATAAAATTGAAACAAAGAAGCATTTTTAGCATAATATGCAGTTTGTTTGAACTGCAGGGTAAGTTTATTGACTTAACATTTGTTAAGTATGACCTCATTAATTCCCCCCTCACAAGCTACATTCCCCTACCACCCAATCAGGTTTTATAAGCATAAAGGCTTACAAAATTTCAGGACATTCCAAAGATTTCTTTGGCATATTCCAGAACAGGAAAATGAACATGATACAGTGGTAAATGTGACAATTTAAGGCAATAATTAACCATTGTATATAGTAACTCTTCTGAAACAACTGTCGCAAAGGAAACAGGTACATAAGACAGCACTGAACCAACAATAATTACCTTAAAAACAAAGGTTTGGGTCAGTTTTTGAATATATAGGCATGATCGAAGATTTGGAAGACAAACAATACGGGAGTTGGTATATCCATTCAACAACATACAAACTTTTTTGGTTTTGTTGAATTTGACTTGATTAGTATAAGCAACTCTGGTCTAACCATTTTTCCATGACATTATCATTAAATTCCAAGACTTTCCAATCCTAGATTTATAAATAGCCTTTTCCTAGACTTTACAACATATCAAGGATGCATACAAACCATGCAAATACTGTTTGAGTCCGAAAAATTTCTTTACTTTGTATATATCTTAGCTATTTCAAAACCCTCCATCTCCCATCATGTAATGTCCAGATGTGTCATGTGATGCACCATTATCTGGCTACAGTACACACTAATCAAGAATTCATTAATAAGTGCTCATTGGTGAATAAAGCACAACTGGTGGCAATAACTCGCAAAATAACCTTTCCTTAAATGAAAATACCCTCATTTATCTGTCACCCCCACTTAATGCATATAATGTGTGTGACCTTGGCAAAAAAATATAGGTATACAGTAATTAATAATATTTGTCAGTTCACAAGCATGACACCGTCTTATTGCACTTCCCATCTGTATGAAGCATTATAAAAGCAACTTGTACATGGATGGATGCATGTAATAAAATATTGGTTTATTATTACCATCTATATCATAGTTAACAATATATGTAATAAATGCTTTACCTACTTCAGCATGCCTTCACTAACATATGCCCTAAAATTGCATCATTTTTTTAATGAACTTTTTATTTTTTTCTAAAAAAAATAATTTACTTTCATGGCATTTTTAACTCTGAATATTTAAAAGTATAAAATTTCTTCAGTGCATGAAAATGTTTTTAAAGTACAGTATTTTTATCGTATCTGTGTGCGTGTCTTTGTATTTGAGATGAGCTGCAGGGCTACTCCTCATACACTGATAATGCCATTACTTTATCAGACTGTTCAGGGATTCCATCAAAGATGCCATCCAATGTGAAGCCAAAAAAAATTCTGTTCTCCAGAAATGTCTGCCAAACTATATGTGGTAAAGATATTGTAGAAAATGCATATTAATTGCCAACTATTATTTTTTTAAATGTTATGCACCATATTCATAAATAATGCATTATACTCATCAACATAAAATCATCACAAAAAATTCGAATGGATTAGATAAGAATTTCTTAGATGTAGCTACATACTTAATTGCGATTTTCCCATTTACATCCATGTGCACCACAGATGGATGAACAGTGCATGTGATATTTAATTTGATGCCATGTCACATGCTTTCAGTGCAAGCTACCTTAAGATACATCAAAGTCATTTGGTTTTGTAAGACATGGGCTAAGAGTAATTATCTTAGTATGCAGAAATATCAATTACATCTAATGTTTTTAATAACTATATTATATATGAAACAGAATATATTTTAAGACAGAAAGGTCTGATTCTAAAGAGAAACCAGATTCTCATAACACAGGTTTCATGTAAGACCTTGGCCTAGAGTTACAATTGACTGCACCTGAGTTTACCTTATTATCTAACAAACTGAAAATGAGTACCAAGCAGTGAGTATGACATCATAATAGAAAGCTCTAAGCATGTACAGCTAACATATATTGGTACCCTATTTCCCTTTTGGCCTCGCAAAGGAGTACATGAAATTCTGTATCATTTACCCGTAACTGATCTAACAACAAATCTGCGTTCTGTGTCATGGGCAAAGTCATGTAGTAACTGTTTAAGATCCTAGACTTAGTCAATCCAGAATATTTATAAACATAATATGGTTATCTCCTGTCAGAGAAATGGGGTACCCTGAAATGTGTTTCTGTTTTTCATAGTATTATTAGCCATGCATGTTATCACCAAAATACTGTGGCCCAGGCATACATGGTACAACATGTCATTTAAGGTTCCTTATCAATGCTGGTTAATGTCTATATGCAATTTGGCTTATACATTGATTTAATACAGTGGACTTGTATCATCCCCACACTCAGTGTACTTGTTGATGCAATCCCCCCCCCCCCCCCCCTTGGGAATGAAATCAACAAGCACCATGAATCATGTGATACATCAACCCAGAATGAAATTGACAAGCATCACAGGATGGGTGATGTCACTATGCTCTGTGACACATTGCCCAGGAATGAAACTGACAACAGCGTTGTCTCTGAATGTGTGAAGGTGCCTGTGTGTGCACTTTTGAAGTGTTTTACTTGAGTACTCAGTGAAACTGAGTGACTATTCACACTTGGTTGTTTTGATGACATGCATGGCCATTTAATAAAATATTGTCAACCAGCTTGTTTGGTTCTACCTACATTTAGGCCTTAGGGGAGCTGTATCATCCCTCGGCCCTACAGGCTTCGAGCTAATATTCCACCATCAGACCAATATGAAGGCATTACAGTACAAGCAAGTTCATCAATATAATACCTTATGCTGTCCAGTGCCACCTTTTGTGTATGCAATGAAACAGAGTGATTTATGGGGAAAGTCCGTACTGGAAAATATTTAATATTTCCCAATACTGAAAGACAGATGCATTACCTGAGTAAATAGAAGTGATTATACTGCAATAAAAGACAGCAGTTAAACATGACAAAACATAAATGAAAGAATGATTTCAGGGATGAAAACCAGATGGCACTGATAAGCATATAAGGTACCACACTAAATCATAAATTGCCCATTCTTAAATAGCTTCTGTAATTTTGTCCCAGGACTCTAAAGCCAGACACACTTAAATGTCAAATCACTAGCATGATTCACTTAAAATATCATATATGAAAATGAAAGAAAATTTTTAAAAATATGTATATCAACACGAAAACTGTGGCAAGCTTGATGTATAATTATTGGGTCTATTTTTAATTGTAACTGACTTTCTGTTTGATTTTGAAAGTGGTGGTGGGGGGGGGGGGGGTGTTCCTTCAGATGCTTCCTTAACTGATTATCAAAGCAAGGATGAAATAACCTTTTTTATCTCCAGCTCAAATCAGGTGATAAGTACACATTAGGCAGTATTGATTACAAGGAAAGTCACCTTATATCTGATATTAGATGTAAGTGTACTAATGCATAAGAATATGAGATTATGACTACATCTTCAGCAGGTACATTATAATTTAGCAGATATATACCTATCTGACAAACTATGATGATTGTTTGAAATGATCAAATTAAGAAATAAATTGAAAGGCAAAAACTGATGACTGAACTGAATCAATGACCCCTAATCCTTAGGCCTAATATTCATATATCTATAGTCACTGAAACAGCAAAGCAGATCATCACATCATTAACATTAATGAGTCATGAACAGATGCATCACATTAAAGCTCAACAGTATCTAACTGGGCAGTATTTAAATGCACCAAATATAAATTTAATTTCTGAATGACAGACACATAAACCACAATAACTGATACTGACAACCAAAAGAACTTTGTGACCTGGCAACTAAACACCCAAAGGCTTATTCCCTCCTAAATTGTTCACATGTTTGGCTGTATATTAACACAATATAACTGTGTCTTTGTTAAATCAGCTACTGACCAAAGTTAGTCCTGTCAAAGCTCATTCTCAAAGAGTGCATCATGTACAACATTAAATGTTTAAAAGAACATCATACTTCTAAGTATAAAAAAATACTGCAATTACTGCAAATTCAAAATTAGGAAAGAAAATTATATTTCAAAATTTTAAAATCTGATCCCAGGACCAAAACTGTTTCTCATCAAGAATGCGATAACCAGAAAACACATGATGTAAAGCCTGTTTCACCATGGAGTGCTCCCAACATTATTTTTCAAATTACTTTTTACTTGGAGATTTAAAAAAATAGATAAACAGCCTCCAGGCTTTAGGATGGGACCAGCCCAGGGCCTGAATATGATAAATGAGTAGTAAACTATATATTTTAATATGACATTACCTCATTACACCATCCAATATGTCACACCAGAAAAGTGTCTGGTGGAGTATAAAATTAAAATGTGATTTATAAATATACCATCCTTGAACACTTGAATGTTTTCCAATTAATAAATATATTGCTAGAGAATCAACCTACATATTGTGTAGTGGATCACTCTAAAATACAAATGAACTGCTCCATAAAATGGTATAGGGGCGGATCCTGGTGGAGGGAGGGGAGGGGTTTAGCAGGACCCCCTTCCTGTGAAATATACCTTTATTTCATTATTTTCCCCAAACTATTAAGGCTAACCCCTGCCCCACCTTTCAGGAGCTGTGGACCTTCTTTAAGGGCTCAGTCCCTCAGTGTAACAGTAAACCCCTCTCTTTCAAAAACCTGGATCCACTCCTGGGTATTAATATGAAACACAAAATGTGGTGAATGCTGATCTTGCATTTGTGCTTACAACTGATATCCTTTTTGACTGTGGTTATGATTGTCAATTCAACAAAGGGGTGCCCATCAGTTTTGGTTATAATTATGCAATGCACATACTTCTGTTCAATGTGGGACTAACATAACAATATGAGCACTCAGGCTTTAGAGAATGATGTATTTTACTCTGATTAATCAATTTTTAACTTGACGGCTGTCTGGCAGCCTCTTCATGAGAAGATGGCAATTTTAACAGTTAATGTATTTAAAATACTTTTGATAATAACACTTAATCAACAACTTTTAAAATGTGTCCTTACCCCAATCAACAGATGGTGACTTTGTCTTAATTCACAGGTAATCTTATTAGAGGGTTAAATTATAACCAACATGATGCTTTCAGTTCATCCAAGGGAGGTCTCAACAGACTTATTAGACAGGTGGTCTTTCAGCCAGGTTCCACTTTATTTACAATTTCTGCACCCAGAGTGCAATGATGAATGCAATTGAGACCAGGGCACTTGCAGCCTCAGTATTAAAGTGTCTAAAACAAACTTACTGGGCCATGATTCAGTATGATGTATAATGTGAGGTCAGCTCCAATGACCTCCTGCAAAAGCTGCAGATCCCTGACCTCAAATGTTGGCTCTGGATGAACACACTGCAATTGTTCTGATGTGCTGAATGAAGAAGAGGATGAATAATCCGGGTCATAACTTGAGGAGGAAGGGACCTGTCAGAAAACCTGGGAACAGACCCTAAAGAGGGACAGGGAAGGTTTCAGCCTGACTGGGTGGACCCCAATATGACCAGCTGACTGGGAGAGCATACCAAGACCCGTGCAAATGCTGCTCTTCCCTAGTTTGCATTTGTGCCATTTTTACCCGTGTCAATTGTACCTGTGCCATTTTGACCATGCCATTCTTACCTGTGCCATTTTTACTGTGCCATTTTTACCTGTACCATTTTTATCTGTGCCATTTTTACCATGCCATTTTTACCTGTGCCATTTTTACCATGCCAGTTTTACCTGTACCATTTTTACCATGCCAATTTTTACCTGTGCCTTTTTTGCCTGAGACCACACCTAGGTACCTATTGTGATTGCAGAAAACCTGAGTATCAAAACCTGGATGGAGGTAATGATGATAAACTGATGGACACCCCTTGGGGGACAAGGTGAAGGACATTAAATAACATTCACCTTGCACCTGTTTTAGCATCCTCTGTATCTAATTCCTCTAAAAATTCCTTCAGTTTTAAAACAGCTGATCCGTCCCTCCGTGATTTCCTTGGTGTAACATACAACTCATTTGGACCACGGTGCCGGGCTATAAATGTACGGATCTGATCAAACACGTTTGACCCCCAGGTCATCTCAATCCTTGGGTGAGGCAGTGGGGGTATATCCTCAAACTGAAAATTAATGTCCTTGACCTTCTCATAGAGTTCTCTAGTTTTCTGGTCCATCTCCATCTGGCTAGCACCTGAGATAACACTAACTCCAGACCCGGAGACTACACTTACTCCAGATCCAGACACAACACTAACTCCAGATATTCTAGGTATTCTGAGCCCCTTTGTACCTGAGGTATATTGATCTTTGCCCTCTGCCCCCTGAACCTGAACCTCATCATATATGGGACCCCCAGTTACTCGACTGTTCCCTGCTGTCTTACTGTTTCGTAATGCTTGAAGGTTTTGCGAATGCCTCATAACAACAGGCAGATCAACTTCAGCTTCACCAGTCTGTCCCTGTGTTGTGGATAACTTTTGTTCTGTGAGTATTTCCTGGTCTGGTGCCATAATTGTTTTACTACTGGCGCCCTCTGTTGATAAAGTCATGACAGGTTCGTAATGTGCAGGTTCTGATGGTGATGAAAGTTCTGAAGGCAAGCCAGTTGCTTTTTGATATGTACTGAAGCCATCGGCAATATTTTTTTCATCTACTGAAGAGTATGCATGCTCCTGATCAGCGTCTGCATAAAAAACATTGTCACCACATCCGGCCATGTCCTCTGGTGTCAGATCTTGCTGGTAGGTGTCGTCACCTACATCACTGATGGAATTACTGAAAATATTAATAGACTGTACTAAATTTATAATAAAGGGGTAAAAGACTTCTTCTGAAAGTACAATCCCCCAGCTATGACCACCCCCACAATCATGACCGCTTTACTTGGTCCCTTATATATGATCAAAGTAACTTAGAATTTCACAAATATGACCAACCAAAAATTAAAACAGCTTTGGTCAATCCCCAAGATGGTTTTAATTTTGGGGTTCCCCTGTATATGCAGACTTGTTACTGATGCCAAATACAAAGACATTTACTGTGTGTCCATTGTAGTCCATTAGAACACCAAATAAATTTTGGTGATCCTTCCTTGAAACATGGATCTCTTTACACAGTAAGACTCTAATGTGCAGAGGTCTGAAGGCCTTTTTTTTATATAGAAAAACAAAATGACCAGAACCTTAATACAGGATTTTTCAATCCTCTCTATTATTCTGGGTATTGTGGCCTGCCTGCAGTCATGTTTTCAAAGATCAGCTGCCAAGCTTTCTTTTGACTTTATATGTTTTAGAATACTCATGTACCAATAACCAATCAGCAGCTGTTATTTTGTATCTGCTGACCAATTACCTTGACTGGTCATCAATGTCATCCACATGTTGTAAAAATAAAATGTTTTATCAGATACTGAATTAAATAAAAATCTCAAATGGGTCTTTTCCCATTAATTCATTAAGTGTAAGCCTCATTCTTTCTTTGCAGCTTAACTTTTAAACTGAATCATATTTTTTATAATGAAATATTAATAATAATAATAATAATATTAATAATAGCATCCTTGGTGAAATGTACAATGTCTGACATGTTTAAGCAGCCTGTTGTCCAATTTTCATAAGAACTAATGGTAAAAATATAACAATGCATAGATATAATGAATGACTAGTTACAAATATTTTTTTACAGTATAACTAGCATACATGTTCAAGCAGAGAAATACAGACTTATGGTAAATTAGGTTTAATGGCATGCAACAGAAATAATCAGTTTTTACAAAATCACAAGAATAAATATAAACAATCACACATTACTTACCAACTTGGTCTCTCCATCACTACTGACATGCGTGGTCGGATCTGCATTGCTTGTTGTAACAAACTCACCCACTCTCCCCGCTCCTTCACATTGAAGGCAGACTGTAAGGTATACAATATAAACGAGGGTTATAGGTGTGTGAAGGTTATGTGAGTCAACCATAACATCCTGCATGACACAGCAGGGTGAACGACCCCAGGGTGGACTCTACACAGCAGAAGGGTATTATTTATACAATGTCAATATGAAGCTAGGTGGACATACAGGTCACACAACTCTCTTTGTATGCTGATATTATTAAAGGTCGCCTTGCTTTGTATGCTGATATTATTAAAGGTCGCCTTGCTTTGTATGCTGATATTATTAAAGGTCGCCTTGCTTTGTATGCTGATATTATTAAAGGTCGCCTTGCTTTGTATGCTGATATTATTAAAGGTCGCCTTGCTTTGTATGCTGATATTATTAAAGGTCGCCTTGCTTTGTATGCTGATATTATTAAAGGTCGCCTTGCTTTGTATGGTGATATTATTAAAGGTCGCCTTGCTTTGTATGCTGATATTATTAAAGGTCGCCTTGCTTTGTATGCTGATATTATTAAAGGTCGCCTTGCTTTGTATGCTGATATTATTAAAGGTCGCCTTGCTTTGTATGCTGATATTATTAAAGGTCCCCTTGCTTTGTATGCTGATATTATTAAAGGTCGCCTTGCTTTGTATGCTGATATTATTAAAGGTCGCCTTGCTTTGTGTGCTGATATTATTAAAGGTCGCCTTGCTTTGTGTGCTGATATTATTAAAGGTCGCCTTGCTTTGTATGCTGATATTATTAAAGGTCGCCTTGCTTTGTATGCTGATATTATTAAAGGTCCCCTTGCTTTGTATGCTGATATTATTAAAGGTCGCCTTGCTTTGTATGCTGATATTATTAAAGGTCGCCTTGCTTTGTATGCTGATATTATTAAAGGTCGCCTTGCTTTGTATGGTGATATTATTAAAGGTCGCCTTGCTTTGTATGCTGATATTATTAAAGGTCGCCTTGCTTTGTATGCTGATATTATTAAAGGTCGCCTTGCTTTGTATGCTGATATTATTAAAGGTCGCCTTGCTTTGTATGCTGATATTATTAAAGGTCGCCTTGCTTTGTATGCTGATATTATTAAAGGTCGCCTTGCTTTGTATGCTGATATTATTAAAGGTCGCCTTGCACTGTATGCTGATATTATTAAAGGTCGCCTTGCTTTGTATGCTGATATTATTAAAGGTCGCCTTGCTTTGTATGCTGATATTATTAAAGGTCGCCTTGCTTTGTATGCTGATATTATTAAAGGTCGCCTTGCTTTGTATGCTGATATTATTAAAGGTCGCCTTGCTTTGTATGCTGATATTATTAAAGGTCGCCTTGCTTTGTATGCTGATATTATTAAAGGTCGCCTTGCTTTGTATGCTGATATTATTAAAGGTCGCCTTGCTTTGTATGCTGATATTATTAAAGGTCGCCTTGCTTTGTATGCTGATATTATTAAAGGTCGCCTTGCTTTGTATGCTGATATTATTTAAGGTCGCCTTGCTTTGTATGCTGATATTATTTAAGGTCGCCTTGCTTTGTATGCTGATATTATTTAAGGTCGCCTTGCTTTGTATGCTGATATTATTTAAGCTCGCCTTGCTTTGTATGCTGATATTATTAAAGGTTGCCTTGCTTTGTATGCTGATATTATTAAAGGTCGCCTTGCTTTGTATGCTGATATTATTAAAGGTTGCCTTGCTTTGTATGCTGATATTATTAAAGGTTGCCTTGCTTTGTATGCTGATATTATTAAAGGTTGCCTTGCTTTGTATGCTGATATTATTTAAGGTTGCCTTGCTTTGTATGCTGATATTATTTAAGGTTGCCTTCCTTTGTATGCTGATATTATTAAAGGTCGCCTTGCTGCTGATATTATTAAAGGTCGCCTTGCTTTGTATGCTGATATTATTAAAGGTTGCCTTGCTTTGTATGCTGATATTATTTAAGGTTGCCTTACTTTGTATGCTGATATTATTAAAAGTCGCCTTGCTTTGTATGCTGATATTATTAAAGGTCGCCTTGCTTTGTATGCTGATATTATTAAAGGTTGCCTTGCACTGTATGCTGATATTATTAAAGGTTGCCTTACTTTGTATGCTGATATTATTAAAGGTCGCCTTGCTTTGTATGCTGATATTATTTAAGGTCGCCTTACTTTGTATGCTGATATTATTAAAGGTTGCCTTGCTTTGTATGCTGATATTATTAAAGGTCGCCTTGCTTTGTATGCTGATATTATTAAAGGTTGCCTTGCTTTGTATGCTGATATTATTAAAGGTCGCCTTGCTTTGTATGCTGATATTATTTAAGGTTGCCTTGCTTTGTATGCTGATATTATTTAAGGTTGCCTTCCTTTGTATGCTGATATTATTAAAGGTCGCCTTGCTGCTGATATTATTAAAGGTCGCCTTGTTTTGTATGCTGATATTATTAAAGGTCGCCTTGCTTTGTATGCTGATATTATTGAAGGTTGCCTTGCTTTGTATGCTGATATTATTAAAGGTTGCCTTGCTTTGTATGCTGATATTATTAAAGGTTGCCTTGCTTTGTATGCTGATATTATTTAAGGTTGCCTTACTTTGTATGCTGATATTATTAAAGGTCGCCTTGCTTTGTATGCTGATATTATTAAAGGTTGCCTTGCTTTGTATGCTGATATTATTAAAGGTCGCCTTGCTGCTGATATTATTAAAGGTCGCCTTGCTTTGTATGCTGATATTATTAAAGGTGGCCTTGCTTTGTATGCTGATATTATTAAAGGTTGCCTTGCTTTGTATGCTGATATTATTAAAGGTTGCCTTGCTTTGTATGTTGATATTATTAAAGGTTGCCTTGCTTTGTATGCTGATATTATTAAAGGTTGCCTTACTTTGTATGCTGATATTATTAAAGGTTGCCTTGCTTTGTATGCTGATATTATTTAAGGTTGCCTTACTTTGTATGCTGATATTATTAAAGGTTGCCTTACTTTGTATGCTGATATTATTAAAGGTTGCCTTGCTTTGTATGCTGATATTATTTAAGGTTGCCTTACTTTGTATGCTGATATTATTAAAGGTTTCCTTGCTTTGTGTGCTGATATTATTAAAGGTTGCCTTGCTTTGTATGCTGATATTATTAAAGGTTGCCTTGCTTTGTTCTACATTTTAGAGTTAAAGCTCAGACTTGTTGGAATTTCCAGAATTTCAGGGATTTATGCCATTTGAAACTAGAATATCAGCAGAAGCTGACAAAAGCCCTCAGCCAAAACAACAGTGTTTAGAGGTGGTAACAGTAACAAGTCCTACATAACTGTTCTCACATGGATGTTTATATCTGTACATGTCTCAGTTATAAATTTAAAATGGAGAGGTATGTACCATGATTCATAACAATCCACCAAATGCTTCCTGAAAAATAAGCTTCTCAGTTTTTTTTCTATTATAAGCTCTGTGACCTTGAAAAGTAGGTTAAGGTCACCCATCTTTGAACTTGACCGAGATTTTGTAGATATACGTCTTCACCAAAGAAATAAAATTCCTCTTGTGAATCCTTTTAGAGATATCCCGCTCACAAGGCCAAAGTTGAAAAATCCAAGAAAAATTCATTAAAAATCAGAAATTGCAGGTGGCGCCCCAAAACTTGTGCAGCAGTTACAGACCATCAGTCCCTATGATCATAGTAAGAACTGTGAAAATCCACCCAATTGTTTCTGAGAAATAAGCTTCTAAATGTTTTTTCTATAATCAGCTCTAAAACGTAGAAAAAGAGGTCAAGGTCACCCATCTTTGATCTTGACCGAGATTTTGTCAATATACATCTTCACTGAAAAAATAAAATTCCTACGGTGAATCCTTTTAGAGATATCCCGCTCACAAGCCCAAAGTTGAAAAAAACGATAAAAATTCATTAAAAATCAGAAATTGTAGGTGGCGCCACCAAACTTGTGAAGCAGGTACAGACTATCAGTCCCAATAATCATAGTAAGTTTTGTGAAAATCCACCAAATGGTTCCTGAGTAATAAGCATCTAAATGTTTTTCTATAATCAGCTCTAAAATGTAGAAAAATAGGTCAAGGTCACCCATCTTCAAACTTGACAGAGATTTTGTCGATATACATCTTTAACGAGGAAATAAAATTCTGATGGTGAATCCTTTTCAAGATATCCCGCTCACAAGGTAAAAGTTAACGGACGCCGGACAGACGGACGGACAGACGGACGGACTGACGGACGGACGGACAGCTTGGGTGACGACAATAGCCCATCAGCCTAAGGGCTGAGGGCTAATAAAGCATAATAATAATAACAATAATAATAATAGAATTATAAAACACATTTTTATGATTTATTCACATTTTGCGGCAAAGCTAAGGCCATCCACTAATTATTTCACTGAAATATGGTAATAATACATCAATATCAGTTAATATGATCATTTCAGTATATTTTACACAACTCCAAAAACTGTAATAAACCGGTTTAAAAAGGATTTGAAGAATCATTGAAAAAAATGAAAAAAAAAGTATTTTTTTATTTTATTATGCAAACTTCAGAAGGGGGGGGGGGGGTGAACAGTGGGGTTACACCTGAAAGAAAATTTGCCAAAAAAATAGTTCCCATAGTTTTATTAGAAGTGTTATGGAGTGAGAAAGGGTGTATATGTGACTTAACACATATTTCAAGGAATATTTCACATTTCATATTTCACAAATTTAAGCTCAGTTTCAGGCATGTCAGACTGAACAATGAATGACTTCTCATAATTGATGACACCCAACAACCAGTCATCCTGTCACACACATATAGGCTTCTCTCCCAATTTAATCAGAGAACAGTACACCAAACCATTAAGGTCTATTTTAAGTCTGTACAAACAGAAATAGTGTCACAGAATGACTTATGTGTTTAGTCTTTATGAGGGAATGGTAGAACACAATTAAAACATGTTATTTTATGAGACTCCGCATGTGTATATAAGCACTGTCCTCCAAATAGGACTTGTAGGTCAGTCTATAACTGGATGTATGTCAGGTCAGACTTGGGATTCTCCATAGAACTTATGTCCAATCAGATCTCACGAAAGGTAGGAGGAACACTTATAACTCTGATGTAATTGTGACCTACTTTGAGTCATCCAATAAGGTTTAGCTTTTATGACGAAATGCAGAAATATGGATATGTACATCTCATATGTCACGTGTAAGCTCTGTAACAAAACTATCTGTAGTGCGCGCTGAGAGAGAGAGAGAGGGACCATGTCTAGCTGGGCACTGCAGGGCCTCAGCAAAGACTGGCCCAGACTCTGTCCTGTGAATAAAGGCTTCTATCATCAAATTGGTCTTGGAACATTGTCAGCCACGCGCATCAGCAACTGTATGTGATAAAGGTGGGGACATTCCCCAACCCCACCTTTGTATCAGAAGAACAAAAAATTCAGGGGGTTAGTGATTTTTGTGAAAAAAAATTTGTAAAACAATACCTACCTCTACCCCAGTGCCTTTAATATTAAAGTCCTGTACTAAAACTATACACAACAGTTATCTTTTGTCTCAAAATAAGCATTACACATGCGAAACAAATATAAATATACCATGAATTGGACTATGATAAACCATTAAAAAAGTATTAAGATGAATCACTAGTCTCTCTTAATATTACTTATATTATTATTGTATCCAGTAAAAGTGAAGCAAAAACATCCTAAGTTATTAAAAGATATAACTAAATAATAAAACTAACTGAGTAACCAGAAAATTGGCAGTCTACAAGCAACTACAGGTATCCATAAAAAAGTCACAGAGGCATGGGGAAAAGTCAGGCACTGAATGTTCATGACATGACTGGAAATTTATGGTATGGGAAAGGTGCCAATTAAACTCTCCATATATGTGCAATTTTCACCAAAAAACAGACCTTCATATGGATGAGATGAAACTGATTGTAGGTTGCCCAAGCAGACTTGTATACATGATAAACCATTCCAAGATCTATGGACATGCACATTTTCAGGTGAATAAATCAAACCACTATGGTGGATCTATGCTATGTGAAAATGATTGTAGGTGGTGCCACCAGGCTTGTGTACAAGATGGAGGTATCCAAAATCTGTGGACATGTGAAATTTCAGGCTGATACATACAATCAGTCCTGAGATAAATGCATGAACATATTCTACAACTAGACATTTCTTGGCACCGCAGGTGCCAGAGTATCCCCAGACATAGTAGGCCCCCCCCTTTAAGAACAGACCCCCAATTTTGGCAGGATATACTGACACTTGGCATATTTATTGTTTCTTCCATCTAACAATCCACAATCTTGTTGAAGATGTTGGTCCTGTGACCTTGATTGTTTTTAAGATGTGTCCTGTGACCTTGACCTTTGACCTCATGACCCCAAAATCAATTTGGATCTTGCTATTCCAATTGGACATATGCAAGTCAAGTTTGAAATCTATACATCAATAAAGCAGGAATTATCATCCAGAAACTAATTTTTTTTTGACAGGTGGCTCCTGTGACCTTCACCTTTGACCTTGTGACCTCAAAATTGATAGTGTTCTTCCTCTCTTGGCAGGAGAACTATATGTGCAAGATGAAAGATCTGAGATGAATTGTTTGGGTGAAAATGCATCCACATCTTTTTAAAGATGTGTCCTGTGACCTTGACCTTTGACCTCATGACCCCAAAATCAATTTTGGTCTTGCTTTTCCAATGGGAAATATACAAGTCAAGTTTGAAAACCATACATCAATAAAAGCAGGAATTATCATCCAGAAACTAATTTTTGGACAGATGGCTCCTGTGACCTTCACCTTTGACCTCAAAATTGATAAGGGTTTTCCACTCTTGGCAGGTGAATTATATGTGCAAGATGAAAGATCTGAGATGAATTGTTTGGCTGAAAATGCATCCACAATCTTTATAAAGAGGTTTCCTGTGACCTTGACCTTTGACCTCATGACCCCAAAATCAATTCAGGTCTTGCTTTTCCAATGGGTCAAATACAAGTCCAGTTTGAAATTCATACATCAATAAAAGAAGGAATTATCATCCAGAAACTAATTTTTGGACAGATGGCTCCTGTGACCTTCACCTTTGACCTTGTGACCTCAAAATTGATAGGGTTCTTCCTCTCTTGACAGGTGAACTATATGTGCAAGATGAAAGATCTGAGATGAAATGTTTGGCTGAAAATGCATCAACATCTTTTTAAAGATGTGTCCTGTGACCTTGACCTCATGACCCCAATATCAATTCAGGTCTTGCTTTTCCAATGGGTCAAATACAAGTCCAGTTTGAAATTCATACATCAATAAAAGAAGGAATTATCATCCAGAAACTAATTTTTGGACTGATGGCTCCTGTGACCTTCACCTTTGACCTTGTGACCTCAAAATTGATAGGGTTCTTCCTCTCTTGACAGGTGAACTATATGTGCAAGATGAAAGATCTGAGATGAAATGTTTGGCTGAAAATGCATCAACATCTTTTTAAAGATGTGTCCTGTGACCTTGACCTCATGACCCCAATATCAATTCAGGTCTTGCTTTTCCAACTGGACATATACAAGTCAAGTTTGAAATCCATACATCAATAAAAGCAGGAATTATCATCCAGAAACTAATTTTTGGACAGATGGCTCCTGTGACCTTCACCTTTGACCTTGTGACCTCAAAATTGATAGGGGTCTTCCACTCTTGGCAGGTGAACTATATGTGCAAGATGAAAGATCTCAGATGATTTTTTGCTGAAATTGCATCCACAACCTTTTTAAAAAGAGGTTTCCTGTGACTTTGACCTTTGACCTCATGACCCCAAAATCAATTCGGGTCTTGCTTTTCCAATGGGTCAAATACAAGTCAAGTTTGAAATCCATACATCAATAAAAGAAGGAATTATTATCCAGAAACTAATTTTTGGACAGATAGCTCCTGTGGCCTTGACCTTTGACCTTGTGACCCCAAAATTTATATGGATTATCCACTATTGGCAAGTGAGCTATATATTCAAGAGGGAAGACCTGGAATGAAAGTTTGGCTTAAAATGCATCCACATCTTTTTAAAGATGTGTCCTGTGACCTTGACCTTTGACCTCATGACCCCAAAATCAATTCAGGTCTTGCTTTTCCAATGGGACATATACAAGTCCAGTTTGAAATCCATACATCAATAAAAGCAGGAATTATCATCCAGGAACTAATTTTTGGACAGATGGCTCCTGTGACCTTCACCTTTGACCTTGTGACCTCAAAATTGATAGGGGTCTTCCACTCTTGGCAAGTGAGCTATATATTTAAGATGGAAGACCTGGGATGAAAGTTTGGCTTAAAATGCATCCACAGTATATTTTAAAATGCCAGTCCAGTGACCTTGACCTTTGACCTCATGACCCTAGAACCTATAGGGTTCTTACTTTAGTGGTGGGCCATACATAAGTCATGTTTGAAATCCATATGGCTATCAACACTGGAGATATCATAAGAGGTGTGTGATTTTCACCATATATGGCAATATTCAAGGTCAAGGCCACTATCATAGGAAAGGTCATGACCCCAATTTAAATAAACATCATCCCATAACCCATACCTATGTATATGCATAATATAAAAGAAAACTGTCCATTAGTTTTTGACTTATAATGCTCACAGTACTGTAAGGTGGCAATTTTGGGGGTATTAAACGGCATGAAAACAAGTAAAGAATAATAGGTGGCGCCACCAGTTTCTGGAACATGACAACCCTATCCATGATCTTCCATCAACTTGATTTTGGGATAAATCCATGCAAGATTTCTTGAGATATTAAAGAATTTGTGTGATTTTCCCCAAAATTGGACCTATTCAAGGTCAAGGACACTCTCCTAGTAAAGGTCATGACCTCATTTTAAATAGGCGTCATCCTCTTACCCATATCTATACATATGCCAAGTTTGGTAAAGTTCCGTGAAATATTTTTTGGGTTATCGCGCCAACAAGATTTATATGCGGCGGCGGCGGCGGGACCGGTATGAAAACATAGTATCCCCTGACTTTGTCTGGGGATACAAATACAATGTACATGATTGCAGGTGGTGCCACTAGTCTTGTCAATGAGAAATCAAGCCAAAATGGATAAACATGCAAAATTTTAGGCTGATGTTTAAAAAAATTATAGAGAAAAAGTGCATCAATGTATTCTACAAACTAGATGTGTCGGAACGACACGAATGCCCCCGCCTGGGGCAAATTAGAAACATTTGTTAAATTTTGTTAAATTTTTTAAGTTCAGGAAGTGTTGTATGGTTAAAAGTAGGTCAACAAGGGCAAAATGCAAACTTGATCTGTAAAGGGTCATTATCAAGCAACACACCAAAAATCAGGCCAGTATCTGCAGGCATTGTGAAAAAAAGTCCATATATGTGCATTTTTCATGAAAATTTCTGTCTTTCATGAAATTTTCTATGTTCAGGATCTGTCATATGGTGAAAAATAGGTTAACTGGGACGAAACGTGAACTCAATCTGTAAGTGGTCATTATGCGCCCACAGACCAAACATTAGGCCAGTATCTGTAAGCATTGCATTGTGAAACTAGAATATTAGCAAAAGTTGATAATCATTTATAAATTTAAATTGGAGAGGTATATACCATGTTTCATAACAATTCACCAAATGCTTCCTGAGAAATAAGCTCCTAAGTTTTTTTCTATACTAAGCTCTGTGAGCTTGAAAAGTAGGTCAAGATCACCCATCTTGAACTTGACCAAGATTTTGTAAATATAATGCAATAACACTGAAGAAATGAAGTTCCTGTGTTGAATACCTTTGGAGATATCCTGCACAAAAGGCCAAAATTGAAAAATCAGATAAAATTTCATTAAAAAATCAGAAATTGCAGGTGGCGCCACCAAAATTGTGCAGCACATACAGACCATCAGTCCCAATGATTATAGTAAGTTTTGTGAAAATCCACACAATGGTTCCTGAGATATAAACTTCTGAGTGTTTTTCTATAATCAGCTCTAAAATGTAGAAAAATGGGTCAAGGTCACCCATCTTCGATCTTGACCGAGATTTTATCGATATACATCTACACTGATGAAATAAAATTCCAACGGTGAATCCTTTTTGAGATATCCCGCTCACAAGATAAAAGTTAACAGACACGGAATGGACGGATGGACGGACATACACCAGACAGACAGATGGACAGACGGACACCTTGGGTGACGACAATAGCCCATCAGCCTATGAGCTGAGGGCTAAAAACAACTGTACATGTGTATTTGTCATGAAAATTTCTATTTTCATGAATTTTTCTAAGTTTAGGAGCCGTAAAACGGTCAAAAGAAGGTCAACCGAAACGCGAACTCGATCTGTAACTGGTCATTATCTGTCCACACACCAAAAATCAGGCCAATATCTACAGGCATTGCAAAAAAAAAGTCTGTACATGTGTATTTGTAATGAAAATTTCTATTTTTCATGAAATTTTCTAAGTTTAGGAGCCGTAAAACATCCAAAAGTAGGTCAATCGGGATGAAACGCGAGCTCAATCTGTAACTGGTCATTATCTGCCCACACACCAAAAATCAGGCCAATATCTGCAGGCATTGCGAAAAAAAGTCCGTACATGTGTATTTGTCATGAAAATTTCTATTTTTCATGAAATTTTCTAAGTTTAGGAGCAGTAAAACGCTCAAAAGTAGGTCAACTGGGACGAAACGCGAACTCGATCTGTAACTGGTCATTATCTGCCCATACACCAAAAATCAGGCCAATATCTGCAGGCATTGCGAAAAAAAGTCCGTACAACTGTTTGATTTCGGAATGACGGAATGACGGAATGACAGACATGGGTAAAACTATATGCCCTGGCCACTTTGTGGCGGGGGCATAAAAAAGAATGGCAGGTGGTGCCAGCTGTCTGGTCTACAATAAAGCTATCCATGATGGATGAACATGTTTAAGGCTGATATTTCACCCAAAGCAAACACACAGATGGACGGCTTGTGAAAACAATTGCAGATGGGGCCACCTGCCTTGGACAAAGATCTATGGACATGTATTATTTCATGTCAATATCCCAAACCACTCCTTTATGGACAACATGTGAAGACTATTGCAGATGGCACCAACAAACTTAAGTACAAGATGGAGGTATCTACGGACATGCATATTTTCCATGGACATGCATATTTTCAGGCCAACACCCCAAACCTTTCCTGAGAAAAGGGCATCAATGTATTCTAAGATAACCAGAAGGTAGTAGGCACCACCTACAAGAAAACTCTCCATGTTGGATGGACATGCAAAATTTCAGACCAATACATTGAACCACTCCCAAGATATGAGCAATTTTCACCCCAAAGCAAATTCACAGATGGACGCCATGCAAATATGGTTTCAGATGGCACCACCAGTCTTGAGTACAAGATGGAGGGATCCAAGATCTATGGACATGCACAAATTCAGTCTAATACATTGAACCAATCACTAAGACATACAGATGGCAAATGCATGGATGGACACCATGCGAAAAATAAGGACCATTTGGGTCTCTACGCTCAACTGAATTTGTCTTAAAGGATATGTTTATGAGCTTTCTAAAACTGTGGGTCTGGTGATCAAGTTTGAAGCCAATCTGTCTAACCAAGCTGGAGTTATCATCCATAAACTAATTTGTGAATGGATGGGCCCTATGACCTTGACCTTTGATCTCATGACCCCAAAATCAATTGAATTCTTAATTTATTGGTTGGCCATAAATAAGTCAAGTTTGAAACCAATATTTCAATCTAACTTGGAGCTATCATCTGGAAGCAGATATGTGAACAGATGACTCCTGTGACCTTGACCTTAGACTGTTTCTTCCACCATTAGCAACTGAGCAAAACCTGGAAGATGAAGGTTTGGGGATGAAAAGTTTGGTTCATAATGTATCAACAATCTTTTTAAAGAAGTGGGTCCTCTGACCTTGACCTTTGACCACATGACCCAAAAATAAAAAGGCTACTTTCTTTATTGGTGGGCCATATGAGGCAATTTTGAAACCTATATGTCAATCAAAATTGAAGTATTCATCTAGAAACAAATATGTGAACAGATGGCACCTGTGGCCTTGACCTTATGACCCCAAAATCAATCAGGTTCTTCCCCTATTGGCCACATGGAAGGCTTGGGATGAAACGTTTGGCATCCACAATCTTTCTGAATAGGTGGGTACTGTGAACTTGACCTTTGACCTCATGACCTAAAAATCATTCAAATCTTGCTTTAGGGGTGGGCCATATTTAGGTCAAGTTTGAAATCGATATGTTAATCCAAACTGGAGTTATCATCAGGAAACAAATTTAACGGACATTCAGAAACATGAACAGATGGACAGACAGGGTGATTACTATTGGGCATCTGCTTAATCAAGCGGGGACCTAATATGCACACAAGGTAAAAGGACACTAGATGAAACCACAGTTGAAAATCTGATAGTATCAATATAATGAAAATCTGATAGTATCAATATAATGAAAATCTGATAGTATCAATATAATGAAAATCTGATAGTATCAATATAGTTGGGCAGTCTGAAAATAAAGGAAAAAATGCATAAAAACAGCAAAAATACAGGTGGCATCACAAGTTTAAAGAAGTGAATAAACCAGTCATAATCAATTAACACACAATGTTTCAAACACTGAATGAAACAGCAGCTGAGAAACTGACATAATTGCTGTTATTTGACAGTCTGAAAACATTTTAAACGAGTGACCGATTGGTCACTGTGCTCAGCTGAAGTTGACCTTGAATTTAAAAATCTTAAATAATATCAAATGGAGATAAACAGGTAATATAGGCCATGGATGGTTGCTATGATTGAAAATATTGTTGCAAATAATATTTTGTGATCTGACCATTTGTTTTCTTATATTGAAACTGAAGCATGTAGGCAGTTACATGTAAGATGGGAATTACAACACCTCTGTACCTTTGTATATATATATTTTATTTTATAAATGTTATGTCCCCAGTGCTCAGGTGGAAGGACTCAATGGGGGGGGGGAAGGGGGGATGGTGAGAGTTACAACACCTTTGCATATACATACAGGATATGAAATTTAACTAAACAGGAAAAAAAATTGCCATCGTCAAAGTTAGTGAAATTTAAGGTAGTGATTTTTTATTCATTCTAATAACTTAAAATATTTACAATATTCAGATCTAATTTTTGGTATCAAATTGAATCTTGATCAAATAATTTATACACCTGGGTCTCTAGCTTCAACACTTATCAATTTAAGTGAGTAAATATCTTTCCTAATTTTTTGACAAAGTGCATTATATTTATAACTTTTATAAATTAAGTAATACTGACTTAATTTCTGACATGCACACAGAAACTATATATGGAAATATTAATGGTAAATGTGAAGTAAAAAGATGAGTTTTTTTATATTAGGCATTCCTGAAGTGGGATAATAGGTTTTTAATGGAAAATGAGGTTTTTCCTTAATTTCTCCAAGAATACTGGAGGTTTAGTATCAAATTTTCACTTATTCTGGGGGGGGGGGGGGGGGTAGCCATGACAAACACGACTCAGGGCCCTCCTACTGAGTCGTGACACAAGCCAAATTAAGAATCACCCTGCAAGTCCAGGCCACGCTTTATAACCTTCTCTCCGCATGCAGTCAGCAGGCAGACCGCAGGCAGAAATCTCCCATACATCCAGAACAATATACAAATATATTGGGTTATTACGGAATATTTCACACACATGGTAGGTGTCGTTTGAGAGATAAGAAACTTATTAAAAGGTCCAGTGGGTTTATTTGAAGTGACATGATACTTGTAAGCAATGAAGCATTGTCAAAAATGACGAAAATATTTGCATCCTCATGGGGCCTTATAATGCGATCCTCACAGTTAGATGTCCAGGCACTCTGGAAGGCCAGTGATCTGGCCATAATGTCAGAGGGCCGATCTGGTGTTGGGGGGGGGGGGGGGGTGTGTACATGCCCCATAGCTCGGAGGATATAGGTTACAGTGAACTTCTTTCAAGTTTCCAAGGAGATTTTTTATTGACCTCTCTGAATTTAAGTAACAGGTTTTTAGGGTCAGCGGTTAGGATTTTTGACCTGCTAACAGAGGGCTGGATGACCAAACGCCAGACAGACGGTTGTCTTTCAGTCTTTTTTGTCTAAGCAAACAATTTAAGTTTTGAGTACAAGACATAGTAGGGTCCAAATACTTTTAAAGTAATCGATTACAAATACAATTACTTTTAAAAGTAATTGATTACAATTACAATTACTTTTGTGTTTTCAGAAAAGTAATCGATTACAATTACAATTACTTTTTAAAGTAATCACAGTAACTTTTGCAATTACTTGTGTGTTTAAAGGCAATTTCATCATGTCAAAAACAGCAACTGGATTAGAGGTTGGTCTGGGCTCTTAAAATATTTTTAACAGTCTCAACAAATTTAATAAATGAATTTAACTGGAACACTCTTGGATACAACAAATCCAGAATATTACCAAGATCCTAATAAAATATCGATATGTGGTTCTTTAGCACTGGAAATACATTAATCAAAGCCAGGACAAAAGTGTGTCATTATTGTGCCTCTATGGATGAATCACAGGTCACTGTGCAAACCAGAACAAAGGCGACTCCAATCATGTGACATTTACTGTTACTGCAGACAGTGTCAACTTAAACCCCATTCAAAAGTGACAACAAATTTTCATCTAATACACTTGTGAATGAAAATGGTCTTGATTGCTCTATGGTAAAGAATCCTTCGAAGAAAAAATTAAGCTGATCAAGTTTACCTACAAAGTTTATTGGGTTGTCTCTTAGGTGTTACCCTAAACCTAAAATTATCATCAAAACCTTTCATTCTGAGTAAAGTTGATTCAACAATTACTTTTCAAAAGTAATCGATTACAATTACAATTACTTTCTAGGATTAGAAAATGTAATCAATTACAATTACAATTACTTGAAAAAGTAATTGTAATTACAATTACTTCAAATACAATTACTTTTGGACCCAACTCTGGTACAAGATGGAGGTATCCAAGATCTATGAACCACTCCTGAGATATGGGCTGTTATCACCAAGACACAGATTCATACTGCACAAAAAGAATTGCAGCAGGCGCCTCCAGTCTTTGTAAGCCACCATTTCACATGTGACCGAATAATTTGCTGGGCTTTGGAAAGATCGGTTCAAGGGTCTCAGAGGAGTTCTGCAGAACTGAATGCCCTGGTCTGACAACAATGTATCAAAAACTTATGCCATGGTGTTCCGACCTACTTTAAGCCAATTTTTCCTCATATGTTTTTGCACCAAACATTGGAGAGATATTTACATGGTAATCTATTTCACACAACATATGAAGCACTAGGTAACTGAACTTTGCACTATGAAATAAAATGACCTGAAGAATTTTAGATAGGTGGATGAGAGTAGCTAATTAAGACAAAGCCACAAACTGAAACAACAAAAAAAGCACAAGTACCTGCATGTACATTTCATAATCAGTCTTCGTTAAGCCTGGATGATAAGAGTGTAAAGGTAATGGTCAAGTTTTTTATCCTTTAATTACAATATTATTTGGATCTTCTTATTTGCGAGGTTGGAGGTTATCACCAGTAATCCAAATATCAAGCACACATGTGATCCATACTTAATACCCAAAGCTTGCAATGTTTTAAATCATAAAACCATGAGCTCAAGCTGCTGGATAATGAAAATAATCATATGAAAACAGACTCAGTTTCAATGTGGTTGGGATTTCTAGATTTGCATAATCTAATAATTATGATTAACAAGGCCTACAGGCCTAACGCGAACCTGTGCAAAATTTAGGAGTGTGAATGGAGGTTTATTTTTTAAATTTATTATTTATCCTCTTTAAGTCCTGCATATCTACCTTAGTCATTATGATTTCAACAAAATGGATGTTTCCAACCTGCAAGTTTCAGACTAGGACATTTTAAAACCAGAATATGGGTAGTCGACAAGCGACTATGTGTATCCGCAGAAATCAGAGTGGGAACGGTGAAGTGAGGCATGGATTAAGTGGCAAGGGGAGTAGAGTGAGGTGTGTTGCATATTAGCATGGATGTCTGCAGCTTAAACGTGAATGTAGGTGGTGCCACCTATCATAAAATCGAGAAAAGGAGAAATCGTCCAGGACGAATAAACCTGCAAAATTTTAGGTGGATAAGTCCAACCACTTCTGAGATATGAGTGATTTTATCCCTAGGCAGATGAACAGAGGGACGCTGTGCATAAGTGGTTGCAGGTGGCACCACCAGTCTTGTCTATGATTAAAAGCTATGTGAGATCTATACACAAGCAAAATTTTGGCCCAATCAATCAAATGGTTCCCGAGATATGAGCTTGGATGTCTGCAGAGTAAACGTGAATGTAGGTGGTGCCACCTGTCAAAAAATCGAGAAAGCTGTCCAGGATGTATAAACCTGGAAAAGTCAAACCACTGCTGAGTTATGAGTGATATTATCCCAAGGCAGATAAACAGATGGATGCTGTGCAAAAATGGTTGCAGGTGGCGCCACCATTTTAGTGTATGTTATAAAGCTATCAAAGGGCTACATTTGTGCAAAATTTTTAGCCTGATCGGTCAAACAATCCCAAGATATGTGGGTTTATGTGTGAAAACAGACATACAAATGGAAGCTGGGCAGTGAGGAAAGGTCAGAGGTCAACCAAAAATGAGGGCGCAGCAGTTCACATGTGACCTGATGAAAAACCTGATTCTCTAAAAATGCAAACCAAGTTTTTTCAAACAGTTGAAAGATATAGTTCCAATTATCTGGGAATTTTGCATCTAGACATTGTGTCTAGACGTCTATCCGCTGTGTCTAGACATCTAGACACTGTGTCTAGACATCTAGACACATTGTCTAGACACCCGCCAGAGCCAGGTCAGTTGCTATGGTGATGTCTAGACCCCACCTGTTTGTACTGAGTGACCTCTTGACTTGGCTGCTGAAACTCAGCATGTTGTCGAATTGGTTTTTTATCACAGAAAGCCTTTTTCAATTGGCTAAAATGCTTTTTTAAAGCTGTATTTACCCAATCTATTCTTATAAAACTGGCAGAACACTACCATAGAATAATTCTTGAAAAGTTTAAACCAATCAGCATAACAGTTTCATCATAAATCAGTGTATAAGCTAGAAGAGTTTAAAATTACATTTTCGCTTGTAAAAAACACATCAATGTAGGTGGCGCCACCAATACCTTAATTTCAGATATGACGTGACAAACATTGGTATAAAATTTGGTGATTATAGCTATAGCCGTTTCTGAGATTTCAATTTTAGTGTGCTTTTTTGGACAGATGACTAAGTTCAACCTCCTGTAACTCAGCCAAAAATCTCCGAATTGGAACCATTCAAACAAACTTGAGAGGGATTGTTCCAGGGATCATTTCTGTGAAATATTGGACAATTTGCCTGGACAGTTTCTGAGAAGAAGATTTTTAAAGCTTTTTTAGCTTATTCCCTATAAAATCTGGGAAAATGCAGTTAGAAAAAAAATAAACAAAATCTGATAGAGTTTTTCAGATGACTGATTATTTGCAAAAACTTTGGTGATGCTAGCTTCTGCCGTTTTTGAGATAGCTATGGTTAATTTACAGACGACGCACAATGCACAAAGCACAACAGACGACTCCGCACCATCACATAAGCTCACAGTTTCGCTTATAATATAAACTAAACTGTATGCCACAGAGAAACATTAGTGGTTAATGGCTGGAATGGAGGAAGGATAAACTGCATGTTTTATAGTGAAACTTCACCACCAGTAAAACAATATTATGATGATGTATATTTAAGCCTCCCGGCATAGGACAGGAAGGCTTATAGGGGCTGATCAGTTTATTTAATATTCATATTTTGGTTTAAAGGATTTGTGGATGGACCTACTTAAGTCCATCCTGAGTGTAAAACCATTGATTTAAAAAATTCTTTCTATCTTTTTTCTGCCAGTTTTTGTTTGTGCTAGATCTTCAATAAAATTTCTAAAGCTGAAATTTAGGCACTATATAATTATCATTAGTCCTTGATCACAGATATCTATTTTTGACCTTGACCTAATTCACAAAGTCTAACATGCCATAGCATATCCCTTAATCCCCTATTATCACACACTTGTGGGCCAAGGGGGGGAAGGTGTGTGTGGAATTGAATGCATCTAGTTAATGTATGTTGTTGTGGGCTAGTAATGGACAGCAGTGCAAGACTCTTTCACAATATATTTTGTGTGCTATCTAAAACTACACAAATTCTACATCTACAGTATTCAAGTTCAGTTTTGGCTTACCTGACAGGGCAGTAGCACATGATTTACATTCCTTACACGGTGGTTTGACATGAAATTTTCCAGCGGACTATGAAGGTCGGCAGGCAGAAAATTTACCAGCCCTAAAAGAATTTTACCTGACACCTTATTTTTTAATATTTGCTTTATTTCTGTTTTTTTTTTAAATAAATAAATGATAATGTGTTCCATGGCTTTGCTATTTGTGTATCCAGTACAAAATGCTGCTCATACAACATTTTAATTAAAACATGTCATGTCTTATAATGCAGAAGGAAACAGCCTACAAGCAGAAATATATATATATATATATTTGATTTATTGAGATAGTGATAAATCATGCCAGCTCTATGATTATGAAAATAAATGTGATTTGCTGCCAATGATCGTTATATGCTATTGATACGAAGGTGGGGTCAGGGAAGGTTAATATAGGTCTTAACGGTTTGGTGTACTGTTCTCTGATTAAACTGGAAGAGAAGCCTATATGTGTGTGACCAGATGACTGGTTGTCTGTGTCATCAATTATATGAAGTCATTAATTGTTCAGTCTGACATGCCTGAAACTGAGCTTGTATTTGTGAAATATGAAATATTCCCTGAAATATTTCTAAATAAACAAATATGCCATCGCATACTTCATTACTAGTGGTGGGCCGATCATCGAGTTTTATCGAAAGTCAGTCAGTTTGCTGCCACTTTCAAGCGCTTGATTACCAAAGGCAACTATTGATTACATCATAATCATGATAATGATTCTTTCTTCCCAAATAACTTCCGAATGTAACTGAGTTTACCACAGTAGATGTTAGAACAGAGGACGTAATAAACCTCTGTGAACTGGCAGGGAGCTGCAGAATAAGCGGGGAGTTTTGTAACGAGATGTACATTGCACAATATGGGCGATATGGCATTAAAATGCTCCATAAATTCACTGGGTCTATGAAGCAAGTAGATGTCCTGGATTGTAGTTTAATTCTTGATTATTATAAATAATTAAAATGAAACTTTTAAAAGCATATTTTACTAATAATAGGAAAATATAAAAAAGGCAAAAACTTCTTTTCTTTACTAAAACATGCAGGCTTGGTTCAGAATGTACAGTTTCACAGAAAACTGCATGTTTCTTTATATTTGCCTGAACCGATTATTAATCGATCATTGATAGGTTTGCTAAAACTGATGATTGATTATGAAAAAGGAACCGACTCCCATCACTATTCATTACACAATTTACAGCACCATTTTACAAGGCAGCAATTTGCAAGTAAATGTACCAGTTTGTATAAATACACTGATGAAATGACTATCTATCACCAACAGCAGCCCTATATTTAACTAAAAACCTGCAGCATTTTATAATTGTCAGTGATAAAGTGCGTGCAAGGGGAGACATCAGTCATCTGAAATCATCTGACAAGAATCTGACAAGCTAACTGCAGCTCGATCAAACCAAAAGTTTCACTATTCACTTTTCCTCAGTGGTGTCAATTTACCTTCAAGGGAAGGGGGGGGGGACCCAAAAGGGTAACTAATTTATTAGTAAACCTATATGCTCATTGTAATATATACATAAAACCGTTTGAACACTGGACATGTGCGCCACCAACATGGGTTCAAAAATGGGATCGGCCCAACATTTTCCCCTTAGAAAAATGCTACATAACAAATGGGGCTTACCCTGGATGACACCTAGCTTCAGAGCCTGGAGATTGCAGAATGCTCTTAAGAGGCTTTTTTTTACATGGTGCACATGTAAGTTCCAGCCAAAAAATACACTAAGAGTACATCCTGGTTGGCATGTTTTCACTAAGCATGGTAAACAGGGTATGCACCAGGTGATTATTAAATATATGGCAAAAATTCTTTCTATAACAGGTAGAAATAGTGGTGTCAAACATGGGACTGGCTGTAATACAAAACACAGCAAATTACGGTGACTTAGTAGGTGTATTTGAAAGTAATCACAAAAAAAGAGCATTGTAAATGTTGCATAATATGCCCATCGCATATCTTGTGACCCCTGACCTCATTAAATATGCATGAATTTTGCTGAGAAAGAAAAACAGGTGAGTAACTGTGTTGGTTAATATCCTTAAAGAGTTTCATGAAAATCCATCAGATTTTTTGTATGTTATCATGGCGCTATCAAAGTCTGGTGACCTCTGACCTCATTAAATATGCATGGATGTAGCCAGAAATCAAACTAAGGCAAGATAGTTTATTGGTTAATTGACTGTTGAGTTTCATTGAAATCCATCATATTCTTGGTTTCCTCTGACCAAATTAAGTATGTGTCTATAATCAAACTCAGGTGAGATAATTTATTGGTAAGTAGTTATGGTGAGTTTCATGAAAATCCATCAAAGCCCCAATATATTACTGAGGTGACACTAAAAGTTAATGGACAGAAGCACAGACGGACAGCTAAACAGACGGACAGACCATGGGTATACAATAATATATCCTGTCATACTCATAGAGTGGCAAATAAAAAAGGACATCTTCAATTTCAGGTTCTAAAGGGCATCTGAAACCTTGCCAGGTGTAAGTGCATTTCCCCACTGTGTGACTGTCACTGTATGTGACATGGAAGTTTTTCAAAAGATAACTTGATTAAATAGGTAAGAATTATCAGCAAGATAAGGCTATACATATACATATCAGTAGATGGAAAATCATGTGTAGGCCAAGGGTTTTGTGATTTATATTTCTGACTGGTTGCCTAATCTGATGTGTAGGGGTTTAACATTTAATTGCAACCACTCGATTGTAATCAGCTTTTAAGTAACCTCCGCACTGATTTGTTCAAATTATTAGTCTTTTGTTACAAACAAATTATTTATCTGTTTGCCAGTTTAATCAGCCAAATAACAATTGTATATATTGCCCACATAGGCCTATTTGAGAGGTTTATCTATTTGAGAACCATTATCTATTATAATTGATGGTGGTTGCACTGGACTTATTTTCATCAATGAACTCTTCTGTGCTCACGCCTCTTATATGGATGTTTTTTGGTCTTCAAAAATGTTTGGGAATGGTGAAAAGTGAGTCCTAAGAGCAGGGGGAGGGGGGGGGTTCATTTTCCTTATTTCTCCATAAATCCAGAGATATCTCAAATTATATTTTGAAGGAGCTGTTGCCGCACCACCTATCAACAACTAAGAATCTATGATTGTGTATCAAGGCAGGAAGCAGTTTGTCACTCTGAATCAAAGCCGTTTGTTACTCTGAATCAGAGCAATTTGTCACTCTGAATCAGAGCAGAACTTTGTTACTCTGAATCAGAGCAGTTTGTTACTCTGAAATAGAGCAGTTTTTCACTCTGAATCAGAGCAGTTTGTTACTCTGAATCAGAGCAGAACTTTGTTACTCTGAATCAGAGCAGTTTGTTACTCTGAAATAGAGCCTAAGGTCCTCCAGATCTTTACATTTTCCGAGACAATGTGAGCCATAACAAACATTATAAAATGTTTATTGTTCCTAGAGCATCAACAATCACAGTTTGTTTTTCTTAACAAAATATGTGGTAAGTAGGGTTTGAAATAAACTCTCATCTAAGCTATTGCTTATTAATTTACATCCACAGGCATTAATCTTTAGGCATGGTATAGTTTAGCCAGTCTTCAATATATTAAAGCACCATCTGTCCAATCAGCATGAAACTTTAATGGTCTTCCAGTTTAAAATAATGAACGTGAAGGAGAAGCTCGTCTACTCTCAGACTATATGAGGCACAAGGTCATCTCACTCAGAGTCACTGTAGGTTAACTCTGCTCAGCTTAAAGGGACATAATCCGGAGCAAAACTATGCCTGTTCTTTCACACTATCAGTTCAGTTTTGCTTTATACAAAAGTTTTCCGGTAGACCATTCAAGCATACAGTCTCAGTACCTTGCACACAGCTGTTTAACACCTTGATATGGCTCAGCGTATTGGTAAACATAGTCCACCTGCGTCTGTTTACCATAACAAGGCCATGTGACCAGGAGGTCTGAATATGAACCTAAACACGTGATGTTTTGCCAGCGGGAACATGTATTACATTTTTTGGGCCAAGTCAGTCGAGGTATTTCCTGATTGACACGTGTTATGGCTCTGAGATTCACACAGCCCCACGCGCATATGCTGACACATATGACTGTGCCCGATACATGTTTTTTATCACTCGTTTACAGGAGTAAACAAACAGTTTCAAGGCAATATTATGCCTGGTACAGATTTGATTTAAAGGGAAGTAGCTAATTTTTGTGTTATTTCAACAAACTTTATACATGATTTGGCCCCTTTAATTTGAACCTGTCTTAGTAGGAGCCTGCTTGAAATAGTGATGCCAGCCTCTACTTAATTTGATTAGTTTAATTAAATGTCCACTGAAATAGTTACAGAGAGGATATATACTTCTATTTGATTTTAAATGCATCATGAGAGCTTGTGAGAGGTGCTTACCAGTACATGCACTCTGTTCTTGGTGACAATTTCAAAGGCAAACTTTTTATTGATCTGACTCGTAACACGGACACATTTGGCTTGGGCTACATCAATCAGGCCCCTCGAGGATTTCTGAAATTAAACATTAACATTTTATTTTAAGCAGTATAATTTATTTAAATACAAGGCCTACAGGCCTAATGCGAACCTTAGCAATGAGATATACATTAGGTATAATGCTTCCTTGATAACATGCTTCATAACTTTTCAAGTACATGTGAGACATGTATATTTACAGAGCAAGCACTTAAATAACCTGAATACATTCATCAACTGCACACAGATAATTCCTGAAATACTGGCATAGATGTAGACCATGCAAAAAGTATTTTACATGGTGCCACCAGTCTTGTGTATGAGAAAGCCATTGAAGATGTATTGACCCACAAAATTTCAGACAGATGGTTCAAACCACTCTAAAGCTATGTACAGAGACACATGGAACCCACATACAATTATAGGTGGTGCTACAAGTCTTGTAAATGATGAAGCTATTTGAGATGTATAAATATGGACAGTTTCATGGTGACACATCAAATCCCTCTGGAGAAATAAGCAGGGACATACACTTAGCAAAAATCATTGTAGGTGGCTACACCAGTTTTGTGTATGAGAAAGCCATCAAAGATGCAAGGACATGCAAAATTTCAGGATAATACATCAAACTTCTCTTGATTTAGGTGCACTGAACTGACCAAGGCAGTTGTCCCCCAAGTCAACTGAAGGTAATGGAGAAGGTGTGGCTGCCACATCTGATACAATTGGCAGTCTGCCAAAGGTATAAAAGGTACTGGCTCAATTCTTTGTCTGTTTAAAAATCTAAAACAGTTGGCAGTCTGCAAAACCTTTTAATAGATGCATACAAAATCTTGGCCTGTTACCAAATCTGAAAACTTTGTCTACAATGGTTTTTCAAGCTGACATTATCAACAGGTGTCCATTGCAGTCCTCCATTTGAAATGGGCTGCAGGACCAGCTTTCTATTAGTACTAAAACTAAATGAACCTAATCAAGGATTTTTGACAGGCTTTCCAGACAAATGTATTTGGCTGTTCTGTTGATTGTACAGAGCTACCTCTGGAGTGACCTATGACCTTGAGTGAAATTTTTTTCCTCAACTGATTCGACCACAGGCACTCTTCTGTTTATCATAAGTTTTAGATAAACATGGATTTAAGTAGATTTAAGTAGTAAACGTTTTTGTCTAGGCAAATTTTTCATGTATGGTCTAATGCTGTGGTATTGCTAAAATATCTTGCTTCATAATTTCTAAACATTTACTGTCTTTTTTACCAGAGGCATGTCACTGAGTTTAGTAGGGATAGAGAATAACAGTCTTGAAACAGGCACACTTGATGATGGCACTGATAGCCTCGCGGACTTGAGTGACTGACAGCTATAAACTGATTAAATGTTACATTTTGTTTCAGCGGGCCGGCTCTGAAGAGTGACTGCTGGCACGGGATAATAAACACCTGTTGACACTGGTTACAAGGGCACTGGGAGGTGTGTAGTCTGAGGCTCATATATTGTGGAAACGCTCAAGAACAAGTTGTAAAGCTAATTGCACTCAATATAAGGTAGGGCCTAATAATACTGAGTCTGATTAAATCGGGCTATCTCAATAAGAGAAGACGAAAGGTTTGGTAATTATTTTGACAATTTTATTATGGAGTATGATTAAAGGGACACATTTAAGCACAGGAGATATTCTACAGGAACATTGGCTGAGGCACTTGATATATACGTAATATAGTAGTAGATCAGATAGACAGATCTAGTTATCAGATCGGCTATTAACTATAAAAAAAGTTGTGTTTGTAGGGTGTACATTGCAGCTGTTTGCCTGAGCTTTAATTAAAAGATTATTAAAAAATTCCTAACTGCCCTGTTGCAGAATGTAAACAAATACTACAGCTCACCTCATCACCCTCTTGTTTAAAGTAGGCTAGCTGATCCCCCTCCAGAGAGAACCAGTATCGTTTCCAGGCCCATTTCTGTAATTTGCCCTGTTTTTCCAACCAGCCCGACTTGGTAATAGTCGAGGCCTCTCGTTCATAAAACATGGTATTTTGTTCGTGCCCTGGGCCAGCTCTGGGTTATTTCAGGCCCTTCCGCGTCACGACACGGACTTGATGCCTACACCTGAAGCGGAACAATTCCGCAAAATTGGCTATATGTGATCAGTGGTGATAGCAGAAGCATGTCATTTCATGCTGGCTGACAGCACGGTCAAATGTCAAAGTTGTAGGCCACCACTGCGTGACAACGATACAGTTTACTTCCGCGTGCTCTCGATGAAAACGGGAAAATAAAACGCCCTTTAAACTTATAAAGTTTTGGTTCTTCCATCGTCCACGAGATGACGCTTCCCTCAAGCGCATTTCTGCGCTGCTCCAATTTTATGGATATATCCATTTTTTGTTCCCCGCCGTCGCCGGAGACGCACGGGGGACATAGAAATGGTGAATATCCATCCGTTCGTCCGTCACAGATAACGCAATAACTCGAAAAAAAAAATTGAGGTACAGTCACCAAGGATGGCCATGACACATTTTTCAAGGTCACAGTGGCGATAAAGCTAAAATGATGTTCACGTAAGCTAATAACTCGAAAAGAATTTGAGGTACAGTAACCAAACTTGCAGCATTGCTTCACCTTACTCATCAAGGGCTAGGTCAAGTTTGAACATGGATGACCTTGACGCCTTTCTCAAGGTCACAGTCGTAATAATGCGAAAAAGATATTCACGCAATAATTCGAAAAGAGTTTGAGGTACAGTCACCAAACTTGCAACAAGGATGCAGCTCATGAAAGGCTAGATAAAGTTTGAATATGGATGGCCTTGACATATTTTTCAAGGTCACAGAGGCGATAATGATGAATTTTACACAATAACTCGAAATGAATTTGAGGGACAGTCACCAAACTTGCAGCATTGACGTACCTCATGAAGGGCCAGGTCAAGTTTGAATATGGATGACCTTGATGCAGTTTTCAAGGTAACAGAGGAAATCTTGATGAGTAGCCTAACATTGACCCATCTAAAATTTCATACAGGTATTCACAGTTTTTTTCAGCTATTTCCACACCAGGCGGGGGACGTACTAGATCTGTTCCACAGATCAACTTTGTCATTAGTTCTCCTGGGTTGAACCCCCCCCCCCCCCCCCCCCTTTCCTAAATCCCGGATCTGCCCCTGGCATGTGCTCACGTATTTGCATGACATCATTTCAAGCTGTAATACGAAGAACGTGTACTAAATGGTAACAGAATATCTAAGCACAGTGAGCAGATTAAAAAAAAGCGGATGAACGAATATAAGGCGTACTCCTCCCATTTTTAGCTCAGCTGACTATTAGTCATCTGAGCTAAGTCGTGGTCCATTGTCCGTCGTCCGTCCGTCTGTCTGTCCGTCCGTTAGACTGGCAAGTTTTGAAACCACTAGACATATGAATCCAAAATTCTGCAGACTGTTAGATGTCCCCAAAATCTCCTACCATACCGAAAATTGGGTCAATATGACTTTGTTCCTTCGAGATATTTAGGAAAAAACTAAAATTTCCATTAAAAACACATTATCACACTTCATGACTGCCTAATATCAAAACCACGTATCTGTTTTTCTTAATATTTACCAAAAGTAATCTCCTACATATTTTCTATATACATGCAAGAAATTAAGTCCGTTGAGTATAATTTCTTTAAGTTATGGGCTCGAACATAATGGACTTTGTAAAAAATCAGGAAAATATTTACTCACTTACCATGAAAAATTTCGATAGTAGAGACTATTTTCCAAGTATATAACTTTGTTTAATTAAGATTCAATTGTTTACCCAAAATTAGATCTGAATTTTGTAAATTTTTTAAGTTATTAGCATAAATATAAAATCAGTACCTTAAATTTTGCCCAACTTTGACCATGGCACGTTTTTTTCCTGTAAGTACTATTGATTTAATTTTCACAGCATGTTAACATTAATATATAATTTGTTTAAACCTGAAATTTGAAAATAAAAGCTTGAAAATTAGGCTAGTTATTGATTTTTTTCTTGAGGCTCTAATGTAGTCATTTGCTTTGTCCAGATGCAGGGTCCCACTCCAGGTCCCTGGAAGTCAGCTATGCCAGGTGTTCTGGTTTATTGTTTTGCAAATTCAAAAGATATATTTTTGTGGTAAAAATTAATAAACATTTGTATGCGTGATGTGGTGTTATCTGACAAGATTGAGATTTATGATGATGCAGTTTAGAATTATGAATCAACTTTTATATTCAGATATATGTTATATTGAAAATGTATAGAAATATAAACTTATAATAAAAAAATTAATGTGATAAAAAAATGAGGATCTAATACAAAAATTTGTTTATTTTTTTTCCTGCCTCAGCAGAATTGGAGATCAGGCTTTGTTAGCCCTGTATGTATATGCAGAAGTGTTGTTTATCCAGCCATCTCTCTCCCCCCCCCCCCCCCTGCTGCTATTGATTCCCGTGCACTGGGGCATAAGTTTTCATTGCAAATGTGTAAAATTTATTTAATAAAAAAATAATAGGATTAGAAAAAATAAGATTTTATTTAAACATATTCTTGCCTTAGGAGAATGGAACATAAAGTGATAAGCTCTGTCCATGCATCATCTCACTGTTATCATTAAATATATATTGATGATGAAATTTTTCCTATAAGCACTGTTGAAATAACTTTCATATGCTGTGTGTTTGGAATAAAGCTATTTAAGTCTAAAATTTGAAAGCAAATTATATATTCAGTTGTGTATTATTGCAGATGTTGCACTTTACAAAATGTTGGTACCAATGTAAATACGCTATTTACGTCACATTGTACTCATGTACTCCTTACTTAGCCAATCAATGAGCCTTTATAAAACTTGGAAACTGGATAATACATGAAAAATGTGAGGAATGATTGGACAGTATATTTATAAAAAAGGAGAAGTGCATTTTAAGGTGTCTCTTCACAAAAGATCCGAAGTACATTGTACATAATATTTTAAAATTTTGCGATCGACCATAGCCCGGTCTTGAATGTCCATGGACAGGTCTGTAGAACACACATTTCAGCGTCAATAATACGGTAGCCATGGTCCCCAGACTAGAGTGAAATTTCTTAATTTCTTATTAAGAAGCTTGTCAAAATACCCTTTTTAGCACATAATAGGATTTTACTACTATAGTTTTAATTTATATTTTGCTTCAATTTATAAATGAACATGTTTCAAAATTATATATACTGGTCTACTGTTTATTACGTTACAAATTCACAACAGTTTAAAAAATAAAAACTGATAATATTTATGAGATTAAGAAATAACTTTAGGTATTTTATATTTATGCGATTTAGAAATAAAGTAAGGTATTTTAGGTTGATAAAATTACATAATAATATGCATTCGATTTAAAGACTTGGCACATTGGAACAACACCTTCGCTGTATTAGATTCAGCTTTTGTTATAAATTAAATATTTTGTGAACTATAGTGATTATTTACCAATTAAATAATTGAGTGAAACAGCGAAACATCTTTACAATTAAACATTTTAAAATCTAAATTTTAGAGCTATAATGTATCATTTAATAAATAATAAAATGATCCCGTCAAAAGTTTATATGGATTAAAAGTTAATTTCATAAAGAAAAAAGTATGGTTTAACTTTTGTTAGTGTTTTATTCATGTCCCGAACCGCATGAAGCATTCATCACTTTAGTATAATAAATGGATAATAAAAAGGATAATAAATGAGGATAAGATATGATTGGGGTGTTTCTATATTTTCCCATGCCGTCAGCCGGTCATGGATAAAAGACTCTGCAAAAGAAAACAAAGCAATTTGTTATTTCAAAACAGTACCTTCGCATAGCTCGATCAATCACTTTAATGGTAGGCTTGATAGCTCACCTTGTTATGGAGATACGGGTTTAATGCAATTCGTGCTGATATAACTTCCCCGGTGAGCTGACTAATTATTAATGACGCCCCCTGTCTGTGCGCGGGATAACTATCGATCTGGGGCCGCTCACCACCTGTGGCATCTGCGTCTATGTGCCTTATCGACATTTGTTCGAGGCGTTTTGTGCCGTGCGAAGAGCTAAGAGCCCAGCAAAGCAGATTCACACGCTCTGAGGAGCAGTCGCACTCAAAACTAAAGAGGTTTACCGCAAAACTTGCACGATAATGTAAGACTTTACAAAGCAGATGACAGTTGCGCTTTGCCCGCCAAGATGTCCACGGATTTGTTCCACAAAGCCGCGCGGGATGGATACCTGGATTTACTCCGGGAAGCCACGAGGAAGGATTGTAATCTAGCGGATGAAGATGGCATGACCCCGACTATGTGGGCGTCTTTTTATGGAAATGTTGATGCCCTGAGGTTAATTGTTGCCCGAGGGTAAGTTAATTAAAGTACACGTGCACCTGAATAACTTTATTGGATGCGCCGTTCTCGCGTGTTTACGGTTAATTTGCAGGTACATGTATACTGTAGCAGAGGATTAACCGGGTGATATTGATGTAGGCTATAGGCTTACTGTCAGAACCACCGGTGTTTGTTTTGATACCGGTATGATATATATTCTCTCATTCCATGTGATTTTCAAATGTTGTGGATTATGAAATATTAATGTATAGCTAATGTGTATAAGAATATATATATATATATAACTCTGAAGAAAAACAACACTGTTTACATTCAATACTGAGGCCAATCTGGTACACCGATTCAAAGTTTCTCTAGCTATATTTTTAGGGAGATCTTTTTCGTATACTAAATCTCTATATTTCCATAATATTAGAAAATAAGCCTGCTTTATTGTTTGGTAAACAGACCTGCATGTTCCTAGATCATGTCTCTATTTGATATTCATACGCTACAATGCATCAGACAGTGTTTGATGTATTATGTGTTTGCTCTATGTATGTCAAGGTAATGCTGGTCTGGCATGCATGGCGCATTGTAATTAATAAGTTCCTCGAATAATTACATATATTGAAGAGAATACCATGAAAATGCACGAGATGCCCCGATATAAATCATATTTGTAAGATCTAGGAATACATGTATACAAATAAAAACATGTTTTGTTAGACATGTAAAATGTAAATCCCATCTGGTATTCTCATGAATTATTCAATGTCTTGTTTCTATAACGTTAGCAGGAATTGTTACATAAACCGAAACGCGAAATTCTTTTCTGATTTTTACATCCACATAGAGGCGGGACTGCCGTGGATATAGCGGGGTTATCTCCGGCTCACATGTATATATATATATATGGACTATATATAGGCCTATACTGTGAATACTATAGTAGGTCTACATGGAAACAGCTTTTGTCATTATGTGAACCAGGCTTGTGCATACACTCTAAAAACAGATTGGTCAAATATTTGACCTGTTTAGTTGGTTGAGATGATATTGGTAGATTTAACCAACACCCTGCGGTTATTTCAACCAACTCGTTGATCATGCACTAACCAAAACGATTGGTCATTTTGACCAGTTTTTAATGGTCGATCATTTGGTTGCATATAGTTAAACAATTTAATTGGCTGATATTTTACCAACAAATTGGTTATTTTTACCGATTGATTTGTAAAGCACTGACCAAACAGATTGGTCAGTTTCACATCAGACACAGAAGTGGTCCTGATCAATAGCAAGTGCAGCACACTTTACTGGCTGAGGGGCAAAACATCCGGTTCGATTCCACAGTCGGGTGGAATATATTTTTGCCCCTAGAAACCCGCACCAAAGCAACCCGAATCTGAAGAATTCCTTGTATCAAGACTTCCACCTAATCCGGAGAATAAAACAACTGAAAAAGGGAGTGAAAGTAGCAATGCACACGTGAACATATCAATTGATTTAACCATGCAACTGCATGGTATTGTTGAATGATATGACCAATTTCTTACCTGATTTAACCAATTTGTTAATGATAGATTAACCAAGATATTGGTAAAGCAGGGTACTAATAGTTGATTAGTATGAAACCAATCTAGATTAGTTAAAAATTCAACCATAAAAGATTGGTTGTTGTGACCCAGAGATTGGTTGGACACATATCTACTAACTAGATTGGTTAAAAATAACTAATATTTTGGTCATTTCAACAATTGCTTTTCAGAGTGTATACACACGTTTCCATTTGATTTAAATTTTTTTTATTTGATATAAAATGGACCTTCCAACACAGCACGACGCACAATACATAAACATTAAAAAAACATTGAATGCGCCTGCATGTATATGACACAATTCGTTTGTATATGCGACGTGAGGTCGAGTGCATTGGAGTTACATGTAAATACAGTGCAATTTGGGTGTGCGTGCGCGTCACAGCTAATGTATAGTTATACCTTATAATTATCGAACTGAACCTGTGTGTATTTGACAGCATTATATTCTGGGTTAGAATCAGTACATGACTAGTGTATCTTTAACTTTGAAACGACAGGTATCTGTCGCACCAAGTAAAACACAGTTCCTTTGTATTATTGACGCCAGCTTGCATGATGACAATGAAATCGACCGGAGCCGTGTCAACACAAAATGACATTAACAGGTTACAAAGGGGAAAGTAAAATCCCATATAGGTCTCTATGTGAGTCATGCATGTATAATCAATGACACACTGAGCGCATGTTTCTATATAGCTGCAACAGTATAAGGACACGCGTGCATGTCCGCGAGCGACATTGTGATTTTATGAGCGTCATCGATATATAGAGAATGCACTGGTATAATATGTTGGTAGCAGATTTCGTTTTGTATGCACTTAGAACCTTAATAATTTCAAGTAATTAACCAATAACAATCTGGAAATCAATGTAATATCTGGATATAAATATATATATAAATGGTTTACGTTATAAAGCCGTGTTAGTCTTTAGTTGATGCATAGGCAAAGAGGTAGAGTGACGGGTTTTAGATAATAATAATAATAATTTTAATAATAATAATAAAATCAATTATATTTAACTACTTACCAGAAAATTCTTAGTAACAGAGCCACTACTACAGAGGTATTCCGAGAATTCCTATACCAGATGTACATACAGTGTACAACGGATAGATATGTCCAGAGATGGCTCATAGGTGTTAACAAACACGCGCACAGATACCGCTATGCAATTATAAGATTATATTAGTACGCTTCTAAAAACCATACACAGAGAAAATCATGACAAATTTGTGACGTCAAGCAAGGGTGTGGCCCTATTGTTATATTAGTTGTATAACTGCTGCAATATAAGTCAACCTCAACTGGTGACGCGTGCATAGAGAGGAAATACTCTTCAAATCCACTCTTTTTATTTCTGTCTTTATGAACCTTTCATTTCATTAGGCTACTGAAAAACTATATATATATATATATATATATATATACTGTATGTGACTGCATGAAGACAAATTGGATTCTATATTTACATACACTATATATAAGGAGGTAAAACATATCCCAGTTGTTCATATACTAGTGCAGTACAAAACATAAAATACATTCTGGTAACGAGACAATTAAGTTGTCAGTAACAACCGCAGTACAATAATGTAATATATTTACGCCATTCGAGATGTTGTGAAATGTTAAGATGTCCTTATTAATTGTTCATTGTTTTGCCGTGTATGCACTTGTCCATTCAGATATATTATCTTCCAAAAGTACTATACACTGTAAACTGAAGTATATGCAGATATATATAACAAGACAAAAATTTACAGTTCTCGAACTCGGAGGCATCACACTGTATATATATATATATATATATATATATATATATATATAAATATATATATATATATATATATATATATATTCACTGTCCTTGAAAATCTAAAATGAGAAGTGAGATGTGCAAGAAGAGTGAACGTACCATTTATAAAGTATTATACTTTAAACGAGCTGAATTCGCTTGACCTATATATATTAACACAGTAGTGAGTACATTTTTTGGTAATTTGAATTTCCTTATCTAAATTTTTAACTAACACTGTCACCATGCTTCCTAAAGTAAGCCAGTGAATCCTCTCTATTTGTCCCTAACCCGAGTGCCAAGTCCCTCTGCTAGTTAAATACCCGTAAAACTATACGAAATTAAAAAATAATGGCATAAAACTTATAATATTGCATGATTTAAATAATATTATTATGTAAAAATATATAATTTGTTTAATATAATTCTGATTGAAGGTGTTAAAATGTTACCAAGTTATAACAGAATTAACAACCGTTTCTCGTCCAGACGCATACACTAATGTATAAATATATATGGTAGTTTTTAAAAATGCTAAATGATTTATTAGATTTTTGTCCATGGCCCATAAAAAATATATCTTTTTCTTTTGTTATCGTTTGTTAGTGACACGGTTGCTTGGTAACGCTCAGGGCGGCCTGTTTTCTGTTTAGCGGAAGCATCGATTTGTTCCTACCTGGATTTGCTCAGTGGGTACTCGTTATAACAAATCTATGTTGCTTTATTCATGGACATCGGCAAAATTGTTTAAACGTCATCCCTGGATCGCTTAGCAATGATAAAATTTGAACGGCACATATATATCGTAGATTGAGTACATACGTGAGCACAATATCCTGCATGTGAAACGTTCAGCATCTGATAAATATGCATATTTAATATCAATGTATTAATATTCGTAGCGCTTTGAAACGTGCTCGGGTGCCGGCGCGTATATGCGTGTATTTCCGTGTGCAAGGTGTGATAAAGATATTTTTTCTCGTATATGCAGCATTACAGTTTAGTGCGAGGTCTTTTATGCCAGCTCTTCTCATGTTTACAAAGCATCAAATATAAATGCTCGTGCTCCAGTGATATAGCCAAGTTTTCACATACCTTCTCGTTTAAGATCAAAGAATTATCCTTAAGTGAATCCTGACAAAAAGATTGACATTAAGATTGGCCGTGAATATACACGACTCAGTTTATGCAAGGATCTACATGCGGGCTGGTAGGGCCTGCTGCGACAATCCCTATGTCAAAGGGGCAAAAATATTGTTATGTACTCTATCAGAGAAAATTATTTTTAATAAACATGCAAGGAAAAGTTTGATTAGGTTTTTGGCGGAGGATTGTAGGCTCCAGCTTAACATCTATAGTATTGGTATATGTTAATATATGAAATTTCTTGTGAGATCTTAATAGAAATATTGATAAATGCTAATATATATAAACAGTAGCATTATGTACTAAGTGTACAGGCTTGTCTGCTTCTGCTTGCAATGCATGCACACTGGTATATCCAATCAACTTGGTGGAATGTTCAACTTCTCTTCTGGTCGATAATACGGAGTCATGTTACGGGGGTGTCAATGAATATATTTACATTAACCGAATATAGTATCTGTGATTCGGGAACCCCCTTTTATAGTTAACAAGAAAATTCCTATAATTTATAAATTTAGGTGTAATTATCCCCATGAGAAGGACGTACTGCTTCTTTTCTGATTGTTTTAATTTAAAACGAATGTCCATGATCGTATTTGTCTACAACGAGTATGTCTTTCAGTTGAAATGTCCGATTAACCCTGGAAGATCAGGCAACATTTCTATACATAGGCCAATTTCGGTTAATGGGAATAAGAAGTGACTTGAAAATTCTGGTTTTCTAACGTGAGTATATATATATATATATATATATATATATATATATATATATATATATATATATATATATATATATATATATATATATATATACTAGCTGATAGACCCGGTATACCGGGCTTATTACCGGGGTTGGGGAGATTTATAAACTGAGATGTGAAATGTATGCTATTTTTTTTATTCTAAAGTTAACAGAAAATATAGGTTTTCAGTGGGAAACTGTCTCAATAAGATATGTATAAACATTTTGGCACGACTTCAGAATAACTCACGAACCTCTATGAGGCACAACAGTTCTATGAACAAAAAACGTTTCTATGTCCAGCTGCCTGTATTTTAATTTTGCCACTTATTTTTATTTGCCTCTTACTTTTAAATTACATGAATCCTAAACATCATACCACCCGTCCGTATAAACTTATAACCTGGTTGAGACAATTCGTGAGTGATCCTGCAGTCGCTCCAGTATTTTTAACATTTATTTTGTGGGGCTCTCCTCGTGGCATGAAATTTAAACCCCGGTATATTTACCTTGAAAACCTGGACAGTGATGGTGTTTACATTGCGAACCGGAATGAGACGCGGGGGCATTCAGGTTTTCAATGATATTTGACTGGATTCTATCATTGGACGTATAAAGATTAGGTTGATGTGAGGAACACATGAAAGATTAATTAAATGTACGTTGCAAGGAAACTGTTCCTGAAGAAAGAAACAGAAATATGCATACCTCGTAAGCAGCAGAAGCGGACCCAACGGGACTGCATGCAGAGGGCCCGCATTCATTTTCAACCGCCGCAAACTTTTTTTATCGTATATCAGACAAATTTTGAGGCCTGAAACCCCCGGCACCACCCCAGCCCTGTTCCTGAAATTGGGACCTTGAATAAGGTTTTGTCATTAATCCTCCTGGGTTGAACTCTCCATTTCATAAAGCGAGAAACATGTGTTTTACCCCACGCACGTGGGTCAAATCCACGTTATTAATATTCATATGAACAAAAGTCCTTAGTGATAGAGGTTAAGTGACCACGATGCACGCATTCCGGTGATTGCCGAAGGCAGTTGGGCGCTGCTCGGTAGAAAAACGGAAAAAATCACTCAAAACTATATGTATATTAAAAATTATTTATTTTCATATCGCCTATGTCACTGCGGGGATAATAACCTTTAAAATGATGTATGGCACAATATTGTACACAACGCGGTTTTAGAGAACACTGCGAACAAACGTGAACTGAATTCCTTTTATAAGTATTAGATATATATACATATAAATATATATATATATATATATATATATATATATATATATAAAACAATAAAACCTCTATAATGTGGGCATCCTTAGTACTGAGACAATATGCCCACTATATGGTGTCGCCCACTAATGGTGGTGCCCACTAAATGGAGGCCATGCACGCAATATATATGATAAGGAGGGTAAAAAAAGGACTGGCAAACATTTGCCCAGTGTATAGAGTGGTATTTTATGGAGGTGCCCACTGGGAGAGGTTCGACTATATATATATCTATATACTATATAAACATTATTAATATATTATATATGTGTGTGAGGGTATATAAGTATGTTAGCTTGTGTGTGTTTGTATTTCAAAATAATAACTGGTTTACCCTATATATAACACGCATTTTCATACACATGTAAAACTATGCATAACGACATCTGATGATAGATTCATCTGATGGTAAATTCACCATAAATCATATATCATTTTAAAAAAAAATCAGTAGCTTTAACATAGGTATTTTATGGTTAAATTGATTCCTAACTCTGTAGTTTATATAAACTTGTAATGATTTCTCCGCTCCTCGTGTACCTTTATAACTAGTGGAGGCATCCTGTTTTACCTCAGGCATGTTTACGTCAATCAGCTGAATCATACCTACCTGTAAGGAATAATTATGTGGAAATGATCCCCTCGTGGCTATCCCAGCGTTCATCCTGCGGTCCGGTGCATGAATCACGCATTTCCCTGGGGCCCCGGAAAAACAAGAGTAATTACTCCCTACATGCTAGAAGCGGTCTTTGTACACTCTATATATAAGAAAACTAATGTAGAAAAAATACAGAGAGTATGAAAAATAATCAGAATAGATTATTATAGAGTTTAATGTAAATGAATATGCATATTTAATGTAATCTATCGTGTTTCGTAGTCGATTTGGGAAATAGTGCGCACTGTAAACTTAGGTGTCTACTTTCAAGAACACATGGTTTCTTACTGGACATTACATTATATATAGAAGTTTTATGGGCATTAATAACACTTTGTCATGATGAAATTTGAGATTTAAGTATATGATCAGCCTGATTAGGTGACTTTCTCCGTTATATAATCAAAGGTATTTACTAAAAATCCTTAATTCAATATTTTGTCCACTCATAGTCTGAACATTGTCTGAATCCGAATTCGGATCAAATTACGATCGGGTTCCAGTCCAGCCAAAATCACGATCGGGGTTTAGGCCGGACTGAATCCCAGAAGCGGATCCAGGGAGCAGGACCCCCCCCCCCCCCCTTTCAACCAAAGCAACCTTTTTAAGTGTTTCAGGCCAATTTTGTGGCCCGGCCCCCCTTTCTGGAGACGGGGATATTTTTATGCTTTGTCATTAGTTTTCCTTGGTTGGACCCTCCCTTTCTTAAATCCTGGATCCGTCCCCGAACCCTGATAGGAATTATGTCCGGACAAATCGGAGGTAGTTATTATCGTGATATTTTAGGTATATTAATAGTTCATAATCCACAACTAATGAAAACCACATGGAATGCGTTTGGTGCCAGCAATACAGTGTTTACCCGAGTACAGAAAATTCGTGGTGAGGCAAACATCATATGTACTGGGATACATATACCGTTAATATCCAGTACGAGTTTACGCCCATTGTTTCAAACATGCGCGCCCACGTTGGTTCTCATCAACCCTGACGGATTATACCCGGCCTTAACCACTGCCCCAAGTGTTTCATTTCTGCCCGCGGTGCTTTTACTGCCATCTACTGACGTTACCGTGGCAACAGCACGGGGGCGTAGTTAAGGCTTCTCCATTCCCATGATTAGACATGATCTGTATTACCTGTAGGGAGTGATTTGTTGGTCATATAACATAATTACATGCACTTTGATAATAAGCGGTACCTATGTGAACATGAAAGAGAATTAAAGGTCCCATTCCCCTACCTTTTGAAAAAGAATTTGTGATTTTTTGCTTCCTCTGTGTATATATTAATGATCTAAGGGTAATTTTGTATGTGACAAGTTCTTATAATGACTTCGTGAAGGATGTATGAACATGTTTATCAACAAAATGTTTGTAAACACAGCAATGTTGATAAACGGGAAAAACATGTAACCTAAGGTGGTAGGTTGCATCTATACGGAGGTAGGAAGGTCACTTGTTGCAAAACGAAATTTGTAAAGCTCTGGCTTATCTGACTAGCTGCCAGATGCCATTGTTACATTTGTTTTGATAATTTGGCTGGCCTCAAAACATTTAAACACGTTGATATAAACAAAACAAGCAGCCTGTGTGCGGTAGTATCCACGTTTTCTGGCATATTTTTATAACAGCTCCAAGGGATTATCGTTAGTTTATAATGGTCGGATAGGTAAGTGGGCCCCTTTAAGTTTTAAAGTGTCATCTCGATCTGCATACAATAACTCTAACAATATGTGTATGGGACAGATAAAATACATTATTATTATTATTATTATTATTACTGTATGCGCAATAACAAAGTTTTTCGGATTCTGTGTTTTTGACCGTGTGCCTCCGCCGCCGCGTTCGTTTCCGGAGAACTCCTCTGAGACCATTGGACTGATTTTTCCGAAACTTGACCCCATTATCGGGTCACATATGAACTGGTGCCTAACCATTTTGCGTTGACCTCTGACCTATCCTCTTTCCAGAGCGTCCATCTGTGCGTCTGTTTTCACACATCAACCCATATATCTTCGGACTCGTTTGACCGATCGGGCTGAAATTGTGCACGAGTGTGGCTCTTGGGTAGCTTTACATCATACAAAACACCGGTAGTGCCGCCTGCAACCACTTTTGCGCAGCGTCCATCTGTTCGCCTGCCTTGGGTTATAATCACTCTGCAGTGGTTGGAATTATCCACCTGAAAATATGCATGTGTATACATCCAGGATAGCTTTCTTGATTTTATGACAGGTGGCGCCACCTACATTTACGTTTACGCTTCAGACATTCATGCTAATATCTCAGGACTGGTTTTGCGTTCGGCTTGAAATTTTTGCATGAGTATAGATCTTCAAAAGATTTAAAGCTTAAACTACAGCTTATAATATGGTGGCCCATCTTACAACCAGTTTTGCATGGTGTCCATCTGCCTAGGGTAAATATCACTCATATCTCAGCAGTGGTGTGACCTATCCAACTGAAATTTTGCATATGTGTACATCTTGGATAGCTTTCTCTTTCAAATGACAGGTGGCGCCATATACAGTCATGTTTACGTGACAGACATCCATGCTAATATGCAACACATTTCACTCAATCCATGCCTCACTTCATCCGTTCATCTCTGATTTCGGCGGAAACACGTAGTCGCTTGTCGACAACCTGTATTCTAGTTATCGTTATTATAATTATTCTTCTTCTTATTATTATAATTTATTATAATTATTATTATTATTTTTATTATTATTATTATAAACAACGGAAAATATGTAGTTCCATGACAAAAGTCCAGTTATATTATTATCCTGATTTTATGGAGAGACGACCTATAACAGCGTGTAAAACAGTTGAAACTTTGTCGTTATACTTGGTAAATGATGGTCCATAGGTTTAAAAATAGGAGAAAGATGGCTGCTGATTCTGGAAATGTAACATGTAAGCCAAAAATTACAGAATGCGCAAAACAGGTAATGGTTGATTATTACTATGGAATTAACAAATTTTCTATTTAATTTGCAGTGGTAATCCCGACAAGTGTGACCTGTTTGGCAGCACCGCACTGCACCACGCTTCTGCCAACGGACATATGAACTGCGTTTCTTTCCTAGTGCAATTTGGTGCAAATGTGTGGGCTTTAGACAATGATTTTCATACAGCATTGGATATAGCTGCCATTAATGATAAAGGTGAAATTATGCGGTACCTGGATTCGGTTGTGGCGAAGCAGTCTGCCCTGAACAAGAAATTTATCAAGAAACTCAAAGAAAAAGCTGTGCTCGATGCTCAAAAAAGGATCAAGAAGTTTAATAAAATGCAAGAGAAGGCGCAGAAGCGGCTTGAGCGAGAAGACCAACGTCTAGCAAAAGAACGGGAAAAGATGGGGCTTTCCATGGATTCGGCGTCATCGTCATCGTCTGCTGAGTCAGCGTCTCCAACGTCATCGCTAGGTGGCAGCACTATCAGGAGCAGAGCTTTCACAAAATCATCCACCATTAGTTCAAGATCGTTATCCAAACTTAACTTTTCTCAGCCTAAGCCATATTCCGAGCATTTTGATTACACGGGCAGATCGAGTGGTAAATTTACTCTCGGCGGTGTTGCAAGGCGCATTAATAAAAAGAAGTGCAGTCAAACAAATGGAACCAGTGAGTTCAAAGTCGCGGAGAGGGAAGCTGATGGAAAAAGGACTATAAAATCACTCGCGGGACTCAGACGTGATGAGCAAGTGATGTACGTTGGAGGGGGTGGCAGGGGCGGGAAGATGCGCGTGGAGGATTTGTTCCTGAACAACGAGACAGACGCCGAGTCCATACCATACAGTGAACCCGCTTTCCAAACCAACGGTAAGGACACCACCAGCGATTCCGAACACACTGCGGAAACCGTGAGCATCTTCGAGAGGCCGGGGTTTGGAAGTGTGGCATTTTTACGACGCCCAACCCCTAATTCCCTCATGGCATTGGCGGCTGAGAACGGTGCTAAACTGGAAGCAGACAGGTACAGGATCACTATACATGTAGTAAATTAAGATATTTATAAGCAAACGAGCAAAATGTAGGTTTTATCCAAGTTTTAAGGTCTAAACTTTATACCTGTCATATTATAATTGGCTCTGTGTCTTTAAAAAAATTACTTATTTTACTACTCAAAGGAAACAGCTGTAAAAGTGGGTAGTTTTTGTCTTTTAAACTTATAAACATACACATGTAAGGGACTAAAATTTGCCGAAAACATCACACCTCATGCATACTTAAATAACAATATTTTAGTGTTAAACTTGTAGCAAGTGTTCTAAGTATTCGTCTATCTCAGGTTTTGATGCCGAAACCACAAATGTGATACTCCGTTCTTGAAATAGAACAGCAGAGCGATTCTGAATTAAGTACTTCTTGAGACGTACTCTTATAAAGTAATCGGTCACATTACATTTCGACATTGTTCCCGTTTTATCGACCATGAAGTGGAAGAGTAATACGACCTATCATTTAAATTTAATAAGAGTACTTGGGACGAGATAAACTCATACTATCCCTTCCCTTTTTTACCTTGATAGGTCCGTTCCAGCTCTTATGAACGGCCATGAGCGTTCATCAAGAAGGGGGAGCTTCACGGATTCGATCGGGACGCTCGGGTCCTTAGCCGCGCGCGTCAAGGACCTCCCGTGGGGAGAAGAAGAAGTCCAAGGACTCGACGACGACGAAGACGAAGGCTCGCCCCTCGAGCTCTTCTTGGTTACCCACGGACTGGCAGACTATCTTAACTTCTTTGCAAAAGAGCAAGTAGATCTGGACGCCTTGCTTCTGCTGAAAGACGCCGACCTCAAAGAGCTAGGAGTGCCGCTCGGTCCACGCAAGAAACTTTTAGACGCCATCGAGCGTCGCAAGGATGTAATGCAAAAACCAGGCGCTATTCAAGACACGCCTTTGTAGCGGGCGTTGCTTTTATATATCCTTCATTTATACATCCACGTGGTCATACTGCTCTTTACACCTTTTCTGTGATTTGTACTCTTGTTTGTATCCGTCACCACGCAACTGCGCACAATGTGAAAAGTCTCTCGAACACCAGGTGATACATTACTTGTAGACACACACACACACACACACACACACACACACACTTATATATATGCATATATTCATTTATTAAGTCAATAAAGATTTCCTTTTATAATTATAAGTTGAAAATATGGAAAAAATAAAAACGAATCATCATACAATTTCTGTAAACTCATGTTCACAATGGGAAAACATGCTAATACCAGAAATTTCATGGCAATTAATAATGTTCCTTTCACATTCATATATCACCTTACACACTTAACCGAAACACCAAATTGAACACTTGCATATACAGAGTGTTACATATTATTGTTATCAGATATACGTCATGTGATCAAGAAAACTGCGTTATTGTGAGATGAGGCATCGAAATGTGTCTAAAGCCCCGTGGTGACGCCAATGTTCTTTGAATCCACGCGGGCAATGTCGATGAATTTGTCTTTTTTTGCGTTTTTCACTCTGGTGTTTAGTTAGCCTATATTTGGTTAATTAACTTTGACCACATCATGGTCTTTTTAATCGTGCATTGATTTATTCTGTGCTCGTGTGGAACACAGATATCCTATTTTGAACTTGTTATTCCATGTCATTTTAGCAGAATTGTTTGTGTAATTTCTAGATTGAATTCTTTTAGACCGCATATTCGAGTTTAGTGACTAATTTGTTCATTCTGGGGGTTTCGCAGAAATTAAAGTTTGGTCTATCAAAGAGACAATAACACTAATGGGCATCAAAAGATTCTCCGCAAGGCATTAAAAGGGGGCGTATTTCTCCTATGATATAGGACCTAACGGTCAAGTGAACTCCTGTACCATATAGGCGTGGTATAGTAATATTCGTATATTACCGATCAATATTTGTTTGACTACCTCCAGTTATCATTTATATAGATATGATACACATTCTGTGATCTAGAACACGGCAAACAGGGCATAGGAGTATTTCTTTTCACATTTGTAGCATACATAATTGCCCCTAACTGCTGACTACTGGATTGAAGAAAATCTCCGGTTGCAATTTTGCATTGACCTGATGGATGCATTTTCACGGAGTTAGCACTTTTTGATGATATTGATGATATAATGGTTTCTGAAATGAGAGCAGCTAATTTCCTTTGTTGTCGAGACAAGAATGGTTAGATTAACTGGTTTTTATTAATTTTCACACTTCAAAGGTGTTCCAGCAGATATTAAGCCTTACAAATGTATAAATTTGGTTAAATTATAAATTAGAAGGGAGAGAAAATTAAATAAACCATATTTGCGATCTTGTGTGATCCCGTGTCCTCAGTGTATATCGTATATAACTGACGCAGGTCCTTAAATAGCTGCACGGAGCGGTGAGTTTATCAAAGCAGACCGCAGTTAGGCCTATGTTGATTTCCCTGTGCCGTACCGTCATTGGCCTTGTGAATATTTATGACATGGCTTTACACACAAAGCTATTATGATTATTTTTGTTTGTGTATGTACTTGACTATCATGTTGATTTGTCACAAAAAAGTTACTTGTTAATCTATTTGTCAAATGGTAGACCAAGATATTGTTTCCGTTGCGTATATTAATAAGGAATTTATGGTACACAATGGGTGGTTGGTCGATGGACGTGTTCTATACAAAGTTGTGGATCTACGTAATATTTCGGATCACTCTTCGCACTAGGACCCCTGGCCAAGGTGTTTACCGTAAGATTATACCCTTTCCCCACCAGTTATTAACGTCTCAGGGGCGGATCCAGGATGAAGAACAATGAGGGGTCCAATCCAGGAGGACTAATGACAAAATCTGTAAAAAGGTCCCAAGGTCCTGTATATATGGGTTGGACTGTGTCCAATGCGGCAAAAAAAAATTGGTCTGAACCCTTTAAAAAACGGTTGCGGCAGCTATGTAGCTATATAAGGGGAGGTCCCCCCCCCCCCCCCCCCACCATGGACTACTGCGTCTCCTTATCAAGGGCGAAAGACAGAATAAACTTACAGCCCTATTGTTGATTCTTGGGCTGTGTATATGGTTCCATCGGGCTTAGGTTCAAGCAACAAGAATGAGCATGCAGGCCTCGAAGACTATGAAGAAACTGTTGAGTCAGATAATATTAACTTGTTCGGTATTACTGAACCCACGACAACATAAATACAGGAATGCACGTTGAATTTGGTATAATTATAAATAGGGGGGGGGGGGGGGAGGGAGAGAGACCATTAAATAAACCATATTTGCGATCTTGTGTGAACCCGTGTCCGCAGTGTATATCGTATATAACTGACGCAGGTCCTTAAATAGCTGCACGGAAATGTGGGTTCATATTACAAGACCTCAGTTGTGTTTTTTACCCTGTGCCGTATAGCGTCATGGGCCATGTGAATATTTATGATATGGCTTTACACATCCATGAAGCTAACATGATTATTTTTGGTTGTATGTGTACTTGTAGATGTTCTTTATGATTTTGGTTTCGCGTCCAATTTCGGACTACTTTCTTCCAAAGGACCCCGACAAAGGTGTTCACCATAAGAATATACCCTCATCATCCAATTATTAACGTCTCAGGGGCGGACCCACGATTTAGGAAAAAAAGGGGTCCAACCCAGGAGGACCAATGACAAAATATAAAAAATAAAAAGGCCCCAAGGTGCTGCGGGGGGGGGGGGGGGGGGGGGTTCCAGGCCGCAAAATAGATTATTCTGAAACCATTAAAAAAAGGTTGCGGTGGCTGTTAAATGGGGTGCGGACACCCCCCCCCCCCCCCCCCCCCCGATCCGCTTCTGTGTCTCCTATCTAGGGCAAAGGACAGAAAAAAGTTACAACCTATCGTTGATTCTTGGGCTGTATAAATAGTCCCAGGGGGCTTAGTTCTAAGAAACAAGAATGAACATGCAGGAAGTGTTAAGTCGGATAATATTAACTTGTCCGGTGCTATTGAACCCACAAAAACTTGCATAAAGACATGCACGCTCGGTTTGGTTAAATTATAGATTGAGGGTAGAGACAATAAAAAACATATTTGCGATCTTGTGTGATCCCGTGTCCTCGTATTGTGTGATCTTGTGTGATCCAGTGTATATCGTAACTGACGCAGGTCCTTAAATAGCTGCACGGAGATGTGGGCTCATCAAAGCAGACCTCAGGAGTGTTGATATATCCCTGTGCCGTACCGTCATGGGCCTTGTGAATATTTATGACATGGCTTTACACACAAAGCTAAAATGATTATTTTTGTTTGTGTGTGTACTTGCCTATGTTATTGAATTGTCGCAAAATGTAACTTGTTAATCAGTAGGTCAAGTGGTAGGCCTAGTGATTGTGTCAGTGGCGCATACTAATAATGAATTCACGGTACACAATGGATGGTTAGTCGCTGGTTGTGTTCTATGTTATTGTGGTTTCTCTTCTTATTTCGGACTAATTTCTTCATTTGGACACTTGTTGAGGGTGTTTACTATAAACATATGCCGTCTTCACCCAACAAGAAATCTGAATTCTAGGGAATGCAAGCCTCCGCCACGTAGGGGTCCCTATTTATTGATGCTCCGAAAACCGTGTTACAATCACTTATTCAGCCAATATTTTCCAGGTTCATTCATGCATAAGTGACTGTACATTCTGGTATTCCCTGATGACGCTCCTGAATCCGGATAATGTGCCGCATCCACACCAAAATCTAACAGAAACTTCACTGGCCTTTTTTTCAAAATGTCCTTAAACTTCATGAGATTCCGTTCATGATTGCATGGGTTATGCTATGAACAAAAATACAATACACACGCAAACACACATCCGAATGAACGCATATACCCTCGTGCGGAGGCAGTTATAAATGTTTACTAATCAAGGACGAAATACTTCCAGATCTGTTGTTGATTCTTGGGCTGTATGGTCCGATGGGGCTTAATTCTAAGCAACAACAACAAACATGCAGGCCCCTAAGAAAAAGAAGGAACATTTCAGTGGGAGAATATTGACTTGTTCGGTATTATTAAACCCTCGACCCCTTTCACTTAGCCATGCACGTTCATTATCTTGAATTGTGCATGCACATGGTTATTTAATTGCAAAGTTAGTCTCGCTATAGGATTACATAAACCATTGAAATGCAACACATGTACACCCCATATATTCCAGAATCTAGTGATGTAGCATTTATATCCGCCTTTAAATCTGTTTATTTAAGCCATGATATGATTTCTGTGATTTTTTTCTTGTTTTCAGTATATATATAAACCTCGGAATAACGACCACCATGGGGGCATCGATAGAGCGAAAAATTATCGTGACATCTAAAAAATGGTCGCTGTTTTGAGTTGGTCCAGGGTGGGCGTTAGGCAAGGCTTCACTGTATATATATATATATATATATATATATATATATATATATATATATATATATATATATATATATTTATATATATATATGATCGACTAGACATTCAGGGAACGAGACGTGTATGTCAGTTATGTAATGTTTGTTTCATGTGCAAGTACGATATATTGTAATTGGAAATTTCTGTCGTTCAGTGAAACGAAGGTTTTACTTGATATTGATGTATATTTATACTGTTAAAGTAATAAGACTTGATTAAAAAGATAACTATCGAAAACCTATTTGGTTTGTTTTGTCTCTAGCTGGTCTGTGTGTGTACGGCACCTGTCAAATGTTGAAGCTCTATGGATTCTCTCAAACTACACTGATATATCCATGCACGTACACACATACATGCGCAAACACACACGAGCAAGCACGCACACATAGCTTTCTGTTTTGCTAATCTCTATATATATGGACAAATGTCAAATATATATTTTTGGCATGGATCGATAAAGAAGTATTAATATTGTTAAGGGGCAAATGTGTTAAAGTTTCCTGATTCGGATCCAGTAGGTTAGTATATAGTATCTGGGTGCTTTCTATTACTCTACAGATCACCTGTGTATGTGCGTGTGTTTGTTCGTGCTTTTATGCACGTAGTCTGTTAAATTTACGTTCCTTTGCACCTTTGGAGGGGCGTTTGTGGATTTATTATATGTGGGGATCATAACTCTGTAACCTGTGTGTGTGCGTGTATGTGTCTGATATTCATATACCTTGCGTACTATGTGAAATTTCTATGCTGCCTCTCATTTTTACGCTAATTTTGCACACATCCAAGACATATTCCGAAGTCAAGACGCACAGCAGTCTCAATTTTGTATATATATTTTATTATTCTATTTCTCAAAATTTTACTTTTATGTTTAGAGATCGCACAAATCAATCGTTACAAACAAAAGTCTACTGAAACCTAACTATGTATTAAGAAGAATGTTCCTTTCATCGAGAATCCTGTGATAACGACGAGTGGAACAGTCAACTTGAGTTGGTGACAGCCATGCCATCTTGCGGTCCTCGACACTTGTCGTGTCAGCTGCCTCGCGTTTCGCCATAAATTAATTATACACGGTACGTTACCTGAAGCCACGTATTGAAGAATCTGTATCGGTTTTATCATTATAAAACATTTGATATAATACTGGCAACAACTCATCCACAGAAGTAAATGTTAGTTTAACTCTAACTCTGCATAATTAAGATGTCCATATGTTGTCCTTGTTAACACTTATTTCATACACATTTACCTCTATGCATAAGCATGCGAGCATTACTTTTATATATTCGATATTTAGGTAAACAATATAACAAAGAGTGAAGTAGTGTCAGCAACTTTGTTTTTTTTTCGGTCTGACTAAATCTACAGGAAGTTCAAGCCTTTCACCACAACATTCTCTTATTATTCAATATTTAAAGTTCAATATATCTATACCGAACTATTATAGTGAATCAAAGGCACGCTTGGTGTTCATTTACAAAATGTTGTTTCTACGTTATTCTACGTAATTAATACATTAATGCAGCAAGTATATACCTAATAGTCTGTAAAAAGTCTCGTGTTGCAGATTAATCAGATTTAATCAACTCCACCACGCGTGACCTCAAATGATCCAATTCATCCTGCATTCTGTAGTCATCAGGCTGTGGAGGAAATAAAATGTTAAATATGTAAATTTATTTAAATTAAATATGAATATAGATGTAAGATAGTTATCAATGTTATCTATGACTGTTATTGGTTACTTTGGAACAAAGATAATACCAAATATGTTTATCTACTGTACATGCTCTATGCGAACGTTCTTCGGTCAGTGTGTTAAAGTGAAACTTTTTTTCTTCTCATACATGATTCAATTCAGAATATTAACTGTTATTAATTAATAACCTTAATAATAAGTTACCTTATTAATGTTTTTACAAAAAAATTATTATTTTTTTCACATGATGACATTAACAGGTGCAGATATTTCGGTATTACTGTAACCGCAAACAGGTTGATATATGTATATATATATATATATATATATATATATATATATATATATATATATATATATATACATATATATCATTGCAAATGCAAACCTTGTATTTATAAACCCATGAAAATAAGGTTCTAAATAATACTGAACAGTTATTATATAATATTTCCAATGTGCACGAGAAAATCCGCATGGTATTATTCAAATGCTGTTTTACCAGTTACTCAAGGATGGTTCATAGTTGAACAATAGGTATAGCAAGATGATACACTGGTGATTAATAAATGTATATGACAGTTTGATAATTTTGTCCTGTGTGATAATGTAACGTACATATGATCGATGGAACAAGAGTAACTGCAGGGCGGATCTAGAATTTTAGAAAATGGAGGGGGGGGGGGGGGGTGCTCCAGCACCCTGGCACAGGTAAGCAAGTGTGCTGGTAGGCTAGTGCTCCTACACTTTACACATAACAGCCGCAGATTATTCATAACGGCATGGTAAAGGGAAAACGAGAGTTCGAGACGCAAATCCGCCATCTGGTGGCTGAACCAAGAACTCACCTTGGCAGAGTGACGGCGGCAGGAGGGTTTGTAAAATTCCATGTCAGAGAAGAAGTCATCTTCTGGATCATATCCAATGGTTATGTTTACAAAGTCTAAATGACTCGCAAGCACCTCTAAAATACAAACAATGTACTGTGTGTTTAACCTCCATAGATAAATAAGAAAAATAGACATATATAATGTAAATATTAATTACTAATTCTGAAATTTTACAAGAACCAAAATGTATAAAAAAACATTAAAATAATAACTTAAGATTAATAAATACTCTAAAAGTTCATAACCCTTAAGGAAAAACTCCGTCAGCTCTATTTCAGTTCAGTGAAACACTTAAGTAAAACAAAGATAACACGTCTGAAGTAGAAACGCAGAACAACTAAGATCACCGTTTTTTATAACAGGGTATAATTTTATATATTTTAAATATTTTATGATTTATTTGACTAGCTGCGCCATCTAGCGTTCAGGGCGGAAAAGATTCCTTGTTTTGTTATCTTTTAAAACATTCAAGTTATGTTCAGCTTATATCGCGTTTACAGTTTTAATTATTGAACGTTACAATTCTTCTACCTTAAGTTTACATTAAACGCATTTTTAAGTATGAAATTCCCCCTTGAGTCTTCATTACTGTATGGTATTAGCAATGGAAAGTAGCACTGGAAACTGAGATATTGCCATAAGTTAAACGAAACACAGAGTATTTCTTTATGAAATCACAGTAACAACTGATAAATGGGCTGTTTCCTTACTCTGTGCCGAGTGATAATCCACGAACACCTCGCTGACCGGCATACATGTGTCACTCACTACACTGCCGTACACCTCTGTTTTTTTACTTTCGCGCCAGTACCACCTGTCAGCGACAAGCTGGTCATCTCCGTGGCCGATCGAATCTTCCCCGAGATAGGTGGCATTTTCTGATGGGAGAAGAAGGAAAAGTGGCTGTCGGTCATTCATTTAATTTTTTTAGTTGAAAATATCTGTTTTGTTTTTCATTATTACAAAAGCCTCTTCATAGAGTTTGTATAAATTTGTTTTTAATAATAAAGAAACGAATAATGCACACATTTAACAAAGTGAAAGTGCAAACGGCCTGTTACAATACCATTTATTTGTTCATAAGTCAGAAACCACACTGAAATACTTGTTATATGCCTGTCATAACTGTTACCACGTTCAGTGACCAACTTATGATGCATGTGCAATTTATTATTTAAGCCCCATTTTCAAACAAATTCCATATAAAAATAACATAAGCTTTGTGAAACACAGAATTGTTTTAAGACAAATTTTTATAAACACGGCTGTATTTGTGGTAAAGACTTCACCGATTATATAATAGTTTGTATGCATCAACGGAGAAGATGTTCCCTTTAAAATGTGACAAATTTTGAGTCTGAAGTTTGACAGTTGAGACAAATAGTCCAGGCCGGCCAACAATGCATAGCAGGAAGAGGGTAATTTCGAGTAAGAGCGACATCCGGCGGAAGGGTGCGGTGATACATGTAAACAATTAACCTCAGCTGGTTCGAAGCGGCTTTGGACTTATTACCATCTCCAGTTTTACAAACCTTGTTTAAATCTATGATGTGGAAAACGTACCTGGTATACAGTGCTGAACCATCTTAAGATTGGGATCCAAAGGAAAAATGTGGCATTTAGACTGATGGAAAAGCATGGCCTCGTGCTAAAAAAAAAAAAAAAATACATGCAGACATGTTTAACTCTGTTACATCATTATTATCACAATAAAGAAAATGATGGACTACTAATATTCTAAGCACTACTTGGAAATGCTTATATAATTCTTCTTCACTGGTCCAAAATAAATGGTCAGTTAGGCCAATGAAAAACAAAAGGTATGGTTCTGAGGCACCGTCCGCGTCAATTTTAACCCCCCCCCCCCCCCGCATCAAACATTTTTATTTTTATTTGCATCTTTTAAGAAGTTAACATTACTGCAATTTTGATAAGATTTCCTTTGTTTTGTAGTGCTTTTACCTGTTTAGCAAAAAACTCTGTTATTTTCGTGCTTTTCCCTGATCAAATGACATTTTATAGAAACATTTAAAAAAAAGGTTAAAAACAAAATATCGCCCGCCCACACTGGTTTCTGAAAAAAAAGTGCCTGAGAACCATACCCTTTTTTGCCTTAGCTATTTCAGTTAACCTGGCAATATATTCATGAATGGTCAAGCGAGTAATGCATTAAATTGCGTTTACACAAACCGGCGCTGCGTGGCGGCCCACGCAAAGTTAGTGTGTAAATATGCTCTGGCAATAACCGGAGAATCAAATGCAATTTTCGGGATCATTTTTCTTTTTTCGCAAATCAAGGCATTCTTCAGAGTGTCGCGAAAATGGCATGCATGCTCGCGAAAATTCCCGGTTTTACGTTACCTTTCCATAGTCATGCATCCACACGGATTGTTCAATGTCACCGTTCAGGAAATCCCTGCTGCGGGCGAATCCCCACTTCTGGTTGTCTGTGTCCCAGTAGACTTGTACCTCGGTCTAGTTTAAAAGAAAATATGCCAGGTGTTAACATATTATTATAGATTGTCATTTACATATTATTATAGATAGACAGCATTATAGGATAGTATTACTCATTTTCACACCATGTTTGTCTGTCCGTCTGTCTGTCTGTCTGTTACCTCCACGAAGGAGGTTATGTTTTCACGAAAAAGGTTTTGTGTTTGTTGTTGGTTGGATTTTCGTTTAGCAGAATCACGCAAACATTACTAGATCAATTTCAATCCCCCCAAGAAAAAAAAATCAATAGATGGGGCATATGGATCAGAAGATCTTGTATTAAATATTGATGCGGGTGTTCATGAAGGATCCATTGGATTATTTTCCTTGGATATACACCCCCCAAACAAAATTATTACGAGGCAGGTGGGGTGGTTTTGGTTCCCCAATAAGTCAGTTACTGGAATGCATCAGTTAGTTAATTGCGAATTGGATTACGCAATTTTATGTAAAATGAGTGATGCAAAATTATGCAACATTATACGATTAGAAGGAAGATGAGGATGAAAGGGTTCAGTTACTTTCCAGGTCCAAAAGGGTATGACAAGTGCCCTTTAAAAAATATCTTGCTAAAATTATAATATTTCTTCTTGAAACTTGACGGCCAAGAATTTATGTCAGAACAAAGCAGGCCCTATATCAGCCCAATCAGAATATCTGAGTCGGGTTTTAAAGGACAGTGGACATTGTTTTCATTTTATCTTGATTAATTAAACGTCCTGCTGCAACAATATACATAGCATTATAACATTCTTCGTTGATCTTTGCAGTATAATACGTCCTGCTTAGGCAGTCTCATTTTTCCATGCATTAATATATGTAAGTTATCCATTAACGCTTATATAACTGTTATACGAAGCAAATCCGTGGTAGTAATTAATGATGCTCGTTTAATTCTTGCTTTATATTCAGTCAATAGAAGGTTACTGAGGGGCGGATCCAGAATTTAAGAAAGGGGGAGGGTCCAACCCACGACAAATGACAAAGCCTAAAAAATGTCCCCAGGTCGGAAAAGGGGGATCCAGGTCTGGCGTCTGAAAGGGGGGGGGGGTCCCCCGGATCCGCTTCTTGTTATATTAATCACTTGAGCAGTATTATGATTTGAATAATCAATAAAGTGCCACATTGCTTATAGAAAAAAAATTATTAAGAAATTGATTGAATGGGTACACAAGTACAATTAATGTATCATTTAACACAGTTACAAAGATCTAAACTTTGAATAAAAGTAAAGCAGTTGAATAGCTTAAACTATATTTAATACACTTACATATACTAGAGTATCAACAACATCTAATAAGATAATAAAGAAACCTTTTGATAAATCAGGTGCCCTTAACATTTAAAATGTGTGTATATTATAGCAGAAAGGAATATATTCAAAACACAAATAATTTAATGTAAGATTCTGTAAGAAGACTGGTATATTTAGAAAAAATTAGCATATAATAACAAAACAGAAATGTAAGATTAATACACATTTGGGAAAATTTGACAAAATATAGATAAAATATAACATACAATAGCTTTGTAGTATAAGTATTGGAAGGCAAAACCATGGGAAAAATGTGTGTTCTGTAGGGACTACTGGAATATAAATAAAGATAAATTGCATGTGCAAATTGCAAGCTTGAAGAAATTTGAAATTCTGAAGAATTGTTGAAACATTATCAAGGAAATGTACTCTGTGTAAACTGTATTCAATACTATACATTGTATTTGATGAGATCGTAAACAAAAATGTATGAACTGTATATTTTATAAGTTTGCATTGAAAACTTATTGAAATAAATTACCTGGTAGACGCGGAGTGCAGCGTTTCCGACAACGCCCCCCAATTCTGCAATAATGGCGTTCCATACCCGAGGATAACAGCATCTCTTGGGTTCTCCTAAAGTTGTGCCAAAAACCGAGAGCAAAAGAAATAATAATCGTACCATGCTGGATATTGTGTACAAGTACGTTTGTTAAATATACTATAACCTCGCTCCTTTGTTCTATAGTTATATGACACGCATTCTGTGATCTTTGATAGACGTGTCCTATGGCAGCTGGCGGGCTCCCAGCAGGGGAGTTGCGCCTACCCTGCGCAGTGACATCTAGCGGCGGACATAAAAAGCATCTGTGCATATTGAACGAACACGCCGATCTTTCAATGATTTCCCTGAATATTTTAAAGCTTTGGTGTTTCGGTTCATAAAGTATTACACGAACTATTTTAATTTATTTCTGAATTCGTACGACAGTGGCTCACAGAATTATAAAGTGCGCCAAGAGATTCCCACGCCCCCTACCGGTGATTGTCCGTTCTGTGTGAGAAAGTGCCGGGTGTCCGCTCGTAATGTCAGAGACGATATGCCTGTTCACTGCTACGTGTATATGGGTCAGTGATAGGGAGTGTGGGCCACGTGTAACTACAGTAGTAACCATAAACGTTCCATACTTTATAATTTTAACTAATGCAGCCATAGACAAGCGGGTTTTACCAGCCAAATTTGGCCGTCCCAGCAGGTCAGATTCACGTACGAAACTAAAATGGTGGTTACACGTCTAGCTTTTGTAGCAGTATTTTTGGGCGCGGCGGGGGCGTATGAGTTAATTGGCCCGGAGCCACCACGCTGCTGTTCACCCAGACAGTGGGAAGCTGACGCCGACTACCTTGAATATGGAAAATCCCATCTATTCCGCGAAAGTAGAGTAAGTGAATGAGAAACTTGTCAATTTCTGTTCTCTATTGCACACTAACTGATATTAGAAATATGATTATCTTTAATCAGAAATATATAGACCTATATAGAAGCATGCAGATTTTATGATTTACTCGTATATAATTCCGCCGAACAGATCATTAATGAAAACGTTTACCTGATTTTTTTGCCAAGAAAAATAGTTGATGTTAAATTCTTAATAATGATACTAATAATTATATATTGATACATTTCGGTGAGCGAGAGCTGACACCAATGTAAAGCTAAAGCTGATTGTTACAGAAATTATTTCTCTACTACTTCTCATGAAAATGTAAGTTTTGCATTGTCTCTTTTGCCAGTATAATATTAAAGTGGTGTATGATTATGAAAACAGAAGATGGGCCTTTAATCAAGTGCTGCATGACAAGCCGGAAAACAGTACTCGTGTCGTCTTTGACCATATGAAGGTATACTCCATGCATACACTTAAATAATATTGATAGGGTTACACACACACACGCGCGTCCTAATATGGACTGCTCTTGTTATTTCTACTGTCAGTTCCTTATGTGACGTATCAATAAATGAATTATTTTTCAATATGACCAATGAGTGTAAATGCATTGCTGGGTTAATTTTAGCACAAGCTTTTATTTAACGATTTTATATATATATATATATATATATATATATATATATATATATATATATATATATATTGTGAGATGTTCCACATAAATCAGAAATACTTTATTTGCCTAGTAGGTACCCAATGAAAGTAATGTGTTGAAACACAATTTGTATTCATTATATTGTTTATTATATTATTTAGTATAATAGTATATTATTATTATTATTATTATTATTATTATTATTATTATTATTATTATTATTATTATTATTATCATCCTTATTATCATCCTTATTATCATTATTATTAACTCTATATGTGATAACTGGTGTTGAGATAATTTAGATAATTGACAAATTTGTAACATCTGCCTCAGTGATGCTTATTAATCTAAACAGATTTATTTATTTCATGTGTATATAAGATTTAAACTGAGGAATAAATGATGGTCCACACCCAGAGCTGTACTGATGTTACACACTTGCAGAAAAAGGCTATGATACAGATGGGAGATGAATGCCAGGTCGCTACCTCCTATGCCACCATGAGGGAAAATTGTATCACACGTAGGTATTATGCTGCATTATAATTTTGTATCAAATTATAGGAAAATATTGATATGATAAAGAACTAAATTTTATTATATTTACATCATAAATTAAATAAAATAAAATAAATTATTATATTGTGTTATAATTAAATTTAGTAATATTACATGATAAAGTATATTTATTACGATATATAATAACTAATTATACTATATACTTTAATAAGTATATACTTAAATAAGTATATACTTATATAATACTTTAGATTGTTATATCACACATATTGTTAGATATTCATTTAAATTATAATTACGTATTTTAAAGTATATATATATATATATATATATATATATATATATATATATATATATATATATATATATAACTCTGAAGAAAAACAACACTGTTAATTCACAACAGTCTGTTTCACGGGATGCGACCCGATCATCAGGTGAATGTGGTTAGAATATATATATATATATATATATATATATATATATATATATATATATATATTTAATTACAGTCAATGCTACATACACGGGAACATATCATTACGGGACAAGGAGCAAGAACCTGGCTGAGTTCCACACGTGGTCTTACGACATGGTCGGCTTTCTCATCCGGGCAACCACGAAGGTCTCCTCCAAAACCTGTCTCCCTATCACCGATCTATCATTTGGAGTTGTAGTAAATCGTAAGTTTATATTCACAACAATTCTATAAATGATCCTGGTGATCATATTAAGCAAAATTGTAATGTAAATGCTCAGGGTTAGAGCACACGACTCATTGCTCAGGCGGTGAGATTTTTCACGGTCGGCCCCCACCCAGGGTGTGCGCTCTGCAGGCTTAATGGGGAGACTGTGCCCAAGAGTCGGGTTTCACTAACAGAAGGAGTGCGCCTTTCGGGGGTGTTGTGTTCCTTGGTGTTATTACCCAGCTATGGGGATAAAACACACCCAGGGCCCGCAGGAGCTGTCCACCGAACCTGGATGACACCAGGATAATCGAGTATAGGCCCCTGTCACGTAGTCGGAAACCGGAATGGAACTCTGCAGTATATGTTACATAGTTAAGCAAGCATTAAAAAAATAGAGGCGTTTACCTAAAACACCAACTGCACATAGAGCGTATATGTAATATTACGGACACTTAATTTATGACTACATTGATGGTTAAAATACGACTTAAATTGTTGTCAGGATGGACCTGGTATTCCGGGGAGCCGGCGTGTGTACCGTGGAAATACCCAGAGCGTGTACTGAGTGGCGACTGCTATCGTTCCCATGTCAAAATAGAGCAGCAGCGAGGCGGCGCCATGCCAAGTAAGTTTAGTTTGTCAGTAGAGGGCGCTCTGGATCACTTGTTTCGTCACTATCAATGTTTAATAAATTACATTTCCCTGCATATGCCGTCCATAGAATGATGTCTTATAATATAGTAGGACGAATAACTCTAGTAGTGGTACCCTGAATTTCATTAAAAAGTAATAAAAACTCTGAAAAGGGTACAAAATAGTATAAAAAATATTTAACAAATTAATTTCTGAGATGAATGCACAACTATTGGTGAATTGTTCCAACAAAGTGATACTTTTATGCAAGTTAAATACATAATTTTTTTCAGTAACAAAAAAAATAACCCACTTCTAATATGTTCTCATGTAAATTAACATTACTCAGTAAAAAGTGACTTATTTTTACTGGGTGCTTAAAATAGCATGGTATATAGAGAAAAATTATTTTTAAAATATGTATACCAACAGCATAAATATTGTACTAGGTTTGAAATGTTACATAATTTATGAATCTAATATTAATTTTAAACGATCAAATGGAGTTGATATTGAATGTCCCAGCAACGCTACCTTAATAAAATTCAAACAAATATAACTATCAAAATTTCATTTTACAGCACGTCAACTATCGGAGTTTAAATATAAGAACATGAAGCTAGGTGTACATAGCGAGGAGCTCTTTAACATCCCCGAGGACTGCAAAGAGGTGGCTGAGCTGGTGAGTCTGTCCACCATAGTTATTATAAACAGTCTTTGATCTATATGCCGCCCACTGGCGATTTTGTAGCGACGCGATGCGAATAAAATCGAAAGGCATGAATGATTAAAATCGCATGTAAATCGAAAGAGAGCGGGTCATGCGACGCGAGTTGCGACCGCCAGTAGCAGACGATCGCAAGGTTTCTGACATGTCAGAAACCTTGCGATTCGTAGCGACTAGTCGCAGACTGAGCTTTTTGGTGTGATATGTTGCGTTGCCCCAAGTTAGCTTTTTTTGGTTCCCTGAAAAGGAAGATAAATTGATGTCGATGTGGAATCAAACACCGTGTCCCAACAACAAGACTTCGCCCGAAACCGTACACTAAAGGCATGTGAAGAGATAGGCGTGGTATTTTGCTGTTCTGGTAAATCGTGTCTGATATTGTGATAGTTTTATAAACCTTAATTGTAGTTACATAAATTTTTCATCTCCAAATTAAATAAACAACGCGTTTAACACCGTGACCTCGAGTCTGTACACTGCTACCAAAACGCCAGTCGCCGCCTGTCTGCAACTGGTCGCAGATAAAAATCGCCAGTGGTTATACATTGCATTTGTTCAAATACTCATTGCTCAGTTTGCTAAGTTTGAACACCATGAGGTTGGCGGGGAGCCATGAGCCATTTCGGACCAATGAGTTTGGAATCGTCAGTTTCTAACTTGGATGAACAGGTACTATGCAATACCCAGCCCTCCCTGGTCTGAACATTCTTGGCCTTGTGCCAACTGCTTGGTGACCAAACCCAGCAAACCCTATACAGCAAGCAGTGACTGAGTGGAAGAAGCTACAGAATGAATGCATCAAGAGTGTACTGATTTATGTTGCATCAATAAATTTCTTCAGGCTTTTACCTCATTTTTTATCTATGGGTTAAGCTATGTACAATTGTAGTTCCACACTTAAACAGTAGTATGAATGAATTTTTCATATATAACAGTAATTGTATATTTTGAAAATTTGCAATATAATGTGTATTACTGTGTAAGAATTCAACCAAGTGAGAATCATTGTGCGAATTGCATCGTGAGAATCAATATGTGAGTTGCATCATGTGAGGATCAATGTGTGAAAGCAGCATTAGTGTCTGTAAGAGATTCAGTGTGAAAGTTGCATAATGTGAGAGTCACTGTGTCAGAATTGAACCATGCCAGTCTGTGTGTGAGAGCTGAACATTTTGAGAGTTACTGTGTGAGAATTGCACCAAGTGAGAGTATTTCTGTGAGAATTGTAGCATGTGAAAATCCTTGTGTGAGAATTGCACCCTGTGAGAATAACTGTGAGAGTTACACATGTGAATCACTCTGTTTGAATTACACTGTATGAGTCACTTTGTAGGACTATACGAGTCACTGTGTGAGAGTTGCTCCATGTGAAAATCACTACATGAAAGTTATATTTGCAAAAGGCACTGTGTGGGAACTGCATGATCTGAAAATCACTGCAACAGTTGCACTGTGTGAGAGTAACCTTGCAAGTTACACTGTCAGTCACTGCGAGTGTTGCATTATGAGAAAGTCACTGAGGGTTGCACTATGTGAGACCCTCTCTGAAAGCAATGCATCATGTGAGAATCAATGTCTTAGAACTGTATTAGGCGAGAATGAATGTGTGATGTGTAGAAATGTTGATCGAGTAACTCTGTGGGAATTGCACTTTGTGAGATTCACTCTGTGGGAATTGCACTATGTGAGATTCACTCTTTGGATATTGCACTATGTGAGATTCACTCTTTGGATATTGCACTATGTGAGATTCACTATGTGAGAAATGTTCAGTGTTTGTGAGATTAATTGTTTGACTTGTGCGAGAAATAAGATGTAAAACTTGCAAACATGAGACAAAAATAAAGAGGCCATTGTGTTAAAATGCAACAGATATATTTCCATGCTTAATTTTAACCAAATGTCATAATGTGTCATTTTTCTATTTTCTTTTAGAGTCCAGATCTCAAGTTGGATGCAGGAGTGAAGATGTTAACTTTCAGATGGAAAGAATAATAAAATAAGAATTTGTGTAGGTAAAGAAAAATCATAATCATAGAGCATAGATGTGACATAGTTCATCAGTATTAACATTCAATTTGTATTACAAGTTCATGTATCCAATGAAATTACTTTGTGTAGAACCTTTGACGCATTAATTAGCATCTCAAACATAAACCTCATAAAGCTTATATGTTAAATGCCTTGAATAAAAGAATGATCTGTATATGTTTTTTTTTCTGTTCATTTATTCAAGGATGACCTTATAACTTGTCTTCCTTCATTTATCATAGGATACATACTACAGTGAAATCTTGCTTGATGACCACCCAGCTATCACAACCACCATGCTCCTCAGACATCTTTTTTGGGCGATGTTTATTCTGCTTTAAAACCTTACTTTACAAGCTTTACCAAAACTGTACAGCTTCTTTATTTTTTCCCTTGTCATGTTAAAAAATGACCAACATTTTTTATTATTAACCCTTACCACTGTTCAAGTATCATTATTCATAAGACCAATGTTTATTTTGAAATATTTGGGATGCAATGGCCCTGATAATGTTAAGCACTGAAAGTATAGGAAGATCAGCAGATTTAACTAGTTTGGTCTAAAAATGACCACCCTGCATCAAATAAACTTAAGCCTACTTATTTTTTCATTGGATGGAAGTCAGATGCTAAATTATCTGTATTAATCTGAGATGCTAAGAGAAGTGGCTCTTTATCAAGGAAGAGACAAATATACCCAGACACTGGTTCAAGTCACATTTTTAATCATCACAATATTGATATTCACCTTTTACAAATTTGCTTAAAACATATAAAAACTTCATATTTTGATTAATGTATTCTTAAAGCAATGATAAAACAAGACTATATATTTACTGAAAATCATACATTTGGACTTCAACAATCAGAGGTATACACCAAGCTATAAATAAAAGATTTAACAACAAGTACTGTCATTAAACAATGTTACATACCTGGTACACCAAAACAAAACTTTAGCACTCACACAAATTGGAGAACAGTTTTCTCCTGTCATTCTGACATATGAGAAAACATAAAACTCCTGACAAACAGGGCATTAGAAACATCATCAGGATCAAGTGTTCCATTACTAGTATTAAGGTAAAAAATCTCAATTTTTTGTTATTACAGGCTTAAGCATTTGCCTATTAAAACTAAGCTGCTTAAGAGAGTAACAGGAGAGTGTTAACTATGCATTTGTCTGATGTAAAGGGAACAACGGAATCCAAGATAAATCATATATTTCAAGATTTTGATGATTTTACAAAAGAACAGTGCACCATACAAGTCAACAGTGCTAATTCCAAATGTATCTGTAACTGATGTACAGTATGACAATACATCATATCATAAACTCCTGTTATGCAGTATAACAACTAACCATACAGCACTTTTGTCAGCTTTTAGCTGCAAATGGACTCCTAAAATGACTGCATATTGCAAATTTTACTTATTTCATAGTATTATGCATTAAATAATAAAGAATATGGTATGCACAATTTAATTTTCAAAGTGTTTTACCTTAATATCGAATTAATTTTAAAGGAAGTATATGACACATTTTTAAGCAGTCTTTTACAAAGGGGGGACAAGCAACATACTTTTGTCAATCAAATAACTAAAACTATTATACAAATACAAGATAGACTTATACAAAATTTCCTATTTAAACATGTTTCATTTTATCACAGTTCAGTACGGTAGATAAGGTAGTGTACCACTAGGTACACAGTTTTAAATGACACACTGAGCAGTGTTTTGGAGTATTTTTAGTTTATTTGTACCTTGAGCAACAACAATACAAAAGTTCTCACAGATAAAATCACAAGCAAAATAGAAATCCATCATTCTTATTCAGAGCAGCTGCCAAGATATGGAATATTTTATAATTCTACTCTACTACTGGAATCCTAAATCAGAAATTAAGTATAGTTGAACCGGTCTCAGAAACCACAGGTCTAGTTCATATTGGTTATAACTGACCTGTCTAATAAGACCACCTGTGAATTGAGACCACTTCTGGGCAGTCCAATGGGTGGTCCTATAATACAGATTTCCCTGTACTCCTATAGGGTCTATATACTAGGACATAATGACATCTATATAATTACTGATGTACTTAATTAGATCAATATATGTGGGATAACAATCCCCTTTGCTGCTAGTATGGAATCAAGTGACAAGATGGATCAAAAGGGATTTCAGTCATAATTCCTCTTCACATGATCAGCACATCACCGGATGAAATAGAGAGAGATCAAGATGATAATAATTTCATAGGAGATAAAATGCATAAATGAAACCTAAAATTATCCACTTGATCTTAAAGACTAGCCATTCCTAGCAGAGTTCTGATTTGCTCATTAATAATCTCACAGCTGCTCCTTAATATCATATATCATGCATAATAGTTATTCTTGAAAACTGGCCTATAAAAACTTCTCTGATTACACGACAGTATTATCTTCAAATGACATGAATATTTATGTAATTTTTTTGTAATAAAGTTTTCATATAGCGGATTAAGTATAATCTGTGCACTGTTTGGCTGGGGTACAGATGTAAAAATTTCTACAAGGAATCAGGAATACAAATCAAAAGATATATAACCTCAATATATTACAGATGAAAGGCCATTCTTCAATAATCAATTAATTACACATTTCATCATTAATCAATATCTTGCTAAATAAAGCAGCAGTTAAGACACAGGAGATCTAGAAAGACTGCAGTCAACATACACTGCACGAGGAAGGTACAAAGCAACTCTGTGGGACCAACCTTCTGCTAGACAAAATCTCTCAAAAAACCAATACACCATAATGAAACTATAATTCTATATCTTGGATAAAGCAACAGGAAAAGTACAAGGAGACCCCCCCCCCCCCCCCCCCCCCCCATTACAGGCACCTCCAAATTATGTAACTTCTCTCTAACAGACACTTGAGGCAGTCTCACCATTTACAAGAGCAAACCCTCTGTAACACAGGCACATCTTTATTAAAGGCAAAAACACTTGTCAAGCCAGTATTTCAGTTAATCTGTATAAAATACGTTGACCCTCCCTGAGGAAGCCTGCTTATTGGTCAATTGGCTTCATGCATTATGCATGAGTTTTGATTCAGATGCTGGTCTCAAAATACAGACTTTTAAAATGACCCTGACTTCCTTAATAAAGTATATACTAGTATATACTATTACCAATGCATATTGACACAGATAGGTCTGATATAACTATTATGGTGCTATTTAAAATTTAGACTATTAAAAGCTGGATTCATGAATACATATACTTAAACGATTTATTCATTGTTCATAAATCTCAGAGAATATTTGTTCATATTGCTACATATGCCTGTCAGGAAAATTTCCAGTCGTTATAAAATTAAAGCTGTGTGAATTGTTAACTTGAAGAGATTCCAGATATTATTAGGAGAATAAAATAATATAAAACAACAACCTGTGTTTTCAATCCTGATTACATAATAAAATACTGTTCACACTAAATCAATCCTGGTAAGATGAAATGAAAAAAATTGGTTATCCTGTAACTGATAAGCATAAACTAGAATTCTGGTATATCCCCCTCATTCCAGGATCAGCATCAATGCAATAAAATTCACATGGCTGTGTATACTGGGGTTACCTCTATGATCACTAAGGATTCAAATTTGAGATATTTGCAAATGTTAAGGTTGTTCCTATAAATAACAAGGGTACCACAAAGAGGAGCATCCCCTCGCACAGGAGCATAATCATATAGGGTGTATAATACAAGTCATTCCGTCTGTCCAGGACGTGGCCTTGACCTTTGACCCTGTGACCTCAAAATCCATAGGGTTATTCATCCATGTGTGGGTGAGCCGTATGTGAAAGATGAAAGGTTTAGGTGAAACAGGTTGGCTTAAAATTGATCCATAAAACAATCCCGGACGGATGGAAAGACAGACAGACACACAAACGGAGGTGTTACTTTATCCCCTCCTGCAACTTCGTTGAGACTGGATATTAAAAGATCTTGTATGTTCAAATATTATAAATGATATCTGATCTTTCAAATTATTTGTCATTAATGAATCATAATCTCGACTTGGTCTATGTTCCCTAGGGTCCATATGCAATTTCTAAGATTTTGCCCAAATATTGTTTGATATAACTAATTTATATTACAAAGGTAATGTCTGTGTAGGTCTTTTGTTATGTGAGATTGTGAAAAATTGAACTTTTCGCGAAACAATGAAGCAGTAAAAATGTTAAATTCTAACCCCGCAAATATGAGGCAAACTGCAGTATACTGAGCCAAAACGTCATTTTGTAATGTAAAGTGATCCTGTTGGGTTTACAGTTTCCTCAGAATCTCTTTGACAACGGTGCTTTGAGTCCCATCATATGAAAGACGAAGGCCGCAATTTTCTCGTAGGTGAGGAACATGAGGGCAGCGGTCAATACAGTCTGTATAAGCTTGGCTTCCAGGCCTCTGTACAGTCCAAACACTCCATGAATCCTAGAAATGAAAGAAAAGCTAACTACCATTTAGTATGCAAACATAAACATCAACAAGGGACCAATGGGTCATGGTGCTCTGCTGTCTATATGGGTTAAATAATGCTATATGGCATATGATAAAGAGGTTACAGTTTGATTTTTTTTTCAATACCAATACTCTTATTTAGTGTGCAAACAAAAAATCAATAAGGAAGTGGTTGTCATGAATAATAAAATCAAGAACAGCAGATAATTTGTTGACACCAATGCTGCTGAAAATTATCAAAATATCATTCTGGACTTGTAATGATAATTAAAAATTCTTATTAAAGGTTTCTTATTTTATTCAACTCCGCTAGAAAACTATGTATCTGACATATTTGTCATGACTTTGCAACTTGTATGCTTAAAACAGATCTGGGTGTAATACAGGATTATCAGCATTTACCATAAACTTCGCCATTTTGAATGGCTATTTTGTCAATTTCAAACTGGGTTAGTATGAGCTTCAAACAACAACAAGCTGTGTAGGGAAAAGGCTTTTTAGACCACGCATTATTTGGCCGGTTTAACACTTGCATACAATTAGAACAGGTAGATATGATGTCCCAATGGATCTTTCATGTTTCTTGAGTACCGGACACAAGGTTATACTTGTGTTGTGAGTGCAATGCACTCGTTGGAGCCTCTTTAATAATGAAAAATTTATTGAAGTTACATTCATCACAAAAACAGAAACTAAATTCAAAGATTTAACAATGATACTAAACCAATGGGTTTATAAAGGTTTACCTGATAAGTTCAGCAAAACATCCCAAAATACTGGACTTTTTGGACTTTTCATCTGTTCGCCCCATCCCTGCCTGCAAAAAACAGCAGTACATCACTCATAAGTTAATAAAAAACACTACAACTTATTGATATGAAAGAACCACAAAAAAAACACAAAAAAAACATCAGAATGTCAATAATGTTGTGCTCATCCATCACTCCCGCATTATAAAATTATGCAATTTTCACCATGTGCATTGGATGAACATTTCATCACAGAAAGTTTATATCTCAGCAGGCCCCACTGGCAGGTTAAAAATTCTGTGTAAAAGGTGCCACCTCTCCCTGTCAGATAAAATAAACTAGATGTGTCGGAACGACACGAATGCCCCGCCTGGGGCAAATTAGAAACATTTGTTAAATTTTGTAAAATTTTTTAAGTTCAGGAAGTGTTGTATGGTCAAAAGTAGGTCAACAAGGGCTAAATGCAAACTCGATCTGTAAAGGGTCATTATCAAGCAACACACCAAAAATCAGGCCAGTATCTGCAGGCATTGTGAAAAAAGTCCATATAGGTGCATTTTTCATGAAAATTTCTGTCTTTCATGAAATTTTCTATGTTCAGGATCTGTCATATGGTGAAAAATAGGTTAACTGGGACGAAACGCGAACTCGATCTGTAAGTGGTCATTATGCGCCCACAGACCAAACACTAGGCCAGTATCTGTAAGCATTGCATTGTGAAACTAGAATATTAGCAAAAGTTGATAATCATTTATAAATTTAAATTGGAGAGGTATATACCATGTTTCATAACAATCCACCAAATGCTTCCTGAGAAATAAGCTCCTAAGTTTTTTTCTATACTAAGCTCTGTGACCTTGAAAAGTAGGTCAAGATCACCCATCTTTGAACTTGACCAAGATTTTGTAAATATAATGCAATAGCACTGAAGAAATGAAGTTCCTGTGTTGAATACCTTTGGCGATATCCTGCACAAAAGGCCAAAATTGAAAAAATCCGATAAAATTTCATTAAAAAATCAGAAATTGCAGGTGGCGCCACCAAAATTGTGCAGCACATACAGACCATCAGTCCCAATGATCATAGTAAGTTTTGTGAAAATCCACACATTGGTTCCTGAGATATAAACTTCTGAGTGTTTTTCTATAATCAGCTCTAAAATGTAGAAAAATGGGTCAAGGTCACCCATCTTCGAACTTGACCGAGATTTTATCAATATACATCTTCACTGATGAAATAAAAATTCCAACGGTGAATCCTTTTAGAGATATCCCGCTCACCAGGTAAAAGTTAACAGACGTGGAACGGACGGACGGACGGACGGACAGACACCGGACAGACAGATGGACAGACGGACACCTTGGGTGATGACAACAGTCCATCAGCCTATGAGCTGAGGGCTAAAAACTGCTGTACATGTGTATTTGTAATGAAAATTTCTATTTTTCATGAATTTTTCTAAGTTTAGGAGCCGTAAAATGGTCAAAAGTATGTCAACCCGGATGAAACGCGAACTCGATCTGTAACTGGTCATTATCTGCCTACACACCAAAAATCAGGCCAATATCTGCAGGCATTGCGGAAAAAAGTCCGTACATGTGTATTTGTCATGAAAATTTCTATTTTCATGAAATTTTCTAAGTTTAGGAGCCGTAAAACGGTCAAAAGTAGGTCAACCGGGACGAAATGCGAACTCGATCTGTAACTGGTCATTATCTGCCCACACACCAAAAATCAGGCCAATATCTGCAGGCATTGCGAAAAAAAGTCAATACAACTCTTTGATTTCGGAATGACGGACATGGGTAAAACTATATGCCCCGGCCACTTTGTGGCGGGGGCATAACAAAATCAAAATTGGTCAAGAAATAATAAAGAAGAAGCCTTTTTTAGTGATTCTGATAAAATTTGCATAAATTTGCATAATTAGAAAATTTAAAAATTCTATGATGAAATTTTTTTTTTGTGAAATGTGGAAAGACAGCAGATGAACACACAGACGCCCCATAGCGCATGGCATGAACTCATTGGACTGGTGGCTGGAGGAGCTAAAATCATGAAACAACACTTGATCTAATGTTTCAAATATGAATATCTCCCCATGGATATTTTAGTTTAAATAATGATCACTAAATGTTGCTGGAAATCTATCAGCGTGTCTTTTATGAAAAAAACAGGCCACCCAGGGGCCAGTTCAAAAAAGGTAGATCATTTTCTTTTATTAAATTTTAGTAGGTAAATCTTTAAATGTTTTCTGAAGACCTCATGTCATATGTGTAGAAAATTTTAAAAATCTAATACACAACTCACTGGTAAAGATGACAGACTGATTTTTTCTTCTGTTAAGCATCTTATTTCTATGGAGGAAGAGTCATTACCTAAGCCAGCAAAAGTCAACATAAACACTGAAACTCATTGCAACATTCATACAATACTTTTTATCCAAAGAGCAGTATACTTTGAGAACACTGGTTATTATACCAACAATCCTTGTTGGAGTCATTGTGAGTGCTTTAATGGGCGGGTTAAAAACAAGCAAGATGGTTGACAAAGAAGCGCTGTTCTCCTTCTCGGATTGTGGTTTAAAATTATCAGAGAACTCCATAGCATGATGTGAGAACACTGGTACAACCAGGCACATACCCTCAATCTTGACTGGACCACCTGCATCGGGTAGGTAACGAACGTGGCAACCATCTTGGCAATGGCCCCGATCAGAAAATACAGGATCCCACTCAAATTCTACAAGAAGATTTAACATTGTGTTAAAACTTTGTGTGTGTGTGTAAGATTTAACATATTAGTCAACTCTGTGTGTGTTTTTGTGTAGGTGCTTTTTTTCAAACAAATTCTCTATGTATGTCACATTTAAATGACAAAATTTTAACTTGGAGTTAGTTGTCAGTTCCACTTTGAATTGATTCTGCTGCAGCTTTGGTAATGTTGAGTCTCAAGGTTGGATTTTGAATTTAACATTGATTACAACAGCTCTATGGCTAAAGATATAACCAGAAAATGTTTTTAGTTAACCAAACCTGCCCAGCACAAACCAATTATGGTATCTTTTATTAAAATATCACATTGCCTATGAAGTATTGTTAAAGCCACTTAGAATTGTATAACTGAAATATATTCCTGAAACAAAATCAATTCACCTATAAATGCACAGCAACACTTGAGAGAGCCCTGAAACCGAGACTGGTTTTGTATTTTCTACTGGAGTCTTGTATGCTTAATAGTCTTACCTCTGTCTTGAGAGTTCTCTGGAAGTGACGCTTCAGGGCCTCATACATCATAAACTGTATCGTTGGGTTACACACCAGGAAAAGAGATGGCACAGTGCCGCTCCACAGACCATGCAAGCCTTCTAGCTTAGTGATCTTCCACAGGGCATCTATAAATCAACACATGTGTTCAATATAATTATCTTATTGGGTCTTTTTTTACATGATACATAGGAATTTGTCAGGGCTCTCATCAGGCACCCTAAGAAATATAGGAACTTTACAGGAGGACTTGAGACAAAAATATAGGTGTATAGGAATTTTCAACAAAAAAAAACATATAGTAGTTTAAACAGCACCATTATGGTTTAAATGGTAAACTAGAATGGCTTTGTTTTGCAGCAAAAACAGATATACCTCTCCCCCCCCCCCCCCCATGGGCAATCCCATAGGATATAGGGGGTAAAAATATGCATAACCTCAAAACAATGATTCTAGATTTCAGCAGATTTGACCTTGAAGATCAAGGTCAAGGTCACTGGCTTTCAAACTTTTTCTGAGATTTTTGCAGAAAGAACTGGTGTGTCAAATTTGAAGTAAAAAATCTTCAGTACTTTTCAAGTTACACGGGTCGCAATAATCCTAGCATTGCCCAGATTTGACCTTAAAGAAAGCTGTTGAAATATATATTTCAAACTTGAACACCAGCCTATATGTAGTCCTATGGCTAAAAAAAGTAGATATTTTTATTGGCAGATATGATTGACAGGCCAAAAACAAGTACAGTAGAGAAGTTTAGATTTACTGTATATCAGATGCACATTAAGGATAGCGTAAGAAGAAGTATCACTGACCGAGGATGCCACTGTAGCGTGGGTGACGGAGACTCTTGTAATGATCAGACTTAAGTTGGGCCCCCTGCAGCTTTAATCTGGTGTTTACTACCCAGAGAGGGGTCGTCGTCAGCACATTCACCACACCTGATAAAAAAAAGTAAAATTAATTAAGATGGGCACATCTGACATTTGAAGCTTACCGGTATACAGAATATATTCCTGTTTTACAACTAACATTAATATAGTCACTATTTGATAATGATTATTTATATATTCCTTTCAGTCACAACATTTTCAATTTCACTGATATCACTAAGTATACAGATGTTGTGTATAAGCTTATTTCATTTCATCAATAAACTGCATTTATGTTCCACTTATAAAATAATCACAATTAAAATCACAAACATTGATAACATTTTCGATGTATAACTAAGCTGGCACTGCTATACATGTAATAGTCTACTTCAGTCACAAATCAATATATCAATATATAACTGAAGTGAACTTAATTCTGAATTAAAAGTTTTAAAATACTGTACACATACTACTCACTACTAAATTAAAATTTGAAAAGACATCTATTTGTTATCACACTGGTATCTTATCTTTTCTTCTTATCACATAAATCCTATTAACTCTTAAGACATTTGTATTTAAATCCATTAAAGTAATAAACTCACATTTAGTCTACCTTAATTTTTGATTACCCATGACCTGACACAGGATAAAAGAAATCAGGATATATGAAATCAACAAAGACAATCAATCATACTTAAAATACTGTAAAGTTGCACTTGTACATAACAATGTTTATTTCACCTGCAATGAAGGCCAGCACAAGATCTGTTGAAACTTCTGGCTTCTGGCCACTTTTTACGTTCAAGGCCTTCAACCCGTGGAAGACGTAAAAATACACAAAGTTGGAGCAGCACAAGGAAGTAACAACGGGGTACCATCCTCGATACAGACCAATGCTGGAATAAGAAACATGTTCTTCTTAAACAAGCTGACTCTGAGCTGTGTGTTTGCAAAATTTTGATTAATAAGGTATCATAACTGTTTGAAACCCATTTATCTAAATTCAATTCAAAAGTTCTAAATTCAATTCTAATTAAATTCGTATTAGACCCCATAAAGTGTACATTATTTAATACCTGGTACTGTGACCTTTCTGATAGAATACATATTTTTTTTTTTACTTTTCATTTATTTTCACATGATTTTGAAACATTTTTTTTCATTAAAATAATTTTAATTTAAGGGTAGATAGAATCATGATAGAGGAAAACAAAAAAAAATGTTTTTGAGACTTTGTCATGTAATTTAATATAAGACCATTAAAAAGCAGATTATTGTAATAATCTTAAAAAAGTGTACATTTTAAAAATTTTAATTTCTTTTTAGACTTGGGAATGACAAAGGTAGCTAATGTGAAAAGTTAACTGACAGATGTATGTATGGATGGATGCTGCCAACAGGAGATGTCTTAGAGGGCTGTATACCATAGATACACATTTTGAAACTGCACACTATTTAATGGCTGTACCCCAATTTCATAAAGTACTTGGAAGGAACTTTCACCAGAGTAAAACTACAAAAACCTTACTTAATGGCCGAACTACATTCTCTCCACATTTCATTGCTGGATGGTATATTGGAACACAGAATGAAAATGTAGGTACTTAAAAGAAATAAAACCTTGTTCTCATTTACACACAATAATGATTATCTTTAATTAAATCAAGTTTGATAAATCAATTATATTCACACTCACACTCCCTCCTGCTGAAAAATCGCTAAGAGTGATTCCAAGGTGTATTTGTCATGAGCATGGTCCTCTATCTGTAGACGGGTCCTCACAGTGTCCAAAGGAAAAAACACTGTCAGGGCCACTCCACTGCCCTGAAACAATACAAATACAAATGTTCTGTTGAATTAAATCATGTACCGTGTTGTTACCCAATAAAAAGAAAAATGTTTAGACTACCTGTTCCACAACCCATATGCAATGTGAAAAATGTGCCTTGTAATGGAATTTGAAATTTGAAAGAGTTACCTAATGTAGAATTTAGAAAATAATCATGAAAAGTATCTAAACCTAATCATGTGAGGAGACACATTAGATATGCCTGCCCTGTTAATTAGAAATGGATACAAATAGCACTTTTCGAGATATTTCACTGAATAAGAAATGCTTAATTTAAAGTTTGAAAAAAGAACCAAATGTAACATTAATAATTTTAGTTCAACCTACATTTGACCTCATGTTATTTTCATGTATCATGGTTTTCTTACTAAGTCAAGGGGGCATGTTCTGATATCTGATGAACATAACTAAAAATAACAGGCCTGAAAACGCAAATCCCGCCACACACAGGCTGTTCATTTTGTTTCAATCCCAGTGCTTATGGCATGTAGGGGTCCAGTTAAATTAATGCAAACATATTGTGGACTTCTGAAGGCAAGTCAGATGAACCAGTGTTGCAAAGGGCCCTTTTGCAACTAGTGACTTCTGAACTTCTGTACATAGGCAACAGCCAACTAAGGTTACATAGTTTTTCCGTTTGTCAACATTGCTATGTTTAATAACAGCTTGTACATAATATGAACAACTTTTCATGATAGGAATTACCTAGAGATCATTAATATGTAAACAGAAATGAAGAATGAAAATGAGAACAAAATAAAGTAAATGATAAGATCAGAGTATGTACAGGTGATGCCACAGTGACATACTGGTTGGTTAGTGATCTATGTTTTGCCCTGACATTTTTTCAAGTTTATGGTACACTGTCTCACAATATAGGATAACATATGTGGAACCACTGATTAGATAAGAGATAAAAATTAGAGGTTTGCACTTGAATAGCATTTTTTCCAATGGAGCTGTGGAAATGCTGTCTTAGAACTAAAACTAGGTCATGAAAGTTCTTTGACTTACAGCAGTGTATTTCTAAGCTTGACTGACTATGCAAGACACATTGAACTACCAGTTGTTACTGGTTACATCTAGCTAAACAATAAATATTGATATTAAACTTGTTAAAATTGAATCCAACCATTCATATCACAGTGAAGCAAATAACAATGATATGCTGAAGACAGAAAATGAACATATTTTATATAATACTAAACATTTTATAGCAAATTATCTTTAGAGAGTTACATTAGCACAAGTGTAAATTACATCATCCAGTTACACTACCCATCTAGGTGTTAATTACATCATACAGTTACTCTACTACAAAGGTGTTAATTACATCATACAGTTACACTACCACACAGGTGTTAATTACATAATTTGGGTACACTACCACACAAGTGTTAATTACTCATACAGAGTCAATACACACGGGTGTTTATTACATCATACAGTTACACTACCACACAGGTATTAATTACATCACACAGTTACACTACCACACAGGTGTTAATTACATCATTCAGTTACACTACCACACAGGTGTTAATTACATCATACAGTTACACTACCACACAGGTGTTAATTGCATCATACAGCTACACTACCACACAAGTGTTAATTACATCATTAAGGTACACTACCACACAGGTGTTGATTACATCTTACAGTTACACTACTACACATGTGTTAATTACTTAATTCAGTTACAATACCAAAAAAGTGTTAATTATATCATACAGTAACACTACCACACAATACAGGCACCAAGCATATGATACTATACTGTATTCTCCATACACTTGACCCCTGCATGTCACAGCAGGGTTTGCTAGGTTCAGAGATCAAAGGAATTTATAAAATGTACTGGTCCAGAGGACATGGTCCTCTTAAACACTAGTGGTCCTCCTGTATAAATTGGTTGCCCTCATTAAGGTTTGACTGTCCACGTTAACAGAGTATTAAGCCTTTTCTTGATTTTGGTAATGTGTCAAACATTTAACACAGCATTTCTTTATATTAAAAGTTTATGTTTTTTAAGATTTGTTTTATGAGAAAAAATATCTAATAATTTCAATAAACCCACAATATTGGCTGGGCTTTGCTTTTTTTTTCTTCACTGTTAGGTTTGGTCATTTTAGTAATCTTATTAAGGCAGGTGTTAATTTAATAACTGACTGTTAACTAACAGTAACAATAATAGTGGTAGCATTGTTTGAACTACAATCATAACACCAGCAGCACTTTCAGGGCGAAGCCTGATGCCTGTCGAGTGTTTGTTGACTGGCATTTGGTTGGCTGCTAGTTACATCAGCAGTTTTTTCAGCAGACAGGCCTACCACCTAGTGCTTAGGTGCATCATAAACCGTCAAACCAGGCAGCGGGAAAATCAGTAGCTTCTTTAGAAGTGCAAGATATCCGCTGCCTCGGGAGGGTATGATAATTGCTGTAATCCTGTATAATGTAACCAGACACACAAAAGCATTCCTACCCGCCTTGCTAGTGAAGCTTGCTTTATTACCAAAGGGGTAGAATGTCTGTCTTGTGTGTCACAGGTTACGGGTTTTAACCCACATTCCGCCTGGATTTCTATTTTCACCCGTTACAATGGTGTCAGAAGTTAGATTCGGGGAGTCAGTGTTGTGGCATGAAGTCCAACTAGTTCACGTGTGAACTTGACCCCTCCTGGGAGAGGGAGTGAATGTAACCGGACACACATAAGCCTTCAGGAACTACTGTACTGGCCTTGCTTGTGAAGCTTGTTTTAATAGCAAAGCGATAGAATGTCTGACTTGTGTGTCTCTCAGGTTACGTGTTCGTACCCACATTTGGCCTGGTTTCTATTTCAACCCGTTACAATAATTGATTAATTTTTCACTTCCTTTTGGAGATTACCAACTGATTGATTTATGTAGTTAGTCTCCATCTAGACTGCAGTGACTAGGCTACTTTGATGTAATTCAATGTCAGGTCCCATGACAATTAGGTAGTCAGATACATGCATATTAAAGAACATTCATCATTCATAGAATAGAGTGTCCTGACCACAATCAAACATGCTGTGCAGATTTACCCACGCATAATTAGCCGTTTCAAACTTCTACCACTAGGCGGCGTGCATGTTGGCGAAGATCGCTTCAGTGTTAGAATGAGTATTTATCTTAATTAATTAAAGTTTTTTTTATCAAACTGTTACATTTAATGATGTCCTGAGTGGTTATTTACATGAAATGACCAGTAAGAGATCGTTACTAGCGAAAAAAAAGTGAAGAATTCAACCCTTGTTCATGACGCCGCTTCATGTCAGAGTTGGCATGTCAGCATCAACAAGCTTCATTTCACTGATTAAAAGCAGCCAATCCCGGTCACATCAGGAGAAAAAGTATAAATAATCGTATTCTACAAGTGTTGTCCTTCACACTAGTATATGTAAATAGGTTGCCCATTGTTATTTTTTAATTATTTTTGTATGATTTATATAGCTTAACTAGGGTTTTGTCAATCATTAATTGTGCAGGGTACCAGTCTAGTCCTGCTATATCTACAGAGATTTAAGGGCTTTTTAGTTACATTTTCACATTTCATGTTCATTAAATTCAGGCTTTTCAATACTTATGCCTATAAACACATCAGAGTATATATGTAATGGTATATACAGTATTTTAATTCTTATATTATACTATATTATATTATTTTTTTTATTATATTGTTATGGTATATTAATGTATAATAATATAAATAAATATATATATATATATATTAATGTATATATATATATAGTATGTAACTTTTATATGTCAAAAATAAAAAATAACATACAATTTATATGTAAACAATATATGTCTGTAAATCATATATATATATATATATATATATATATATATATATATATATATATATATATATATATATATATATATATATATATATATTTAAAAATCATATATAGATGTAAATGTGCTTTATGTTATTCAAAATTCAGTGTGTGTGTGTGTAAATATACTTTGGTTCTATACAGACAAATTTTACAGTATGCAATCCCAGGCAATAACATGTCTGATCCACTTGAGGGTGGTGGTTACATGGTGGCCAACCTCATTAGCAGCTAGTTAAAATAGCACCAAGTCTAGAGCTATGGCAGACATCAAAGTATCAATGAGGGGTCAGTCAGTCATATATATATCGAACAACAGATGTCTGGGCAGGTAGGTGACCAGCTTTTGCTCTATGTTTGCTGCCTCATCATTAGGTCAATAATTGCCAAAACTGAAGATAGTTGTACACCACTCAGCTTTGTTAGGCCTGGTCAGTTTATAAATGTGAGATGAATCTCCAATCATGAGTGATATCTTCTGTGACTGAAGCAGCAACATCAACTTGAAAAGCAAGCATTGAAGCAATACTTGGCTGAAAATTCAACATGACCCTTACATAAGAAGAAAAAAAAGGTAAATGAATTTATTGTCTTATATAACTTTATTTGTATAATCAATCTTATGTTAATTATTTTCAAAAATAAAGATCACACATAATGTGGTCATATAAAATTATTTAATTATTATATCTTTCATTTGTACACACATAATGAAATTCTAGGGTATTGTAGGATGATACTTAGATTATTTCAAATTCATTACATAAAATGATACTAAAAGATTTGACAAAAAACTTTTGGTATGAAGAACACTAATGTTTTTATGGGTTTTTAATAGGTGTAGGACTAAAGTACCCCTGGACAAAATGATTCCTTGGGGAAAAAGCCACCTACCTTAATGATAAAGAGGACAAAAGCCCCCCCCCACCCCCCCCCGAAAAAATTATATATATATATAGTGATTTTTTATACATTTTACATTTGTACATATATGTGATGTCTTTAACTGCTTAATCCAAAACATTCTTTAAAATTAATTATGCTGAATATGTGTATATTTTGGGTTAGATATCCAAAAGCGGCATCAACTTTTACATCACATAGTTTCATTAACAACAATAATTAAGTTATGAGAAAATTCAGCGTTATGAAAAAATAATAAATCTGTGTTTTTTTTTATTATTATCCGTGAAAATAACAATGTATATTAGGTGTTGTTATTTATAATGTTGATATCAGGGGACTCATTAATTATGTAAATATACAATAATTTTTACTATGTTACTTGTGCAGTCTAACAGGTTTTTATTTATGATAAAAAAAGTTATACGTAAAAATGGATGATTATTTTACATTACAGGTAACCAATTTTAAAACAAGAAAAAGGAAAAAAACTTTAAAAAAACTGTACCTGGAGTACCTTGTTCCAGGTACAGGTATTTTAATTCTGGGTATAGGTACAGGTACAAGGTACTTCCTACTCATGACCTGCAGGTACATATACTCTGAAATGTGTATCTAGGTACAGGTACAAGTACCTGGCCCCTACCCTAATAAACATATATTTATATATACACATATATATTGTATATATACATATATATATTGTGTGTGTGTATATATATATATATATATATATATATATATATATATATATATATATAGTCAATGTGCAAAATCAGTGAATGTGATTCACTCAGGCATTTCACAAAATGACTAGCTCTAGACTTGGTGCTATTTTAACTAGCTGCTAATGAGGTTGGCCACCATGTTACCACCACCCTCAAGTGGATCAAACATCCTAGAGCTGTAGAATGAGTTGTTGAGATTAGCATCTTAGTTGTAGGGTAAAACTGATCATTCATAAAATGCTCTATATTTACACCTATTGAATGTGCATGTTTCTATGTCAAAACAAGGGAAATCAACCTTAATGAATAGTGCAAGACAATAATTGTAAATATAACAAAGGTGACAGCAGTAATATTGGATGTTTATTTTAATATAACAGATTCAGCACTATATTCTGGTGTATGTGTGCTTGTTATGTGTGGGTGATCAAGTGTGTGACCATTTAAACAAGTGATCAGTATTTATCACTTCAATTATATAATACAGGTAAATACTCCTATTATATAAGTTTTTGATGCACTTCTGAAAACTTACAGAAAGAAAATATTTAAGCTGCATAACCAGACAGCCCGCACATATTCCGAGCATGGAATCAACTGGGCCAGTGTTTGCATTTAATAACAAATGGATCCTGGAAACGCTCAAAAGTTAAAACATATGTTAAATATATGAATGGTATAAATAATTGATATAAAAACCTAGATTGATATAAATCAAACATATACATTTCAGCACACACACACCTTTATGTATTTACTCAAGTGTTACATAACAAAACCAGTTTAATTTAAGAGGTGATTTATAAATATAAAAAAAATAAATGATTAAAAATGCACAACATATTGGCACACACACACACATGATATATGAAATTTGTAAGATATTAAATAATAACACACACAAAACATATGTACACTCATGTGTATTTGGAAAATAATATTGGTTTAGCTGTATGAACCAATAATCATTTTAAAATTATTTTACAATTTGCTTAAACCATTAGAATGTCATTAAAATTATTCAAATATATATATATATATATATATATATATATATATATATATATATATATACATACAACAAATGAGGTACAAAAGTATCTAGTATTATTATTCTAATACAAATACTTAATAGGCCTACATATCTGAAAAATAGCTAACATTATCACTGGTACATATGGCCATGCATAAAAATTGAAACAATGTATACTTAAATATTTTCTAAACAAATACGCACGTATAACTGAACATAATGGTGATTTCAGTCAAATAGCTGATATTTGAATAAAGAAAAAAATAAAATATAATTATTATAAAGAATTATATCTCAAAATCACACACACACACATATATATATATATATATATATATATATATATATATATATATATACAAAATTAAAATATTTGTATATGTGCACTGGAAAACACTTTTAATATAGCAATACATATATAATTTGAAAGCATGTTTAATTTTTCAAGTTATATATATATATATATATATATATATATATATAAATATATATATATATATATATAAAATATATATATATATAAATATATATATATATATAAATATATATATATATATTTAATTTAAATATTGATACAGGTGTAAATAAACTATGACAATAGATATAGAATTTTCCATATGATACACACACAGATTATATACCTTAAACATTTTAAAAATATTTTCAAATTCAGTTGAAATTAGTTGTATTTTAAACATAATAAAATAATAAATAAACCCTAAAATAAAACTTATATTATAACTTCTGATTAAAATCATTTGAAAAAGTATTTGAAAATATATGTTGTTAGGGTTTGGTGAGGCAATAAGAAGTGTATGAGGGCTTTAGGCCTTTTAATATGGGTTATGATGTGTCATGACAGCTAGTGATAAGCTCATGAGCAGGTTACAAGTCTATGAGTGATGTCATTTGTCCGTATCTCCTATTGGTTCGGCAGTGTGTAAAACCCGGACCCAACGGACCCCGGATCCCGGACCCCAAGAAAAATTTATAATTCTTAAAACTTTCAGGGTAATTTGTCGAGATACTTTAACAGAATGATATCTAAAGACGTATTATATATTATGTGTGTTAAAAATCCATAAAAATGGCAAGTTTTGCAAAAAATTGTGATTAACACTTACGGACCCTGGCGCACTGACCCAACGGATCCCACGGACCCCTTGCTTTTACTCGTTGTTTTACCATTTCTTTAGTACATATTTAAACATCACGTTTAGGCATAACACCCATGTGATTTAGTTATTCTGTTTTTATTTATTTATATATTTTCATGTTGTCTTACTTTTTCTCCATATTCTTATATTTGCTATTTGTTTCATGTTTATCGTAATAAAATAATAATAAGAACATTTATAAAATCATTATGTTTGTACCTGGAGTTTCTTACAATGCAAGTAATCAACAATTCCTTTGGGTAATTATGTTATTACCAACTTTAAATCGGATGGTTGTTCATGAATGGAACACGAAACCTGTATTATGTGGAAGAGCTCTTATATCGATATATACTATCAGTCTCAGGTCCGCATGCAATGACCGCTGGCGCACTTCAAATAAATCTCTTCGAGTGTGCCTGCACTATATAATATTTTCACGTAAAATATCAAATAATCTTATTTAATGTGTGACACGAGTGTTTATTCTTTCTCATGGAGCCATAAATGAAAATATGAGCGGCGTTTTCTAGGGTCCGTCAAAATGTAACATTCACCTTAGTCAAGCAGTTGGGGTCCGTCTCCAGCAAAATATTTTTTATACTTAAATCTTTCATTGAAATGGTTATTTACAAAGTTTTAAAATTAGGGGACTTTACTTTGTTCTTATATCAGCAACAGGGGTGCTTTTATCTGTATATAAAATCGACAGTGTGGAAATAGGTTTTGGGGGTCCGGGGTCCGGGATCCGTGGGGTCCCGGTTTTACACACTGCCTACGAACGCTGGGTCATGCCATATTCATGAGCTGATCATGTGATAGGCAAACACATGCAGCCCCCATAGGAAAGTTTTGTATGTGCTGACATAACCAACAATAACACTAAACTGTTTAAAAGTATAAACTGATTTTCATATCACAGTAGTGGTCCTTGTGAGTTGTGATCAAGATTTATACAAGATAAAAAAAAGAGAATAATTAGTGACATCTCAAGAATGCAGGCAACTGAACCAAATGTTAGACTGTGAGCCTGTGACACAAATAAATATGTCGGGATCAGAAAGTTGCTGTTATTGACGTAGGTACCAGTCTAATAATAACAAAAACTGCATAGCAGTGGTGTGACATATAACTCGCTTCATATCAGTCTATATAAAGCTATTCAAGTCTGATGTAAATGCTGACAGAGTTAACATTTCAGAAACAAGAGAGAGACCTACTAGTGACCCTGAAACGGCATGCACAAGGTTCTCGTACGTGAAAACATCTTTGAGGATGGCCGGTAGGCCAGGTCCACCAAGCATCATGACCGGGGTGTGACTGACTCGGCGAGAATTCCCGGAGAATTTAACCGTCCGACAAATATTGGAGGAATACGCAGAATTTTAGGAGAATTATCGGCCGTTGTCTCTTGATGGGCCTTATTTGATTTATCACTTGATTTTATTGGATTTTTAATGATTTACATCGAATAACAGACTTATAATATAATAACTAAATACTGAAACTTCCGCTGGTGGGATCACGATGCCAAATATGCTTGGAAAGGCTTGTGAAGACACTGGGGCGTCCGTACCGTACCGCCATCTGGTGAATGCAAATAAAACAAACGACAAGGAAAAGAATTGAAAGCGCTGTTTCATATTCAATTTGTTGAATGCGTACATTGTATACAGGGCTCATGGACTCAAATGGAGAGTATATGGATGATACCCTCTTGTTTTAATTGTGATTTAATTTTTATTATCCTTTAACCCCCTCTCTAGAAACCTAACAGAGACAAGCCGTTTCAATAAATTACATTTTTCAAACAAGATTCCCATTTTTTCATGTAGGCCTGTAAAAAAAGTATAAAATTTAAAGCCTAAGCATATTAGATTACCACTATGTTAAAATATTTTCCATTATTTTATTTTACCAATGTACAGACACTGATATATTAAATAAGCGTACTTTGGACGACCTAGCCCCTGAAGGAAAGTCAAGAAAACAATCTCCATAAAGTTATTATATGTATACAAATATTGTACCACTCTTTTGACAGCCGTAAACACGATATTCAAATATTCTTCCATGTGTCTCTCCTTTGATATGTCTCCCTGTAAGGTTCTCCAACAAATGGAAATACAAACTAGCAAATTACTTTTAGATCATGAAAAGACCGAAAGTCTGTGTAAAAAAAATATACTTATAAACTGAAACTGATTACACTGTCAGTCATTTCAGGTTTACCCAAGGAGGGTAAAAAGAGGGGGGGGGGGGTCGGGGGGGGGGGGGGTCGCTGTTGTCGTAGTCTTTCATGTATGTAACCTACCTGTATCCTTATCAGGCTTGTTAATTTTAGCAGTAGAAGAAATAAAGGATATAAAAAGCTCTGGCTTATAACTAGCATACTTCATATAGGCTCCCCAAAGGTTTTGAGAGTGCCTTTACTTCGCCAAAAGGCCCGCCAACACCGGACGTTGTGCTGCGCTGTGAACAGATTATAAGTACATTTATTTGAATAAATGGGACTCGATTTCCACACGAAACGCCATGCTGCGCTGTGCAGCGCTGCGAATCAAATCCTGAAAAAAACTTATCCGCTTTTCCGAAAAAAAAAAATGCCTGGCAGCTTTACTATATAATAGTAGTTACTGTGACGCGCAGTGTGGCGCGGCAAAACGCACAGTTTGGCGTGGCCGGTGCTTATAATGCTATTCACCATGGGTGAGGAGAGCCGGACGAGATTTGATTGGCTAACTCATTTGGGCAGACCACTTGTTACAGTGATGCAAGTTGGTTACTCCACTTGTAAAGAAAGTGTGGGTGGGGTATCATACAACGTATTAGCCCGCAGTCGTTGAGGGTGCGGGACTTCTAACATGCTCCACATCTGTTCCGCCCCGTTTATAACCCCCTTTGTTTATTGGTTTTATTTTCAGACATATATACCTGCAGATGATGCCGGTTCAAGCCACCTGCGATGAACTACATTTTGTAGCCGTATACATTATGTGACTAATCATCCGCAGGTGGCGCCATCTTTTGGGATCTATTTCTGTGAATTAACATACTGTTCTTATCTTTTACAGAATCAGTCTAAAATGTCTAATCTTGAGCTTATATATCATGTCGAAATGTAACTTAGAGCAACGGCATTAAAATGAGTATGAATAAATATCTTAAATGGCTTCAAGGTCATTTCACCAGGGAATCAAGGTCATGTCACCATTGAATCCCCGACTCGTTGGAAACAATAATGTTACTAATTGTATAATGTGATCAAAGGCATAGTTTCCTGTTATAATTTGGATTTTATTAAGATTTTTTTTTCTTTTCAAATTTAAAGTATGGATATTTACCCATCTTAATATTTAATTATATTGTATTAGTATTTTGTACATGGGCATTATCTAAATTTTAATTTAATTACAACTTTTGATTTCACGAATTAACTTCAATTGAAAATATATGCATACAGCTCGTATTATTATTTGTTATAGTATAAATTTTAATTATACATTTGATTTCATATTTTGAAAAAAACTAGGAAAAAACAATGTCCAGACTTTTTGGATGGTGGCATGAATTTGGAAAAGTACCTGTTGATCCTCAACATTGTTTAGTTCTCGTCCGGCCACTAGATGTCCTAACTGTACTGTGCCACTACATGCCACCCAGTAAAATGTCATAACTTCAATAAGCTTCAGCTGCCGGAATACTATCAAGTAGAATCCTGTATAAAAACACTATGCTTATTTCTTAAGCTGATAAGGGGCTACATATTAACGGTTAATATTCATTTGTAATTAAATGTTTGGACCTGATGTTTTTAGAGCGCTACTTTTGGTTGAATTTCAAAAGATCCCCAGCAAAACCATCTGGGCACACGGGATTTTTATCTCCAGTTCAGCTGTCTATACGTTGTTATGATTTGTGTGTTAGTAAACACAGTTCAAGTGTCTGTTTATTACCACTTTCCCAAAGTTCCGATCTTGCGCAAATCAAAGACCAGGTGAAGAAACAGGGAAGAAGAAATACAGGATCTTGTTTTGTAAGGTTGTGTGGTACGGCCATCAGGTGGTTTTACACTATACTGATCGCACCGGGTGCAATTTTTCCCCACTTGTGTGCAGGAGTAAGCAACCGGTTTTTGAACGAAATATTGCTAGATAACGTAAAAATTTACAGAGAAAACACTATATTTCACATATTTAATTTACCTTGTGTGTGAAAAGGTCCATTTAAAAAATGATGTATCAAGTTCTCATTGGTAACATAATGACATAACATAATAATACATAAGTTCAGTCAATGTGACTGATCATAATTTTCCATATTTCTCCAAACTGCGTAAGCACCCAATCTGTTACTAAATTTATTAATCTCGCTATTTTTAATGCGTAATTGTAAATTCTAATCTAGCATATACCAATTATGGAAACATGCCTGTGATAGTGATAAACCTATCTGGTTCTTTTTACACAAATAAATATATTGTTTGACCGATAAAATATTTATATTACTCAAATGTGACGAAGTAAAGGACTGTTAATTTACTTGTTTCAATGTCAATTTTTGTCTCTCTACACCATATCTCTATTTCATACTACAACCGCAAAAATACCTCGTCACAATACCAAAACAGATGTATAAGTGTCTCCGTTTACAAGACTTACACAGAAAAGTCAAGGTAATCAACCTCAATTCCCTTGGTATACTAGTATATCCACACTTTGGGTCGAAAAGGTCCCTTTTCTAACATTTCTTTAAAATCCCGCATATATCAAACGAGAAGGAACATTTATCACTTCAACAAAGTTTCCATTAAAATATTGAAATGTAATTGGATTTATTTGCCATTCAGTTTATTACTCAGAGACCTTTGTACTGGTTGAACTTCTAGACCAGTGCATACCATATAAAACATCTGAACCTTGAATGCATTTCTGTACCCAAGAAGTGAAATGTATTATACATATTTCCATGTTCATCATTTAAATCTTCACCTGTTATTACTCCGGCATTAAGACATCTTTTCCAATATGCCGATTGCTCTGACATTTTAACCATTTTGTTATTCCACACTACCTACTGCTCCAATGGAATTACTTTAAAAGTATTCCTTAGAATACTAAGAGTGATATAACTTCTTATATATGTAGAGTGATATAACTTCTTAAAATCTCTTTATAAATGTAAGCACATTTTATAACCATCAATATCATTCAATGGTATATTACTCTTAAATAAAACTTGTATATCAGGGCAAAAAGACTTCAAGTAGAAGTTAAATAAAACTTTCCATGGTCTTTGTACCGATGACATATATCGCTTTAACCAATTAAATATTCTTGATGAAAATATAAAAGACCATAAGTGTTGAGCATTTAACCCTCCATGTTTTACTTTTTGCATTAACCTTACTCTTTTAATTCTTTCTCTGCCATTATTCCAAGTTAAGCCAAATAGAATTTTATTCAAATCATTATAAAAACTTTCTGGTACACTTTCGTTTGTAAAATAATAATTACATAATTACACAAGATATGTTTTATCAATTTGTATCTTTCCAAGCAAAGACAGGCTTCTCTGTTTCTAGAGAGTTAGATTGTTTTCTATTGATTTCAACTTGATGTACAAGTTCAGTCAAGTGCTGCTTTTTTATCATAAGACAACAAAATTCCTAAAACTTTCATGGGCTCATCCGGCTATCTAATACCTAACGGCTTCTGCAAACATTTCCTAATCTGACCAATCCATAATCCGTCACGTTTATCATAATTAATTTTTAAACCACTGTAATCACCTTATTCTTATTACATGTAAAAACTGTTTTGCTGAATTAAAATGTGTTTCTTTTCCAACTGTGTCATCTATGTAGTGAATGATATTAGACCACTGGAACGGTTTATACTTTTTTTTAATGTCTTCTGTTAATTGCAACTTACCAGGAGTTGCCGGAAGCTCACACGAGGTACGCAAGGTCAAAGTCAAATGTATGTACTGATATATTAAAGCATTAAAATATCTTGGGCACTACACTGTCATATGTTATGTGTTATGGTGTTCAACATGAAAAAGACCTTATGAAATTGATGCTCGTGATCTGTTTTTATATTGCTGATTCTCTCATGGTAGTACTACATGGTCTGGGTGACTACCATATTACAGAAAACATTTAGAACCAATTTGTGTATATATGGAAGATGCCAAGATTCCAAAAGCCTTGTTGGTGGTCTTGATACGAAAATATTCATGTCATATTAAACTTTTCCAAGTACCTGGTAGAACAGGGGGATCGGTAGAAACCGTTGTCTGGATGTTTTATATTCCTATAAAGTTTATCTGAATACGAGCTGAAACAGGTCTAATTGTTACAAGTTAAAGATAAGGTACTTCTAAAAGCTAAAAAGAGACAAATAATGCAGACAAATATTAATCAGCCATGTTTGATCAGCAGAAAAGAAGGCACTCTGCAAATGTAAAATGGCATATGAGTACGCATCATTCCTGAAGGAGAGTTCGCATATTAAAGGAATACAAATATCTCTACGGCACACTTTTTGGATAAAACGAACGATGTAAATCCGAGTATAAAGACCAACACCACGGACGGAATCTTTTTTTATAATTAATTTTTGGAGGAGGTAGCCGCCTCCATTTTTAAATGCAAACTTAACTACATCTGCAGATTTCCGTTCCGGTTTCGGACTACGTGACAGGGCAGTTTCACACGCTTCCTCTCATTTTATATCCTGGCGTTAACCAAGCCCGAATGACTACTGCCCCTGCGGGTCCTGGGTGCGTAATCATCCCCATTGCTGGGTCATACCACCGAGGATCCCCCGAAAGGCGTCATGGTTTGTGAGTGAAACACGGCCGATGGGCACGACGTTCCCATTACTCCTGGATGGAAACACTTTCGAGTGTGCATTAACCAGGGGATGCAAATCCCATAATAATGTAAACCATCACCTGTTTCCAGTGGTAAAAACTGCGCCCCCCCCCCCCCCCCCGGCCCGTTGAGCGCTAACACCTCTCATGTTATTTGATTCTTTTTCAATTTATAAGTGATTATTTTTGTTTTTCAGATTTAATTTTTGTTCCAAAGATATTAAAAATTAATTAACGTATATGTGATTTGTTAAGATAACTTCTAAATATTTGTATACTTAGGAAGGGGTCTTTCCTTAATTGCATTCTGCATGGTCATAACATCAGGGTATAGATCCCCAAATTGCACCCATTTCTTAGTGAGGCACAGCCTCCCGTTAGTCTGCAGGGGAGCCAGTCTGGGTTAGTGTCGGGTTGGTGTCGGCTGTCACTCTTACATGTGCTCTGCCTAGACTTCAGAAGTCATTAAATTTGCAAAGTTAAAAATAGACTTCCACATCAATTATTTTACTAAGAAAAATTAACTTGGTAAAATATAAATATTAAAGCTAAGCCCCACTAAGGTTTAACCACATTATCCAAAGACATTTAATGGAATAATAGTTGTGGAGCAAAAAATCCTCATATTTCTTATGTGAATAATGAGTCAAAATATTCAGTTTTAAATATTATAATTATTTAAAACTTTCTCCCTATACAGGAGAGATTATTTATATCAAGGTTTTCATATCGTGTGCATAGAGAAACGTTGGGGAGAAATGGAAACACTCAGCAAACCGAACGCTCCTTAAAAAATAAAAAAAAAATCTGATTGGCTCAGCGTGTAAACAAAGATGGCTGCGCCCAGGACTGGATGAGAGGAATTTTGCAAAATTTGGGGATAACTGACCTCAGGGCACACCAGCAAGTTAGTATAGAGACTGTTCTGAAAGGTGACGATTGCATAGTGTGTAATCCAAAGGGGGTAAAAAAATCTGTGCTACCAAGCAACTGCCGATTTTAGATAGCTGACATAATTGATTATATATTACGCATGAGGATTTTCCATCGAGACAGCACCGCCTGGTGGCCAAACCTGACGGACAACCGCGGTTTGTGCAGAGGTTATAGCTGAGCGAATAATTGAGCATAGCCCAACCGATGATTATGGAGCGTAAGCTACCAGTTTCAACAGATTTGTACAGATGGGGTTTTCGACAACTTGTCTGATTTATGAACCGTTAAAAATTCCAGTGTCACGGCATCTACAAGGTAGATCGTGTCATCACAGTGCAGCGTCTATGCCGTATCCTTGCTAGGAAGGGGTTGGATCAGGATAGGGCCATTACCTCTGCCGTAAGAGGGACCCTTGTGACCTTGGCATTAGCGGTCAGCGCCAGTGGTAACACTGTTTGTTTTTCCCAGAGTAAACTTCAGGGATCATTTGTTAGGGATGGTCCTCCTGGTTGTATAGGAACTGCTCATCCGTCTAGGTGGATGGCTGAGAAAAACTTCCTTGTGTTCATGAAACATGTTGTTTCAGTTACAAAAGGCACCAGAGAAAAGCCTGTGTTCCTGCTCTTGGACAATAATGACTCGCACGTATCTATATTTATCTGGTGGATTACTGTAGGGATAACAGGGTAGTCTTAATAACATTTCCGCCCAACTGCTCACACAAACTCCAACCCTTGGACAGAGGTGTCTATGAGCCCTTCAAGAGGTTCTTCAATGCCGTATGTTATGGCTGGATGACGTCTCACCCGGGGGAAACCATGAGCATTTATGATTTGCCTAGGATCGTTGCAGAAGCTTTACCGAAAGCAACCATTATTTTCAATATCATAAGAGGACTTAAAGTGTCTGTCATCTGTCCGTTTGGCAGGAATACATTCGGAGACGATGAATACCAGCTGAGTGACGTCACATATCATCCACAAGAGTAAGCGCCACAGCTATAGCCAAGGGCGAAGAAAAGGCGTCATCTAACAACGATTCCGAGGCCAGACCTGGCAAAAGACAACAACTAAGAAGGTTGTAGTGAGACAAGTGACCAGGTTCAGGCTCAGCCCTCTCGACCTCCAGCAGGGACAAGAACGTCCCCAGAAACTGTACCCGTGTCGGGCGCCAGCTCCAAAACCTTTTGCTACCACCAGTGCAACATATTTCGACAACGCAAGACTGTGCTTAACATCATAGAGGACCCCAGTCCCTCACCTGAAGTAGTCGTGACTCCAGAGGCATTGCGACCCTCAGAAAGGCCAGTCCTGGGAGGAATAAGAGAATAGACATGAAGAAACGGCATACAGCAATCTTGACAGATACTTCCACGCGGCTTAAACTAAAAATCATGACGGGGAAGACCACCTGGCAAGTTCAAGTCCAGTGAAAGGAAAATTTTGACAATAAACAGGAAAGTAAAGGAAAAAAGAAGACCGCAACATAAAGTGATGTTTGGTACTGTCTTAATTGTTGTGGAGAGAGCCACGCTAATTATGCTTCTCGGGAATAGTGGGTTAACTGCTTTGCAAGGACTGGGCTCATGAGAGATGTACATATGGCGATGCCTACTTCATTTGTGACTTGTGTGAATCGGATGAAGACAACTGGACAAGCAGAATAGATCACACTCGGTGGGCAGTGTCTGGTTTCTTCCTGTTTCTTCCTTAATTGTGTTTTAAACCTTGTATTCTTTTAAGCAAGTTCTCACATTCAGCGTAGGTGTGGCAACCTTTTTTAAATAAACCCGTAATATTGAAATATCCTTTTATAAAAATAAAGTATATATATGTATATATATTAATACTGGTCAGTCAATTAAAAACAGAACCAAAGTCTATCATTCAGATTAATCAGATAGTTTCTTATATATCAAATATTTTCTGCACAGCCGGGGGGGGGGGGGGGGGCGGTGGTTGATTACACCGATCCACCTACCCCCTTCCCCCCACTATATATATATATATATATATATATATATATATATATATATATATATATATATATAATATATATATCACGCCAACCCTCCTGTATCGACGCCCTTATAAAAAGGTACCCCATAGGGTATATCAGTATGCCTCGTGGCAGGGGCAACTTGTATACACATTTTTTCACAGGTTTATCCAGGTATATTATGATAATAAAATATCATAACCTTCCTATAATCGTTGTTTCTACAGCTTATTAAAAGTTATTCATTTACTAAAATAGCTATCTTTCATCTTGTATATCATATGAGACAGAGACAAAATTGAAAAAAAAAACTAACCCCGGTTTCCCCCTATTCGACAAATATTCAATAGGCTGGAAAATTTATGTTGGTATTACAAAAATAAAAAGGGTTATTGGAATATACAATATTATCATATTAATCCGTTATTGAAGAATCCTCAGCAAGACTTCAACGTAAACAAACGAAGTGCACGAATAATGGTTCTGGACGTCCACGTGATCAAGTTGTGATCGCTCTCATCTCGTCACGTGACTGACGCGAATGACTTGCCAGGTGAAAGGCATAATATAAATCATATAAGGAAGGAGCATCAGACATATTTTTATGTCACAAACTGTTGTTATCACGGCCGGGAAGAAGAGTACGTAACATATGAACAGGGCCTCCGAGAGGAATTTTTTTGAGGCGGAATAAAAAGTGTCCGGGCCCCAACCCCTTTCTTCCTTAGATAAATTCATGTAGTTTTACATATTTAATCAACTCTGTATTCGGTTTAAGCCCGAAGACAGGGTCTCCGAGAGAAATATTTTGAGGCGGTTTAACCCCAAAGCTGTCCATACTATTGAAGCGGTCCTAAAAAAATTGACTGTAAGAAAGGGATGCACTGAAACGTTTTATTGTTTTCTGCATTTAAGGTCATTTATATCTTCTTGCATATACTTCAGATATCCATCATGATAAATTGAAAAAAGCCATATGGAGGTCTTATGTAAGCATAAGAATGCACGACATATTTCGTGTATGAAAGGGATGAGGGCTATTATTACTAATGATATAATGTTATGCTTCAGTCACATTATTCACATTCAGATGATAATTAGGCATGATTAACTTGTTCATTAAAAAGAGAAACCTTTTACAATTGTAATCAAATCAAATTCAGAAGGCGCCAAGTAACATCAAGGCAAGCAACGTACATAAAGTTACCCACACTGCAGTCTATGACTCTGGTGCTATCAACAACAAATCTTCACATTAACGACAAAACCAGTTGAAACCTGGAAGTAAAAAATAAATAATAATCTACATGAACATTATAAGCAGTTAAATACTTTGATGGATCACCACGTGCCGCCGCATCCAATTAAGGCGAGTGCAGATGCGTCAGATTGTCATATTTTCGGTATAGCATGTAGCAGCAGTTTGCCATTCAATAGATATATTCCCTTATGACAGGTGTAAGATCGGCAGTGGAAGCTACATCGATGACTATGACTCTGTGAAAATCTTGTTTTCTTTTTTTATATACAATATTTTACTGTTTACATAAATCGGGACGCATCATGTCCCATGAAACAGATCTAAGCAACCGTCAAGGTTTTGTTTACTATCTATAAAGAGGTTCACAATGTATGATAAAAACCTTAATTAAGAAATATGGCCAGGTCATTTTTGTTTGTCTGAAATTAATATTGGACATTTGGCATTACAAGCGCATAAATACCTGACTTGTCACAATAATAATAAGCTATATGCATTCATGAAAAATTGATTATCAGCATTATACATACAGCATACATATAGGGACACAGGATTTATGAACAAATGAAAACGATTACAGATAATTTTAAAAATAAAAGGAGCCACTTCAATAAAACGTTTTATATTCAGGGTGCATCAATAATAATATATAAATAAATGGGCCCCTTGAATAAGTCTATTAACAAACGCATAAAATTTCCAAAATCAACTAACCTATAACATAAATGTGATATTTATGTTTGAGTTTATAATTTAACGAAGGAACAATTGTATATATTTAAATGAAAAAAAAAACGGAATAAACTTCAGGAACCAAACGGAACGTTTTAGGATGAAAGCAAATAAATTTTAATTTGGTTTATTTTCTTCCATGGATGTTCGTCGTACTAAATACAAGCCAGTTATATTAGCCTGGCCATTTTTATATACCGGTTACCACCGTTTCCCAACACTCCGGAATTTCATGTATTCTAATGGACCCTAAGAACTCTGGTCACCCGGGCCCTTTCGACCCTTGATATTAGTGATCGCTGAAATTCAATAATTGTATTAAAGGCATAAAAGTGTTTTATTTTAGTCTGCGACAGGGACGTACATACTTTTAAATGTTAGACTGCACAAATCCAAAAATACAATTTTACATTTAAAATTTACAACAATACATTTGCTATTTGCGACTGCCCAAATAGGGGTCAGCTGCATATTAAAATATTATTAAAAGGCGAGGCTGGCCACGTATTCTGGATTTGTTGACGGATAAGCCTATATGCGGAAGACCGATAATAGTTTTCTGTTTAGGAGTGAGTAGCGGTTTTTGTCCGCTTTTATTACGTTAGTGATCGAAGTATACATGCTTTGGCACGTGGCACTTTTTAAACTGATACAGGTAAAATGGCATATAAACTATATATAGTACCTATAGAGAGATTTTAATACCCTCCTGACTTTAATGTAGGCCTATTCATTAACACGTAGGTAAATTGTGCAGTGAATGAACTGTGATCTATGGTATCTTGCGCATCATGACACACACATTCACCGTGCAGCTGACCATATCAACCCACCCTTTTGCCTGAAAACGTTGCTCTTGCCGTGGGTGATGACGCGTCTACAGATGGCGCGAAATTCGAAACTAAGTCTGAGGAAGCGCCGCGATCGTATGCTCACTCATTCCATTATATGATGTTGCTCATCATATGCTTGTGGGTCGATCATTCATGAACTTATCTGAAGCACTATCTTTATTGGGGCAACTAGGAGCATTTCCTCTGCAGATGTGACCGTAGACAATAATAGACATTTATATATTTAAGGGATTGACTCAGCACAGTCACATGACGCTAACTCTCATAATGACTGGTTAAAAATCAGTGAACTTTTACTGACGTTTCATTTACTTTCAATTGAAAAAAAAATCAAACTTGCTCCGGGCCAAAACACCAGGGCCTAATGTAGATGTCGGCCGGGTACCAGAATGCCGGGGATATACCCCCCCCCTCTTTTCAATGTTACAGGGTTTAATAAAAATTCGGAAGTGAGTAGGTACGCGAATGTCACACGTCACACTCTGCGATCATGTGACCATGACGTACCGTAAAAATTAATGTTGCGGAAACTAGTTCAAGTATCCAGTGGCGGATCCCTGGTAGCGCCCCCCCCCCCCACCCTTAGAATTCAAACATTGAAGGCATCTTTACTTTTTGCTAATGAAAAGTGTACTTTTTTTCAGGACTGGCCTGATAAAAGTGCTGTTTTATATTTTTACTGTTTTAACTCTTTAACATTGGTACTTCAGGTCAGAAAAAAAATCAGAACCTAAAATTGTAACTTGGTTACGAAATAAAGAAATCGGTTGACATAATGAAGACATTATGTTCATTTAACACCTTCACTTTAACAAACCCCCACCCTACCAAAAAAGGCTCTGGTTTATGTACTTAAAGGGTTATACCTTAAGCATCTAATTTTCAAACATTTTTAATACCGTACGAGGGGCCACAATCTCCCTTCTGAGGCTGAGCTCGAGGTAAGCCCTACCCCCTACCTAGCTCCCCTCCCATGCACACAAATAATCGATCTGTTCCGGGTCCGCGGGGTCTCCCTAGACGTTTAATGCTTGGTCTCTGTAACTAGTTTTAAATATATACCGGAGAAGAACAAGGAGGGGTCGGTCTTATTGTAATAAATCTGAATTGTCACCGCTACACCGCCGTTACCGGAGCGTCCATGCGGGACAACCTTTCGTGAGTCAAATCATATATATATCTCTCGTCGCACCAATGGTTGTGTCAAAGAGTACAAAGATGGGTCACCATCTTGATACAGGCCGTATCATACACATCCCTCACCGGGAGAGAAACGCCTATATTATCATTATATATTGACTGTCATTTGATATATTAATATCTAATATCCGGCTGACGAAATTTTTTTTTACCAAGTTTCTTAATGTATTTTAACTAAATAAATGGAAACAGCTGGTAAGATACTTAGATAAAAGAAAATCGAACAAAGAAATTCATTCACATATATGATACGATATGATAATAACGTTATTTAGCTAAACAGGTATAAGCACAACAAAATAAGGAAAATGTATTTAAATTTTATAATTTATTTTCTTGAAGGAAATATCCGAGTTCCTGAAGCTCACCAAGAAGGTGTGTGTGTGTGTGGGGTGTGTGTGTGTGTGTGTATATATATATATATATATATATATATATATATATATATATTTACCTATTTGAGATAATATATTAAATTGTTTACACAAGCAGAAGCGGATCCAGTCGAGGGGTCCAGGGTGTCCGGACCCCCCCCCCCCCCTTTTTTTCATCCCCTGAAAAAATTAAACCTGAACAATTTTTCGTCCCGGAGTACACGGATGCAAAATCATCCGTATCACTCCTTGTAGGCACCGTGCACCTCCGTGTAGCCAGTGTATATCCTTCCGGAGTCACCGTGTAGCCACCAGGAGCTCCGTATTGAGACCGGCACTTTCCAGGTGCAAGTTTAAGTTTTTTCTCCGATCATGCTGGTGCACCAAGGATCACTACGGATGCAACACGGTGTTAACACGGGGATGCCAGGTGTTTACACGGCGATGCCGTAGATAACACGGATGATTCCGGAACGATGCATTATCCGTGTTGCTATCCGTGAATATGTGAAAGCCCGATTTACGAAATCGCGCTGCTGTCCCCGGAACACCACGGATTGAGGTCCGGGGTGATCCCTGTTGCTATCCGTGAATGTGTGAAAGGGGCTTAACGAGTGGCGCGAAACCAAATCAGGAGAATTAGGGTGGTGATGAACGAAGATGGACGTCAAATGACTCATCGGTTTCCAGTTATATACGCCGACTCCGGGTGGGGGTGGGGGGGGGGGGGGGGGATTATCTCGCGTGTTAATAGGCACCGGGTGACGGTGGCCTCTCTAGTTCAGACATGAGACACTAGATCATATGTATTTAGACACTAGACTTTTGTTACACATGATAATATTTAATAATAGGGATTTTGCTACAACAAAATGGACCCACTTGAAACGGATCTCTGATTAAGATATTGTTCCACAGCTAATGACAGGGATTTTGAAGAAATACACCTGAAGTTGGCCTTATTCAAATGAATCTTTCCATGAAACGTTTGATCATATGTAATCAATGGAACTTATTTTCGATAAAGTAGACCCAGTATCGATTGATCTTCCCGTACTATGTTTGATCAAATAAATATACACTGCGCTTTTTTTTTTGTCACAATAAAGCTGACCCAATTAAAACGAATCCTTACGTAAGACGTTTGATCAAAAAATAGTTTCCAAGATATTCTTCCCCGAAAATTGACCCACTTCAAATGGATTTCTCTTAAAGACATTGATTCACAAAAAAAACGGAGACTTTGCACAATGGACCTAAAGTTGACCCAATTCAAACGGATCGTTACTTAAACCATTTGATCAGATCTAACCACCATCGATTTTGTTTCAATGAGGTTGATCCATTATAGGCGGATCCTTCCGTACAATATCTGCTCATGTCCGTATACAATATTTGATTATATCCATGCATGTTCATCGGGCCCCTTGTCACAATAAAGCTGACCCAGTTAAAATGGATCATTACGTTAGACGTTTGATCATAATTTTAATTTACAGGATATTGTTTAAAAAAAAAAGTTTACCCATTTAATACAGACCCAGATATAAACCTTCCCTAGGTAATATTTATTATTTATAATCTTTATTTAGTTTACATGGATTGTATAACTAGTTATAATAACTAATACGAGGCACTCTCTATGGCTCGGATGGTGGCGCTCGGGTAGTCTATAGAGGTGGAGGAAACCGGAGGAACTGGAGAAAACCTACGACCTTGGGCGGACCACTAAATGTAACCCATGCACTCTCATGGCAACTCCGGAGTTCGAACCTGGGTCGCCAGCGGAGAGAGCCGACCATTTAACCACTCGACTGTCCAGGTCCCTGGCATTAACTTTAAAAAATCTCAGTTCGGACAGATCCATAATAAGATATTTTACCGGGTCTAATCACCAGACCTTCGCTGCAATAAAGATCCCCCAGTTCACATCTTGGTATTAATAATATGGAGATATGCTCGGATGCTGTGACAGTCATTTTGACAACAAAACATTAAAGGGACCCAATAACCTATCTGACCTTTATCAACTAAAGGTTTTCCCTTGGAGCTTTAATAAAAAAAGGCCAGAAAACGTGGATATCACCGCACACTGGCTGCTTGTTTTGTTTACATCAACATGTTTATAATATGTGGAGGCCTGCAAAGAAAAAATCAAAACAAATACAACAAGGACATCTGGCGGCATGTCGGAAAAGCCAGAGATTTGCAAATGGCGTTTAGCAGTAAGTGGCCTTACTGACCCCGCATTTATGCAACCTACCATGTTTTCCCGATTTGTCAACATTGCTTGTTTACAAACGCGTATAAACAAGTTCATACATCCTTCACGGAGGCGTTATACGAACTTTCCATTACCAGAGTTACCCTTAGATTGTTAATGTATACACATAGGCGCCATAGGTTCCTTTTCACTAGTGAGAGGCCACCGGAGTAACAGTTGTATGCCAGTGTTCACCGTGTACATGAAAATACAATCAAAAATTTACAATCACAATAAAACACCGACTACCGTTTGGTACCGACTTCGTGTAAGCGTTTGGGTTAAACCTGTTTCCTAACCACTTCAGCACTCTGGAGCACACAGGACATCAGAGGTCAAACATGATTAATGTCGTTTTCATTTCATAATCCCTTACTCTCATGTGTTTCACTGACTCATGGATCTTACCGTTACGATTATAAAACTGTCTTGTATAACCCTCATGACCTCCTTTACCCAACGTTTACTGTTCGTCCAAGGTTAGGCCAAACCATAGAAATATTATTCTACTGACTCTCAGAACAAAAAAAAAAAATACGGGGCGAGCGAATTATTTTAAATTTACGGTTCGACAAATAATCCGTGGAATTTTTAAGCATTTTTGTATGAAAAAAGTCTAATGCTTCTTTAAATGATACATTGAACCAATATCTGTCCACTTGAGTCCGTACCTTTTATGATTTTTAATTAACCCCGGAAAGAATCCAGGAAAGAATAAAAGAATTAGCAACAATATTAAAGGCCTGGTCCGAATTTCGAAAAAAAACGGATACGCGAAGAGCGGGCGCAGCGAATCCGTTTAACAACTTATTTATGTGTGTGGCCTTATAAATTGTGTAAGTATCCACTTGACATATACACACACACATATATATATATATATACATTTATTATTATTATTGTGTATGTATATAAATATATACATATATATTTGGGATCTTCCATGTATTTTACTGTATTGCTCCCATGTTCTGCAAGGAGTATAATAATAAACAGACGTATTAGTATAAGTGTTCTCTGGTTTCTACATGGGTGATTGCCAACTTGGTATTTTTATACTAATATAACGTAAGGTTTCCGAATGGTGTTGGCAATTAGCGCCTAACCGTGACCTGGCTGTCTCTTCTCCAGAAGTTATTGCAAAAAAACACCCATTTTGTGACACAAGTGTGATATATGTCTACCTTTTAATATTCCGGGCATAAATATATACCGTAAAATAAAACAGACAATGAACAACATGTCTCAGGAAAAGGCGATATGGTTCAGCAGATCAAAGGAACATAGATCCAGATTTCTAATTTATAAGGTGTTCATAGTTCTCAACCCTTCTGGATGTATACTAGTATTTAAGACGGTAGTGGTATACAGCTATTTCGGGGAATAACATTCCAAACGGTAAAGAAAAAAGGGGCGTGTGTGAACTTATGAAGAGGGACCGGGGGAAATTTTAATTTTCTGAATACTAGTAGACGGCTGACATGAATGAATGGCCCACACATTGTCTTATTGTGAAAGGAAACTTTTCAAGTAGTGAAACTAAGGAGACACAATGGGTACATTGTTTCAAATTAAAAAATCTAGGATATTAGAAGCTAATTCACTTAATTTCGAAAGGCAGTGCCACATTACGTCTCAGGCCATTTTTCCCCTATGCTTCTTCTGTACTTGTTTACTTGTGCAAGGGTGATAATCCCCCACTCCCGCCTCAACACACTTTTCTAAGATCATGTGATAAACCCGGCTAGTTTTTTAAAACTTGTTTCAAAATCCCTTTCGAAAAAAAATGATTTTAAGATTTAATTCTTTTCTAAACGAAAGATAAAATCATCAAATTTGTGTTATGATAGTTATTTTTATTAAATGAATGTATGTAAATTGACGTTAAACACATTCAAATATACATAATTGATAGCACATATCCCTTTATATGAAGATAACGGTCAAATATACGCTTCACCTACGACGCACATCCGTTCGTACTGTTTCTACTATATATCCTGAACAGTGAACATTTTGGAGAAAAAATTATACAACAATCAGATATTATAAAACTTCGTCAAGTGAAGCTGTATCGCTCAGACTTACAGTATCCTTAGCAACTCTGTTCACCTGGCATCCTTTATTACCGGTCAGCCAAGCGTTGTGGTACAGTTGGTTGGACTTCGTGGGGTTTTCGTGAACATTTTATTTGACAAGGTCACTGAACATACCAGGCACCGAGAGCCCCAGGACCGACGGTATTTTCTGCCTGGATCTTTCAAAAGATTCCTAGGGAATATATCCCAGACCATTTCTGTGGGTAAGTACATTTTTTTCCGTTACATTTCATCAGTTATGTTGGTTACCCGTAACGGAAGTTGAGTGTGTTATGTGACATCGTATCTTACGTAGATGTGTAAAGTCCTATCGCCTGTATCGGTCTCATGCAGGTGCTATCCGAGGTCTCAATCGGTAAGTTCCGTTTCACTGACACCCTTCCACGAGAAGGGAGTGGTACCATGTCAGCCGTCCTATCTTCTTTATTGTGTATAACTCCGGTTATATTTATCCAAATTCGCGCTAAACATGATCAGAAGCTCTATGTATAAATGATGGAACTACAATGTAGAAAATGAACCTTAGAACAATAAAAAAAATTCAGAGATATTTCCAGTTTAAAAGCTACCCAAAATATTTTACCAAACTGTCAAGTGTTCCTACTTTCCCATACTTTCCCTCCGTCTTTGGTGTCAATTCTAATTTCATACTTTTTTTCTTGAAAACATTCCTACTTTTCCCAACATTTTCCTCTTGCACCATAACCTACCATGTCAAAATACTGTGAATTACTGTAAAATTGTCCTTGTGTTATTGTAAGTAAAATATAATTGCCAATTTTGAGCACAATGCGATCTCAAAACTTCGGGTACAAACTGAGTTCCATATAACATGTGATTTGAACGTGTAGTCAGTAATATCACTTTTTCCATGAATAATGTTATTACGTGTGGTTTCAGTTCTACTTTTTCCTTATTTTTTCCTACTCTGTCCTATTTTTCCAATATTTCCAATCCTACTTTTGTCACACTTTTTCGCGATCTTTTGCTTGATAGCCTGTTATACTAAACCTATTCTTTAGAAAAATGAAAATGGAATAGCGGAAAATATCCTGTGTCTCATCTCGAAGAAAAAATGAATCTAAACCGGAATATATATTATTAGGACTATGGGCGGAGATGATCAGTTAGCTTCATATTTTCAACATTCCAGAGATAATCTCTGCATGTAGAACTTAATACATGTGTTTATAAACAATTATGAAAATTGTATTTTTGTATAGTAATATAAATGTGCAAATAACTGAAATGGAACATTTTATATATATATATATATATATATGTGTGTGTGTGTGTGTGTGTGTGTGTGTGTGTGAATGGAGTATAAAATTTACCAAATTATCTGGTGATGTAGATCAAAGTTAGGCACTCTATAAGGAAAATAGAGAAAATATGAAGATCATGTATTAGATTTTTTAATAACAGCCTTAGATTTTTAAGCTAAATTGTCGATTTTCCCCCCTGTTTGTTGCTTATACGTTGGCATATATATACCCGCGGCCAAAACATACATGCGTACGGTATTTCATGTATGTGCATTGTTTGTATCTTTGGCCAAAAAGTATTTAATAAAACAAATAAGTAGTGAATAGGGTTGATGTCTAATTGTTTATCTTGGTAGATGTGATAAAACTTTCAAGCGTATCATTTAGGATCTACATGGTTATATTTTATGTGGGTCAAAACTTTTATATTGGAGCTAGAGCAAGTGTAGTGTACATTTGTTGCATGCTGAAGATTAGGCCCTATGTGGTATGGGGTTATGGCAAAGGCCATAGATTATATTATATTATATCATATTATAATTTATATACTATATTTAACACCTTTTTGTAATTATTGTTAACTCTTTTATTTGAAACGATAAGGCAGGCTTCGGTTTTTAATTTTTAACTGGTGTTATGTACATCTTCTACTAAAGCAAAGATATACTGGAATTTCATAATTAGATTCAACTGACATTTCTTCTGATCTAAACCAAGACATTATTCATAATCTATTCAACATTTTACAGTTTTACGAAACCCTTCTACTCATATGTAATCTAATAGTTTTACATACGCATGTTTCCTTTATCATCGATCATCAGTCTGTGTAGGGGTGGCAGCATACGCTGCAAGAAAGAGTTCACCGCAAATTAAAGGAATGTTTTATCTTATTTCCACTTTTACGTTTACTTCCTTTACATGGCCTGTTATATATCAACCATATCCACAAAGTGCATGCATAGGTCACAAATATAAAAAGGAAGAGCTTTAATTTGATTCTTCCTGATCGTGTAAATGTGATATATTTTACGTGCGTTTTACATCATTAAAAGAGTTTCAAAATAATTTGAAGTAATTTCTATAAATTCTGGTAATAAATAATTTTAAATTTGGTATCTGCCATCATAAAAACACAACAGGACAGGACACAAGCAATATAAGCTCTCCGTTATATGTCTATTTTCACTAAAAGTTTCCCGGGACCTGTGATCCGAAACCGCACTCCGTTCCACTCCCTGCCCTCGGTATCACTTTATCATGTGTGCTAAACCGCCTGAGTTTACAGGATACGACGGGACAAAACTGACGTTCTGAAGTCACACACCACGCGGGCGACACTGCCTTGGTTAAAGGTTTAGTTAAAGCCCGCAGGTAATTTATAGTGATCTTCTTGCGCGGATCATGTCTGCAACTGCAAATCTGTGCTCGACCGCGGACGATTGTTTACAAACCCACATAAAGTATTTTAATGTACTATGGTTTGCTTCATAATTGCGGGGTTAAAATTTCGCGATTTTCACATTTTCAGTTTTTTGCGCGGATTCCATTATCCCGAACTCACCATACAAAAGACCTATACGGTATAACCATTATTATAGGAATTAACTATGTCAAATAGCATGTGCACAAAGTCTTAACCATTGCACGGGGACCGAAGGGAACTTCGACCGAGTGGAAGTTATTGTTTATTTATGGCAGATAATTTGATATATCATTGGTTATAGCAATTTTTCAACATGCAAAATCTATTTTATTCATAGTATCAAAATTTTCCTTTGCCTTCAACGGTCGGAACTCTTTTTCACGATGGTTTAATTTTCGTGATAATAACCCTTTCGCGAATATGTCGATTTTGAAACCCTCGCGAACAGAAAGACGACCACAGTATATATTGTCCGTACATGATAGCCTGGTTCCTTTATACATAAAGGAAGGATACGTCAGATGTTTCACCGAGCTCATATGTTTAGCCATTGGAACCAGGCGGCTTGTGTAAAACTGACTCATTCAACGTCATGGAGCTAGATGAATTATACAAATGTAGTTGAAATAGGCACTGATTAACGCGAACATACAAATGTTTATTGGGAAAAATAGAAACATAGGATATACACAGGGTAGTTTTACGCATAATCAAAAGTGGGCATTGGTGATCAACCGCTATAGTATAGCGTCTCAATACTAGTGTAATTAAAATACATTTACTGTTCTGTAGCAAGTTCGACCACAAACAACCATTGATTATATCATTAATTTTAATAATTATCACTTTGTATGACAAATTCAAGTTGATAAGAATGGGATTTATGGAGAATAAGCACAAACCACTAACCCTCATATTTTTACTTTGTAGGCCAAGTGGTCTAGGTTCCTTAATAAACCATTGTCCGATCATGTCTGTCGTGTATGAGGATATGGAAATCCCACATTGCACAAAATCGGTCTCACAAGAGTACGACTCTGCTGGTTAGGGATTATAGGTATAGACATGATATGCCCACAATGCACTGGTGTTTCAAAATACACATGTACCAGCATCGTTGGTATAAAAGTATAGTGAAGAGAGTAATGAAGTCTGTTCAAATACGTAGGAAAAGAATTGATTCAATTAAGGCAAATTATAAAAATGCGTGTTTTTGCGGAATAAGTTATATTTTCTAGTAATGCGTATATGTGAAATCTATAAACAGGCGTTTCTTGAAATTTTGATTTTTAAAGATAAGTAGTCCCGGCTATCCCCACAATTCCCAACTGGAAGAGATTCATTTTGAGTGGAAACGACCTCTGATGGAAGAGTGGCGGAAATAATTTGTACGTCAGAAGGGACCATCTCCGTAAAATTAATTCCGAAGTGGTTTTAAACTATTGTTTTATTCATTTCAGTTTAATGCAGTTTTCCCTTCAAATGCAATCCTATTCCAGTTCAATTCAAGCGTGGTCTGTAAACCACACACGTAGTTGTTCATCTAGCATGGATCCGGTGATGAGCTCGCTGAACCATGTGAAACTCGTAAACTTGTCCTTTCGTTGTTCTTGTGGTTCTCATATTTTAATACATACATCGGGATTCGAGCAATAATGAACAGTCTAGGGGAAAACGGGGTCATAGTGAAAAACACCATGTTAAGTACTGAGTGGGAATATACCTAAAAGGTCCTTTCGATCGAAGCTTCTAGGAGAAGCTAATAATTATGGTTCTTTTCCAGAGCCCGGCGCCGCCGCCATTCTGCGCCATTTCTGCCAGATGAGTTAAGATCAAGCCGAGCCGAGCCATGTGTATCATGAGGCGCCGCCGATTTTTCATTTAGCCGAAGTGAGCCGATTTTGTGGAACTCAGTGTGGCTTGAGAAAAAAATTAATACAAAAAGATAAAACTTTTACAATTAAAAATGCCCTGAAAAAATTAATACCAAAAGATAAATCTTTTACAAATAAAAATTGCCCGAAACATATACAGACTAATAACCCGCTTTATAATGCATGGTCAAGCCTGACCCTCCTAAAATATAGGGGTTACACGTTATATAGATAACTGGTTTAGAATAAAACGGGTACTTTTTAACATAGTCAAATGAATAGGCTTTTAGGTTAGTTCAAGCCAGCCGACATTTTGTAAGCTGATTCGAGCTACTTAACTCGGCTTACTACTAAAGTCAGTCGTGTTTTTGTCCAAGCCAGCCGCATTTGTGTGGTTAACACGGCTCCGGGCTCTATTCGTTTTACAGAAAGGTATATTATCAATAACCGTTAAAGAACATTAACGATTTAGAATCTCCATGTTACGATTCTCTATCTGAGAGTGTACATGGGCTGTGAAAATCATGACAGGTATGGCACCACTGTTTAACGATCTAGGTCACACCCCTCTCTGTACTTATACATATGACAAGGGTGTGAAAATTAATGTTCATGTGACCAGGCAGTGTCACCTCATACCAATGAGAGGAGAACTAGTTCTCGCATAATTCATATACCATATAAATTACATCCGCAATTAACAGACAGCTCACAGTATTATTACAAGGATACATGGCCGCACAATATATTTTATTCCTACTGAGAGCAGTTAGTTGGTTTGTCTGTTAGCTACTATACTCGAAAGTTTATGAACAGATTTTATTGAAATGTGTCCGAGGGTTTAATTTTCAAGGTAATCCGGGCCACGATAATGAGGATTTTACAAGGATGCTCGGCCATTGTTCCATTTTGTTAATTTGTGGGTCAGAGCCATTCCCCGGTATAAGAGACAGCCATTATTTAGCCAGCATGCAGAAGCTCACTTCGTGACACACTAACTTCCAAAGTTTGATTCGGATCCTGGCGGAGGTTATAAATGAGGTCTCTGACAAAATTTCTAGGTTTTCATTTCTGTTGGCCATGCATAGACGGCATGTCCGTGTCTTCGAGGTGACTCTCAGGCGGTTGAACAATGCCTCCGAGGGTCACTGTTTGTGGCTTCATTGCAGAGAAGCCGGGGGGGGGGGGGGGGGGGGGGGGGGGCTCTTTTCCACCACATCCTTTTTTCAAGGGTTGCAGACCAATTTTTGCGGCCTGGACCCCCCCCCCCCCTTTTCCAAACCTGGTGACCTTTTTGTCAGGCTTTGTCATTAGTCCTCCTTATAAATTATCTTTAATAATATCATCTTCATAATCATAATGATATCGCATTTGCTTTTAAAAAAATTACTACATTAGATCTTTGGTAAGACGAGCTTAACATTTCCTGTTCTAAACTAATGTCGATACTCTTTCATATTATCATTAATGTAATACAATGTATTAATATTAACAGTGAATTATGAATTTGACAAATTATATATAATCATTGCGAACAGAAAAGAATGTTAAATTATCCTACTAGAGCCAGTTACATGATATATATATATATATATATATATATATATATATATATAAAATTAAGAATTCAATAATTTACTCATAGAAGCTTAAAAGTGGTGTTTAGGTCTATTAGTAGACCAACACTTTAACTTTCATAACTGCACAAATGCAGAATTAACACTGCACAATTTCATTAACAAGTTCACTTATAGGGGACAACTGCACGTTAGAATACCCTGGTTACACGTTGATTTATTTGCGAATTGAAAACAACCTATTTGCCATCGTACAGAGTACCCGCGAATGAAACGAATTAGTTTGCATAAATATATAACAAATACCAACGACTGCTTAAAGTCGTAATGTGTTAACGTGCAGAGTTCTGATGCCCATGATGACGTCAGTTATAGCCTGAAAATTGTTTCCTTTTTCTTCATGCGAGCTTAAACAAATTTAATCTGTATCTGAGCGATTGTTTGAGAATCTCTTTCTTGGGAAGGAATTAAACGGTTATTTCTTGTTAAATGTGTCTATTCTCTTTTTTTTTCATTCAATGGGTTTTTAAAGACACAATATTTTAAATTTCGTCTTTATTCTGTACTTACCTGTCTACATTTTCTTCATCCTCGAATGCGCCTGAGAAACGAGCATTTATTAATTTACGAGCACTTGCTAAATGTTCCTTTTTATACTTGAGCTATTAATGCTCACATCGGATAAATGTACCTTAATCTAAATGTACTATTAGGCGGCGGGTTACAGTTAGCCTTTCTGAAAGTAGAGCGCATGTTGAATTATCTCTGACTTTTAAAATATAGTGGAAGTGTTTAAACATTCCTGAACTTGATTTTAATTTTTATATTTCATTTCTGTAGTAAGCTAATTCTGTATATTTGCCACTGATTATATTTAGTTATAATTGGACACTGATTGAAAATATAAAGTACCGTATCTATATCCGTGCATATGTCTATATATTCAAAATAATCTTCAAACTGGAAACAAATATGATTTATATGAACTCCTTAGAACTGCAGGAAAATGTTTTTTTCAACCAATGGGGTCAAATGCACGTTAGAATATACCATGGTATAGGTTGATTTATTTGCAAATATAAAATAAACTTAACTGTCTTCGGGCACAGAGAACCCGATTGGAACGAATCAGACATGTGGAAAACCAGGTAAAGATAATACGTAAGTGATAATACGCTTAAATTAAACATTTAATTTACCGCAAGCTGCCTGTAGACTTGAACTGAAATAACTTCCATATTCACATTACAAAGACTGTGGCCACGCTTTCTCAGACCTTGATGCAGCGACCCTCTCTGGTGTCTATCTTCTGAATAATAATCAAGACTGCAAAGTGACCGGGCCGAAATCACAGCTGCATGCCAATCAAAGCCAAGTAACAAAATACAAACGATTCCCTGTTCACACACCAGACGTCCGCGTAAAACAAATGTACGCGAGTCAATTGATCGGTTCAATTGCCTCATTAGTCATTCATGAAATAGACGCCAGAGAGGGTCGCTGAATCAAGGTCTGTAAAAGCGTAGCCACAGATTTGGTAGAATGAAGATGATAAATGAAGGTCTCTTGTTCTGGGAAGAAAATTTGGTAAGGTCAGCTGTTCTACAAAAACCATGTCAGATGGATGTTGAGTGACGAAAAAACAGTTTACCCAATACAGCTAATGGAAATGAAGTGGCTGTGACTTGGTGATTTTCTAGATGACAACCTTTATCAGTACTATCCAATTACTCAGCTAAGATTGCACATACAGTCGATACAGACCGCGCGCCTTCGCCAACATTCAGGATCACCAGATCCTGAAAATGATGAAAATCCTGATCAGTCGTTTGTGTGTTGTACTTAAACGAAGGAAATATATTAAAACCAAACCAGTAGAAATGTTGTCCGACATCGATGTATGCAGGAGCAGAAACTTTGACCATGCACGGTCCTAAATTTACACTCAAGGTTTCCCCTTACACAAGTGAATGATGACAGTCTTCAGGCAGGACAAGCAAATTACTCCCGGCCTCGTAATTGTAAAGAATCCTTTAATGTGAATAGTAAGCAAAACCAATATTATATAGTGAATATGACTACTTTAAAAAAATTACTGAAATTTTCTTTTGTGTTACCCTTATCCTCAAACAAATTAACTAAATACCTGCCCATTACTTTGAGTATAGTTGCTAATAGACAAAATCAAAGAACCAACAAAGGTAAGAACATATAATACCTTCGGTATATGGTATCCCTGACGGTTTTTCAATCTTGGCAAATAGCTTCGGAAACTGAGGTGTAATATCTTGGATATTATTTTGATAGTAAGTTCATGCAGCTCCGATGGCCTTAACTCAGGGCAACTTATGGACGTCTCTCGGGTTGTCAAGTTAGAGGTTTATAGTCCCAAAGGTTAAGAAATACCTGTATTCGCGGAACGACAAACGGACATCCTTGAAGCCGATATGACTTTAAATTCAGCCTAAACTATCATAATTGAAAAATGAAATCCTGCTCTTATTTGAGAATTTGGGCGTTGTCCCAAAAAGCGGTATTCCGCTCTAAACTTTGCCGGTACATGCCCCCTTACCACCGAACTCTTTCCGAAGATATAGGTTCTCGCCTGGACGCTGTCCTCGTGGTACTTTCGTGTCGCATCCCCGCGCCCTTAGCGAACCCTGAGTGGATTATTTCTCCCAGTTTCACGAAACCGATAATGGGGGCTGTAATTTTGCATACACATGTACGGATGTCATGGGTCACATGTCGAAATTATGGGTATACCGCAAGTGATAACAATGTACTCAGGCCCCTTTCAATCGTGATCACAATACTCTTTCTCTCAGAGTCACACTCTGTTAATCAGCTATGACAACCGATATTTACATTTACGTGCGTAGATGTACGTATGAACTACAGGTGAACGCATGTACCATACAGTGCATTAATCTTGCGAAGCTATCAATCACTACCATGAATTAAGACCACACATTAGAATACCTGGAGCTTAATATGAATAGGTTAAACAATAAAAAGCAAGGGTCTTAACGTAATTGATATGTAGAATGCATCAAATGTCATTAGGCGACTTTTGTCACTGAATAAGTCAGTTTCGCTGCCTAGCTGGTAAAATTGTTTTGCTTTTACTTTTATTAAGGTACTAAGTGTCTCATCAATTAGCCTTGCTGGGATCCATTAATTAATAGAGCCATCTCTCTACGTGCCTACAGGTGAAGCTTAATAGGGAACTGGAATCTTCATAAACTTGTTAGACTTTCATAAAGCATATGACCACATTAAAGGGGTAATGGGAGTTTGTAGAGGTATTGATCCGTCGACTCTCGCAAGTCCTGATTTTTTTTTTAGAATATCACACCCTATATATATATGTATATATATATATATATATATATATATATATATATATATATATATATATAACTATGAAGAAAAACAACACTGTAAATTCACAACAGTCTGTTTCACGGGATGCGACCCGATCATCAGGTGAATGTGGTTAGAATATATATATATATATATATATACACATGTGTGGGTGTGATATTATTACTTGATACACGTTGTAATACTATACATTTCACTTAAATTCACATCTTAAATCAATAATATAAATAGAAATTCTAATTCTATAAAACAATTATTTTTAAAACGTTTAACTGTGTTTTCTAAACGAGTTAAGGACTTCGGCGTCATGGCTATGTTACTAATCCTCTCCTTCGTTTAGCCAGGTAGCAGCGCCAACAAATGTTGAAGAGACTAAATACCGGGTGTGCGAATCGACACCCACGGCAGATTGAAAGAGAGAGCCTGCTTAATTATAAGTTTGTATACACCTGAACACCGCGCCTGAGTACCGTCAAGTCCGACAGTACGGACGGCCCACCTGTCAGTGTATAGAACATGAGGATTACCTTGTGTGGAAAAAATGACGCAGCGCCATGGTGACACGTGCACCACAGATGTATGAAAAAGCGATTGACGCAAGAAAGGAGCAGGAATTTATCCTGATCGATAATCCTGACAGCTAACGCCATCTATAGGAACTAGCGTGAAGCGCTGTAGCCGATCCTAACGCTTAAACTGACCACGCCCTTGTAAAAATAAGGATATATCCAGCGTCGTTCCAGCGCTTGTGCAATGAAGCATGGCCATCTGAGGACACAGGTACCCAAGTCGGTGTATTGACTACGGTGTTTACGCTGGCCTTATGACATGTGAGAATGAATGCGTACATGACCATCGTGAACCAGACTTACGCATAGACATTTTCTAGATTGGACGGTTTCACCGCTTTCTTGAGTATTTCGCGCCGATTGGTAAGTGATAACGATTGCCGTTTTTCTTCCTTTGCGCTTGATATATGTGAATTTCTCGAACGCCCGATGGAGCGTGTATACGTCGTTAGCGTTGACATAGTTCGTGCCGCGACACAACACTGCATGTCGCTCAATGTACCTCAAGATTAGATGACGCGGCATGTTTGGAGGAACTGGAGTAGAGAACAAAAATTTTCTCTTAGATTACCATATGAAGGGATTCTTGAAAGATTTCTTTTTATTTAATAGTAATTAATATCACCATGGCTCATTCTTATGTAACTTATTTCGTTACTTTAACAGTGTTTTATGACATGTACAATCGGACTTCATCTATGAAAAATAAAAATAGCACAAAAATTAAGAGTTACAGGTCTGTGTCGATACCACCTTGTATATATTAATTGCTCTTATAATATCAAGCTTCTTTTCCTTTGACCATTTTCGTCACGTATTCTTTACTAATTGAAATAAATAGAATTGCAAGAATATGAAGAAAATTATCATTATTAAGCAATAGCGACATTTGTAGAGATTGTAACAGCAAAAAGAATATTTATAATGTGGTTTTAGTGTACCACGACTTGTACAAGTATAGGGCCTACCATAACACAAGTTTGAGGGTGATATCCATATAATCTCGAACAGTAACAAAAAAACAAAGAAATACAAAAAAAAATTTCATGTAATACCAAGGGATAACATTTACACAAGTTCGAACGTTATGTATTGAGAAAAATATCCGTCCCAACACATTTCTGTTTGATCTGATTATTAAAGACTGGGAAGGTTGGCGCCGTATTTGAAAAGCATTGCCGTTGGTGCTGCTGGTTGTGTAAGGACACCATTGAATTAATTCGGTCATACTGGGAAATGGGGAATTATGACGCACACGCCAGGCATACAACAGTGCGACACAGTAACTGACCAACTTATTAGGGTGACCTGCAGTGAAGTGTGAATGCGCCGTTGAGCCCCTCTCGTGTTCAATAATTCAACCTTGACTCGGTAATCTTTTGTCAGGTGGCGACTTATTGCTTATCCACTAGATTGGTTAGGAAACATTCAAGAGCCGCCTAAATACCTGCGCCAGAACCCCATCAGACTTTGACGTGGTCGTAGGATATATATATAAAAAATCTCATATGTGTCACGTTTGACCAGTTTGATGGTTGCATCACAAGTGAGTTCTGTTCCCCATGGAGAACATAGGCGGCTTTTAATACCAGTGAATGATTCACCAGTGAATGGACACACCAAACCTACATGCAGCGGGAAAACAAGTGTAAGGGCGGGATTTAAAGTTCAAATTTGTTTTGTTGAAAACGAAACGTAGAATGTTTATATTCAAACGTACATCCGTAAAAATGTTTAAGTAAGTCTGCATGGCTTTTACACACATTGGCTTTTATTTTCCGAAATAGTAAACAAGGGCTCAAAATTAGTTAACGCTTTCATAGTCAGTGTGTGAACGGAAGAAAACACTAAGGATGTGTGGCTATCTTTTTCGAATAACAATAACAATTTAATGATCAGGGAAAGGTTGTAAATGCGGGAGAAAACGTTTCTCCCCATATCAGTATTTTACAACGTAAACTTTGGGTACAAGGACGAATTCTCGTTGAATAGAACGTTGACAGGGGTGAGAGGACGTTTGCAAACATATATTATTTAGATACTCATTTGCCTGTGTGCTTGCGCAGGTATACATTTTCAGACTCGCAGTGGCTAAATCTGCACTTGAACAGGTACTTTTGCGCTCGCGTTTACATTAAGCCAACCGGCCGCGTTACCGTGACGTCCTATTAACCACACTTGATCCAGCTCTTTTACGTCAGACCAATACACATAGGGCAATGTCACTATGTGCTTATGCTTGGTCTTTGTGTCTTGTACGAGGTCCGGCATGGTTTGAGGCCGAAAGGGACTGAGCGTGCGGAATTGTGTAGTGCAAACCGGTCCATTGAAGGAGGGCTCTGCGGGTCAGCGAAGTTATTCCCCATGAGGGCATTGATTTCTCCGCTACTTATATATTACGTGTTTGTTAAGATCAAATATTATGCATGTTTCATATTCTGTTTAGCACAGAGGAAGATATTATTATTTCTGCTTCTTTTATGGTAAACGCAGTTAATCGGGGCATTTTATACAGGATTTATTATTGCTTTTGACTTTCCGTATATTACATTTATAATCAAGTAGGCCTATGTTTCATGATAAATACTTTTTTCTTGATTGACGTAACTTCACAATTCACATAAAAATACTGTCGCATTTTTTAGCGGTTTCGACTAAAGCTACACATAATGCGAAGTGGGCATTGGATTCCATGCAGCGTTTCAGTTGTGCATTATACTGAAACTTATTAGTTCAAATACAGATTTTGCCAATTTTTCTGAAAGCAGCAATGCACTTTCTGATCCGCTCAATTAAGGAAGGTACCCTCAGTGTTCAACTAGTTTCTGATATATACATGATGTGTGCCGGATAAAGAAATATTAAGGACTTCTTTGTTGTCAAAGCATATCTTCATCCGGAAAAAACACGCCGTAGAGTAGGACCCGCATATGTTCCAGTAACTGGTGTATATACACTATTATGGTGATTATTCAATATTAAACGGTTTATCTGGTCAAATGAACGCATTGTAATATGATTTGTATGTTACTCAATAATAGATAAACTTCTATTATACAATCCGGCATAAATTTGTGTTTAACGCATGGATTTGTTTTCCTTGCTTTTATGTGCATGCCAATGTTACTTTTGTTAGTCATGTTATAGTTAGAACGCTTTTTTTAAATCCAGTATTCCACTGGTCACACGAAAATATTTATTATATATCAGAATATATGTAGGGTACTAAAAATATTATTACATATTATAGAATATATGTAGGGTATACCAACAATCGCTCTGTCACACGTTATTGGTATGTGCCAAAATCGGTAACACCATCACATGAGACATACAGTAGATAAAGTTATCTCAAATGACTTGAATACTTCTCTGTACAGGACTTCTAATTATTTTGCAAGTACGTGAACCTTCCATGTAATGACATATACAGTTTTACATTGATTCTCCCATCGTTGAAACTGTTGGCAGAATGTATTGTATTTCAACATTCATTGCTTTTGGATGAGCCTGAAACTTCGCCAAAGCGGACGCAAACGCTGTGTGTCCTCTAATTTTATTGAAATATTTCTTTTGGGCTATTACATGTACAATTTCTGCAGCAGGTTTATGGTACATATAAAGCCATCGGGTGCGTGTAGAGCGCCTCTGTAGCCAAAATACATTAACTCTCACATGCAGTGATATTCTCTATATTAAAAAAGTATTTTTTAAAATTCTATAGTTTAAACACACACACGCACAAATATATTTGTATGTATATATATATATATATATATATATATATATATATATATATATATTTATTTATTCAAATTTATTCGGGACTTTTGTTTAATCAAGTCAGTGATCTTGGTATAGTGTTTATGGAAACTCCCTATTTGACATTCATAAATATAAAAATAGTTTTCCATCAGTATCATACATCCACAAAATTACAAGAGAAGGCTTGTAGATGACACTTTTAGAGCCGATGCTGAATAACACGTAAATTATCACTAAATCTTAACAGTCATTAAAATGAACCGAAAAGGGATCTGAAATCTATAGAATGCTATAGAATCCTTCTTTTGAAGCATCGCGTTTTATCTCAGAATTTTAGCTTATTTGTGTAAGTATACATCTAAACCCCTAAAACGTTGCTGCAAAAGGCTTTCAACCTTTTTATCGGTATTGTTTAACACCAAAAACAACATATACTAAAACCTAAGAAAATTGGACTTGCGGAAAAATTTTTATTTTTACAATGGCGTCCAAGATGGCCGCCCAGACCCTAAAATGGGCATAAATTGTCATAAACCATTTATTATTAACCCTAAATTTGTATTTCTGGTTACTTGTATGTTTTTGGAGAAAACAAATGCACCAGAGCATGGCTGAGTAGTCATGTGAATCGTAAATCCAAAACCGCGTCCAAAATGGCTGCCAAGACCGTCAACAGGGGCGGATCCAGGATTTGGGAAAAGGAGGACTAATGAAAACCTAAAAAAAGGTCCCCAAGCCCGGAAAAGGGGATGGGGGGTCCAGGCCGCAAAATTTTGTCTGAAATCCTTAAAAAAAGGTTGCTTCGTATGAAAGGGGGGGGGGGGGTCATACTGGTCAAAATGGCAAAACGAATATTTATTTTATGCAGAGAAAATCCTTTGAATTCAAATAATGCCTTTGGAAAACATTTTGTAGCAGTTTTTTTATTGGTTGAGGTATTTTTTACCGTAAAATGACCCGTCTAGTAATCGGTTTAGTGAAGGGTTGAAATAGTTTGCTGCCTCATCCACTGATCTTTGACCGTAGAATATCGATATATTATACGGCAGGGTAAGCAAATCTTCACTTCCGTCTACCAAACTAAAATATTGCTCCATGACTCGGTGCAAATTATGATATTCCCCTGCCATGACATTATTGAAATTGCCGAAATGGACAGTTCAAGTGCATAATTTGACAATTTCAAGTTCGATGACATGTGAACAGAGGATGGGTTGTTTATTGATGCAGCACGCTATGAATGACGTACGCTGTGTGCTACATTTTACTTTCAATGAGGGCCGCTGTGTGACAAAGCTGGATGATACAGATGATTTCACTTGTTTGACATAAAAATACAGAGTACATCTTCAGGGTCCTTAGACCATAAATATTGTCCCGAATATATAGACCCCTTACAAACAATTCATGCGTGGAAGCCAATTCATTGCGACCTTGCCATCAGTTCAGTAGTAACTTTTTACAGTAACCGTCGAAGACATCGTCTTGGCCATAAAATGCATTTGATTACAAACATATACCTTTTTTAATGTGTTATACTTAGCCATATTTATCCTTGAAAATAAATATGTCCGTTTGTATAATATATCTCACTTCCTTGGATTAGTGATTAACTTTTCTGGGGGTTTGCTAAAATACCATTGTTACATTTTTGATATCAAAACAGTAAGGGCTACCATAATGACTCAAAATCCCATTTTAAGCTCTAATTAAAAGGCAAGTCTGTAAATCCACCAACCGTTCATTGTAACACCTTTATTTAGTACTTTCCATGAATTCGTAAGGAATATATATACATTAAGGTGGTCATGAGATGCAGATGTTCAAAATGAAAAAAAAAATGTACATCATATCATGTGTTTTGAATGATCTTCAGTATTAGACAATTACAATACCACGTGTATTATCAAGATATAGGTCATCTTAAAAAGACTGCCGGTTCATTCGATTGATGTGGCTGTTTAATGATAAATTATGTTTAATGTGGTTATTATAAGCATTACTTGGTATAACAATATTATACGCATGTATTTATAATTATGTATGATGGTACGTTATAGTTAAAGATTTACGCAAAGGGTTTAAGATGTTCGCATGCATAGGGCACAGATATAATCGATCCTTTATATGTTGTTTGATGTCTTTTAATTGTGACGACGTCGTATAGCATGATGTGGCGGACTATTCACGTATAAAAAATGATGGGATGTTTCAGTATATATTATACGGAATTTAAAAGCCTAGGCCATGCAAATTATTCCAAAGCAATAAAGTAATATAGACCAGCATTCCTAAGAATGGCTTCACATGCTGATTCACAGATTTCCATTTGGGGCATGCATGGTATTTCTATTTACCCAATATAAATATCTTTTCATCAACCTCTGTGTTGTTACACACATATTCCAAAAGGGCCCTGCAGGGGGTATTTTCGTAGATTCTGTGGCCCGGTGGTATTGCGAACCTTTTCCATGGGTTTGTTTAAACATTCTTGGTCGGGGTCGCATTTCGGCGCATGTTTGGTCTGTTAACCTCTTTTTAAAGGTTTTTCTCTGAATGATGGAACATATTGTTTATACTACATATATTAGATGTATTTGATCATTGAGTTGGTGCGATACGCCAATAGACTGTACATACAAGGGAACCCATGTCATAAAGATATGTTCCCAAACCATTACAGCTTTGCTTTTCATGAATTTATACAGTGTCACCCCTGTACGATCTCTTTTGCGACTTAAACAGGTCAAATGTACCCTGGCTTAATGCATATTCATGACCATTGATATAGGCCTATTTCTTGGCCTGATAAATCGTGTCGTGAGAATTTGTCTGCTTACCTTCCCATCTTGAACTGAAAGTTTTGCTGACAACCAGAAGCTAAAACAATTTACGCAAAAAATTGTCTGTTTTTGGATCTTTTGACTAAATTCAGGTCCTATACTTGTTATAATAGCTCTAGACGATCAATAATCCTTTCATCGATTGTCATCGTCTGCAGATTTCATAGAAAAATGCTAAGATGACATATCTTTACGTTTGTATGGTTCTGTATTTTAGAGGTCCACTGAGGTAAAAATTGAGATCGACAAGTAGATCTAAATTCCTTATGAATGTCAAACGTAATATATTCAGTTTACTTTCTAATTATTTTCATTAACGTTAACTAAAAACAAAATTCCTGTTAAGTAACTGTTTATTTTTCTAATTCAATGAAATCTGGGCGAGATCCCACTGAAATGTTATATGAAAGTATTATAGAATTTATCCGGAATGGAAAGCATGGAATTAATTTGAACATTAGGCCTAAAGAGTGAAATATTTTGAGCAACACGGACATACTTCTGGTATGGACTGGTGCTTTTGCTCATGAAAGGAGGACATGACCAAATGAAAAGATGGCACGGGGCCTGTCTATGATAGTGCTTCCTGCGTCGTTTAATCGTGTCCGTCCCTCCGCTGCATGCGCGGATTATATTGGATGCCCTAACGATATAAGATATTTATTTCATCGACCACACCGTGGTGTGTGATGCTTTGAACTGATAAATGTACTTAATTTCCGGTTGCATCTAACTTGAACAGTTATATATAAATTATTTGTACCCATAGCACCGAAGTGTTAATGAAAAAAATACGGAATTCACAAGCAGTTTACCTTAATCGTTTATTAATCAATTGTTCATTCAGTCAGGACATTTCAAGTCTTTCAACTAGATTATAACTGTTTTTTTTACCGCCCCTTTGCAAGATTACGATTTGTTTTTCATCTGTCTCTATACGAAACATGCACTACCTTGTGAAAATTTAGTTGCAGAAAATATTGTCAGTTTATTGCATATGAAATACATATGAAAAAGGCCTATGGTATCGAAATGAGAAACAATTGGTATAGTACTGTAGTATTTCTGTGAAAAAAATAATCTTTTTACATTATTTATATGCGTATATTATATGAATTTTATTTCATATTTTCGTAAGCTTTTTTATCGAACACCTTTTTAGATGTGTGCAATCAAAAAGCATGGTATCAAACCCTTATGTAATGTTATTGAACATTAGACCAAACATTACAGTTGTGCCCAAGTCTCTTTACAAAGAGGGTCAGTGCACTTTAATTGGATTTTTTGTGCAGAATAAAAAAGCACCCGGCACATTGCATTTAAAACACCCCCGTGTATTATCGTTAATACACTAAATTCCCTCACATCACCAGATCTGTACATACAATGTACTTTAGTCAACCGGTGTAAGTAGCTTCTGGATATATAAATGCCTATTGCATGAGAGTTTTTTTTTTAATTTCATACATGTGTTATTCTTATGACTCAAGTGCAGTTCTAATAGCATTTGTAAATAGCACACCTAGGGTTGGTCCCTTATGTTTACACGTACTGATAGCACAGGGGAAAGGTATGCCACCTTACATACCGGCGACCGGCAACGCTTACGTAAACCTCTCTTCTTGTTTATAGTCATGACGACTAACTGGTGTCTTCCATGTTCCGTCACAGCAGTGAGGTCTCCATGTACCGTCATGGCTGGAGGTCTTCTTACAGTTTAAATTGACGTAGGTCTAGGCAGAGTGAAGCGTGACACTTGATTGAGTAGAACAAGCGTGGTCAGCCTAAATGAACTTATTAAAGGTTACTGACCAAGCTGGACTCGGAGGGTGCTTCACCGCATACGCATGATTCTTGTCAGAAATCTATAAAATCTGGCCTCCAGTAAATATTTTTTTTTTTTCATAAAGATTAAACATAAGTCGTTTTATTGAGAAATTGAGAATGTTAAACACATTTTACGAGAAAAAGGTTGGAGACTATGACTTGTTTATGCGTTATAAAATACGTTTAACATATTTCACACATTTTACGACAGATGAGTTGAACACCATGATTTTCTAATACATTGCAAAATAAGCTAAGCATAGCAAGATTTATATATCCCAAATTTAAATTCCATGACGTGGAAATGACGCACATGCAACCGGGGAAAGTAATCAGTCCCTGTACAAAAATGAAAACTATATATTCCAGTGGCGTTAATTTATATTCCATGCAGGGAGAGGGATGACTCGCAGACACCAACACACACACACACAAACGCGCATATATATATATATATATATATATATATATATATATATATATATATACCTTTTTAGCGTCTGCAGACACATTTTAGATATATATTCTCAAACTCATTTCAAATATATTACAATTAAGTAAAAGGTTTTAGAAAAATAAGATATTTTATTTCCAGTATAATTTCAATCTAAACCATGCAGTTTAGATATAATATTTCAGAGTAGACTCATGAATGTCTTAATATATATCTATGTATTATTGCATTTCATTTGCAATATTTAAAATTATTCCTGAAAAGATCACCCCCCCTGTGGAAAAGTGGCGCCTGTACGATAGAAGAAATAACCATTTTATATAGATTCCGGCTTAGTATTTTCCGATTATGTTCATAACGTTTCTCCTGGCAAAAGACTGAGATAGGCTCCATGCATTTTGTAGGAATATACTTGTCTTGTAACTACGACAGCTACATGCAGTGCCTTTGTTGAATAAATAAAAGTTGTCTACTATATGAACCTTGTAAACACTGATCTATTAAATGTAGCTTCTTATTAATGTACGTGACAGATAATTGCCAAAGTATTCTATGCAACGTGCAGATTAAATTAATCTTTCAAATACAAATACGTAAAGATCAGTAGATGACATCAGTGACCTAAATATTATTTATAAAATTTTGATTTTCAAAACTACAAATACGATTGCTCTGAGAGTTATAGCAAAGTTTTATTATTATAGAAACACATTGTTCGGTTCTGCATATTATTCAGAATGACGCCCAGTTGTGTGGAAAAGTGTAAGTCCTCCAGTTAACCGCGTTCTTTGGAGGAAAAGGTTTAACTTCTCAGTATATAAGTATATATAAACAGCGCAACAATTGCCGAAACATCTAAGCATTTAATAACAGTTCTTGTGCGATTTTAAATCGACCTCTTAAAATTTCGAAGGTATTGAAGTATATATATATTTAGATAATAATTGAGATTCCGCATTCTTTCTGTCGCAGGTTTTTAGAACATCACAAATAATATGAACTTTAAGGCCAACAAAAAAATAAAAAGGTATGGTTCTCAGGCACCGCCCGCGTTAATGCTACCCCCCCCCCCCGCATCAAAAATTTTGATTTTGATTTTTATCTTTCAAGAAGATAAAATAGTACAATTTATGTAATTCTTCTACCTGTTTAGCAAAAAAAAAATCTGTTATTTGCAAGCTTTACCTTGATCATGTGACATTTTTATCGAAACATACAAAAAAGGGTAAAAAAAATAAAATATGATTTATGAAAAACAAGGTGCCTGAGAACCATATTTTTTTTTTATTTTGGCCTAAGATACCATTTATTCTTATAATATGGCAGCTGAATGACGTCACGTATACAGCTGCAAATCAAATCTCGGGGGGGGGGGGGGGGGGTTCTTCTGTGAAGGACTAAATCCTGCATAAACTTTATTTGATAGCATGTCAGAATCTAAAAAGCCGACAGATTAAGCATACGTTTACTAAAATAATGAAATATAAACGATGCCTATTAGTCATGTGCCAATTTGTTATAAAACACGTGCCAAATTACACAAGTCGCCCATCGTTATAAATTCTTTTTATCTCACGTCTGTAGGCCTACAATGGCGCTATAGCCTTGCGGTAATTCTTTCCTTGACAAAACAGTGTATATACAGATATCTCCGACACTCATACGGCATATGGGAATGGATCCTGCAAGAGCAAAAAGAATAATGGGACAAATGTGTGTATACATGTACGTGCATACGTCACGTGATAAAGGTGTTTGCCGTAAAAAGTTACTCGCTTTGACGCTTGTGCTACAAAGTGAATACCCGTATAGTGTCTAACCATGAATCGCCAATTCACACTTCGTTGAGATCCATGTAAATCTTACATGCAAAACTATAGCAGTTTGGGCATTTGATAAATAGTTATATACAGTGCGGATATAGAGTTCCGATAATGAATATTTACAGCTTTATATATGAAAAAAACCCGGAAAGATATTAATTTGCATGTGTTCTATATATATATATATATATATATATATATATATATATATATATATATATATATATATATGCATAAATGCAAGTTACAGAAGGAATATGATACCTCTTCATGAATGTTCTCTTTTTCAATAATGAAAGAAAGATTTCGAAAGTTCATTTCTTTCTTTATTCAACTTCCACATACGCCAGATGTTGGCCCCTATAGCACAGTCCAGGAACATGATGCAGTCAGTTAAAACTAATAAACAGTAAATACCAAAGAAATTGATGTTTTTGTGGTATATATCTCAAGGTTGAAAACTTAAGAATTTTGGTTTATATTTCTTGAATGTGGTCTTACATGTGTGCCATTATTATCTATATTAGCCTGTACAGTAAATGTCGTCCCTATATTTCCAGCGGCGGGTCCAAGATTTTGGGAAAAGAGAGGTTTTCAGATAACACATGCATGCAGTGAAAAACATGCACTCTTAAAAGTCACAAATTCGTAAAATAGGGTTAGCCCTACTATAACTCGGGCAAAAAAAAAGATACTTTCTTCCAGTGAAAAGGTAGAGAGTTAAACCCCCTAACCCCCTGGATCCCGCCCCTGCATTCGCCGATTGCTGTATGCCGCTATATTAATCCTACCATACACTGGCTGGTCATGAAGCACAAACGTTTTGGCATGCAAGGCTAAGTAAATATACAGGGCTTTACATGTAAGCAGACTGTACCATATATTGACCCGCGGTGTTGAGCCTTCAGAATTCTAAAGATGTACCTGTGGGCCCATATACATATATGTATTTGGTCAAGGCGGTTGAGGTGCAGGTTCATGTATGAACTGGTAACCTGGTAACATGTTGTGCAAAGCTAAATTTATTAATTTAGTAATAAATAATAAATAAGAAATGGGCCCTTGAGGTTTAGATTACCTGGTCGATCCAACCGACCCCCCCCCCGGACAGAACGAATTAAAAAACACTTTTTTTATTAAGTATTTATAGACCAAAACCTAATATCACACGTATTCGGATCCCTCAATGGCATTATAAAAGTATAACTACTATAAAAAGAAGTATCTTACTAAATGTAATCAAGAGCTGAGCTATAAAGCAGCGAAAAGAACAGTTCAGGACTAAATCTCTGGTGCAACTTTGGCGCAGCACATCAAATGCGCTAGTCGCCACTAGGGGGCTCTGTGATACGCTCGATTTGGCCGGACTTATCTCGGACGCCGCCTGGTAAATTCGTCTGCTACTTGCGCTTGAAGCATCTACGGCATTAAAATGAAAATGATCAAGTTTGCGAAGCATTTCCGGTCAGTGGAACGTAAATGAATATTCGTTTTAAGATATGTTTTCAAATATTGAGTCTTTCTCGAACACGTAACGACCGCTCGCTGGCGATGAAGCTTAAGCGATAATAAGGGAAATCGGTGTTATTTTGACGTAACCGACAGTATAGCGAGGCCATGACAGTGCTCAGTTATTTTATATTTAATCGAAACAAGCAAAATGTAAACTAATTAGCAGATTAGAACCGTTAGGGTATAAGTGGATTATACTGTCCTGAACTTCAGCCAGTTCAGTCAGGGGGCTAAAACAACAAGTGAACCCACATTTTCAACAGTACCCGAAGTGCTACCCTGTCCTGTAGTAGCCCGATTGAATCGGACTCTAAGATAAAAACTCTTGATAAAGAGTTTTTATCTTAGAGTCCGATTCAATCGGGCTAGTCCTGTAGTGGTACATTTGTACCACAGGCGCTTGAATCGCTATATGTGTTGATATTGGCTTAAATAGTGTTCAATTTACCTAAACAACAATCCCCTACCGTTTAATGAGCTGTAAACCATGTTATATCGCTTGCCGGTACTTGTTTATATAATAGATACACAAGGCCGGCATCCAAATCTGCGGACGAGTCTGTATCCATTAAGCGATAAACAGACAGATTTATCCCAGATTACTATTTCCATAATTATCAACCAATCAGGTGTCAGGTTCCAGGGGGGAATCCTTACTGCTGACCAAGATACATGGGGATTTCCTTGTTTGGGGTAACAGCTGCTTAATGGATGCAAACTACAAATAAGAGCTCATTACAAGTGGTACACTGTGTGTATTGGAATTGTTGATGCTTTTATAGAAAGAAGAACTGGCCATTTAACAACTGTAAGTTTCTTCCCTCGAAAATCTTTGAAATATTTGGGAATTTTAATTGATTTCTTGTATTATTGCCTACACGTCCGCAGACTTGGATGCCGGCCTTGTGTATTTATTAAATAAACAAGTACCGGCAAGCGATATATCATGGTTTACAGCTCATAAAACGGTAGGGGATTGTTGTTAAGGTAAATTGAACACTATTTAAGCCAATATCAACACAAATAGCGATTCAAGCGCCTGTGATTTGTACTACTACAGGACACTGGGTTGAACCAGTACAGGCCACTGCGCTACCCCTTATCTGGCCAATCATGGGGCTTCATGCCTGACTGGGGGCATTGGAACAGGGCTACCAGGGCAATTAGTGTGTCTGGGGCAGGTGCCAGACCTCAAATGATGAGTACACAGTGGTCAGCTAATTATCTGCTTTGTTATAATTGAAGTATTGAGATAACAGCAACAATGGTTATTTCTCTCCCTCTCTAATTCTGCCACTCATTCTCTCTCCCTTCCTATCTCTCTCCCTCTTTCTTTCTCTCCTTCCCTCACTCTCTTTCTTGCCCATTATCACTCCCTCTCTCTCTCCCCATCTATGGTTCTCTTTTTCTCACCTTTCTTATTTCTCACTTCCTCTATTTCTCACTCCAAAGTTTCTTTTTCTCTTCTCTTTTTTAAATAGTGCTCCTATAGCTATCATTTCATAGATACATACAACTGTAATACGGTATGTAGATTGTATCTATTATGCTCAGATACCCATATTAATACATACATATACCTGTAATATGTATATACAGAATGAATATATCTAAAACATGTAAATATATCTGTGGAAATACAGACCTACATGTTTTATTATGTATTTATTGTCTTTGTAGCTAAGTGCACATATCAAACACTGAAGTGTTTAGTAGAGTGTAATGTGCTTGTCTGTGTTATGGTGACATGTAAAGTTGATTGATATGCAGAATAATGGAGTGTTTTTTTCTCAACTGATTGTGAATTCTTTAAATGGATACAAAATGTGATGCTACACTTTATGCATAATGTCATACATGATCTGTGCAAAAAAAAAAAAAAAACAATAAAATTGCCTCCCTCTATATATATATATATATATATATATATATATATATATATATATATATATATATATATATATATATAGTAATACATTAATGGTTGTATAATTAAAGAGGTTATTGCTTTCCTTATTTGAACATTTACAAGAGATTCTTATATGATACTTGTCATACATAATGAAAATGTTGAACTGGAATTTAGTACTAAAATTGCAATTTGATCTTTTTATATCTTTTAACTATGTATATCTTATAATTAAAAAACACATTTTTATTATATTTTTGTTGTTACAGTACATAGTACCTTAATATTTTTCTATATGTAACATTTTAGTGATAGAAAATCTGCTGTATGATATAGATGAATGTTGTTCAGAAAGATGCCAAATTGTATTAACTGGATGCTGTTCATTTTTACGCTATGAAAATGGACACTGATCATATAGATGCCATCATATTATAGACGCCATCTTATGTTGAGCGGGCCTGTGCACGCTTCATTAAGACGCCTAAATACAAGCCATATAGCCATATTTTGTTTTGTATTATATTTTCTTTACGTGTGTATAACGTGTGAACAAAGATTGACGTCCATCGTATATATCACCATCATATGCTGGGCGGGCCCATGTGCCCTTCATTAAGGCACCTACAAAATACTATTTTTTATATTATATTTTGTTTACGTATGTATATTGTTTCCTTAAATTTTAAAAAGTTATCAATAATGATGTGACATTTAAGATAATATTTTGGATATTGTGCAAATGAAAATGAATGCAGATCATACAAAGATGACATTGTTTTATCGAAACTTTCCTCTGCATGCACACTTCAGAAAGATGCCTAAATGTATCCGCCAAAACAGAGTTTTGCGGATACTATGTTTTCAGCTGCACGCCGCCGCGGCCTAGGTGTCCGGAGAACTCCTCCGTAACCGCTGGGCGGAATTTTACGAAACCCAGGATTATGTTCGGGTCACATGTGAACTGCTGCGCCCCAATTTTTTTTTACCTCTGACCTTTCCTCTGCGCTCTGCGTCCATTTGTGCGTCTGTTTCCACACATAAACCCACATATCTGGGGAACCGTTTGACCGATCAGGAAAATTTTTTGCAAAAATGTAGCCCTTGGAGAGCTTTATAACATACACAAAAAATGGTGGCGCCACCTGCAACCATGTTTGCACAGTGTCCATCTGTTTGTCTGCCTTGGGTTAAAATCACTCATATCTCTGCAGTGACTAGACTAATTCACCTGAAATTCGGCATGCGTATACATCCTGGATAGCTTTCCTGATATTATGACAGGTGGCGCCACCTACATTCACGTTTACGTTGCAGACATCCAAGCTCATATCTCGGGAACCGTTTGACTGATCAGGAAAATTTTTTGCACAAATGTAGCCCTTGGAGAGCTTTATAACATACACAAAAAATGGTGGCGCCACCTGCAACCATGTTTGCACAGTGTCCATCTGTTCGTCTGCCTTGGGTTAAAATCACTCGTATCTCTGCAGTGACTTGACTAATTCACCTGAAATTCTGCATGTGTATACATCCTGGATAGCTTTTCTGATTTTGTGACAGGTGGCGCCACCTACATTCACTTTTACGCTGCAGACATCCAAGCTCATATCTTGGGAACCGTTTGACTGATTGGGCCAAACTGGTGGCGCCACCTGCAGCCATTTTTGCACAGCTCCTGTCTGTTTGTCTGCCATGGGATAAAATCACTCATATCTCGACAGTAGTTAGACATATCTGGCTAAAATTTTGCAGGTTTATACATCCCCGACAGCTCTCTTGATTTTATGACAGGTGGCGCCACCTGCATTCTAGTTTATGCAGCAGACATCCAAGCTCATATCTTGGGAACCGTTTGACCGATTGGGCCAAAGTTTTGCATGTGTATAGTTCTCACATAGCTCTTTATCATACGCAAAACTGGTGGCGTCACCTGCAACCATTTTTGCTCAGCGTCCATCTGATTGTCTGCCACGGGCTAAAATCACTCATATACATGTAGTGGTTTGACTTATCTTCCTTAAATTTTGCATATGTTTACAACTTGGAGGGCTTTCTGGATTTTGTGGTGGGGTGGCAACCTTCATACACAATTTGGCTGCAGACATCCATGCTAATATGCAACACTTCACTCTATTTCCCCTTGCCACTTAATCCATGCCTCACTTCACCCGTTCCACTCTGATTTAGGCGGATACACGTAGTCGCTTGTCAACTACCCATATTCTAGTTAATTTACTGTTTTGGCTTAGGTGTTCACAGGATGGCAAGAAAGGCGTTAAATGTGTTATATAATATGTTTAGTATTTATGATGTAAGGAAATTCTATATTCCAATTATCTGTATGACAAATGTATAAAAGTGCACTGGTTACTAAACGAGACAGATAATGTCACAGACACAGAGAAAAGAGTCATGTAGTCAGAGAGCCAGGATAGAGAGAGGATTCAGGAATAGGGACAACAGTTAACATAGAGAGAGAAAGAGAGAATAGAAACAGTTAAGTAGAAAATTCTGCAATTTATCAGTATCTATTTTTGGACATTTGTTGTTGTTAAATGTGATTGAATAAAATAGAAGTAAACTGCATATGTAAAAGAGAATTCTTCTGTATGAGAAAGTCAGCATATGTGGACTATAACAGAATCAATAAAATGTTTATTCATTCGTTATTGAGTTTTATTGTATCCCCCAAAACAAAGTTTTGCGGATACTATGTTTTCAGCCCACCGCCGCCGCGGCCGCGTAGGTGTCCGGAGAACTCCTCCGTAACTGCTGGGCGGAATTTTACGAAACCCGGGATTATGTTCGGGTCACATGTGAACTGCTGCGCCCCGATTTTGTTTTGACCTCTGACCTTTCCTCTGCGCTCTGTGTCCGTTTGTGCGTCTGTTTCCACACATAAACCCACATATCTCGGGAACCATTTGACCGATCAGGAATATTTTTTTGCACAAATGTAGCCCTTGGAGAGCTTTATAACATACACAAAAAATGGTGGTGCCACCTGCAACCATGTTTGCACAGTGTCCATCTGTTCGTCTGCCTTGGGTAAAAATCACTCATATCTCTGCAGTGAATTGACTAACTCACCTGAAATTGGGCATGCGTATACACCCTGGATAGCTTTTCTGATTTTATGACAGGTGGCGCCACCTACATTCACGTTTACGCTGCAGACATCCAAGCTCATATCTCAGGGACCATTTGACCGATCAGGGAAATTTTTTTGCACAAATGTAGCCCTTGGAGAGCTTTATAACATACATAAAAATGGTGGCGCCACCTGCAACCATGTTTGCACAGTGTCCATCTGTTTGTCTGCCTTGGGTTAAAATCACTCATATCTCTGCAGTGACTTGACTAATTCACCTGAAATTCGGCATGCGTATACATCCTGGATAGCTTTTCTGATTTTATGACAGGAGGCGCCACCTACATTCACGTTTACGCTGCAGACATCCAAGCTCATATCTCGGGAACCGTTTAACCGATTGGGCCAAAATTTTGCATGTGCATAGATCTCACATAGCTCTTTATCATACGCAAAACTGGTGGCGCCACCTGCAGCCATTTTTGCACAGCTCCTGTCTGTTTGTCTGTCATGGGATAAAATCACTCACATCTCCGCAGTGGTTTGACATATCTGGCTAAAATTTTGCAGGTTTATACATCCCCGACAGCTCTCTTGATTTTATGACAGGTGGCTCCACCTGCATTCTAGTTTATGCAGCAGACATCCAAGCTCATATCTTGGGAACCGTTTGACCGATTGGGCCAAAGTTTTGCATGTGTATAGTTCTCACATAGCTCTTTATCATACGCAAAACTGGTGGCGTCACCTGCAACCATTTTTGCTCAGCGTCCATCTGATTGTCTGCCACGGGCTAAAATCACTCATATACATGTAGTGGTTTGACTTATCTGCCTTAAATTTTGCATATGTTAACAACTTGGACGGCTTTCTGGATTTTGTGGTAGGGGGGGCAACCTTCATACACAATTTGGCTGCAGACATCCATGCTAATATGCAACACTTCACTCTATTTCCCCTTGCCACTTAATCCATGCCTCACTTCACCCGTTCCACTCTGATTTAGGCGGATACACGAGTCGCTTGTCAACTACCCATATTCTAGTTAATTTACTGCTTTTGCTTAGGTGTTCACAGGATGGCAAGAAAGGCGTTAAATGTGTTATATAATATGTTTAGTATTTATGATGTAAGGAAATTCTATATTCCAATTATCTGTATGACAAATGTATAAAAGTGCACTGGTTACTAAACGAGACAGATAATGTCACAGACACAGAGAAAAGAGTCATGTAGTCAGAGAGCCAGGATAGAGAGAGGATTCAGGAATAGGGACAACAGTTAACATAGAGAGAGAAAGAGAGAATAGAAACAGTTAAGTAGAAAATTCTGCAATTTATCAGTATCTATTTTTGGACATTTGTTGTTGTTAAATGTGATTGAATAAAATAGAAGTAAACTGCATATGAAAAAGAGAATTCTTCTGTATGAGAAAGTCAGCATATGTGGACTATAACAGAATCAATAAAATGTTTATTCATTCGTTATTGAGTTTTATTGCCCCCAAAACAGAGTTTTGCGGATACTATATTTTTCAGCCCACCGCCGCCGCCGCCGCCGCGTAGGTGTCCAGAGAACTCCTCCGTAACCGCTGGGCGGAATTTTACGAAACCCGGGATTATGTTTGGGTCACATGTGAACTGCTGCGCCCCGATTTTGTTTTGACCTCTGACCTTTCCTCTGCGCTCTGTCTCCGTTTGTGCGTCTGTTTCCACACATAAACCCACATATCTCTGGAACCGTTTGACCGATCAGGAAAATTTTTTTGCACAAATGTAGCCCTTGGAGAGCTATATAACATACACAAAAAATGGTGGTGCCACCTGCAACCATGTTTACACAGTGTCCATCTGTTCGTCTGCCTTGGGTAAAAATCACTCATATCTCTGCAGTGAATTGACTAATTCACCTGAAATTGGGCATGCGTATACATCCTGGATAGCTTTTCTGATTTTATGACAGGTGGCGCCACCTTCATTCACGTGTACGCTGCAGACATCCAAGCTCATATCTCAGGAACCGTTTGACCAATCAGGAAAATTTTTTTGCACAAATGTAGCCCTTGGAGAGCTTTATAACATTCACAAAAAATGGTGGCACCACCTGCAACCATGTTTGCACAGTGTCCATCTGTTTGTCTGCCTTGGGTTAAAATCACTCGTATATCTGCAGTGACTTGATTAATTCACCTGAAATTCGGCATGCGTATACATCCTGGATAGCTTATCTGATTTAATGACAGGTGGCGCCACCTACATTCACGTTTACGCTGCAGACATCCAAGCTCATATCTCGGGAACCGTTTGACCAATTGGGCCAAAATTTTGCATGTGTATAGATCTCACATAGCTCTTTATCATACGCAAAACTGGTGGCGCCACCTGCAGCCATTTTTGCACAGCTCCTGTCTGTTTGTCTGCCATGGGATAAAATCACTCATATCTCGGCAGTGGTTTGACATATCTGGCTAAAATTTTGCAGGTTTATACATCCCCGACAGCTCTCTTGATTTTATGACAGGTGGCGCCACCTGCATTCCTGTTTATGCAGCAGACATCCAAGCTCATATCTTGGGAACCATTTGACCGATTGGGCCAAAGTTTTGCATGTTTATAGTTCTCACATAGCTCTTTATCATACGCAAAACTGGTGGCGTCACCTGCAACCATTTTTGCTCAGCGTCCATCTGTTTGTCTGCCACGTGCTAAAATCACTCATATACATGTAGTGGTTTGACTTATCTGCCTTAAATTTTGCATATGTATACAACTTGGACGGCTTTCTGGATTTTGTGGTAGGGGGGGCAACCTACATACACAATTTGGCTGCACACATCCCTGCTAATATGCAACACTTCACTCTATTTCCCCTTGCCACTCAATCCATGCCTCACTTCACCCGTTCCACTCTGATTTAGGCGGATACACTTAGTGGCTTGTCGACTACCTGTATTCTAGTTATTTATTATTATTTTTCATATGACTATGTATTAGGTATGTCTATATGTTAGATCTGTGAATAAAGATATTCTTTCATTCATTCTTTCATTCATTCTTTCATTCATTTGTCCATTCATTTGTCCATTCATTCATTCATTCATTCTCGATATTACTGGTGTGTTTTTTTACTGTTGATCTGATACATTTAAATACCTGCAATGTCATTGTTTAGTGTACAGTCCTGAAATTGCTCAGATTGCTTGATCACAACTCAGATAGTTTGTACATGAAATAATAAAATGACTTCAGTAAGATACTGAATTCCTCAGTGATGGATGAGCATAAAAATGTTTATTAATTGCTTCAACATTAATGCCAGGAAGATAGATTTTCATGCATACTGATATTCTTCAAAAGGGTTCATTGCCCTATAGCTGTATGTCACTTTGTAATGTAAAATACAAGACAATTTCATGGTTCAGGCTGTAATTAACTTGGTCATTAATCAAGAAATGTTTACTTTATTGCCATCAGTGTGTGATTGTGGAGTGTACTCAAACTACAGAACACTGGCAAGTTCATATACCACCAAGAACTTGTTCAATGAACCTGATCTTAAAGCACAAAAACTCAAAAGTCATTGAAGTAACGGTTCAGAACTGCTTTAACAGGAGTCTGTTAAGTAAAGGCCAATTACCTGTAGACTCCAGGTACAAGCAGTATAACACAGTAAAAATGAGCCAAGACTGACTTTTTACTGGGGATAAATAAGAGGACCAGGACTAAACTAAATCAAGATATTAGAGACAAATCCCATCACTTGAGCAACAGCATTAGGATAAAAGCTATGACAAAAATATGTGATGGGAAATTTTAAATAATGAAATAAAATCAGAGCATAGCATAATTAAGGAAAGGTAGAATATGGATAAAAACTGGAACATTTGAAGATAAGGAAATAAACAGGGAGAGTGAGATTGATGAGGAAGGTTATATATTACAGAGACGAAATTGTAAATAACTGGGAGAATCAGGATAGGAGGATTTAATTAAAATTAATTAAAGAAAAATATAAAAGAAAGTTTAAATCAAATGATTGGAGAATGGTAAGAGAAACTTAACAAAGATTGGAGAATGAAAAGACAGTCATCATTATCATATAGAGGGCTGAGAGACAGGAGAAAGAGAAAAGAGTTAAATAAAGAAATAAGAAAATAAGGATAAACATCAATTCTTGATTAGGAGAATATTCAAATATGAATCTAGGAAAATCGAGGTAATGAACTAGTATAGAGGCATGAGGAATAGTCTGAAAAAAAAAACAAATTAACAAAGAATGGGATGATCACAAGAAATATATACAGTAAATTGAGATGGATAAAATCTGTTAAATAAGATAGAAAATCTCTTTGTTGTTAGTTTAGAAAAAATAGCAAAAAAAAGTATATTTTTTGAGGCTATGAGCCCCTGGACAAAACTAATAAAAAGAGGGTCAAGAAATTTGAAACCCATAAAAAAAAGAAAAGTAGAATGTAGGTACACATAAAGAACTTGGATAGCTTCATCGTGTGAGGTAGACTTCTGGTGCCACCTACAGTTAGATATTTCTAGGGTGTTTTTACAGTTTGCCTGCTAATCACAAAAATAGGAGGATGAAGGAAAGTTCAAAGTCTGGAAATATAAATGCTATGGATACAGGGATAACATTAATGAGAAAACCAAGATGAAAGTAGAGGAAAATCTGGATGAATATGTCAAAATGAAAATCTTGGTAGAAAAAGAAAAATTGGTGGAAAAGAAAACTGACAGAAAGCTGATATGTTCTGTAACTGTGTCAGATCTGATTATGATATGATATACCTGTAAGGTTAATTACTGCCAGGCAGCCACAGTAGGTCACCAGCACTTATACAATGCCCAGCTGACACCATGAAGTACCTGGTCATGTGACAGGTCAGAAAAGAGGAGATGAGATTGTATAAGGACTGATATTTAGTCATAGTTGGTCTTTGTTCACATGTGTTATCCTCCAATAACTGTCACACTCTAGTTTCTCTGTGTGTACTTCATCCCTCCATCTCTCCCTGTGTTCAGGGTGGCTGGTCATCTGCTGTTGTGATTCCCTGATGTGTGTCAGGCGTATTGCAACATCTGTGCTTGTAACATTTTTATTGAAATCTCTGTTTCGGGTGTGTATCTTTTCTTTAATTTCTGACAACTAACTTAGCCACTTATCATAATACTGAATAGATTTGTATTTAATTTCTAATACCTAATTTCTGCACATTATTTTTATGCATAAACAGCCATTCTTGTTATTATTTTTTTAAATATGTTAGCCTGCATTTTAGTGGGTGACTTGAGCAATACTACCAGTAAATCTCACCCTGACATGCAAAATGATGATAATAGTTATATATAAAAAAAAAAAATTTAATAGTGCTGTAGTGTTTACTTGAGAAAAGTGTCTCACTCTTATGGCATATAAAATGGTTTGAGCCCATACTCATGTGTACTGACTCATTATGTTAACAGGTGTATTTGAAGTGAATCAGCAGATTCATTTTGACAAGTAGCTTACTTTCCCAGCCACTTAGTGATCTTACACTTTGTGTATTGTCAGCAGCTCTAGGCCATTTTGGTGCATTGCCAATATCAATACTCAACAAACAGCAGTGCTGGTACCAGGAAGATACAACATATATTTACATGGCTCTGAAAATGTTGATGGTCCTATGTAATATTTATTTTGTGCTTTCTTTTTGAGCTGTGATATAATTGTGGTTGTGGAACTGTGAGGAGAAATATTTGATATATACTACCACTATGTAAACAGACTAAAGTGAACTGCAGAAAAAAATACTATTTCTATGCTATCAGGTTTAGGGGTTATTACACATTATCAAACGTTTACAGATGATTAGGTCTGTTTCACCTTTTGAATATGGGAATGTTTGATGCCCCAGATTGATTTTTTTTTGCTGTAGATTGCACATTTTGTACATATTTATTATTTAATTGAAGACAGGAATGTTCAGTCTTTTATTTAGATTTTTAATAAACGCATGTTTTTGAGAGATGTGGATATATGAGGATTTGCTGTGAATTGCCTTTATTTTTCATTACAAAACAATTAAAGGCAGAAATAGTCATTTGTTTAAATATTTTTTAAATATGTTGTCTAATGAGAGAGATGTTGAAATTTGAAGAGGTAATATATATAACACATTTTATATGAGAATATTTTTTTTTTTACATTTATTAGGTGTGATAATTTGAAGACAGAAATATTCAGCCATTTATTTTAATATTTGGTAAAAAATATTTTTCTTTTGAGAGAGGGTTCAGATATATATTAGGTGTAACAGTGTACACACACATTTTACATGGGTCTTTTCTTGTGTACTTTATATTATTAGTTTGAAGGCAGAAATATTCAGTTGTTAATATTTGACAAATACATTTTCTTATGAGAAAGGTTCAGATATAGGAAGTGTTACTGTATATAACATATTTTATATGAAACCTCTTTTGTACCGTACATATTTGATTTTGAAAGCAGAAATATTCACCCATTCATTCCAATATTTGACAAAAACATTTTCTGTTGACCGAGGTTCAGATGTTTGAGGTGTCACTGTATATAACACATTTTCTATGAGACTTTTTTTGTGTTTGCAGGGCTGAGCCAGGAAGAGGAGGGAGCTGTTGGCTAGTAAACCTTGGGTCTCCAGCACACCAGCCTCAACATGGGTGCTCTGGGACAGCTGGGTTTGCTGCTATGGAAGTATTTACTTCTCAGGAAACGACAGCCGGTCAGTACAGCAGTTGTGTTAAATATGTGAAAATTCACATTTCTCATATACAGTGGTACCTCTCTGTTACAGACACTGGCTAAACCTGTGTTTTTGTATGCAACAGAGAGGGGAGGTCCCAGTATTGGGCAGGTTACAGATCTCAAAGTCTGCTGTCTTAGACTGTCCTAGGTGTCTGTCATGAAGAGGTGCACATTATAGACAGGTGTCTCTAAAGACAGGTTTCCCTTTAAATGTTTTGCTGAAATGACGTTTCTTGGACATCTTAGCAAAAATGTGCTTAAACAACATAAAATCCATAAACTGTTCAGTGTTCAGTTATATTTCCCATGAGGATGCCACTCCTAAATGTAACAGTTTGCATAAATGACAGTTTTCAAATGCAAATCTCACACATATAATTAGGTTTGACAATCTTAAGTCTTTCTTTTTATCAATGGTTTATTTTTTTTTTTAATCCTTTATTATCATTTCTAAGAACAGCCTTGGGACATCAAGATTTTTATGATTATCAAGGAGCTATGTCACATGGTACTTACTTCACTATTGTGTTGATATAATATGCATGTTCATCAGCATATATGTCATGACAAAGAGCTGTGCCAATTGTAAAATATTCATGTATGAGCTTGCACATTTGTGCTCTTGCCAGGTATAACACGCACTTGGTATAGCAGTCATTACCAAGTCATTGAGCATTCAGCAGAAATGACATTAAGAGGATATTCATTGTACCCATATAATCACCTATCACCATGCAGTGTGTAAAGAAAATCGGTCACTTTTTCATAATGCCGGCCTGTATTTCTATTAAATAACAACCTCAAGAGCAGCTGTTGTTTATTACATGTTATGTAAGGTATATGCCTGTATAGGTCAGTTCTCTGTTTGTGTCAGGGTGAATTTATCATAATGTGAGCAGTAGATCTGAATTCAAATTTTGGCACAAATAACAAAATCTTACCAATTATGAATGGTTAAATATTGACATTTCCTTAATGCAGTTCTTTTTCTCCTTTTTTGCCAGGGTTTCTAGACTATTTTTGGATGATTGTAAGTGATAGAAAAGTCATTTGAATTTTGAATGTAATTTGAATCTTATTTACTTGCAATTTGAAGCACCTGTATACTTTCTAAGGCAACCATATTTTGAATAAGTATGAATAAATAATGAGAACATTTTGAATTTAAATGAAGCTACTGGAAATTTTTAATCTGAATTGATATGCTCATTTCCCCTTTCCAGTTTTTTTTTATTATTTTTTTATGAGCCTCTTCACCTAAATAATGTTCATATCAGACGCTACCTAAATTTCTCTGTGATGATTGCGACATATAGAAATTAAAATTTTGAGAAATGTTAGAGTGAGTAACTCTGACATAAGAGTTTAAGAATAACAATAACTGACAGATAGTTGTGGTAGTCTTTTATGTTTTTGTGTTGTTGGGAAGAGAAATGTTAACAGAAAACTTAGAAGCATTGGAAGATTTAAGCTAGGCTTAGAAAAGTGAAAAAATCTTCAGTAATATATATCTCGATAGTATATATAGCCATGGTTATTTCATAGTTTATATTCTGTTTTGTGGTTTGTTTTTCAGTTTGTGTTGTTTTTGGAGGTGATATGGCCCATTATGATATTTCTGGTTGTGGCACTTGTCAGACGAGAATCGCCACCAATTTATCAAGATGAATGTGAGTATATATTTGCTCGGACTACCACAAGATACCAGTAAAACCTGACTGAAAGGCCTCCCACTGGACAACACCACAAAAAACTTTACTTATGGTCCTTTTAATTGATAGAAAACTTGTCACTGTTTCACATAAATCTTGTCACTCTTATTGATAGGGCAGGTCACCTTGATTTTGAAGATTAAAATTAGGTAATTTTGAAATTGAACAGCATTTTTAGGGGTGTGCATGTCATAACTAGTTGCTGTGTGTGCAGTTCAGGTAAATATAATGTGTTTTAGCCTTTTTCATATCATTTCATCTAAATATCTGCTAGATCTGGTTACCATAACTGTAGTTTTATTGTTATATCAGACCAAATTTTCTTATAAAAACTGTTTATTATTCATGCATATAAAAACCAAGTTGCGTAAATGTATGTGCTTTGTAAGTTAATTACATGTATGAAGGATGACAGGTTCAGAGAACACTTAGATCCTAGTGAAGACACAGTGGTTATTGGCTGCAACACCTGTAATAGTAAGAGCATCCTGAGTCAGTGTGATTTTATCTGATATAATACATGTTGACAGCCTCCATTCATGCATGAGGAACGGAAATTCAGTAGGTACATCTAAAATGGCATAATAAGCACAAAGGTTAAATATCTTTCCATTTTGAACTAATTATAGTGTTGGCTGATATATTTTCACACTGGGTAAACTTTATAGGTGTAGATTATCATTGCATACTGCATATATTATGAATTTCAGATTCCAGTTCCTTTTGACTAAACTGCGCACAAATAAGTATCAACAGCTATGTTGTAAAATATATTCCTCAGTCATAAATGAACAGCAATTCTGCTCTTGGATATGTTATTAATTTAACACCATTCTGCTCTTGGATATGTTAAAAAATCAGGTCATAATAGGTGGCATGTGAATCAGGGTTTTATATTAATAAAGTTCCAAAGGAAAATTTAAGAAAATAGTTTATTGGTCCTCTAAAATTATTTCTTTTCATGTGAACCATGTTAAATTTATATGTTTGCTAAAAAGGAGCTAGCTTGTCATCTCATCAGTCACTCCCATTTTATTTGCAAATTCATTTTGCTTTCTTAATTAATTTCTGTCAACCAAAAATTACAATATTTTTTCCTTCAAGAGCATTATTAAAAACATGCATTACAAGAAATAGTACTTTGATCATTCAATTATTGTAATCTCTTGTAACGTTAAATCTCATGTTTTAACATTAGTTCAATTCAGCTGAGGATACCTGAAACTGACTCAGAGAAATATTTGGGAATTAAGGAATGTTAATTTTATGATTGCCTTATAAAGGTAATATTTTTAAATGAAGAGGTCTTTTTTTATACTTTTTCTCTTAAGTTGATTATTCTTGACACATCAGTGCACATGTATTGTATTTACATGATGAGGTGTTGGTGTCAGTGAACCATAACTTCATAGTGTTATATAAAAAATAAATATATATATACCGGCTGAGGGATGGAGTGCAGGACACAGAGCCAGGAGATAGTCATGTTTCACTTACAAACGAGTGCACCTTTCGAGGGTTTCTTGGTGTGATGACCCAGCAATGGGGATGACAAACACCTAGGACCCGCAAGAGTGGTACACCACACGTGGTTGACATCAAGATAACCAGGTATAAGCCCCTGTCACATAGTCCGAAAGCAGAATGGAAGTCTGCAGATGTACAGAGTAAAAGTTAAGCAGGCATAAAAAATTGAAGGCGGTTAACTCAAAAAAAAGATAGCTCAACAGAAGATAGGTCACCCTGGCACTGAACCAAGAACAATAAATTCATATTAAGGCTCCATGTGTTACCTTGGCTGACTAAAAATGCAAGAATTGGCTGGCTTCCTCAGATTTAATGACAGTAAAGAAGAGAAATGTCAGAATGATATATAATTCAAAATTACTATTATGTAACACATCGAACAGGGCAGAATTACCATCAGAAATAGGTGTTTGTACCTTAATCCATTGAAACCTTTGTTCCTGTTGTAAATTTACACAAGGAAGTGTATATACAGCTATATTTTATTTCCCATTCTTGCCCTTCTTTTTAGAAATCTTCCTTGCAGATATAAGATTACCATGATATGCTATCATACCATTATATCTTATGAAATGAAACTGTTATCTTGGTTATTGTTGATATGAAAGGATGATGGATTTTTTTTTTCAAACATTGAAAATAACAGGAAAATTCTTATTGATTTGATATTGTTTCCTGTCACAGAAGGTAAAATGGTGTGTAGAAATGTGCCAAATAGAATGATATAGGGAAACTATATTGTTAACAGATTTATAATATGACTCTGCAAGGTATAGGTAAACAGCACATTCAGCTGAGTGTCATGACTCATAGACCACTAAGTCACACTGATGAAAATCCATGTATATGGTCGCTTCCATAATCAGAATTTAAAAAAAAAAACAAATATGTATATTTTGTTCTTCATCCTCTGTTGTTGCATACATTGTATCTTTAAATGACAAAGAGCTTATTAGCCATTCACCTGACTCTAGCATTCTGATTGCAATTAAGTCCACTTATGGTTGATGGGTATATTTTGTTGAGTCTTGGCCAAATTAAAAATTATTTATTATAAAAAAGTGTCTTTAAAATACTGAAAAGTTGATAAATTAGGCAAAAAAAAAGGTATGGTTCACAGGCACTTTCTTTCAGAAATCAGTGCAGGCAGGTGATATTTTATTTTTTTCCTTTTTTGTATGTTTCAATAAAAGTGTCATTTGATCAGGGAAAAGCATGAAAATAACAGATTTTTTTCCACACAGGTAAAAGCACTACATAACAAAGGAAATCTTTTCAAAATTGTATTATTTTATCTTCTTGAATGATGAAAATCAAAATAAAATTTTGGATGCAGGGGTTAAAATTGACATTGGCGATGCCTTAGAACCATACCTTTTATTTAAGGTTCAAAATCACACCGCTCTCCACCTCGCCTTGCTGACCTTCATCTCGGCCCATTACAACAAAGACATAAATAATTGGTTCCGTATCGGCCACCAGACGTGGTCAGGTCTGGGGAGTTGGTTACCTTTCTGGTCTGGGAGCACACTACAAGGGTATATATACCCTTCCTCTGCAACAGGACCCATTGGGTCCCCATTTTCTAGTAATTCTTTAAGGTATGGAAAATGGATCACATGCACCATTTCAAGAACTGAAGCAAAGTTTTGTATTTTCTAGGGAAGCTGTGTGCTAAGCTGTGGCCATATGCTATTTCTTCAGACAGTATGATAATCCTTGTTGAGCAGTGAATTAAATATACGGTAGTAGACTTGAATATGAACATTAATTCATGAACATCTTTTTGTTACAGGTCATTACAAAGATCGAGCTATGCCAAATACCGGGAGCTTCAAGTTTCTACAAGATTTCATATGTAATCTTGATAACAAGTGTTATAATAGTGAATTTCTAGCATCAGCTGAGGCAAATGCCAGGTAAGTGGCATCTCATGGGCTTGTACAAAAGGCTCTGAGTATAGATCTGTAAAGTAAGTTCCTTCACTTAAGAGTTTAAGTCCATCTAAGCATCAAGCAAGTGGAAATATTTAGGATGATCTTTATAAGTTAAATTTTAACCATTGGGTTATCAGATCTGTATATTTTCTTATATCTTTGTTAAGATCACCTGTTATTTTAAATTAAGTAACCTTACCTTCCTTGTGCAAGATGCAGATAAAATATATAAAATATTCTCTATTTAGGGTCTGATCTGTTCAAAATTACCAGATTCTATTTCAAAATGGTTTTAGATTCTTTAATGAAAAGCTGTAGCAACTTAAAGAAAAATAACCAATAAAAAGAGGTCACATTAAAAAAAAACTGTTGGAACTTATGAACTAATTAAATATAGATTTACAAGAATAGCAATGATGCCTGACTAGAAAACGGAAGTAAATAATGGACTCAAAACTGAAGAGTGAAGAAGTACTGGAATAATGCTGGACTGAACTAAAGCAGGTTATGGGTACAGGCTCCCATTACACATATAAATAACTTAAGATACTTACAAGTAATGATTTATCTGTGGGACCAATTAGTGGTGACAAGAAAATAGATTACTTTATAATTCAAAATATACAGGGAATAATAAACCTTTTAGTAAATTAGATCACTTATTCAGAGTGTGAAATGTTATATTGAGTCAAACACACTAGTAATTGAGGGCACACTATGAGGGTATATATTTTATATATATATATGGCAGCATGATTATAAAAAGGAGACTGGTATGATGGTTTTAAGATCATTGGTGTAGATGCAAGTCTTTGCCCTTTTGACTTTTTGCCAATTATACTGTTAAAGGCAACCATCATTAAGTTTCTTGTTGTTTCATAGGGTCATTCAGTCATACCTGGATGTGAACAAGAGCTTACCGGTACATGTACTTGCATTGTGTCAGATGTGCCCTCAACACGTGTCATAGAAAATGAGAATTTCTTTTCCTTAAGCAAAAGAAAGTAGTACCGCCCCAAACATTATATGCTCTTTGATTACAGTAGGATGGGAGGACAGTTAAAATTATATATAATTATCATTATCAGGTAGACATGTCTTTTTTTCCAGCATCTTCACCATTAAGTAATGATTAATGAGTTAGAAGGCAGTTCTAGGCCTATATAAGTATCATTAATGTCTCGTTGAATGAAAACAAGGTCACTGTCCTTTGAGGGAGCCTATTCTATTTGTGAAATTGTACAGAATTATATTTTTAATAATTTTTGTCAGAATTTTTAAAAATAATTTTGTTCATACACTCATGGTTTCCATTTAGTTACCACCCAGGCCTTTTCTTCAGCTCTCATGCTTTCCTACAAAATGTGTAAGCAGGATTATACACTCAGATGATTCTGTTATAAAATTAATACATAATTTTACATTCTCGTTATAAAATAAAACATAGATGCTAAACAGTTTGCATGAATTCATATTTTTCTAGAGGTACTAAAACTTTGATACATATTGACTTTTAAGTTAGGCCAAAGAAAAAAAAAAGGTATGGTTCTCAGGCACTTTTTTCTGAAATCAGTGCGGGCGGGCGATATTTTAATTTTACCTTTTTTGTATGTTTCGATAAAAATGTCATATGATCAGGGTAAAGGATGAAAACAAGAGAATTTTAAGGCTAAACAGGTAAAAGCACTACACAATTGTATCATTTTATCTTCTCGAAAGACGAAAATCAAAATAAAAATTGTTGATGTGGGGGGTTAAAATTGACATGGGCAGTGCCTGAGAACCATACCTTTTATTTTTTTTGCCTTACATTAGAATTTTTCTTCCATGGATTTTAACAGGAAAACTATAATTATTCATCTTTGTATATGCATCCATACTGTGTCTTTCAATCTGTCTGGCTTATAATGGTGTATCTTTTGAAATTTATAGTTTTCTAAATTCTGGTTTTACACAGGGACCTTTTGTAAGGAAGCCCTCTTGATATGAACAGTTGCTGTGGATTTTTTGTGTGTGGTTTGTTCCATATGAGAGGCGGTGCACTTTTGAATTTTAGAATTGTAAAAATCAAATATGTCCAACAAGCAGCATTCTAGAAATCACTTTTGCAGATATATCTTCCAAACTGCCCTGGTAATTGCCCAGAACATTTTTGAAGATTGGTCCTTGGAGAAGATCCAATATATACAAATCACCTGAAACACCAAATTTCTGGCAGGCAGCAACATTAGAATTCCTTGGAGTTCTTGAAATGCTTTTATTGAGCATTTTTCTCAATTGTCAGAAAAACAATGTGGCCACCCTGCAGTTATTTTGTAATTTGGACAAGACAGGCCCCTAACTCGCAGTGTGGTGCCCAGTCATTTCCAGTTTATAAGAATTTTCTTGACACCTTGACTTTTGTGAAGCATTTTACAACAATGATTTCCCAGATGGTTCAACATAGTGCTGATTTAAATATACTTTTTTTTTATTATGAAAATAATACATGACATACATACATGCAACATATATAATACATTACATAGATACATGACATAACAAATTCCAAAACAATAACAAAAGAATCCAGAACGTGTTATACATAATGTAAATGAGATGGAAAAACAAGTTTATAATAATAGAGTATAATATTATTATCTTAAAGTTTTACATCTGCCAGGTTGCAGTTTATTTTTTTTGTCCATATTTGTTAATAGAAAAAAAGTGATATATACATAAAAAATAACAAAATACTGTTATGTCTTTAAGATGCAAACTAGATTGGACCATTTATTATTATGTTGGTTGAGTTTACCTCTTTTGATTGCTATCATTCTTTCTATTAAATATATTTCATTTATGAATTGGAAAAAACCCTTCAAATCTGGTTTCTTCTTGTAACATCTGCAATTATATATATATTTCTTTACAACAAGAGAAAGCATATTCTGCCAAACATATTTACTGTTACCAATTAGTAGCACATTGCCATTTGATGGTTTAATGGTCACTGTGTTTGAAGATTTCGCATTTAAGGTTCTCCAAATGTCCGATTTAAATATACTTTGCTCATTGACTTTTGTTTACATAATTGTATCTATTATTATTTATTTTCAGAGTTGCAGCCTTGGATAAAAATTTTGGAACACTGTTGATAAACATCAGTGATACATCCTTAGCGTTAAAAAATCTTCCAAAATTAGCCAAGGTTTTGCGTGACATGGCTATAGTAGTACAGAAACCAGAAGTACAAGAGCTGATGGGTAAGTAATTGTTACACTGCTGTAATGATTACGTATTTGTTTCACCGTTTCACCTGTGTACCGTTTAATTTGGAAATATATTTTCATTAATTACTGTTTCATTTGCATTTATTAAAAAAAGAATTGCAGCTGTAGCACTTGTATAATATTTATTTGTCTTACAGTATTTTACACTTGAATGATGTTTACTTTGGTAACACTTTACCATTTTATATTTTTATTTTTAGTGTAACAATTTCATTGTCATGCTTGGTGAAGTTGAACTTCCATACAGTTTGTGTATGTTGAACACTTGTTACACCTTTATAATGTCTATTTGGGTTACATTTGTTTAACATGTGAATGCTACAGCTGTGTTTTATTTCAGTTTGAGTTAAACTAGTACAACCATATAAATTTTATTGTCCATTATCATATGTCATTTTATTTTTGGTCTTGTGTATCTTTAAGTGCTTTATAATTTTTAAAGTTGTATCATTTATACCTATAAATCCTTATAAAGACTAAGCAATTTAAAACTTCAAAACCCTGTGTAATTGTAATCTTTTGATATTAATCTATTCATCTTCCTAATCCAATGTCAAGGAATATAATCCCAAGATGTATTAGAAAATTCCTCACTTTTACCTATGCTGGAGTGTATTAATTGATCAGCTTCCCATCAGAGAGCAAGATTGTTCTTTTTTTAAAAGCCTTTGAAAGTAGCCATTTGATTCAGTTTGCCTCAGATGGAGATGTTTATTCATTTGCAGAGATGGATTTTAGTTTGAAGAGTTTCCTGAGAAACCCTGAAGAAATACGTAAATACCTGACAGAAGATACAAAGGCTCTTGACCCATACATAGTGGATACTCTGCTAGCAGCCACCATCAATGTCTCATCTGTAAGTTTACATATGTAGATACCGGTACCCCTTCTGACAATTTATGATTAGTGTCCATTCTGTAGGTTCACATGTATAGATACCAACCTGACAATCTCTTATCAGTGTTGTATCGGTAAGTTTAGCTTAGATGCCCATCTGACAGTCTATGACCAGTGTCTCAGCTGTATGTTCAAATATGTATATACCAACATGACAATCTCTAATCAGTGTCTTATCAGTAAGTTTAGCATAGATACCCATCTGACAATCTGTGACCAGTGTCTGGGCTGTAAGATAATATCTGTAGATACCAACATGACAATCTCTGATCCATGTCTTAACGGTATGTTTAGCTTAGATACCTATCTGACAATCTGTGACCAGTGTCTCAGCTGTAAGATAACATATGTAGATACCAACATGACAATCTCTGATCCATGTCTTAACGGTATGTTTAGCTTAGATACCTATCTGACAATCTATGACCAGTGTCTCAGTTTTTAGTTCACATATGTAGATACCCTTCTAACAGTCTAAGATCAATGTCTCACTTGTAAATTCACAAATAAAGATAAACATCAGGCAATCTATGATTAATATCTGATCTAAAAGTCTTTAATATAAATACACTACAGGTGGTTATATCTCTTACCTGTAAGTCATAAACTGTATACCCGTCTGATAATGTGTGATCTAGTGTCTCATCTGTAAGTCTTAATGTACAAACTGACATCTTTGATATATCATTCAAGATTGTATGAACATGTCGCACTGGCACCCAAAGTGATAAGCTCACCTGAATGTCCATATAAATATACATGTCTGATATCCATAATTATCTGAAACTCTTATATACCTGTCTAATATAGCTAATTAGTTTTTCATCTGAAATCCTTAATAAACTCAGTATATAAGTATTCTTATATAAACACTCATGAAGTCTTGGGATACTCTATGAGCTGATATAACCTTTAATTATCAAATAATGGAATAGATATAATATATAATATATAATGGAATAGATATGATGGTACATATGGGATGACATTTTTATCTCTATAACCTCTAGTATGATTAAAAGAACAAATATCTCCAGTTTTTATTAACCAGAAGAGCCTTGTAGGTAAATCCCCTTGATATTTACATGAAATAGCCAACTGATTAGTTATTGTGGATTTAGTCAATCTTTTGTGGATTTGTCCTGATAAACAGTTTTAGGGGATATTTGAAATATCATGGTGAAATAATATTCATTTATAACTATATAAGTAAATGAAGGCAGGTTGTTCCTCCTTTACATTGATACTTGGAGAACAAAAAAAGTTCATTTGTTTTTAAAAAATATGGAAATGTATGTTCCACAAAATCAAGAAAAAGATCGATCCCATGTACATATCCAAACCCAGATTGGCTCATGTTACTTAATTATTGTTTCATCAGTGCATGTTTAGCTTCATACAGGTAGATATGAGTTTTTATATCAGTAAGTATATATTAATATTGACTGGTGCAGCACAGTTGTTTCCTGCTAACTGGAAGTATTTTCTCATCATTAGGTATATCTGGTGTTTCACTTGAAGGAAAAGAAGTCATATATTTGTGAACTTTGCTAGTTGATGTAAAATATAGTTTAGCAAGACCTTTTGCAATATAGCTTTTCAAAGGTTGTATGTGCCTTTTATGAACATGTAAAATGATAATGAACTGCCATGATTAAAATAAAAAAAAAATGAAAATGAGAGTAAATTTGCTGTTAGACGCATGCAGTATTTTAAAAGTTTTTTCTCAAGAACTCCACATGAACATTACCTGTTTTACATTATCACTATAATTTTAATCACTCTTGCTGCAGGAATTTTGAGGCAAGGTTCAGGACAAGCAATCCTTTCAATAGCAGCTATGCTATTTTAATCCTTGTTAAATTTGTTAGTTGATACAGCTGTGCAAAAACAGTCTTTCCATTTCTCAGTTTTTGTGAACAATATGTTTTTCCTGCTGCAGGCTCCGATGCTGGTAAGGTTTAGGTTAAGTCAACCATTAAGTTAAATTAATTTACTGACCTCTGTCACCTAATATTTGCTATGATACTGTGGAAGGTGAGGTGCAGATAAGGTAGTCCAAATGCTTTTAAACAAAGATTGCTCTTCCCCATACTGTATACAAATTTGTGTTATCCCAAAAATTGACGTCAGCATTTTTGAAGCTTGGTACCAGCCTCATTGGTTATGCATTATACCTGTGATGTTCTCAGTGTCTTGTGAAGTTATGTCTCACATTGTTATCCTATAGAATAAGTGGAAAGTGTCTAAGCAAAGCTTCATCACCACTCATTTTGTCTGTGTATAACAATGTTTGGTTACTGTTGTCATATATGCTGTTTCATTTAATAGGTATTGTGGTTGTCTAGTGTCAGGTGTCAGGTTAAATGTTATATCTTTGTGATGTGTACTGCAACGAATTGGTATTTTACATTGAGAAATATGTGACCGGGGATTTTTTTTAGCAAATGTTGCTTATCTCCCATTTCTGCTTCAAACACCATTTTTGTCTTTATTTTTATTATCCTTTTACTAAAATATATATTTGTTGCTTTTACAGTTATGTCTTGGTTATGTTTGTCATGCTGTGATAATAACCTGAATTTTTACTAAAACTTTGCTTTCTTTGTTTTCATATGAAAATTAACCCAGTGACATATAAACATAAAGGAAACTTGAAACCTGGTGTTAGTACTGTCTGATATTAAAGTTCACAAATTACATGTTTTTCATGCTGTATGTTTAACTGTAATTGATAAAACTGGAATATCGCCTTGATTTATAGTCCATGAATATAATTCTGTGACTGAACTGTCTTATATCCAATAACTAGACATGCTAATCACTCTTATCTGAGGCAGTCTAGGTACTTTTAAAGTATTCTGACTTTATTCCAAAATATCACCTTTGATCAAGCAAAGACAGTGTTAACATAGCATTGAAATACCATACCATCCAGGGTTGAATCCTAGACAGTAATTTTAGGTGTCTTAAGTGGTAAGCAAATTTGTGTTATGAGAATCAAAATTGCATGACTGGGTGAATTAAGATTAAGATTCAGGTTTTAGAAATGGAACTATAAATTATATTGTTTAACAGATATAGCTCATGTAATCATAGAATAACTAATTTGATACTGACCAGTATGGGCTGTATGTTATTCTGCTCATTATAATTTGTGTGAATGATAAGATGTTCTTAGTAGCCTATTCATAATTTGCATGTTCCTCTTCACTCTCCAAGACATTTTAATATCTGGAGTGTAAATCCTATAGGTTTGAACTACATAATATCAAGAATCTGGCAACAAATGTGTCTCATATATTTACTCTTCTGCTTAAACAATATTACTTAATTTCTGATTCTAGCATTAACCAACTTGTATTTAGGTTTCTCCTAAGATTACAAAGACAAATTTGTTAACCCTTCTCTGTATCTAATTGCTACATAGACCATAGTTGTTTTTCATCAATTTTCTGACAGACCTCTGATAACCAACATGTTTGGCCAAAAAAATAAAAGGTATTGTTCTCAGGCATCACACGCATCAATTTTAACCTGCCACATCAAAAAACTTTATTTTTATTTTCAATTGAAACTTATCAATTTTGGGCTCTAGCCTCTCAGACATTTCTTTCAAGAAGAAAAAATAATACAATTTTGATAAGATTTCTTTTGCTATGTAGTGCTTTAACCTGTTTAGCAAAAATAATTCTGTTATTATAATGCTTAACCCTGATCATATGACATTTTTTATCAAAACATACAAAAAAAGTAAAAAAAAATTACCCACCCACACTGATATTTGAAAAATAGTGCCTGAGAACTAAACCTTTTTTTGGCCTTATACTTTGATTTTCCAGCACAAGGTCTCTGTGGACGAAATTGTGATTTAATGTTTGATGTTTATTATGTTTTCAGGTATATGAATTTTTAAAAGACTTAAACATTAAGAGGGTCCTGTGTGAGCCAATCAGGCTCAGCAACCATCTCCTTTTCCCGGCTGGTACTGATATCAGCTTGGTGTCCGAGACGCTGTGCAGCCTGAACCTGAGCCTTGTCCCTGACCTCACATACAAGGTCCAACAGCAGGTCAACGTAGCTAGAATGGTAGAAATCGTAAGTATTTATTTAATTCTGCTAATACTCATGCTTAGTGTTGCTATTTGTGCAGAATATGGCAATAATATAAATTGTTGTTTGCATGTGTTGTGGTCATGAAAATTGACAGAGAATATATGAATTATTGTAATTGTTATATGTTTGTTTTAAATATTCTGTTTTGTCATATTTTTCTGGTAATCCAACTGTTACATTTACTTGTTAGGGTTCAAGTGTATTAATGCTGTTTAACTAAGCAAATCATCATTTCAGTCTTCATGAAATATCTGTAATTTAAATTCATGTTTATTAGAGGAAAAGCTTGCATTGAAAGTTTAGGTTTGTTTATTCTCATGTTTTCTTTTCACTTGAAGTATCTGTACAGCAGCTGTTTTTTTTTTAGACAACAGCCTTTATAGCTTTAAACTATATTTATAATGTGGCTCATAAAATGACTTACATTGCGTTCCGTGTAAGCCCCACCAGACCAGTCTAATGTAAATGCCTAATAAGATTGAACCATGATATTGAACCATGATATTCAACATACTGTGTCTCTTAATATTTTAAAAACCCAAAAAAATCCTTTAATTCAAAATGTGAAATTAGGGCCCTGAATAAGTCTTTTTTTGGTATTTTAATGTCTAAAATATCATATTAACATTGTTAAATATGCTCATATGCTTGTTTCCAAATTAATTAATGAAGATCCTCATGTTATCATTAGTATACCATAGTCAGAAATAAATTGCACATGCAGTCTGGTAGGCAACATTGGTCTTCTTTGCAGTGATGTCTGTGACTTTCTACAATATGTAACTGTTTACAATATATGTATTTTTGTAACCTATAGTCTGTGTGTCACTATAGTCTAATTAGCCACAATTATGCATTACTACAGACAAAAATACCTTTGAATTTACACTTTTCAACAGTGAGAATTACCATTATATTTCAGACTGCCAGGTTAGAAGACATTCTTGGGTCATACACAGAAGCCAAGGCTTTAGAAGACATAGCAAAAGCCCTGGAGTTGTTACAGAACTTTACCAGCTTACCTCCCGGTGTTAATAATTTTGTACACAACTATAAGGGTCTGCTTGACTGGTCACTGCGATTGGCCTTCTTCATGGAGAGGCTTGTTCAGGAACCCACGGATAATCTGGCCTTGTGAGTCCATTCATACAAATCCTTAAAAGATGAATGTTTCATAGCACAAAAATGCTAGTTGTAAGCTGGATAAAATATACATGGGTATTAGTGGTGTGTCAATTAATCAAATAAATTGATGATTGGCCGTTTTCTTTCAAATAGGGTTAAATCAATTGCAGTTTTACTTAAAGGGACATAATCAGGAGTAATATTATTCCTATTCTTTCACACTATCAGTTCAGTTTTGCTTTTTGCAAATGTTTCCACGCAAAAACGTTCCAGCACACTGTGAGTCTCATTTCCTTGCATATGACTGTTTAACACCTTGTTATAGCTCCTCGTGTTGGTAAACACAGTCTGTCTAATGGATATTTCACCACTAACGAATATTAGTGGTAGGAATTTTTTTCTTTAAATCATAATAAAAATATATAAAAAAATGATTTATTATTAATTGATTATTTTATTTACTTCCTATATTTTTTTAAATCTGCGCTATACTAGTACCTAAAGTAGTGACTCCAGTAAATAGTCTGACATGTACATGGGTATTCATAATGAAACCATCAGTCCATCTGCATGCATCTGAGATTGGCTTACATGGGACGACTGTTGGCTGTGCATGGTTCTATTTTTAGATGTTCGTTATTTTGTGTTTGTTTATCTCTGACAGGCTGAGATTCTTTGCAAGTACATTATTGTTTTTAATTGATTCTGCAAAGATGCAATTGATTTTATTTATTTTGAAAGAAAGGCGCCAATCATCAATTAAATCCATTAATCGGCACTTCTCTAATTTTTATTAATATGTTATCTCATAAATAGAAGCAAAAACCACCAGCTGGCCTTGGTATAACCTTTTTTTCTAATCTTGTTTAAAAAATGAGGTAACTTGTTTTATCTGAGTCATGATGCATATTCCAGTTCAAAAGTCTCTGAATATTATTGAGTGATTCCTCATGACAAACAAAATAACATCTGGATATAAAATCAAGCTCATAATAAATATATATCTACAGTATAACATATTTCTAAATATTTTATAGCAACCATATTTCACCAGTTTATTTAAATAAAACTTGTATATCTGTAACTGCATCCTATTGAGATATATATTCTTTACCTTGTAATGTTTTAATATTTCTTTTGCAGGCTTGGACGTTTTATATCAGATCTTGAACCTTTGATAGAAAAATGGACAGGAGACAGTGCATTTGGCTCACAGCTGAAGCAGGGAGCTGGAATGTTGATGCAAGCCTCACAGTGGTTCAATGGACTTGCTGACCGCTTGCCAGGTACCCAATTAAGAGTCTCACCTGTTTCATTCAAATGACCTTGATACCCTCAGATGGCCATTCTCCCCAGCTTGCCTAAATGGAGATCATTGATCCAGAATTAAATTAAAGATAGCATTTGTTTTTTCAGGATGAATACTTGATTCTATGTTTGATAATATTTTGTCTTGACTAGAAGCCAATCGGCGCACTATAGTAATTATGTTTCTGTTCATTAACCCAAGTTACCATCTGCCTGGTAATTGGCTAGCCAGCTCCCTGTCTGTCACATTCTTGTATGTGTATTATCTCAAGAGTCATTTGAGCAGTTACTGTAAAATTTTATTGCATATTGTCAGAGAAGTATGCTTTTGAAAGTCAGACTGGTCAGATATTTATATTCCCACCAGGCAACCATCAAGAAATTCCTTTCACAAATATTATCTTTTTAACTGCTAAAGGATTTGCAGTCATCAAGGGGCATAGCATGGCTACACTTTATGACCATAACTGTGTAAATTACTTCTAGTGAATTCAGATAGGTTAATAAATTACAAGAAGTTAATTAGATTTAGAATTATTAAAAATTCCACTTATGACCTTATTAATATAAAAAAGATCTTATGACCATTTGGTCAATGAGACAGCCCTAAATAGCTTATCTAATTTGATTGGCTATCTGCTGGTGGTTGATTTTGGAATGGTCAATTTTGATAATTCCTCCTGACTTTATTGGCTTATGGATTAAGTTAATTGCCATCGGAATGTGGTCAGTTAATAAATGTCATATCTCTTTTTATTTGCAGAGCACCCAATGACCCTACTGGACCTTGCACCAAACCCAGCAGTCATGAAAGCAACAATCCATGCCCTGACTGGTTTGAGTGCAAAAGACATGGAATTAATGTGGGATGTAAAAATCATCATACCACAGGTCAGATATTGGATGCTTATTTCATAGGAATCCAGTTTTCATGTGTATTATTTTTATGTCATTTACACAGTAGTATCTTTGTTATATCATGTAATGTATATTATCAATGCCTAAAGCATTGAAAATTGAAAGGCCAAAAACGGTTGATAATAAATATTGACTTACCTTTATGTTACCTGTTTGGTAAATAAATATGTTTTATATTGTCTGTCAATAAAGAAACAAAACGTCAACCCTTTTGATGTTCCCATGTATCTTTGTCAAATTGTAAAATCACAGGATATTGTCCCTTTCTTGTTTTGATGGGCTGTTAGCAGTCTGTTAACAGGGCATGTCTTTAAGCAGTTGGGTCTACAAATCCAAATTCAACATACAGTTAGATGTTCCCAAGGTCTCCTACCAAACCCTAAACTGGGTCACTATGACTTTGTTCCTGTGATAAATCATAGTTAAGGAAAAACCTCCATTTCCCTTCAGAAACCTATTGTTATGCTTCAAGACTGCATATAAAATGCCAATAAAAATCCTAAGCAAATTATTAAATTAGAAATATGAAATTCAGATACTTAAAATGTCATTAAAATTCAGAAAATGGTAAAACTGCTGTGAAATGTTCTGCAGTTCAGAACAATTTTACAACACTTTTTCATGTTTATTCATAAAATTTGCTATGCAGTTGTATCTGTGATAAAACAGAAGTTTCTTGTAAGTGAACAACTCTTTTAAAAGTAAGGGCATTTATGTTTTCTTGCCAAGAAAACCCTGTACAGTGTAGGGGGTGAAATTGTTAATAATGAATTTGTTTGGTATGTGAAAATATTAGTTTCATTTTTCAAATTAAAATCTTCTTAATACTAAAATCCTGTGAGGGTCACATTTATTATAAAATAAGTAATGCTAGTTAATATATCAAACACTTTTCTCCATATAGTTCTGTATGGCTCAGTATATCTTTGTGATACAATGCTAATGATTTTTTCTCCAGCTGAGACGCATGATGGAGAAGGCCGGTAAGGGAGCCACCCTGGAGAAGCTGCTCTGTTACGACCCAGGCTACACCAGCCTGTTCCTGGCTACACCAGAACAGTTAGTGCCGCTGATGAAGGTGGAGAAGATGCTGTGCACCCTCAACTTCACAACGTTCATGGATGAAGCTGAGAAAATCTTTGACCTCAGTCATGTGGTTGGAATGGTAGGTAGTTGGACAGTTGTATAATGGGTTACTTTGTTATATTTTATTATTATTATCATTATTATTACAATTGATATTTATTATTATTATTTCTATTATTATTATTGTTGTTGTTATTATAAATACTATTATTATTATTATTATTAAATAAATTATTATCATCATTATTATTATTATTATTATTATAGTAGTAGTAAGGTTCCTGTCAGCACCATTTAGTGTTAAAATCTGAAACAATTCTTAGTTTAAATAATTTCTTATCATATTGAGGTGGAATTTGAATTATATAGATGTTAAACTTAGCACTTTTTATAACATTGCCTATACAGGCTAATAACTTAAGCTATTGTTGTCGACTGCACTGTCCATCTGGCATCAATCTTTGTACCAATCTGTTATACTTTACCTCTTGAATGGGATATCACCAAAAGAAATAAATATAGGTACTTAATTTCTTCAGGGAAGTTGTATACTTATAAACTCTTAGGGTTTAAGATGTGTAACCTTGACCTACTTTTCAAGGTCAGAAACCTATTTAGAGATAAAAATGTTATGAGCACATTTCTTAGGAATCTCTATAATGGATTGTTATAGAATCACTTCAACATCATTACAGTTTGAACCTTGAGTGAAAGAAATATTCACAATTTGGTGTCCTCTTATTCTTGTTTTATTTTCAGGTCTTTGATCAGAATGGTAACTTGAAGAATCTACAGAACACAGCCCAGCAGGCCAACTGGACTGTAATGATCCAGTCTGTACTACAGGTCAGGAACAGCTATGACAAGATGTCCAAATTCATGAAGGCAGCCTTGAGCAGCATGAACCAGTTTAGTATGGAAGAGTTCTACAGGGAATTAGCTGGCATGGCTGGAGACGACCTTATTAATGTACAGTGAGTGAATACATTTAAAGATTTTCTTATATATTATGTTATATGTCCAAATTTGTGAATTAAGGCAACCCTGAGCAGTATGAACCAGATCATTGTAGAAGTGGTCTGCAAGGTGTTACCTTTTATCATAGGACATAATGTTTCAATTCATGATAAATTTCATAAGTGTAAAAATAAATATATTTGCTTTGCGACACATTGTTGAACTGTGGAGAAAGAGCTACAAAAAACAATTGTGTCATTTCAAGTGGCTGTATCCATTTATACATGTAATGTAGGATGTATGTATATGTCACAGGCCAGATCTAAATTCAGTCCAGTTTAGAACTGGCCTAGGCCAGATCTCAATTGGGATCTGGTCTAGGCCAGATCATGATTGGGATCTGGTCTAGGCCACTCCTAAACTGGACCAAGCCAGATAATGATTGGGATCTGGACTAGGCCAGATCAAAATCAAGCTTCTCAATTTAGATCTGGTCTAGGCCACTTCTAATCTGGACCAGGCATATGTAACAAAGTGTGATGTACAAATACCACTGTGACATCATGTATATGAATCATCAAATTAATGTAGCATAAAGATTGTCAGCTTAGGTTGTCACTAATATGTTGCAAGATGCTACATCTGTTCAGTCATATTTCTTTCTGAATTAATCATATGGAATCCATACATGAGGGAGAGTAATATTTTGTTCTTATAGATAATTGTCACATTTGTCTGATGTGCCACTGAGATAAGTTTTAGTGCAGTTTATTAAAATAGGTGTTGGTGGAATGGAGTTTTACTAAAATTTCCATAATATTTTTTTACAGAAAGATGCGCACAACATGGAAGGGTTTTGCTGTGATGATGCAGGCAACCCTTCCCATGATTCCTCAGTGGGAGGAGATCAGAAAAGTCCTGGTGCCTGTTCACATGATGGTGGATATAATGAAGGACAGCTTCACAGCGGTCATAGGTAATGTATTACATCTCTATTTGAAGGTACTGAAACATTCTTATTTTATCTGCATGAACTTATTCATAGCAATTTCAAAACATTTAACATATATCTAGAAAACATACAGTATAGGTGACACAACACAAATTCGTTTTACTCTTTGCTGACCTTAATTAATTTTTCCCTCAATGTTGCCTTAATTTTAATTGAATCCTATCCAAGTCCAGGCATGTTTATGAAATCATCATGCAAGTTCCATGTGAGAGCAAGAAAAATATAAGGACAGACCATTGGGAAGAAAGTCCATCTCAGGCACTTCACTTATACTGCACTTTTACTGACCATCCTGTAAAATAAAACTAGCCCTCAATTAAAATGTCTTATAAAAATGATGAAATATTGACAGAAATATTGAAAACCTTGCAAACTAGAGTAACACTAAGTAGAGCACTTACTTCTGCCAATTCAAAACAATCCCACTTTATATATGCTCTGTACACTGCACCAAAATTCTAATGGTGGTCTTCCCTGGCCCAAGAGTTAGTGTAAGTCCTTACTATTTGAAAATTCAATGTAGGTTGTCATCATATTGACCTCACTGACTGAATAAAGTGTTAAAATGTTTTGCCATAACATCTGAATTTTTGTCTAGTGAACAAATAGCCAAAGCCAGCTGTTTTAACTGCACTGTTTACTCAACAGGAAAATATTGTAATTAATACAACTTGCAAATGTTGTATTTAATGAAAATATTTGATTTTATTTGTCTCTTATTTTAGATGGTAAAGGCCAGCTTAAGAGAGAAGTCATGAGCAACTCGGAAATAGGAAAGTTAATACAAGAAATCATGAGGATGAGTCCGGAAGATGCTGCCCAGATCATTACTGGCCTGATGGATGTCAATCTTCTTGGTGTAAGTTGTGAAATTTTAAAATACGGATATCATCATGATACCCACAGGCTTCTGTGGCAGTAAGATTTTTCACCATCACCCCCACCCTGGTTGAGCACTCTGCAAGCTTAATGATAAGCCCATGTCCCAATGGTAAGCCATGTGTTCCACTCCCAAATTAGTGCACCTTGGTGGTATTACCAAACAGTGCTAGTGGTGATGATTACACCCCAAGGGCCCATAGGCAGCTGCAGGAGTCACCGGGCCTTCACTCATTTAGCATTGAGTTGTCTATAAATTACAGAAACAAATCAGCAAAGCATGAGATGAACACAATGAAGCACTAAGCAGAAAATTTCCAATAATAAAATTATTAGTTTACAGTTTGATATTGCACTTGGCTCAGCATCAGACTCACAAGACTACTCTTGGTTAGGGTTTGTGGCCATCAATGTCCAAGCCTCACAGTGTACCAGGGCTTCTACATACACGAACGGTGTAGGTATAACTGTAGTGAAGAGGGCAATTTAGTCCTTTCAAACATGTTATATAACAAGAATGGTTTTAAGGCAAATTACATATTCTTGGGTGTTTTTGTGGTAAGGACTTCGCAGAGTTAGTAATATTTGTAAAGCATGAGCATGTGAAATGTTAACATGGTGTTTCCATGAAATGTAACAAAGTGTGACTTTGAAGTTGAACAATTTAAATAAGTAGACAGGTAGACCTGGCCATCCTCACAATGCCAAACTGGAAGAGGCGACCACCCCACAATTGCGACTGCCCCGAAATTTGACCACTTATCTTGTCCCTAATATATGACAAATTATTATAATATAGTACAAATTCTCCCTGTTATCTCTACAGATGGCACTGGAGAGTCCAGATCAACTTAGAAAAGACCTGTGCAGCAAAGACAAGATTCACTCACTTCTGAACCTGCCCAAGTCCATGGATGTGAGCTACCTGCAGAGTTTGCTCTGTGCTACACAAACCCTAGATGTCTATAAGCTACTCCTTATGGACCAGAGCTGGAACAAAATCTTAGCCAAGGTAATATAATCATTTTTTAATTATTTTCCTGCTGTGTAATGTTTCTTAATATCTAGTGGAGTTGCGCACTTATTCAAAGATTGCACGTATTACAGTAAAAGGTACAGCATTTAATTACTAAGGCCATTTAATGCTCATCCAGTGATCTCAAAAAGGTGGCAAATTCCTAATCATAGGCCACAGCTGGAATCATAAACAGGGTAGTTTTAAAGTCCTGCTTTGTTCACTTGGCTATTACATTGCATCAGGTTAAATATGGCTGAAAAGGGTATTCACCAGTGATAACAGAAAAAGATGCTGCAGTTGATCATAAGTGCCACCTAGTGGTCGTGCTGAAAGAGTTCAGTATTTTACATCCTGCTACTATTAATTTTTGTGCTTCAGGCATATTGCACTGGAGTATAATTCCTTGGATATAATCCCAATGGATACCTTCATCCTCATTCAGTAGACAGTGCCACCAACAGGCCATGGACCAATCACTTAGACTAAGTTTCTTCAATTTCAGGTTGTTGTCTTGAACGAGGTGATAATGAACCCAGCAACAATTACCGAGGACAAGTATGACTGGGCTACTGACATGGTCACTCTTACTGATAAAACACTGGACATTTTGGCAATGACAGCAAACATGTCAACATGGTCGCAGGAGGACTTTGTTGACTTCAGTGGCCTCCCTCAGAAAACCCAGGAACATGTGATACGCATTCTGGGTTTACTGCAGAAAGAATTCTCATACAACTCGTAAGTATTCTGTATAAATTTAAATTCTTGCTGTGGTTTGTATAAGTAAATTTCTATAATGGTAAGATGCGGGTGGCAGGATAATCTGCTATATGTTTATTATTATCTTAACACTGTAAATCATTTAGACATTGACAGAAATTATGACATCAATCAGACATTGTAGTACCTACAGATAGCATAGAATAGTAAATATATTGATAAAAACAAAAAGTGCTGGCTCTTTGTCCAGATTACAGATTAGTATCATCAACAACCACCACTTCAAAACTGATTTTAATTAAAATACACATGATGTAACTGTATTGTTAGTGTCAAATCAATGGAATGTTTTTTTATATTAAATATCAAATTTGGTGACATTTTGTATTTTATCCAGGATATCTATGATGGTGGTCAAGTTGGGTCAGATGATTGAAGGGAGTGAACTCTGGAAACGCATTGGGCCTGCAGTTATTACCATGGATACAATGATACAAATAACCAACAAGCAATGGCAGATCACTGAAGGTAAATACAACAATATATCTCACAGTCCTCAAGTATGTAATTAAAAAAAAATATTCTGCATGTTTGTTAAATGTATATCTATAAAATAGATCAATGCGAGAATATGAAAGTATATTCATATTTAAATATTCCTCCCTGTTTTTTCTTGGAAATTTACTATTTCTTTGCATAATAATTTAATTAATTCATGCATCTCAGTGTCAAGATTTTTGTCTTGCCTTTGATCTTGGTACATAATAGTGTGACATTCTCTCCATTGTACACAGTATGACTCAAAAGAGTGTTTGCTAAAGAATAACTGGTTAGGTTATGTCCTCAGATATTGTACATGCATAACCAGTAATGGCAGACTATACCCTGATAATCTACAAGTGTTCAAACAGCAGCATTTATTAAGTAGTTTGTGACCTGATAAGTTCATATTCATCAACGATAATTTAGCACCAAATATATGGATTAAGATTTATTCACTTTTCTCTGTTGGTGATTGTTCTGTGACATATTCATGATTTACTCAATATCTTCTTTGATTTATTTGCCTCTCTTCAGTAGTCGGTTATCATTTGTCCATTTTGTATTTTAATTTAGCAATGTATGATAACAGCACAATGCTGGGCAAGATAGTGAACTTCCTGACAAAACATGGACCTCAACTCATGGATAAAGCCTTAGATATAATACAAGACCCAATCAAGGTATTTTATATTATTTTTCTGTTCTTTTCTCAGTTATCTTTATGTTTATAACTAAAAATGTTACTAAATCTGCTTTCATGAAATTAAACATCTTTTTAATGATTCTGTTGTGTACATGACCATTTTCTTATATGACATGAGACCATAATTACAGTTTAATCACTTAATTAATTCAAATTAGTAGTGTAAAATTGTCTTCACATATATCCTGTGTTGCCAAAGCTTTTATGAAGTGAAGATAAAATATTTGGATTGGTTTCAGACTGAGCACCATAGGCCATGGGTCACATTTATAATGATAATCAGATATGAATGCTATTTTTATAGAGAGAGCAGCTACAGTCAGACAACATCGTATCCATCTTGTGTAACAAGAGGGCCCTGCCTGCACTTCTCAACCTGCCTCCGGATGACCCCATATTTGACCTCCAGGACACAGTTTGCCAGATGAACGGCACAGACCTGAGAAACGACTTGGACAATCTCTATGGGCTCACTAAAGAATTACAAACGGTAAAACTTCAAAACACTTCTTACTTTGGTACACATCATTTAAATGTTTAAATATCCTGGACCTAAACGTTTTAAGGGTTAAGAAGATAAAAATGTTATTTCTATATTATATTTTTACTAAATATACATTTTAGTATAATTTACCATATACATACATGCAAGCAGTATATGTATAAGCAATCTATCTTTACAGATCCTATATGAGATTCAATAAAATAGAAAAAATAAGAACAAGGGAAGTTGAACTATTAAGAGAGATGAACTATTACATATCATACTGTCTTTATTATGTAGATGAGGGATGTATTTGAGAATAACTCCACCTCAGCCATGACCACCAAAAAATTTGACTGGCCAAGAGCTGTACAGCAAGGAAAGCAAGCATATGATGCCTTCTACAAGCTTGCCACTGAACAAAAATGGTCAACACTGCAGTTTATCTCTGACTTCAAGTTTAGCGAAGCTGGAAAAACTCTTGATAAATTCTTTAAAGATGTGTCCAAGCTACCTCCTGAAGATATATTTGCGTAAGTGTATAATAAAGGTGGTACCATAAGGCTTAAACTGCTTATATATACAGTAAAACTTGCAATGTCTGATTATAAGCACAATCTGGTGTTACTCATATGTAAAAAAAGTTATCTTGAGTGATATATCTCCCTGTGGATAACTTAATCCAAGCATTATTGTTCAAGGATCTGGTCTGGTTGTTCAGGGGTTGGGCTACAGAGTAAAAGGACTGGTATGATCCTAGCAAGCCACCCAAGTACAACAGTGGAATCTTGATATTACCTTAAAGGTTCCCTTCCAATCAATTTACACTGCTTATAACATCTGGATTATATCTAACCCTATGCGTATGAAACCAGGAATTCAAAAAAGCTTAATTATAATATTCTTATTGAATATAGTTACTTCAGTCCCATACATTAGAAAGTACCACTGACATGACGTGGACCTACCTTTTGAATACAGTCAATTGCAAGATATTGTAAAAAAATATATTTTCACATATGTTAACTGATTTTCTTAAATTTTCTGCAAAGCACGGTGTTGTGTGCTGTCTAAACAATTGAGTACCTGAGTCATTCACTGCAACAAAATTTCCATCATGAAATCTCTTTGTGGAAGAATGTCTCCAGAAATCGATGGTCTTATCTGTATGTGTATGATTAATATGGTGTCCAGGTTGCTTGTTCAGTGACACATATTAACACATAGATGCATTTTGTTTTCCATAGATATCATGGCAAATACAAAGACTGACTATCTGGCAGGAAGGAATAAGTGTCACTGTTTTGAATCGTTTCAGAATGGAGAACTTGTATACACAGCTCCTGAGCTTGACAGACAAGACCCTGAACAACCAGCCGCTGTGGGTAATGTTCAAGTCGTACGTAGCTGTATACGACTCGGTCCTCGGTCTGTTTAATCAGATCATGGAAGGTGCCCAGGGTAAGCTGAATTTTTATTGGCTGATGATTTGGATGGGACAGTCATCACATTGATAAAAAATTATTAAATTTTCTTTCACTTACAAGTGCTCCATTACTTGCAGCTATAGATTACATCACAGTAATGAGTGTGTTCACATTATGTTAATGTAGGCCAGGATGGTTCTTCCATTCTTTTGTGGTATTCTATGCTTTAGTTCTGAACACAGATTCCCTATTACCTTTCATGAATATGTGGATGATATAATGGTAGCCATAAAAAGGACTAACCAAGCCTCTTGGCAACGAGCTGGAGAATTAGCAGAGAGTTCTTGGCAAGGTTTAGACTACAAAATAAAGATTGTACATGGTAAAATGCTCCCAAAATTCTCAGACTCTGTCAATTTTGTGATCCAGGCTAATCCTGCCTTGGCTAAAGACACAATCTGGACAGATTTCTGATTAATCATCAATCAGTTTGCCCACACTGATGCTCGAATCTGAAATAGGAACGGATTCCCACCACCAGCTGATGTAACTTTTGAGCAAACTTTTGCATAAAATATTGATGTGTATTTAAGATGTGCAGTCTGTTGACTGTAACAGTGAAGGTCCTGAGCTTTAAACCATTTCGTGTATTTTAAGATAGTATGTACCATATTTATTTTAATTTGGCAATCCCTCTTATTTCTCGACCCCAAAAATTATTTTGAAAGCATAATTTCTAAAATGACTCTAATTTTGCGACTGCCGACGATGCTTTCTGTCGATGATGTTAAGGTGTAATGCCTCCGTCTCTCACAGACACCGCAGTTTGTATCTGACTAGATTCTTATTACACTGAGCATCCACATCAAACTTGTTTGCAATAAAATTTTTGAAGATACAAAGACGCGTTTTTCATAATATATAAACATGATAAAGCGTTCAAGTTCCAAATGGGTGTCCGTGACGAAGCAAACTCGTGTACTATTCCTGGTACGCATGTGTCGCATGTGCAATTCACGTGGGATAATTAGCAATAATATTTATCAAGTTCGGGTAAGCATGTGTGGTGGAACAACTGTGGCATAGTTAGACCAGTCATCTTAGTTAAGTTTAAACGACCCCGGTTAGTTTTTGGATGGGTGACCGCGTATACAAAACAGGGCCCGATCAAGGGCATGTGAGCTAGGACCATGTCCGGTCGTACATATTTTAACACGCCTTTACTTTTCTATATTTATTACGTATTATGCAAATAAAATTTATCTGAAAATTGGCAGTTATTTTTTATAAAGATTTCTTTCAACTTGGTGCAGCTGCTTGTCCCTTTTCAGTCCGCCGATATCGCCGCCTGGTGGGTTAACTTGAAACAACTGGTAGTTGCATGAGTTGCCGTCTATGTCATTGTACCTATACGCAAAGTAGTGATCATTTTGTAAAGTGATTGAGCTCAGTTTTATTAATCATTTGCGAACTCCGTGTAATTCATGTGACGGTTGGAAGCCCGTTTGTAGGAAATACTGTTTAGCTAACAAAACAAACTTATAAACAACCAAATTATCACTCAATTCATATGACTGCTCGAGTGTCAGAGCGGATCTAGGGAAGGTTATCAAACTGCGTGCCTCTAAAATCTCGACCACCGCAAATTCTGCAGGAAGATAATTTTCAAATATCCTCCATTATCTCGACCTCTGAGAAAATTAATACAGTATGTGGTGTATTGGTAGAAAGAGTGTTATAATAAAATTTAACAAGTTGAAGTAGTATATGGACATGCAAAACTGTAAGTATTTAATTTGTTTAAATCTAAAATTTGAAAATAAAATCTTGAAAATAGGGCTAGTAATTGAATTTTTTCTTGAGGCTCTATTGTAGTCACTAGCTTTGTCCAGATCCAGGCAGCCCACTGCTGGTCACTGGAAGCCACTTAGATAATATAGTGATTACTCACCAGTTTATTTTGCTACAGTTATTGGTTAATTCAGTTATTATGATTTTTCTTGCAGATGGTTTTGAGGTTGGTGAAATATTGAAGTACATGCCAAAAGTGAAAGAACTGGTGATGAAGCCCTTGCAGATTGCCCCAGATCTGATTGATGCTTTGGAGCACTCTATTCTCAATATAGAAAAGGTACAAATATACATTATATTGTAGCAGGATGGTAGTCAAGATGTTTGTTATTACAGGATTAGTTTGGTAAATTAGTTTATTTGAGATTATAGGAAAAATTAGGGGTTAGATTTTGCGAGGCCAAATGAGATTGATGGAAAATATTGATTAGTAAGACGCTTACCTTGCCTTAAATACATCAATAAATACAGATGCATTCAGATGCATATGATCATTTTATTCCCACCAGTGCATTTATGAACTTAATTTTAACTCTATATTCTTTTAATTATTTAGTGGCGCTGACCACCTGATAGAAAGCCTTTTATTTTTTCCCACTTAAAATGGAATAGAAGTTTATCTTTGATATATAGGTAATCTTTTTCATGGAATAATGAAACCTTATTTTCTTGATTATTTATTGGTTGGTGAGGCTGTTTGTTCAAAAGACTATATTTAAGTATTTTTACATAATAAAACAAATTTTTGACACAACATTCAATATGGAATAATTAAGATTTATCTTGTGTAAAGTTTGTTTTCTTATTGTCCACCAGGTGGTGCTGGCCATCGCAAAGACTGATTTTGCCTATGACTCTTTCTGTAATGGCCTGAGCATCACAGACCTTATACAGTTCCCAGACAAGAGCAAAGTCCAGCAACTTGAAAACCTCCTCTGTACCATTAACTGGAGAGATGTCTGGAACGAAATGAAGAATGAACCAAATCTGAACAAGCTCATACAGCAGGTACTGTACACTGAACCAAATTTGGTGAAACTCACCAAGCATGTGACCCATTATCAGTAAATTCACTGAAGACGTATTGTACCCAGGACCAAATTTGATGAAGCTCCCTTAATATGTACTGTAAACTTAATCAAATTTGAAGAAGTGCACTAAGCAGGTACTCTAAACTAAACCAAACTCAAGGAAATGATGAATCGCCAAGCTGGTTAACCAAATGTCAGTAAAATCACTGAAAAGGGAATGCACACTGTACCAAATGTGATGTAATTCATCAGCTTGCAAAGTTAAGTAAAATGGACCCTGTATCATGAAGCATGCTAAGGATGTGTTGTATACTGAACCAAATCTAGAGAAACTCGTGTAGCAGATATTGAACCCTGAACCAAATCTGATGAAAATTACTTAATATGTACTGCACACTGAACCTAAATGATGACACAATACTGAGCATCTAATCTTGCATACTTCAATCCAATGCAGCTGCCCATATCCCAGTATTAAGGTAATATAAATTACAGCAGTTTGTTACATAAAAATAAAGGTTTCTCTCCCAAATAATAAATTCTGATATTTATTTTCAAATTATTGACTTTTTTCACAGATTCAGAACCTCTTCAAGCGCCGTGATGGTGAAGTAGAGTTCATCAATGATGATGCATCCAACGTAAACTGGGCCATGGTTATTAAAAACACAGAGAAAGCAGTGAACCATTTCAGGACGATATGGGATAGAAAATTTCAGTTAACTAAGCTACCTTTCAAAGACATCCCAAAGTTTGACCCAGAGGCGATGAGAAGGGACGCCTTGGACATGATTTCCAATGTAAAGAAGATGAACTGGAGAGAGGTGCTCACGTAAGTATTTAAAAATTCCATCTCTGGGTTTCATCATAACTTATAGGTAATTATGCTCCGATGATTGGTTCAATGATTGGTCAGGTTAGTGCAAGTGATCCGATGATCAGTCTTGCATCGCTTTAATAGATAGAAATAGATTATTTTTAATGTTTATTTTTTTTACCTCATATGTGGCATGAATTTGTGTCATATGAAAAACACACTTTGCAAAAATGACCATACAGTTACTTTCAAAATGTTGTCATTAAATCATTTTAGTCTCTCATCCTCAGTATGTGTATTCATTTTGGACTCATCAATGAGCATAATGCTTTATTTCAGCTTTGAGAATGTGGCCAAGCCGGTCCTGTATGCTATTTCCCAGATTGCCTGGACCAATGATCTGTATGGGCAACTCTATGAAGAGCTGGTGATCAACAACATCTACCGCCTGGAAGTTGTCATGGATTTCTTGCTGCTTCATATCAGGAACTTTGATGGTACATATTTTGTTTTTGTATCTTTAGGAGGTTTATATTTTGTCTGTAGTTGTGTCAAAATATTTAGCCATACGCTAAGTATTTTTTGTCAACTTATATTGTGTAGTTGTTATAATGCTGACTTAGGACTGATATTGTGACCATATTTTATCTTTTGAAAATCAGCCATATTGGGGGTTAAGTGCAAAAAGAAATAGTGGAAGAAAGAAACAAAATTAAATTGATGGTTTTGCATGGGTACCTAAATTCTTTTACCCAAAAATGAGTTATGAAATAAATTCATCAGCTCTTATAAGCCTCCCAGTCCTGGGGGGTGGTTTAATGAGTGGATGAAAGTTTCAGTAGAAGTGAATCATTTACTGTGCATGAGAGTATCCTTAGTACTAAACTCGCCTTGTGCAGTTATTTATAGATATCTGATATATCAAACAGATCCAATGACAAATGGAGAAACATCAGAGAAGTATTGACATAATCAAAGGATTTCAATGAATAATTTGGAAAAACATCACCTGTCTACCTTGTTATACCTTCTCTTACCTTTTCAGGTGCAACGATTGACCTGCTGGAGTACATCAAATCTGAAGAGATCAAGAAAATCCTGGTTGTCTTGCCCCGCAGCCCTCAGTTGACAAATGTTTTCCTGGCATCATTCTGGCATGCCATGTACAACCCAGAGATGGTGAGTGGCTCTCATAATACTTTAATTCTGATATATGTCAATATTTATGTTAATCAGATAAACCTATTTATTACTGTCACAGCTAGCATTTTTTGACTGTTTTGATTATTTCTATCCAAGACATACAAATTCTGAAGTTCAGAATACTTCGTTTAAAGATGTCATTATTAGTTGTTTTCTTTTATCCCCATTCAACCTATCATTCACATGAGAAATTCTAGGAAATTCTTGATTTCTGGAATGAGGAATTTCCCATTACAGGAATTTCACTAAATTTACTTTATATAATTGACTCTCATTCATGCCTGAATAAAACCTTAATTTAGCTGGACCTCCAGCCAGTTTTAGGAAACCCCTCTTTCTGTTCTCATGTAAATTCCATAAATAAAGACATTAATTCTTTTTTACAGTTCACCAAGTGGACAAAGTTTAACTTTGGTGATGCCTGTGTTGACCAGAGCTACTTTGACCAGTACTTTAAAGCTCCAAGTGGCAGCAACATCGACATGGCTCTGATGAGGAAGACGCTGTGTGACCTCCAGATTGATCCAAACAAGCTGTTTGCAGAACTGAGGACTTCAGTGGAAGGAGCAGATACGCTGGCACGAGAGGTAATTGGATCACACAACATATTTTTGTAGAAGGTAGAGAGACAATATTTTGCTCACAGACTATTACATATATAAACTAGGAATGTGTGTTCTGAGGAATGCAAGCCTGCAGGATGCTCCACAAGCCATTTTTGCATCCACTTATTTGTCCCATATTCCCAGGTTCATTCGTGCATAAGTGACTGTAAATGTCTGAATATTCCTTGAAGCTAATCCTGAATCCAGATCATGTGCCTGATCCACTTCAAATCTAATTGAATCTTCATTGGCCCATTCCCAAAATGCCCTGAAAATTTCATGAGGTTTTGTAAGCGAACCTGTGAGCTTATGCCATGGTGCGGGGTCAACCGTCTTTGCGTTGTGCGTTGTCTGTACGTTAACCATCGCTAACACAACAACGGCAGGAGCTAGCATCACCAAATTTTTTGCAAATAATCAGTCATCTGACAAACTCTATCAGATTTTTTTTTTTTTTCTAACTGTATTTTCTTGTATTTTATAGGGAAAAAGCTAAAAAAGGTTTAAAAAGCTTCTTCTCCGAAACTGTCCAGCCAAATTGTCCCATATTTCACAGGAATGATACCTGGAACAATCTCTCTCAAGTTTGTTCGAATGGTTCCAGTTTGGAGATTTTTGGCTGAGTTACAGGAGGACGAACTTAGTCATCTGTTCAAACGCACACTAAAATTTCAATCTCAGAAACGGCTAGAGCTATCACCACCAAATTTTATGCAAATGTTTATCACATATGTCATATCTGAAATTGAGGTATTGGTTGTGCCACCTACATTGATCTGTTTTTTCCAAGCGAAAATGTAATTTTAGACTCTTCTAGCTTATGATGAAACTGTTACACTAATTGGTTTAAACTTTACAAGAATTATTCTATGGTAGGGTTCTGCCAGTTTTATAAGAATAGATTGGTTAAATGCAGCTTTAAAAAAGTAGTGTAGCCAATTGAAAAAGGCTTTCTGTGTTTGAAAACAGATTTGTCAACATGCTGAGTTTCAGCAGCCAAGTCAAGAGGTCACTCAGTACAACCAGGTGGGGTCCAGACATCACCATTTCAACTGACCTGGCTCTGTCTGGTGTCTAGACAATGTGTCACAGCGTCTAGACGTTTATACATCCTCTAGATGCAGAATGCAAGATTAGGACTGTTGGAACTATATCTTTTAACTGTTTGAAGAAACTTGGTTTGCATTTTTAGTGAATCTGTGAGCTTATGCAATGGTGTGGTGTCATCTGTCTTCCGTTGTCCATCGTGCGTCACAGCTCTCTCAAAAAGGGCAGGAGCTAGCATAACCAAAACTTTGCAAAAAATTTGTCATCTAAAAAATTCTGTCAGATTTTGCTTATTTCTTGGCTAACTGCATTTTCTTAGATTTTATAGGGAAGAAGCTAAAAAACATTAAAAAATGTTCATCTCCGAAACCATGCTACCAAATTGTTTGTTCATATCTCCCAATAATCCTCTGGCAAAAAGAACATATCCAAAAAATCCTGACTGATACATCCTAGTTTTAAAATGTCCTAGTCCAAAACTTGCAGGTCTGAAACGTCCATTTTGCTGAAATCATAGAAAACATAGAAAACAGTTGAAATTTACTATTAACATAATTTGAAATGATTGGCTTTCGCTTATCCCTTCACAAAAGTTAAATGAAGATTATTAAAACATCTGAAGATTTTGTGTGGTGAAAAACTTATAAAGTTATGTAGCATCTCTCATTTTGTACAGATCTGACTCTGACTGACTGATAATGAATTTATCAAATGGCCAGTCCATGAAAATTAAAAGGTCTATTCCTTGTCTGCATTATATCTAAAAAAGGTCTTGATTGATCGTGATAAGATTTTTTGGGGTTGGCCATTCAGCAAGAAAGAAGTGAATACAATTTATGTGGATCGATTAATTTTTTGCAATCTTGAATTGAAAAACAAACAAGAGAACATGCACAGAGGAGCAAATTTAGATTGATGTAGATTCAAATCTACATGTTAATTTTAACTGATCCATCCAAAATTAATTACTTCTTTCACCCATGGCCATTCCTTTAACAAAGTGTCAAAATTCATTCAGAACTTGACAGATATGGCTTACACAAATGAACACACAAACATGGCATGTCACATAACTCCTGCCCCATTCATTGATAGAGGTAATAACAACACATGTGAAGACCAATAATAGGTGAGTAATTCTCAGATAAATTACCCTCTGTGGTATGACCCAGCAATGGGGACATTACATCTCCAGGGTCTGCAGGTGCAGTAGTCACCAGGCCTGGCTAAAACAAGGAGTATGAAATGAGTGGAAGCATGTGCTACTGGAATGGAATTCTTAAGATGTACATAACTGGTTAAGCTAGCATTAAGATATTAGAGATGGTTATCTGCAATAAAAAAGTGATAAAAAAGGGTAAAAATAAAGTTTTTATTAAATGTTATGCACATGAATTGAGTACGTTTCATTTGAATGTATATTCATTTTACCACAGCTTCAGAGAGAGGTTCTTGATATTGAACAACTTGATCTGAAATCCATCTATGAGAAACTAGAGAACTGGAAGTACTTCACAACCATTAAACCACCGACGGTCAGCATAGGTCCTGACAATTCATGGCTGAAAGCACAGACATGGCAGAAAATCCTCCAGGAACAGATCAAGGAGTGGCAGAACTTCAGATTTGAAGAGATGTAAGTATATCAATCTTATTTATGAAATTAAAGGATATTTTATGAGCGCATGTAAGTCTACTAACACTATTATTTTATAACATTTAAATTTACTACTGCAGTGGTTTGAGAACATTTAAGTGTACTAATGCTCCAATCTTTGGTTATGTAAGTAAACTTACACTGCCGTCTGAGATCATGTTTGTTTATTGATAGTTTAATTTTTGTTACATGCACATGCGCTATGCTTTGATTTTAGGACTGATAATTACAGTGTAGATGCTAACATTCCTTTTCAAGAATAGCAATTAATGTATAACAAATTGTTTAAAATCATAATTGTTTATGAACACGAACAGAAACATGAAACAGTAGAACCATTTTTGGCTACTTCCTTGGAAGGACACCTATCAGTGGCAAAATTTCGTGGTATGTAAAATGAATTCACTCACATAAATGTTACTCTCTAGTATCTGTAATACATGAAAACACAGATTTATCCACATCTACATTTAGAGGCTTGGCTCAGTTACATTGCTTACTTTTTGTAATAACTTTACATAACCTTACAGTTATTATCTTACATACATGTGTGTTGTATATGATTCTAGGTTTGGTATTGTATTCTTATTATATTTCTGCAGTGGACCAGCTGTTGATGGGTTGAGGCAACTAATCCCTGTAGAGTTTTATAATCAAGTACCTAAGACCATGACCACAACTGTACACCGGCTTCAGGTCTACACAGATTTCCTGGTCTACCATGCTGAGAAGCTTAGTGGTCAGTTTTGTGTCATTTTTGTATTATCAGATTTTATGGTTAAGGGTTCTGCAATATTTTTAATAAAGATGTACAGTGACTGGCACATAATGACATTCTATTTATCAGTTAATGCATTCAGTTATTTGACTTTTGTATTCTGTATTCTATCTGATGTTGATAAACTGGCACATCCCACAAATAGATATCTTCACACTACCAAGTATGTGGCCTCGGTTTCACAGGCCTTGATTCAGCGACCCACTCTGGTGTCTATTTCATGAATGTGAAAGGTAGCCACAGACTTGGAAGTATGAAGACTCGTCTTGAGGGATGTGCCAGTTTATCAACATCAGAGGCAAAATTGTACATCAGGTGTAAACCTCTGCCAGCCCTTCCTGGTTTATCAACTAGTGGGTGTGCCTGATATAGAGCTCATTATGATATAGCATTCAAAGGCAGCTGTGAAATAATGTTATCAACCATAATTCATGTGCAGGATAGATATTACGCCTGACATAGGTGAAGGGCATTTTAATGGATTCAGTTCATCAATTTTTAATCTTTGATTCAGTTCTTGATTCAGTTATTACTTGAAGTAGTAAATTTCATTCTTTCTTTTAGAATGTATAGAATAAGAATAAGAATGTATATTTAACAACATTGGCTGTTAGTCAATTTTAACAAGTAGAGGAAAAATGTAGCATGCCTTTTGTTTATTGCCACCAGAAGGGGGTTTTGGATGGTGCATGCAGAAAAGATAACAATCTAATCAAATCAATTTTGGAAGTTAAGACCTAATTTTTTAATTGTGCCTTTGCAATTCAATGCATCGATTATTACACCCTGGTAAATATGTTGTTAGAATAGGTGCACTAGATGCAGAAACACCATTACAAAGTGCAGAAAAAAAATGAAATAACAGCAGTGGCTTTCATTCTTTCAGGTTCCCGTGTGGATTTGTTTGAGTATGTTAATTCAAGAGAATTGAAGAAAATAGAGGCAGCTCTCTCTAAAGCTCCTGAGGCTCTGGAGGTGCTGCTGACTACTATTATAGAGATATTAGTGGATCCCAGCAAGGTATGTAGACTGATACCAGGTAAAAACAGATCAATGTTCAGTGGTTGAAAGAAAACGACCAATGATTGATTGAAAAAATCAGTTATCTTAAGTACCTTCTATATATTACCTGGAATTCGCATTATAGAATTATACTTACAATATTGACTGAGTAAATTCAGCCTTACTTTTACATCACACTGAACGGTCAAGGTGATGGCTGGGTTGTTGGAACTTGCTCACTGCACTACACATGGCTCCTGCAATCTATAGCCTAGAACTTTTTATACTGTCTCCTTTGTATAAAAAATATTTCCCAGGAACATGCCGACATGGGTACTGGTAGCATTTACAGACTACAGGTGTTTTGTTTGACAGTGCTCTGTCAAATTATGCAAAATTTTGTTTTTGTCAGATGATTGATGCTTTACAAGGTTTATGGTCACCTGATAGGTTGCTTGTTAGTCCATTGCTTTTGATTATTCATTGAATGAATATGGGATTAAGGTCACAGAGAGTTCATGGATAGGTCAATTCACTACTTTTGCTCTATCTTTCATATTTCCCTGACAGGATCAGAATATTATCCTGGTTAACATGACTTCATGGTGTGTGGATAAAGAATCGTTTGTGTTTGATTATGCAAAAATGCAACCAAATTAATTGATTATGACAGAAAATAACACTGTAATGAACTGTAATAGGTAAGTGCAGTTATATAAAGGGGTTACACAATACACTGAAATGGCAGTGTATAGACCCTATCTGTAATTTTATGAAAATCCTGAATGAAAGTTTGAGTTCTTTGAATACGCTTAATATTCTGTTAAGTAGACCTTTGGATTTAATATTGGAAGTTTACTTTGTCTTTGTAGTTTCCCTCCCTTGAGGAGTCCCCAGAGAGGATTTGTACAGATATCAGTACATTCATGAAAATATTCACTGTACCAAAGGACATCAATGCCCCAGAGATTCAGAAGAAGTTCTGTGACTTGAGGTTGGATTATAAAAAGTTCATGAATGAACTGCTTGACAATGTCTATGGCCTGAGGAAAGTGGTTGAGAGCGTAAGTAGCTAGGAATTTTCCTTCTGTAGCTAATTTAATTCAGTTTACCTATTTTAATCTGTTTTATGTAAAATTATAATTGCACTGATCGATATTAAAAAAATGTTTGTTCTGTCATTAAGATCCATCTAATGATTTTAAAAGATATACTTAATAAGTTATCCTTATTGTATATGACTGTTTAGGTGTGTCTGTATGCAGGAGTGTTTCAATACAACATATAACCATTCCAAGATCACATAATTAATCATCATTCCATTCTCAGAATGAATGAACTTCTGTCAGGTCTTACATATATTATGGTAAAAGTAAATTATTAAGTTAAAGTAGTGATATACCCAAAATTAGGACATGACCTGTGTCATCCTATATTTATCATGTATGCAAAATGGCAGACCCCATAGTTGTTTCAAGAAACTGGGAGAAATTACTTTGTGAGAGTTTTATGATGGCAGGGGGATGTGACTCGAAATTACTCCAAGGACAGCATGTAGGTGAGAATCTATCTGTAGAGATCTAGATTTTGGTGGCAAAGGGACATGCATTGTCAAAGTTTAGAGGGGAATAATGCTTTATAGGACCATGTCCAAATCCTCTGATTACAGTAGGGTAATATTGTATTAATTAATTGTAAGGATCAACTGTACACTTAAAAAAAATGAATCCGCTTTCTATTTCAGAGCTCTGCTGTATTTGAAGATTTCAGCAAAGTAAATGTAAGCTCCGTTATCACAAATGTGGTCAAGTTGACGAATACTGACTTGATGAAACCACCACAAATTGTCTTCACAAGTAAATGGACTGATCCAAAGACTTATGAGGCCCTCGTACAGAAATTCTGGTCCAAGGTCATGGAACAGTGGAAACTCAGTCCACTCAATATGTACGTTATCTGTTTAAATATCTTTTTGTATATTCATTTATAGTAAAACTACATACTAAATTTCCAGTTTTTCAATAATTAATGCATGTATGGCCAATAATTTTTCTGTGTGTTGAAAGTGGATTACTTGATCTGTTGTATTAGAATAGTGGCTACACTTATAATTCCTTTAAATTTTGTGCAAGTTAAATGCCTAATTTGATACCAGCAAAATAAGGTCATGTCACATTTTTAGCTCAGCAATCATATATTTGCATTAGACCATAAAGTCAAAAGTATGTGCCCCATTCATATATACTTTATTCACATTTTAAAGTGTTTAACCAATTACTGCCAACAATTTCTTCAAACATGCAACTAACAGTTGTTAGTTTCACCATTATTTGTCCAATCAACTAAACATTCATTTAAAAACTCTTGTATATCAATTAATTTGACAAGGACTGATTTGAAAGTGGCTCTGTATATTAGTCTTGAGTTCTTCTGTTGAATTTTATTCATTCCAGTGTCTTAAAAAAAAAACTGGTTATGACTTTTCCATGCCTGGAATTGATTCTGGGTTGCCTTTGGAGAGGGCCAGGGGTTTTACTACTCAGCTGTCCAGGGTTAAATGTCCATGTCAAGCACCCAACCTTCACCAGTGATTGACATGGACATTTGACCCTATACTCAGCCACTGTGTTCACCAAAGGAACTGCTGTAATAAATTTGATTGGGTATGTATGATGTGTACTGTTGATTCTTCAGAGGATTCAAACTTGCGACAACTGGATTTGAGGTGGTCCAGAACATCTTCCAGAATGAACCACGGTATGCCAAAACATGGAGCCTTTTTGTTACCACCAACTACAGAATCTTCAAAACCTTGGACTTTGTGGTATACCAATTGGAGAGATGGAATAGTGAGTGTTTCATTGATTGGTTTGCATTATACTGTATGCAATTCCAAGCTATCAAATGATCCCACTTTTTCTTCCTTTTTTGGTCTCAGTCTTATTGTTTCCACGTTTTCTTGAAATTCATACTCTTTCCTAAGTATTTGTTTTGCACTGTAACATGGTGTCAAAATCATACTGTAAATTACTGTTAAATTGTTCTTTTGTTATTACAAGTTAAATATTACTTGGCCTTAGGACCATATTATCTCAAAACTGCTGGTACAAGCTGAGTGCCTTATAAAATTTGCCTTAATGTGTACTCAATATCAATTTTTGTCCCCAGCTTCCTGTCTGTCTGTCCCTTTGTCTGTCTGTCAATCAGGTATTCATTTCCATGCAATAACTTTCCTAAATATTATCTGATTTCATTCAAATATGGGTTACTGATAGCTCTCATGCATACTTTGGTTGGGATTAGTTTTGGATTGTCTGTCTGAAAATTTATTCTCACCAGCTTCAAAACAAATTTATCAAATTTTGGTCCTATTTCACAGCCAAAATTATGACATGTGGAGACATCTTCAAGGCACCACAAAAACTAAAATAGAGCCAGTATGACATGTGGAGACATCTTGAGGCCAACATAAAAACTAAAACACATTGATAAGGCAAGCATGAAAGACAACAATAGGTGGAAGAAGAGAACATAAATTCCATGAATTTGCTTGTTCAATTTCACATTATTTCCTCAAGAATGAGCTTGAATAAGTTTGTTATGTGTGGTTTCAGTTCAACATTTTTTTTCCTTTTTCAATCTGTTTCCCTAATATGGTCCTACTTTTTCATGATGGTGTGCTTGACAGCCTTATATTTTCACTACTTGGATGAAAATTTTTTTAAAGTGGATGGTGATGGAGGGAGGGAGTAAGGGGAAAGTGAGGGTATGTAGGCCCCTGGGGAGAAAATCATTTCTTTTCCTTATTAGTTCACTCTGTGAACTTATGCCATGGCGCAGCGTCCGCCGTCCACTGTCCACTGTCCACCGTCCACCGTCTGTTACCAAATATCTCAACAGCCACAGCAGCTACCTTCATGAAACTTTGCAGAATTAATGATCATGGGATGGACATGCAAAAATAAGCTTTTGGTAGCACCACCTATGTTGACCTACTTTCTGTGGGACGAAATGGTCTTTTCCACTTCTTCCAAGATAAGTCATAAAGTATTAATATTTTGGCCTTCATATCATAGTCAACAGTTCCCTAAAAGAAGGGGAATAATTTGTGTGTAAATTCAGTCAGGTCATTTTCAAGATGGCGTCTCTATGGAACTTCAAACCGTGTCGATCGCAAAATATGACAACTTGATGTGTTTCCATACAGGATGTATTGTCTGTTACTAAATATATGAGGAACTGCTGCAGCCTTCAGTTTCAAATTTCACAGGAATATTGATCATGTGACTGCTCAATGATTTTGACCTCCAGGTGGTGCCACCTGTGTTGACCTACTTTCTGCGGGATGAAATGGTCTTTTCCTCTTCTTCTGAAATAAAGTCATAAAGTATTAATATTTTGGCCTTCATATCATAGTCAGCAGTTCCTTAGAGTAAAGGGAATAATTTGAGTATAAATTCAATCAAATCTTTTTCAAGATGGCGTCTCTACAGAACTTCAAATTCTGTCGATTGCAAAATATGACAACTTGATGTGTTTCTATACATGATGTATTGTCTGTTACCAAATATCTGAGGAACTGCTGCAGCCTTCAGTTTCAAATTTCACAGGAATATTGATCATGTGACTGCTGAATGATTTTGACCTGCAGGTGGTGCCACCTGTGTTGACCTACTTTCTACAAGCTGTAATGGTTTTTTTTTTTGTTTTTTCCAAGATATGTCATAAAGTATAAATACTTTGGCTTTCATATCATAGTCAGCAGTTACTAGGAGGAAGGGAAATAATAATTTTAGTATAAATTCAGTTAAGTCATTTTCAAGATGGCATATCTACGGAACTTCAAATTGTGACAATTGCAAAATTTGACAACTTGATGGTTTCCATACAGGATGTATTGTCTGTTACCAAATATCTTAGGAACTGCTGCAGCCTTCAGTTTCCAATTTCACAGGAATATTGATCATGTGACTGCTCAATGATTTTGACCTCCAGGTGGCGCCACCTTTGTTGACCTACCTTCTGCGGGACGAAATGGTCTTTTCCACTTCTTACTAGATAAGTCACAAAGCATTTATATTTTGGCCTTCATATCATAGGGGATTCTTAATATTCCTCATGAATAATTAATCAGCTAGCGAAAGCGAGGCTTACTGGGAATAACAGGGAGCACGTGCTCACTCACCATGGCTATGTACAGCAACACACACCTGTCAGTTGTTCCATTTATCCACTTCAAATTTGTGGATGCTTACAAACAAATTTTGTTAAAAGCATCTGGAAAGAAGTATAAATCCAAAGGAATCTGCTGCTATGAGCACAATGTGAACCCGACTTGTAAGGGAGGTACTTTCCAGTGACTCTTAACATAATAAAGTTAAAGACCCTTGGGCTCACATCTACTTGGCTCTACGGTCTATGCTAGCTATGAATCAAACCACAGGATGCCATTAATTGCCCGAGGTCAATTAAAATATCAAGATATGCAAGTGTCGGGCACAGGTGCTGACTGATACACATTCCAGACGGCACAGAATGAGGTGGTCTGTGCATGGTTCCTCTGATTGTGTACATTAATACTAAGTTTCTTGTTTCATGTAGAGTAGGCACCGAGAGACACACACACCAAAACACTTTCGGCAGTACGCTGCTTATACTGCCATTATGAAGTCATTAACTTAATAAAGACTAATAAAGCATAAATGAAACATGTCTGCCTCTGTGATTGTTAAAAGTGTTCTGAAATGAAATTATGAAATGTTTTCTATTCACAAGCCTATTAAAAATATAGATGTAGGTATGCTGTATCTGGCACCAATAGAAAATACACTGTATTTTTAGTGGCATAACCAACACATAGCTGTCAAGTGAAACAATATGTCACAGGTCATTTAAAACAATATATCGCTCCTCATTAGATAGTGATATGGTGAGTTCCTGGGCATGGCAAGGATTATATTAGTGCATGGGCAGAAACAGAATTTTATAAATGACACCTTTTTCCCGCAAGACTTTACATAATTTGAGAAAAAAATATAAAAATATGTAAGGTATGAATTATGGAATAATATATTCATTTTAATTAATGCTCAACACTTCACCAGCTCCACACCTTTGAACTCAGGTTAGTTCCTTAAAAAATTCTTTATTGCATGAGTTAAATATTCTTTAAATTGCAGTGGGTCTAGGCTGGTCATGTGGGGATATATCTATAATTGTTTCGCAATCATGTAATTTAAGGGCCTTAAAGCTATCCACAGATGCCATCTTAGAGGGCCTCAAGTAAAAATGAGATAAAATGATGACATTAAGTTTTGGTAATATAAAATGTAAGCCCCTTCAACCAATTGAGACATACCAATGAATCTATTATCTATAAACCAGTAAGGGGATCGATGCTTGGCTCTTAAAAACTATATGCAGATCTTTGCTAAATGTCACCATCAAGTTAAATATGTTGGTAGTCTTCTATCATTATTTATTTATGTTATTTATTTATTTTAATAAAGTACAATTAATTGCATGTGTATGGACAGATTTTGTGAAACAGCACAGTATTTTAAAATATCTTGACACGTACATAATAAAGGTAAGGCAAAACCAAATGAGGGCATGGACCATGTAAAAATGATATTTTAATATGTGCCTTTATAAATTGATACAGATCATTAAAAATCATTGTTCTAAAATGGTTGTTCATTTACTTAATTCTATGAACAAATATAACAAACAGCAGACCAAACCAGGAACATATGAACACACAATCACAAAGAGTCCCTCGTCCAGATGTATGAATTAATTAGTAATTTCCACTGTTTCTTTCTACCTGGATCACTTATGAAAACTAATGAAAAATCAAATCTGATGTCCAATTAGTAAATGAGTAGCATGAAGGAAGAGAAAAGGCTGTGACACGACCGGCCTGCCTTGCTGAGCTAAACTGTATCAGCACATGTGTTACTGCTGTGACAAGTGAGCACGTGTCTTTGTTATTCCCCATTGGCCTCGCTTTGGCCTCTGGTATGTGTGGCATGCATAGAATTTAAGAGTCCCCTATAGTCAACAGTTCCTTAGAGGAAGGGGTATAATTTGAGTAAAAATTTAGTCAAGTCATTCTCAAGATGGCGTCTCTACGGAACTTCAAATTTTGTCGATCGTAAAATTTAACAACTTGATGTGTTTCCATACATGATGTATTGTCTGTTACCAAATAACTCAGGAACTGCTGCAGCCTTCAGTTTCAAATTTCACAGGAATATTGATCATGTGACTGCTTAATGATTTTGACCTGCAGGTAGCGCTACCTGTGTTTAGCTACTTTCAGCAGGCTGTAATGGTCTTTTCCACTTTTATCCATAATATGTCATTAAGTATTTATTTGTTATAATCTGCCAAAACAGAGTCTCCTCTGAGACTCTTGGACTGATCTTTCTGAAACATTTTTTTTAATCACCTGCCAAAATGCACAGTAATTCACAGAGTGAACATTAGCCCCCTGGGTCTCTTGTTTGGGAGCTATCATTCATGCCTCAGATTGGACCTTGGTCACACAGTATTATTATGGTAAACAGACACATGTTGACTGTTTCCTCACACAGAACCTTAAAAAAGTATAAAACAGGTGAAATTGAAATAATAGAATGAGATAATACACACAATCTTGCAAAGGATTTTCTGGTACCTTTAAGTGTGATTGTAAGTTTTACCTTATGTTCCAGGTACTGAGATTGACTTGTTGGAGTATGTCCAGTCAGAGGAGATGAAAAAGATCATCAGAATCATCCCAAATTCTCCTGACATCGTCAAAGTCATCCTGGAAACCTTCAGATATGGGATGTACGATTCTGAGTTTGTAAGTAGATTTTATTTAGCACAAGTTGTGTTAAGATTTAAACAGGCATGATTTGTGATTTGATGAATTAGCAAATGTACAGACTATTACAATCCTGTTTTTGAATCATCTTTGAGGCTTTATTAAATGGTCCTGATACAGGACTGAATATTTATGGTCAGGAATCATGTATGATAAAAGCTCCATAGAGAGTCTTTATACTTGTTTGGAGCGAATGCAAGCAGTTCTACTGTATTATATTTATTTTATGAGAATGATGATTGAAAGCAATTGTTTTATCACAGTTTATTGTCATGTATGTATGATCTGAATAATGTATTAGAATGTCATGCAATTACTCTGTTAAATTAAAAAACAGTTTTTCTAACCATTGCTCTGTCTTAATCTTTAGAGTTGTTGTTTAATGTTGGTACTGTTTTATTGATTTACATAGGTCAACAGTAGTTCAATAAATTTGATATAAAGCTTTGATAGCAAGAGACATCCAGGGAGTCTGTCGAATGAAAAACCCTGAAAGAGTCTGATTTATTTATAATTCATTACTTTTCTTTTATTCAGATTACCAAGCTGATGGCAATAGATGAAAAAATCTGCACTGACCAGGGCCGTGGGCAGTTTTTGTCCATCTTCAAAGGCCCCTCTGGTGTTAATATGGATGAGATCAGAAAACTAGTTTGCGATATCCCAGTTGACTTCCAGAAGATGAGGGATGAGTTACCATATGCTATTGATGGCCTCGGCGATCTGATCAACAGTGTTAGTAGTATCTTTAAGTTTCTTCTCATTAACTTATCGTACCACTGACTTTCCACATTTGTTTGTTTTATTTACATGATTATCACACCCTTAAAAGTCCTGAAAAAATTTGAAATGTAAAATCCAATTACTTAAAATTTTGTTTATTTGTACTAAACACATTCAACCAGAATGGAGCTTTCCTGTGAAAATATGTCAGTTTTGAATGTCCTGAAGAAGTCGTGAATTAGTCATGAAATCTTAATTCTTTGGAACTGTGTAAACCCTGATTAATGTTCTTTACTTCTTATGTTTCTCACTTTCATATTCTTAGTGATTTGTAGATACATGTGTCTTTAATTTTCATAACTGTGGTATTTTACCTGTCACAACATATTACTTGATGATCAGTCATAGGACTTCATACAAGTGTCAATTTCCACCCGAATTGGCCAGTATGAAAGTTAAGCACGTATCTCCTGGTTACCAGAAGTTCAGCCCATCAGGTGTTATTATAAGCCACTTTCACCTTTTTTCAAGTTTCAATCTTTTGAACAAAAGTTTTGGAGGTAGTTATCTTAATGAAATATAATTTAGATGAATTGGTTGACAGTGTTAGGTGAGTGGTTAGGTGAGTAGTTGTTGGGTGAATGGAGTGCAGTCCTATGAATCCTGTTAGTCTGATATAGACTATTACCATACATAGTGATAATATTTATTATATCTCATATGATTAAACAAAATAATCAGACCCAAATGCAGCAGGTGACTTAATGCTTGGTGCAAAAACCGTGAAAATGTCTTTTGTATAATGTTCATGTTTGTTGCAGTTCCAGACAACGGAAGATGACATCAGGAAGGTTGATTACACAGTCATTATCAAAATGTATGAAAAGATTGTGAATATTCTGACCATGAGACCTCCTAAGTTCCGCATTGGTAAGGACGACAGGTGGATGCAGCTGGAGACGTGGAAGAGCTTATGGACACATGTCCTGGACTTCTGGAGTCAGATAAATCCAATTACAAGGTACATATTGATATGCAGTAATATTAGGCCTATGTATTGTGGGCGGCTTTGAATCAAGATAATTAATCAATTCTATTTTCAATTAAATTGTCACATAAGTGTTAATTTTTTTACTTTCTTCTAAATATAAGAATAAATATTTAACCACAATCTGTGTTTGTTCATTTTAGCAAGTAAAGAACTATGTATGGACAGCTTGGTGAGGGTTTCAGGGCATGATAAACCGAGACCTGCCTGAAACTAATGGTCTAGTTAAAATCACTCCAAACCAAAATCTAGCACATTTAGCACCTTTGGGGATCCTATAATTGTCTAGGTTTTATAAATATAAACCAGATATCAAATTTGATTTAATGCATGTTTTCACAGTATATCAGCACTGGATGGTCTGCCAGAAATGCTGGGTGAACTGACCACCAAATTAGGAGAGAATGCTGGTGACTTCCCTAAAGCAGCTGCAGTTTTACATCACCTCGAGGCCTACGTTGATTTCGTCACGTACCACCTGGCCAAGGTGAATGGTAAGGATGTGTTTCATTGTTGCATTTCACTTGTGCTGTTGTAAACAGTCTTCTTCATATAGACAATTGTTTCTAGACATATGAATACTGGAACTTGATTGTTTATCACATGACTGTTGACCACTCTCATTACTTAAATAATATACCCTGTTGATTAATATACTAAGTTATTAAATATAATATATAGCTTTGAGAGCAAAAAAAAAATTATACTTACAGTTCAAAAGCCATATTCCATAAAAATAATGCATAATTTACCAGCATTAAGTGTGATGTGTAAGGAATGTATGGTTACCAAATGACAAATCAGCTGTTCATCCTGTCTTCTCTGCCTGTGTGAGAGGTATACTCATATTTTTGAAATGTTGAATTAAATAAGCAGTGAAGACCTACCATGCTTTAGCTGTTAACATTAAAATGCAGCAGATTTAGTTACATGCATGGATAAATAAAATAAGAGGTTTGCGGTTGAGACATTATTCAATCCCAGAATATGAACAAAAAGTTTTTGGAAAAGGTTAGGCAAGTCTGTGTGTATTTTAAGCATAAACAAAAAGCATTGCTTATGATTGTTTGATGATTCGGTTCAGTACACAGGTGTGAACAGTCATCTATGTGTATTCTACATGCAGGGACACAGTTTGACATTGTGAATTACATTGGTTCTGATGAGCTCAGGAAGATCAATGAAGGACTGAAACAGACCCCTAAGGCTGTCGCTACAGTGTACAGAGCCATCCTGGACATACTCACTACACCTGAGAAGGTATGGGTTATAACACCTGCAAACTCGTTAATTGCAATAGGGAAACCTTATATAGACTAGTGATACAAAGGCAGTTGAAAGTCTGAATGTTTGGTATGAGATACTGAGGTAAAAAGGCAGAAATTTTAAATAGAACTTCAGAGATTTGCTATTACATTTTAACAAGGAGCTGTCACTTCTAAACTACTTCTAGCCAAGAGAAATGTGAAAAAAGTGAAATCCACAGCTCTTAAAACAGCTAGTATGACAACCTAACCATGTATTTATATTTATGTTGTTTTAAGAGACAATGCTAGCTAAAGGCCATGGACCTGTCCTTCAAAGGAAATCAAAACTGTATGCTGTAGACATACTCAATATCAAATCTTCCTCAGCATCAGATAGTGCAGATTTAATATATATACTGTAATTTGTTTAATTTTTCAGATCCTTCATATCAGCAGAATCAGTGAGGGTATTTGCACTGACTTTGATCAGTTTGTTTTGGTATTTGGACATTCTGGAACTACACGTGAATATTTGGCCACCCTACAGACAGCAGTTTGTGGCCTGAATGTGAACTTCACAAAGCTGCAACATGAGCTCCTGGACAAAGTCAAGGGACTTCGAGAGGTGGTGGAGAGGGTAAGCTTTCATGTACACATTATTTCATGTTTCACATTATTTCATGTTTCACATTATTTCATGTTTCACATTATTTCAAGTTTCACATTATTCTTCATCTATATATAAACTATCATATGATTTAACAATATTTTGCATGCCTTAAACCTAGTATGTTAATGTTAATTTATGCTAAATTTAAGATAAAACTGCATAACAAATGTAAAATGTTACCATGCATAAGTAGTTCTGAGTGTTCGAACAATCCCCTTTCCTTGATTATTAAGTGATATGAATATTGTTAAAAGCGTCTCATAGCAGTCTCCAATTACTTGCTGCTGATTTGCTAGTTTGCCTCATGCATAATGCATTACACAGATGAAAAAACTATCTATATTGAATCATTGAATATAATATTAGGAAAGGGTTACTGTATATAAGACTTGATTTTTATTGACAGTACAATCTCTTTTGCCTCTCAGAGCCATCTGGTGTCCATTCAGTTAAAGAGAACCTTCCTCTTTAATTTGTGTATGTGTCCTCTTTAAATGATTGATCAGATGGTAGCTATATATAGATGGGTTAAAAGTGTAGTTTAGGCTTCAGAAAAGTAAAAAAAAGAAAATTTGAATTATCACAGTTTGGCCATATTTCAGAATAACTCATTGTAATATAGATGCAGTAAAACTAGAAACACAGTATATATCAATATATACACAATAGTATTATAAAGGCTTCCTATATTTTTTTTATCAGATGCAAGCTACAGAGACAGACTTCAGCCAGGTGAACATCACAGCTTTAGTTCAGAATCTATTGAAACTGGGAGAAATCTCCAAGAAATATCATATTGAATTCACCAGCGACGTTGACCTCTTTGACCCCAAGAGTTGGAATAACCTTGGGTTTGATGTCAACAATCAGAAATATGAAGAATACAAGAACCCAAGCATCAATGTGTAAGTCTGTCAGACTGGACATACCAATAGTCATTGTCTGTTTTCGCAAGTTCATTACTGGAAATTCTGTTTATATGCAATAAGCATTTCTGAACACTGCATTCCATGTAATTCTATTTCAAACTGATAAATTAAATGCTAACCTGATACACACAGTTATGGTGTTATTTTTCAACAATTTTTAAATTTTAGGATTTGATACTGACTTAGTGCTATGTGTAACATATTCTTATGTATAGTATATGAATTTGTAATGTTAAACTGTCAAGATGGGTAATGTAGTTTGCTTCATCTCCAACAGGTGGCTGCGTATTGTTGAGATGGCTTCCCAGGCTGTTCAGAACTTCACACGCATGAATCCAACAGTTGACAGGATTTGGAAGGAGACTGTGACTTGGCTCTACCGTACACAAACTGTGATGGACTTCATGGTGTCTACGATTGACAAGTGGAACGGTAAGGAGAGAAGAAAATCTAGCCAATGTACTGATATAAATATCTTTAATAACTATAAATAACTATAATATCCAAAAAAATATTTAACTATTTAAATTGATATAGCTGAACAAGTCAAACTGTATTGGACGTCATAGTGACTACTATGACAGTTTGAATAATAAGGAGAATAGAAAATTTCAGTTTCAATATAATATTCTGATGGATATGTATAATAACGGTGGCTGTACATGCAGAGTGAAGGAGTTAATGTTCCATAAACAATTTTAAGAATGTGAGATAAATCATTCATTTTGGAAATGTAGACAAAGGCAAATAATATTATGAATTCTGCAATGCATCCTGAACTAGAATTTTGAAGGACCATATTTTATCATTGTACAACATACACTAAAATCTCCCCCAACTACCATCTTGGTTTAGCGACTACCCCAAAATAACGACCACTTTTTCACAGTCCCATTTCTATTTTGCTCTTTATATCAGACCTCACTTAGATGACTAATTTGAAAATGCAACCACTTTATCGAGGTCCCATTAGTGGTCATAATTTTGAGGTTTCATTGTATAATTGTAGGTCTTATATCAGTCTAGTAGGTTATAGTCTGTGTAGGGATAAGATGAAATCCAGAAGGCTTACTTATTACATATATTTTTTTGTTTGAAGTACTGTGCAACCGCTATTTGCAGGCTATGAACCCATATTTTAAAACTGACGAAAAGAAGATAAATTCAGATATATATGTTGTATGAAAAGGGAAAATACATGGTTGTGTTCTCATTTGAAGGAACCACCATAGACATACTGGAGTACGTACAGTCTGAGGAGCTGACCAAGATCATCAAGCTCATTCCCAACTCACCTGATCTCCTGCGAGTCATCTTTTACACAATGGAACGTATGTTGGATGATCGTACTTATGTAAGTGCAGCATTTATGTTTTTTCCAACTTTAACTTGATCTTTAATGATAATTTAGACTTTTTAGCCCTCAACCCTTAGGCTGATGGGCTATTGTTGTCATCCAAGCTGTCCGTCCGTCCGGTGTCAGTTAACTTTCACCTTGTGAGCGGGATATCTGGAAAAGGATTCACCGTCAGAATTTAATTTCTCGGTACAGATGTATATTGACAAAATCTTGGTCAAGTTCGAAGATGGGTGACCTTGACCTATTTTTAGCTCAGCTTACTATAAGTCATCTGAGCTATAGTCGTGGTCCATTGTCCGTCGTCCGTCCGTCTGTCCGGATGTCCGTTCGTAAGACTGGCACGTTTCGACACCGTTGGACCTACGAATCTGAAATTCTGCATACAGTTAGATGTCCCCAAAATCTCCTACCATGCCGAAAATTGGGCCAATAGGACTTCGTTCCTTCGAGATATTAAGGAAAAACCTCAATTTTTTATTAGAAATCTATTTTCACACTTCAGGACTGCCTTATATCAAAACCACTCATCTGGTTTTCTTCATTTTTACCATAAATATTCCTCTATATAGTTCCTATGTACATGCCAGATATTAAGTCAGTATTATATAATTTTAAAAAGTTATGGGCACAAACATAATGGACTTTGTAAAAAAATCAGGAAGATATTTGGTCACTTAAGACCAAAAATGTTAAAGGTATGGACTTTTTTCCAGTAATTCAACTTAAATTAATCAAAAATTTAATTGTATACCAAAAATTAGATCAAAATCTGTTAAATTTTTTTAAATATTGGCAAAAATATAAAATTGGTAACTTAAATTTTGCCCAACTTTGGCCACGGCATGTTTTTTTCCTGTAGGTACTGTGGATTTAATTTTCACAGCATGTATACATAAGGATTAAATCTGTTAAAATCTGAAATTTGAAAATAAAAGCTGCAAAATTAGGCTAGTTATTGAATTTTTTTGGAGGCTCTTGTTGTATTCCCTTACATTGTCAAGCAGTCCACTTTGATGACTGTAGGTTATTCAGTGCACATCTCTATGCTCCCCAGGCTGTTGGCATAATTTTAGATGTCCCCAAAATCTCCTACCATACCGAAAATTGGGTCATTAGGACTTCGTTCCTTCAAGATATTAAGGAAAAAAACTCTGTTTTCCATAAAAAAGCCATTGTTACACTTCAAGGCTGCCTAATATCAAAACCACTGATCTGTTTTTTATCATATTTAGTATTCACATTCTTTCATACATTTTCTATGAACATACCAAAAATTAGTATTGGGTATTATTTTGAAGTTATGGGCCAAAACATAATGCAATTTTTTTAAAAATCAGGAAATATATTTACTCACCTAACATGAGAATTGCTGAACCTAGAGACTTTTTTTTCAGGAATATAACTTTATTTAATCAAGATTCAATTGTTTACCCAAAATTAGATCTGAATTTTGCAAATTTTTCAAGTTATTAGCATAAATAAAAAAACAATATTTGTCAAATTTTGTCCAACTTTGGCACTGTTGATTTAATTTTCACAGCATATATACATAAGGATTTAATCTTTTTAAATCTGAAATTTCAAAGAAATTGATTGGAAAGAATAGCTTTTATTCATGTTTTCATACACCATGTCAAGTGTTGTTTACATCTAGCCCACCTAGTAGTACAGCCTTCACTTGCATTATGTAACCCTCCCCAGGCAGCTTGCCTTGGGTCAGCCTGGCCACTAAACAGCAGGCTTCCCCTCTGCCCTGCACTCCCCCCCCCAGATGGTGCATAAACTAGATGAATGTTATTATTTTCTGTATTTGATTCATTCTTATTCTAGGCTATGCTACATTTTAGATTTTGTATTGTACCACCAGGGTTACAATGATTAAAGTGTACGTTTAATTGTGTCCACAAAGTGGTGTATTGTTATGAAAGTGTGGATGTTCATCAGATAAGTAATTCCTTACGTCAGAAGAGTAAAAACTTCACCAGGTGTGAAATTGACTATTAATTCCAGTAATAAATTAAAACTGGGATAGTAATTAGCACAATGATATTGTTTGTTCTTCTTTCAACCAACAGTGTGTATACTTTATTTGAAAAGATGTGTTATTTTATCAAATTTACTGAATCTTTTATTTTCTTGTAGATGCCATGTTGTGGCATTATTTTCTTTTAAATTCAGTTTAAACATTTATGATTTAAAAATAATAAAATATATGTGTATGCAGAATATGACCCAATATGAGCTACACTCTGGATATATGATGATTGCAACTTTTGCAACAATTCTAATATTTTAACTTATAGTTTCAGTTTTTTACTCTGTATATATAATGATTGCAACTTTTGCAACAATTCTAATATTTTAACTTACATTTTCAGGTTTTTTTATTAAAAATTTATAAAACCTGTAAATAAAAAAATGATTCAGATAAAAACTTCTTAATGGAAAAAGTGGATATGCTTAAAAAAGATAGGATTATATATAAACTTAAATGCATTATTCCCTTGAAAGTGAAATAAAGGTATTAGTCCATTCAGTCCACTTGCCTGTCCATCTGTAAATTTTTTATATGCATCACAGTATCTCAAAATTTTACTGTTTTTCTTCATGACAGTCTTGTCAGAGTATTAGTTTGCAATCATATATTTAGAACTTTACTATAACGTAGTAGGAGGGCCCCTTTCCTCTTAGCTTTTCATATTCTTATATAAATGAAAAACATTACAATATAATATTTCTACATCCACCTTCGTGCTGCCCTCACTTTTCCCTTCTCCGAACCCCATCCCAAAGTCAGCCTCGATCAGTAAGCAAGAACAAGATGAATCAAATATATTCATACTTTAATATTTTGTATAACTATTCGTCCATAGGTACCTATGTACATGCCATAAATTATGTCAATATTGTGTAATATGTAGACATAGTGGGCATCACAATAATGTACCTTGTCAAGACTAAAGAGATATTGTGTCATACAGTCACAAATTCATAAATCACTTCATCAGCATAGTTAATCATAAAATCATATCTGTCAAATTGAAAGCTTGCAGACTACCATACACTTCTTCAACAAATAGCCTTATCATCATTCTACTACTGCTTATTACTGCTGTCATTGCATTCATATTTGCTCAAATATATCACAATTTTCAACCCCTCCTAAATAAATAAAAAATAAACCACTATATTTGACTCTATTAATCCATCAGTCAGGTAATTTCATTTATCATTTACTCACATATTACATTACATTCCTTTATAATAGCCCAACATGTCCATGATATTCATAAGCTTTATCGACTCGATATAGTATCACAGTGGAGAAACATTTATAGTACAATCATTATCAGCTGAGCACCGTGACCCATGGGTCCCTGGTTCTACATTTTAGAGCTGATTATAGAAAAACACTTACCGTAAAATCTCCACTTAAAACCGCACTTCCGATTAAAACCGCACCCAGACTTCGCCGAAATTCCAGGTGAGACACCGCGAGGGGCTCAAATACTAAGAACCCCCCTTTAAAAACGCACTAACTTTCGCTACGGAATGATTTGACAAAAGACATAATCAAGCTATCATCTAGAAATGAACACGTGTAGGTTGCGACTCGGCCATTCCTGTCCACTTTTAAATTCCTTGGGCATTTTATTTAAACACACCATAACACATTTTTGCAGGGTCGCTAAGGCATGAAGTTTGGGAAGACGTAAAGGCCGGTGAACCTCTGCCTGTTTATACAGATTTTATATTCCGTGCCGTATTCTTGTTTGCTACCGATTTGTCATTATATTTTGGAAAAAATATTCTGCTGATCCATTTCAAGTCACTGTATATTTTAATTCTAAAAGTAATATTTTGAAATCTTAATTTTTGATGAAAATTCCATTTTCTGGAATTACTCGGAAGATTCAAATCATTTTCATACCGGTTACTTCGGTATTATCATCGTCACATCGTACGTAGACATCGCTCCATGTCACAATTTGTTGGTGCATTTGAAAACACTGCTGGTCAACTTAGCTATATCAAAGTAACTGAAGTTACCTTGTCGAGATACGCACGTATAGGAAACATGACGCTTGAAAACGAGTGTTTTTAAGGTAAAATTAAAGTGGCCAGTCGGGGTAAGCAAGTTTTTTTCCTGAAGAAAGTTCCCGTGTGGGGAGCCATTTTGTCTAGGCAGTGTTCGCGCAAGGCACGCTGGGACGAAATAGGTGGCTGTACTGTTTACCACCCACCGCGTAGCCGTTCAAAATATTCTTAGCAGAATACCGGGGCTTTTCAGCACATGGCGGCATTCAAACATGATTTTAAATCGATCGTCTGCCATTGTATGACTCTTTACGATGTCAGCTTCTTATTCATTTTACGTTTTAAACAAATAATCATTGCTAAATATTGCCGCAAATGGGTTTAAAGTGGGCTTTTATTTCAATTTTGCTTGACCATGCCCAACGAAGTGGGCCGCTGTGTGTTACAACAGGGTTGTTGTAAACGTATTATTTGGTGACAATTACCACGATTTTATAACAAGTTATATATCACACGAAAACTAATCAGCAATATTTAATTTATAAATAAGAAATAGTCGTAAATAATACATTTACACATGGCTCCCATGCATGCGAGACTGCTGCTAGGAACGGCCCTCGAAAGTTGATATATTATCGCCCACTCGCCGGCCCAAAAACGATGTCTGTAAGGAAGATATTCAGGAAACCCTTCTAGTATAAACCGCACAGTGCTTTCAGGAAATCAACCTGATTTCAAGATTTTGAATTTCTTGATTAAACCGCGGTTTTAAGTGGAGATTTTACGGTAGATGCTTATTACTCAGGAACCATTTGGTGGATTTTCACAAAACTTACTATGATTATTGGGAATGATAATCTGTACCTGCTACACAAGTTTGGTGGCGCCACCTACAATTTCTGATTTTTAATGAATTTTTATCGAATTTTTCAACTTTGGGCTTGTGAGCGGGATATCTCTAAAAGGATTCACCGTCAGAATTTAATTTCCTCGGTAAAGATGTATATTGACAAAATCTTGGTCAAGTTCGAAGATGGGTGACCTTGACCTATTTTTATACGTTTTAGAGCTGATAATAGAAAAAACATTTAGAAGCTTATTTCTCAGGAACCATTGGGTGGATTTTCACAATACTTACTATTATCATAGGGACTGATGGTCTGTCACTGCTGCACAAGTTTGGGGGTGCCACCTACAAATTCTGATTTTTAATTTATTTTTCTAGGATTTTTCAACTTTGGCCTTGTGAGCAGGATATCTCTAAAAGGATTCACAATAGGAATTTTTATTTCTTTGGTGAAGATGTATATGGACAAAATCTCAGACAAGTTGGAAGATGGGTGACCTTGACCTACTTTTCAAGGTCACAGAGCTTATAATAGAATAAAACTTAGAAGCTTATTTTTCAGGAAGCATTTGGTGGATTGTTATGAATCATGGTACATACCTCTCCATTTTAAATTTATAACTGAGACATGTATAGATATCTATCCATTTGAGAACAGATATTTAGTACTTGTTACTGTTACCACCTTTAAACACTGTTCTTTAGGCTGAGGGCTTTTGTCAGCTTCTGCTGATATTCTAGTTGTAATTTATTGAAACATTAACAGCTGATTGGCAAATACATTGCTTAGATTCCAGTCAGGGACCATACATTATGTATTATTATGGCTTCTCCTTTGTTTGGTCTTTCACCGTAGGTATCTGTAGTTGTGTGTGTAATTGCTTGAAAACTATAACCTGTGAACCACTCCATATTTTTTACATGAAATTTTAAATACAAATTGCTTCTTCCAATATCTGATGAGTTTGAAAACCAATCACTTTGACCTTCATTTTCCAGGTAAAATAAGCCGAAATAAAAATATTGGAAATCCCATATTTTTTTAAGTATTGCATAATCATTCCTCAAATTTGATACACTAGTTGTTTCAAACAAATTATCAGACAGTTTAGAAAACTATTGAACTTTACCTCTGTCATCAAGGTCAAATCTATTGATTTATATGCTTTATATAGATACCATAACTTTCAAAATAGTTCACATTTTTCTCATATTTGGGGAAATTGGTGGCTCATGTGAAAATGTGACCACTTCATTGAGGTCGAAGTGGTGGTCATAATTGTGAGGTTTTACTTTGGTACATTTTGGTAATAAATTTGATGTATTGTTTTTAGGTGCCCAGGGCTTTCCGTACAGACTACAGTAAGATCTGTACTGACCGTGCAGTATTCCAGGGCTTGTTCTATGGTCCACCTGATATCAATATGTCAGAAATCCAGGACCTTGTGTGTGGAGTTATTATAGATCCAAATAAGCTGCTTGATGAGCTCAAATCAGTCGTTCCAGGGGCTAAAGAGGTTGTGGATTCTGTAAGTATAGGAGTTTCTATATAAATTATATAGTATAAAATTCTTTAAGAAGTTTCTATATAAATTATATAGTATAAAATTCTTTAAGAAGACATAAATATGTGAAATGTGTTAAAGGTCATGTTTTTTTAAGGTTTCAAAAGTCTTGAAACTTTTTTTCAATAATTAAAAAAAAAATTTTCATAAATTTTCTCATTTCAAGCATTTCTAACTCAGATAATGTAATTCATTTTTATTATTCACAAAATGAATCTGCTTTTGTACCATTGTTTTACAGTTCATAATAAACCTGTTACTGATCCAAAGAAAAACTCATTTTACCACTTTTTCAATTTCCTTTTATTTCTAAACTATGCAAAGAATGTACAGTAACCATCATATTTTAAATTTAAGATGTTCTGTTGAAGCATGCCTTCTGCTTTGCAGAGATCATAGTTATCACTCGCATTCAAAAATTAGTTTCAGCGCACCACTACAGATGTCAGGGAGGTTGACATTCCCCGGTTTGGAGATGTGTTTGTCAAGTTCATCAATTTACGGAACTTCAAGCTACCTACTGTGACTGTGGGTCCTGAAAACAGCTGGCTACAGAGAGAAACGTGGATGGGCATCATCAATGATTATATCAGTAAATGGCAAGGGAAGGATGCCATGTCAAGGTAATTACAGTAAAAACTGGTCTAACGGACACCTCACTAAGGCAGACAACTGGCTATAACGGACAAGATAGTTAAGTCCCTTCAAAATTCCCTATATGTTATGTATAAGCGGAACCTCTGTAAAAGGACACCTCACTACTGCGGACAACAGACAGCAGATTTCAACTCAAACCAACATTCTAACAGTAAATGAACCTGACAAATGGGGACAAGATACGCCACCTCCGGCGGACACTGATCACTCGCCCCGGGCAACATCAGAGACCATCGATACTGTTGCTGTTCCTGGGACTGCAACACAAAGGATTATGTAATCTTAAGTTGTTAACTTAATGCGTGTCTGTGCTCATGTCACGGTGTGATGTGCTCCTAAGTTAAACACAGCAAATTTGAAGCGGTAAACATCATGTCGCTTTATTTCACAGTTGATCATTCACACGTTGCGAAGCTGCATATTTTTCGCTTGACCACGGGGTCTTAAATTGATTAAACGGCTACCGATTTCCCATGCGTCCCAGATCTCACCATGCAATATGTAACTGTAAAATTAGCCACTTTGTTATAGCAGGCAATTTGATATTAATTTATCAGTTTTGCTCAGTATATCTCAAACTGATCTGCTCAATGTAAAACATCTGCCTGCTCCGTAGTTGTTTGTACCGTGACGCCGTGCACAAGCTCCTTGGTGTTCGTTTAATCTCGGGTGCCTTCAACATTAAAGCAAATCAAACCAAACAACCATCATCAAAGAAAGTTTATTTTAGGCTAAAGCTACATTCACCTATAAAAACGGATCTTCCCAGGTTCGAAGCCATTACAACCTTCGCATTATCAACGTCGTCATTATTTATGAGATTATCGCATTTGGACAGCTGAACAAGGAGAGTTTAAGCGATGCCGCCAGGTGGCATGACACGTACTCCTGGGCGGGAGCCTATGCTGTCTGAGAAAGTCAAGCTTATTCAACTGAGTGAATCAGAGAAAAAGAGCGTACGCAAGTATATGAACATTGTGTTCACAGATGTCTTCATAGACTTTTCTCCTTGTATTGTTCACTTCTTGAGATAAGTAAATATAATCACAGTTAGTATATGAATATTGAATGCATGATGTGTGCATGAATATGTTGTACATGTACCTGAAATCTGATATAATACAATAAACAAGTTCTTAACAGGTGTTTGTTGTCTTTATTTATAATCCATCAGTTATCAACCAAGGTAAACCTGCCTAATAAGGACACCTCACTATTAAGGACAAAACGATTGAGTCCCGACATGCACTGTCCACTTTAGACAGGTTTCACTGTACTTTGATAATCAGCCAATTGATTTCTTCAGTCATTAATGTGATACTGTACAGAAAAAGCATTATAAGCATATAATAGACCTTTTGATGCACATCAATGACATCTGTTGGCAAATATTGACACTTAAGTGTTCAGGTCCTTTATATTGGCAGAAAAAGATCTTTTTATATAAAAAAATTACTGATGCAGTACTGATACTGACTCACAGGACCATTACACGCAGTCAACTTGCATGTTTTTTGTTACAAATATATAGGAGTTCTGTATAATATATGCATGTATTTGAAAATGATTTACAGATGTTTAGATTCATCTCAGGAAATGGACTAAAATAATTAATGCCCATGATGTTTAAGTTTAATTAAGTGCAGCAGTGTATAATTAGAAATTTGTAATTGATATGATAAAAGTCTACATAATGCTTTTTATCATACAACACATTTAAACTTAGAAAAAAATGTTCAGTATAAAAAATTTCAGGTTGCAAATGAAGTCCAAATTTTTTCTCAAGCTATGTTAAAATGAATATGTACTCTGATATCATTGGATATTTAAATAATTTAGATTCCAGAAGCCTTGGCTGTTTTGAATGTCTGTAATGTACAGGAATTTTCTTGATATTATTATACTGGATGGTAATTTTGTATTAGGTATTATGACATTTATTACAACAGGTTCAGGATCATTGGTACTGCAGGATTGAACCAGCTGACGTCCCTGGTACAGGATCTATCCAAACAAGTCCCTAACACCAAAGTCCAGCTGGATGAGGCTACAACAACCATCCACCGTATTAGTGTCTACCTAGAGTTTGTCGCCACCCACCTCAGAAAGATGAATGGTCAGTGTGTACATGGTTGATCCCGGTCTGTTACCAGTAACAAAACACACTCAGTTGCATAATAACTTCATAAATAGTGGTTTGCAATGTATCATATATCAGTGAACTATAATTTTGCAGGCATAAACTATGAAACTCTTATTACTGGTAAAATCTGAATATAATCAGAATATAATAGAAAGATCATTACATGCTCAATCTCTTGTTATGTATTTGGTTTAAATGGCTTCATTATTACAGTTATATTATAGTGCTCTTGTGGTGTAGAGAGTTATTAATCTTTTGGTCACACCTTTAGTATTAATACACAATTCTTTTTGTAAAGACTTTTATTCGTCAAAATCCTTCATGAAGCTTTCATCGCAAACACTAACTTCTCTAAAATATAGGTAAATAATGTACATGGAAGCTTATGTTTGAATGCTGCAAATTATTTCATGTCTGGTCTGTGTCAGCTGGTGGCATCTGTAACAGTAATTGTAATTATAATAATAACAGTAATTACTGTTCCGGATACACTCTTGTTAATCAGGTACATCAGTGGACCTCCTGGCTTACATCAACTCCCAGGAACTGTCTAAAGTAGAAGAAGCCCTGAAGATGTCCCCAGAAGCAGCAAGTGTTCTCTTTGTCACTTTGGTACGCTTTGTTATGGAACCTGAGAGGGTAAGTTACAGATTCTTAATACCGATTCAAATTAAAGGTAAAAGTGCAGTAAAGGTGACCTGCCGCAAACTAGCATTACTCATGCTTCACTTAACCTTTGAATCAGGTTTGACAGTGCCTTATTATCATGTGTATCTGATAAAAATGTATGCATGTCGATGGAATCATAAAGTGATTTTTTAGCTCCATAAAGGAGCAAGTTAAATAAGGATAGACCATCAGTAAGGGAGCCAAATTAAACATACTGTACTAGCATTATTGGATGCAGAAGTGTCAGATATATACTGTAGAAGTGATGAAAAAAGGGGTGTTCTATGATTTGCAAGATTTTGTGAAAAAAATCCTGGACTTTTTTTATTGAAGTATATAATCCCTATTATTTGCAGTTTTTAGGCAAATTTTAATCCTTATTTCAGGCATTGTTGCTGCCACACATTGACAAAACCATCTGCACTAACCTGACCTTGTTTGAGGAGGTGTTCACCGGACCCCCATCACAAGACTTTGACATGGGTAACCTGCAGAGAACTATGTGTAACCTCGAACTTAACTTTACCAAGATGAAGGATGAGCTCATCAGCAATGTAGATGGATTAAAGGAAATTGTGGACACTGTGAGTCTTAATGAGTTTACAATTAGTTAATAATCAAGCAAATTTGTACTTTATTTATTAAAGCAGTTTAGTTGATAATCAGTTTAATCATCACCACCTGAAGTCACTGTGGGTAATTCATTTATAGTGATAATATTCATTTGTGAGGATACTCTTTGGAATTAAACTCAGTGCACATATGAATCAGTTAAGTGTTTAAGAGCTCATGCTTAGTATATAGTATCCATGGCCAAATGCATGTAATGTATGCAGTTTTGTTTGTAAAAAAATACTCCCTATGTTTATATGTTATTACCTTTTATTGGTAAAGAAAAAGCAGTTATTATCCCATATCAAAGTGAAAATAATAATTTTTATACCACCAAAGAAATGGCATGGAGAAATGTACCAAAAACAGCTATTTATTGTAAATAAAGTATATTAAAATAGTTCATTTGAAAGAAAGTTACAAAAAAGACTGTTTATTGTAAATTAAGTCTATTAAAATAGTTTATAAAAAAAAATCCAAAAGATCAAAGTGCTTGGAAGCCTCACCGGCGGGCACTCGACCTGCTGACAGTGTCGCATTTATGAGGTTCATTTACACTGAAAACACTGGCTTTAGCCAGCATTGATCAACTGTTTGTAGTCTGCACTGCGGAGGTGTCCACCTTGGATAGGTTTAACTAATAAATGACATATAGAGGAAATTCAGGGGACTTGTGTATTGGGTCTGTAATAGCCAGTTGTCTGCCATAGAGAGGCATCCACAAGGCCAGGTTATACTGTACATTTCAGGGTTCCTTTTATGGTTGGGCCCTTGGGCCATGGCCCACACTTTTTCTCAAAGGCTCACTGAATTGTCCTTTGATGGGCCAAATGGAACCCTGCATATCATTGTATCGCCAAAACGAAGTTTTGCGGATACTATGTTTTTGACCGGGTTCCGCCGCCGCCGCCGCCGCCGCGTTCGTTTCCGGAGAACTCCTCTGAGACTACTGGACAGATTTTTCCGAAACTTACACAAATTATCGGGTCACATGTGAACTGGTGCCTAACCAAGTGACCTTGACCTCTGACCTTTCGTCTCTGCCCAGCGTCCGTTTGTGCGTCTGTTTCCACACATAAACCCATATATCTCGGGAACCATTTGACCGATCCGGAAAAAAATTTTACACAAATGTAGCCCTGGGAAAGCTTTATAACATACACAACAAAAGGTGGCGCCACCTGCAACCATGTTTGCACAGTGTCCATCTGTTCATCTGCCTGGGGTTAAAATCACTCAAATCTCTGCAGTGATTTGACTAATTCACCTAAAATTTGGCATGCATATACATCCTAGATAGCTTTCTCGATTTTGTGACAGGTGGCGCCACCTACGTTCACGTTAACGCTCCACACATAATCCCATATATTTCGGGAACCATTTGACCGATCCGGAAAAAAAATTTACACAAATGTAGCCCTGGGATAGCTTTATAACATACACAACAAAAGGTGGCGCCACCTGCAACCATGTTTGCACAGTGTCCATCTGTTCATCTGCCTGGGGTTAAAATCACTCAAATCTCTGCAGTGGTTTGACTAATTCACCTAAAATTCGGCATGCATATACATCCTAGATAGCTTTCTCGATTTTGTGACAGGTGGCGCCACCTACATTCACGTTTATGCTGCAGACATCCAAGCTCATATCTCGGGAACCGTTTGACCAATCAGGAAAAAAATTTTACACAAATGTAGCCCTTGGATAGCTTTATAACATGAACAAAAATGGTGGCGCCACCTGCATCCATTTTTGCACAGCGTCCATCTGTTTGTCTGCTGTAGGATAAAATTACTCATATCTCTGCAGTGGTTTGACTTTTCCACATGAAATTTTGCATGTGTATATATCTTGGATAGTTTCTTGTTCAAATAACAGGTGGCGCCACCTACAATCATGTTTATGTGGCAGAGATTCATTCTAATATTTAACACATGTAACTCTATATCCCCTTGCCACTCAATCAATGCCTTACTTCACCCGTCCTTCTCTGATTTTGGCGGATACACGTAGTCGCTTGTCGACTACCTGTATTCTAGTTTCATATTTGTGATTCAAGAAATTTTGTTTCATTTATCCTTGGCAGCTTCAGAATGATATGGTAGACTTCAGTAAAATCAACTTCACCAGACTGATGGATCACCTGATGCTGCTTGGTAACCTTCAGCAGTTCCAGCCTCCGCAGTTCACCAGCGCTGACCGCTGGTTTAAAAGTGACGAGTGGAGCAGCACCTGGCAGAATATCGTACAGACAGCACTCACTGAGGTCCAGCAGAATCAAGTGGTCAGGTGAGGGAGTTTTTACTTATCTGGCTCAGGGGGCAAAATTTAATAGAGTTAAATATTCTGTCAAAGTATATTAACTTGTAGGGTTACTTTACATTAGCGTACAGTGAAACCTAGTTAACATGACCACCTGTGGAACCAGCTAAACTTGTCATGTTAGCGGGGGGTTATTTTAGGCGGGGACCAAAACAGTTGTTGTCTAAGCAGAGGGGTTGTGATAATGGGGTGGATGGCAGCCAAGAGTTTTCCCTTACATTTTGTCATTGTACCACATTTTGGTTTGGTCAACACATTAGAACTTTAGACTGCTGGCCAGGTTTTAAATTCATACCATCTTTGAAAATATGGCTAGTGTTTGAAATGGTTGTTTCCTTATAATCACTGATAAAACTACCAAGTGACAAAAAGCAGTATTTGGTTCATGGATAATGTTATTAAAGTGGTTTGATATGTAACACAAAGATCTTGCAATGATAAAATGGAATACTTAAATGTTAACAAATTTCAGCCAGGGATGAGGAACCAAATTCTTAGAAAATGATATATAAAATTCTGATGGAGAAAATATGTCGTGCATTGAACATACAATGTGATATACTGTATATAACTTGATCTACAAGACTGATTCAGAGTTGCAAGATCAAAATTTTACAGTTTTACATCTCTTTCTTTTTATTTAAACAGAGATAAGCAGATGATATAAAAGCATGAGTTTGTATTTTCAGGTACCTGAAGCTTGCAGAGAGAGCTGGTCAGGTCATACAGGGGTTTGTTGTGAGGGAACCAAACCTGGCGCCAATCTGGACACAGACTCTCTCCTACATAAACAGGGCATGCAAAATCACAGATTTTGCATTGTTCCATCTTGAACAATTTAATGGTAGGTTAACTTTTATCATTTGAGTGAGAGATACCATGCAAAGCTTGTTAGCATAAGCACCCTATAGTATAGTAATAATTTCATGAGAAATGTGCTGTGTCTGTATTAGGTGTTATGGCTTTAATTTTATAAACCTTGAAGAAGCCTAATCACTTATAAAGCATATGTTGAATTAACATAAAAAATAGCTTCTTCCCTTTGAGTAAATTGGTACCTGCCAAAATACTGCCCTGAAACCATTTGCTTACTTCTGTACATGGGTATCAAAACAGGTGGACTGGGCATGATCACAGGTGTCAACATAAAACAGTGCATGCATCGCCTGGGCAACAACACCTGTCAATCAGAAGATGCCCAGACTGACTTGGCCCAAAAATGTAATACGTGTTCCTGCTGGCTGAAATATTGTGTGTTGCGGCTGACACGGTCATTTTTGCTGAGGCCCCTTGACCTATCATACAAACATGTTCCGATAGGTTCGATCTACACTGAATTTACATTCACATGGACTGTAATGTCCATCCAGCAGAGATATATCAGAGAGCAGTATACGGGAAGGTCAATGTACGGACTAGTATGGACTGTAGTTCTTGTTTGGGATCAGTCACATATGTGCAAAATCAGACCTCCAGCCACCCTGCCTTGATATGGTAAACAGTCACATGTGGACTGTGTTTACAAACATGTTTAACCATAACAAGGTGTTAAACAGTGGTATGCAAGGTACTGAGACTTTGTGCTTGGATGGTTTTGCCGGAACTTCTTTTATAAAGCAAAACTGAACTGACCGTTAGAACGAATTGGCATAATATTACTCCTGATTATTTCCCTTTAAGCATTAGGCCACTATGACTTTAATTATTTTTATTTCATGAGTGTATATCTTGTCTGCCTGATAGCATGTTTATTTGACATATGTGTCCACTATCTTGTCATCTTAGAATAGTTAGATTTTCAAGTGAATTTATGGAGAAGTATCATGATATAGGCACATAATAAATATAATGATGCAGGTTAGGGTCATGCCTGTGAAATCCTGAAAATTCAGATGGGTGAGATTTTAACATCTGAAAGTGGGCACTGCATGAAACACTTTAACAGACCAAACCTGAAGTTTGGTGTTCAGTCGGGCTCTGGCTTTGCACCTTCATTTTACCCTGTTGTCAGTTTGATTTTCACTTTTATTAATTTAGTTCACTATATTCTGAATTAGGCATTTTACTAAAATAAAACAGAAAAATATCACTCTAATAAAATAGAAAATGTTCCTGTAGGTTTATCATTATGAACTCTGCAAGACCTTATAAATTGGGTGTGAGTTGTTAAAAAGAATTACTGCAATATTTATATTAGTGCTTCATTAACTGTTTGGATATGAAACTGTATGTAACATTGATTGCCTTGTCCAGTGAAGCTGACTATTGTATGGAGGCAGTTTTTCACCTTGTGTTTCAAATTATAAATATTTTGTGGTTATCAGAGGTATGTGCTGATTGAGAGCTGTCTGGTTCATCATGAGTTTTACTGTTTCTTTTACCAGGAAGAGATGTGGATCTGCTGAATTACTTCAAATCCTCAAAGGTCCAAGCCATGTTGAGACTGATCCCCAAGTCTCCAGATATTGTCAAGGTCATCTTCACCACCTTCCAATACGCACTCACAGATATAAACTATGTAAGTATCACTTCATGTAGACTCAAAATATGGTGATCTGAGGTCCTACTCCGTAAAAATGATAAATCTCGATTATATAAAAAAATTTATAGAGAGGTGACCCCTGATTTTGAATGATAGATAGTCCCTAAAATAATATAAAAAAATGATCCTTGTGTGCACATTTATCAGGGTAAAATGGTACATTTATCATAATATCTCACAATGGTTACTATGATATTCAATATAGGGTTTATTTAAACACAAACACTTAATTACAGGTCCATTGAGCTTAAACTTGCCATGCTCGCAGTATAAAAAATGTTTCTGTTGATTAAAGAAACAATTTTTTATTTCAGTGTTACATGATCATCAGTGAATGTCCTTAAAACAAGATCTGTCAGTTTCAGCTTGGTAAAAAACTAACTTCCCATGAGTCCACACCCCCACTCCCTCCTGTGACTCCAACCCTCCCCTTTTTTTAAACTTACAATAACAAGCAAATAACCTTTTTATTGTCTGATGCAGGTACCCAAAGCTATGAAGTTTGATTTGAACAAAATCTGCCGTGACCAGAGCGCTTTCGATGAACTCTTCAAAGGCCCACCAGATGTGAACATGGGTGAGATGCGTCAACTCCTCTGTGAGTTACCATTTGATCCTGAAGAACTGTGGAAAGAAATGATTGACTCAGTGGAAGGCCTGAAGGAAGTTGTTGACAGTGTAAGTATCCATGTGTACTTCAGTTTAAAGTTGCCTTTTCTTATTCTTAGTATATTAGGTGTACTTGAATTATATTGTTTACTTCTGGAACTATAATTGTATCTGCCAAGATTTTGTTTTGAAACTATTTTCTTATGCCTGTACTCAGTAGAAATAAATTTGCACCAAATGTTATCAGTATCATGTAAAATAACAACACAGTATCCTTTTTGCCTGTTATAATACATTATACTTTTGTTCATGAATATGTTCATTGTTTAAGGAAAATGTAACCAACTCCATCAGGGGGCACAAGAATGAGGTAATGGATTGGCATTAATATAGGCAAGGAAAGAAGTGCCTACCCACTGTTCACTTTGCAGTTTGATTTTATTGACTGATGTAACATTAAATTGATCATTATTTGTAGTACTTCTCATATATTTTATAAAGACAGTGAAATAAAAGGACATACACTGTTGATTGGTATTTTAAAGATACATGTGTGTGTGTATGTGTTTGTTGTCAAAACAGGAACATGTTCCAGTTTGCATCATTCAACAGGAGAGGAACATGGCCAGAGAATGAAACCATGCCTGGCTGGACAAATTTTACTGAATAAATGACTGTTTGTTCTTTTCCTCTGTAGTTTAAAGAAACAACAACTGACATCGTTGATGTTGACCTCCCGAGCTGGGCTGGTAAGGTAGACAAGATGCTGGATCTACTGAGCTTCCAGCTTCCTCGTATCACAATTGGCGGTGACAACAGGTGGCTCCAGCTGGATACATGGAAAGACCTGTGGACAAGCACTATAGGACCATTGGATAGGTGGAATCCATTTAAAAAGTAAGTCGTCTTTGATTTCCAAGAAATTCCTTGAAGTTGAATGTTTCCTGGAAAGTCCTGGAAAACAGGCATTTTTGGGCATGTATTCTGGAATTTAGTGTAAGGATTCTTGAAAGCTGGTTAGACCAAAGTTGAACATATCAAATAATTTCAAATTTAGTAAACAAGACATGTATGTATGTTGTTGAATGGTGTATTGTCATTTTTCTGAATTTCATTTTGAACCTCATTGTTGGTGATTTGTTGTCATCTAATATTCCTGTCTCTTTGGTCACAATGAATGAAAAAATCACATTTTAATCTGTGTAAAAGGGGTAAAATTTTTTTAAGGGTGAACAAGAAAAACTAAACACCAGTCAAAAGCTCATATACTACTGTTTATAGCCACACCTCCCTAATGCTGTCCCCTTTTACATCTGGTGATGAGTGATTGTAATATAATATCCTTGTCATTCACTGGTTTTGACACTTAAATTGCTCTCAGGAATCATATAGTGCCATATAAGTCATTACAATATGATGCCCATTGTATTGCTGGCTGTCATGAATTTATTTACTTTCCATGACTACTTTCTGACTATGGCTTTATGTGATGTTATTATTGGTTATCACTGAGTATGTGTTTTTGACAGCATCGATATATCTGGACTTGAAGTGCTGAACCAGCTGGTCAGGAATGCAACTGTGGGAAGCGAAAAGACAACACTGCAAGGAATCACTACCCTCCACACTATATCTGTCTATATTGATTTCCTCTCCTACCATTTGGAAAAATTAAATGGTAAATGCTTGAGTTTATTCATTGCATTTTTTTCCTGTTGTTTTTATATTCAAATTGATAATTTGCTGACTTTTTCTCTGTGGGTTTTGTATTATTTAACTGAAGATTTGATGCATTTACTGGTTTACAACTTTCTCATTTTTTTAAATCACTAATTTTTTTTTAATAAGAGACCAGAATTTAATATAATATAATAAGTTTAATAATAATTTGAAGGTAACCATTCAGTATCAAGAACCTTAAGTTGCTTTGTTTGTATTTCATGTCAGTATTGCACCATTTCCAGTCATATTTGTCAAATATATTTCTTATTTTGAACCTAATTGTTGTTGATTTAGTGTTATCTTATATTTCTGTCTCTTTGGTCTTAGATGTTTAATATGAGTAAACCATCTACACTGATAAGTTTTGGCTTAAATTATCATATGGGAATGTCCTGAAATTTTGTAAGCCTTTATTTGTATGAACCCTTTTTAGACAATAACTGTAACAGAATGGCACAATCACATTTTAATCTGTGTAAATTTTTTTTTCATAAAAGACTAGAATTTATTATAATATAATAAGTTTAATAATAATTTGTAGGTAACGATGCAGTATCAAGGTCCTTAAGTCGGTATGTTTGTATTACATGTCAGTATCGCACTGTTTCCAGTGGTGTACATATGAATAGTGTTTTGCTCTTATATATATAGGCTCTGACCTTGATGTTATCAACTATCTTGGGTCTGATGAGTTGAAGAAGGTTGAGAGGGCCCTACAGAAGACTCCCGAGGCCTTGACTCGTTTTATGAACATGCTTCTCAGAATTATACTGGATCCCAACAAGGTAGGTTAATTAAATGTATAATATTTTTGTTTCTAGAAAATAAGTTTCCTTAAAACTGTTAATTTTCATTCAAGTTTGGTACATGGATGGGATTATGGGTACCAGGCTCTGTTGAAGTAAGTTTTATGGACACCAGTTGTTCTTATTTTAAATAATCACTTTGCTTAAGATGTAAAAGTTTGGATTTGTCACTGTTAGAATATGTCAAAGATTGGTCCTTAATTTTGATTTTCTGTTTCATTGGCTTAATGTAAAAAACAAAGATAGATGTTACATAAACCCCCTGTCAGTGGAAAGACTTGTGTCTATAATTTGCCAGTTTTACTGGTTATTTGTGGCTTTTGCTGCATGCACTTAAATATATCATGCACATGATGCAATTGGCAGTCAACCAGACATGCTTTACACAGTGCTTTATCAGCAACATGCAACATTGAGCAAAATCTTACAGACTAATTGCTTACCTCTTGGGAGTGTAATTTCTACAGGCACACACAAGTGATTCAGCCAGCCAATCACAAAGCATGTGGAGATTGGCTCAACTTTTTGTTATTGCCCCCTTGTGGCTAAACCCAGAAGCAAGACTGAATCAAAGATAGCTTTACAAATACATGGTGTAGATATGGTGCTGTGTAAGATCAGATATGCTACAATGAATTAGGTCACCTAAATTTCTAAAATGAGTACAAATTATCATGTAAATCCATTTCTATTGTAAAGCTGATCTTTCTTTTAGATCGTTCATCTTGAAAGACTGGATGACTCAATGTGCATCTATACTGAAGTGTTTGAGTCTATATTTGGGGCTGAGAACAAGGACCTCTTGACAATCTTCTGTGACCTCAACCTCAACTTTACCAAGCTTCAGATTGAACTCAGTACAAATGTACGAGGACTGGAGGATGTTATCAGAAGTGTAAGTAGTGAGGGATTTATCTGCTTGTGAGTTTTGGTCTGTTTAAAATTGAATTAATATTATAAAATGAGTCTTGGCGTGAGAATATGTTATGAGTTATAAATGGTCAACATTACTGATAAGATCAGTTGACTCTGGATGATACAAAACTTTGGTGTGTTTTTATCTTTTAATCATCTTAAAAATTAAATTTTAAAGTTTTAAAGTTGTGTATGTGTGGACAGATATATACATGTGTATATTTATGTAAAAGTATACATAAAAATTTCCTGTTTCTTCTGCTGCAAGATGCAAAGTGTTTTTGGACAGAACCGTCCCAAAAAGGCAATAAGTGTAACATTGCACACTTATCACTCTCCTTGCTGGGGAAGTCTGCTTAATTGTTGAATGCTAGAATGCCATATTTATGTACTAGTATAAAAAAATAGGGTTCAGTCCCAGGTATTGCTACTTTAAATGTGTTTTTTTTCGTTTTATTAAGGCCAAAATAAAAAAAAAAGGTATGGTTCTCAGGCACTTTTTTTCAGAAATCAATGCGGTGGGTGCTTTTTTTATTTTAAATTTTTTAGTATGTTTCGATAGAAATGTCAAATGATAAGGGAAAAGCATGAAAATAACTGTTTTGTTTTGCTAAATAAGTAAAAGCACTACAAAACAAAGGAAATTGTATGGTTTTATCTTCTTGAAAGAAATGTCGGAGCAACAGCTGAAAATTGGAAAGTTTTTATTGAAAATCAAAATAAAAAGTTTTGGTGCGGGGGTTTAAAATTGATGCGGGCGGTGCCTGAGAACCATACCTTTTATTTTTTTGGCCTAACATATATACTTTATACACAGGTGAACGGAAACCTACCCGACTCAAGCCAGCTTGACCTTAAAAAGTTGGTCCAGAATCTGTTGAAGCTTAGTCAGCTGCCCCAGTTTGTCCCCCCCCGGCTGTCCTCAGAAAGCAACTGGATCAGTCCGGATCCATGGAACGTCAGTATAAGCATGATCCGTGATAACATCTTTAGCCAGCTCCAGCAGATGACACTGGAAAGGTGAGAATTCAGTCTATTGTTTTGTGAATATAGATTTTATATTGGCAATAACACTTTGAACAATATTTTGGGTAATGTTTAATTAGAGTTATAATTGACTATGTAGACTTTATAGAAGCCTGTGTACTTATAGACTATACAGAAATTTATTTTCCATATCAATGTTTTTGTGTTTTTATCTTTGATCAGTCATTTATATTATATTTAAGGTACAAGTCATTTTGCATTTAAGGAATCATTCAAATCTTGTTTTATCCTTTTGATATTTGCATATGACTCCCATTTTAATTAAATAGTATATGTTGTAGACATAGATCTACGTCAGTACAATCAATGTCAGTTGTTTTCACAGGCAAATTAAAATAACATCCATTGTTGTCTAATCATGACATCATATGAATGAAGACATCAAATGAATGATTCTTAATTGCTGTTAATAATGTATGATTGAAAAAATGCAATGGTAGCTTATTTGATTTATTTACATCACTTGTGCCTCAAGACATCAGTTACTCTGTAAAATAGTGAACCAAACAAATAGGTTGTCATTGCTAGACCTTGATAATAAATATTCATCAGTTTTGTTTTTCTGTCATTTAACCTCTGACAATTTGAGATTTTGTCCTGTCTCATTTTGTGATCTTCAGCTATGGGAACGTGACAAGACATGCAGGGATTTTAATGGAGGAGATTTTCAAAGATAATAAACTAGCAACTACAATCCTGAACCAGATCAGCAGCAACATCTACTGCAGTCAGGTCACAACCAAATTCATGGTAGACCAAATCAAACTGTTTGATGGTATGTTGAGTTAAATTATTTTTTTTTTGGAGGGGTGGGGGGGGGGGGGTGAAACTTAGCCTAGTGGATGAGTCATTGAATTTTATGGAGTAGAATGTTTGCTCTAAAGAGGAATTATCATTGGGCCTGAAAATGGCTAAATTTTTTTTTATATTTAATTATTGCTTATTGCCTGTTGAATAAATTTTTTAATCCATTATTATAAACAGTCATTATGTTCTGTTGGAGATGAATATCTGTAACAAATATTTTTCAAAGATGATGCAAAGATGAATACTATAATGTACCAAGGCATTTACCTGGATCAAGTGATAATGAAAACTTTAAATCCATTACTGCACTAACAACAAATTATTGGCACAGGGTGACACTATCTGTTAAATAACTGTGGTTTCTATGTCATGTATATCATTTGTCACTCCTAAGGTATGACCTAGAGAATGGAAGATTTTGAAAATGACTTAATTGGGTAACTGAAAATGATCTAATTTTATATGCCCGATTTTATTATTGATTAATTACTGGTTTTGATTCAGTGCATCAGTTATTTGATTAATTGTTTCTTTCCTAGTTATTATTAAAGCCAGCTATTCACCTACCTTTTTTTAGAAATTTTAAGATTTATGCCTTAGCCTGTATACATGTTAAGAAACTCTAGGTAATCCCTGTTAAGAGATGTCGTTAAAATGCCTCTGTGATGGATGTGTGCGCTTGTTTATCTGCAAGCTGTTAGTAAACATAGCAATGTTGACAAACGGAAAACCCTGTAAACTAAAATGGTTGGTTGCCTGTATGGTGAAGTTGAATGCTCACCAGTTGCTAAATGCCCTCTTCAAAACTGTTTGTTTGAGTTGCTGCCAGATATCCTTGTTGAATGTGTTTGGATTAATTTGATGGGCACCCCATATGTTATAAACAAATGGATATAAACAAAATGAACAGCCTGTGTGTGGTGGGTTGGCATTTTCTACCATATTTCTATAAACGGCTCAAGTGATTATTTTATGTTAATACACACCAGATAGAACAACTGTGTTTGAGTCCTTAAAGTTAGGTTTAAACAACACCATACATCATCAATAGAGATTGTAAAAAGTCAGACTATCTGTTACTGAAGCTGTTATTAATCTTTTCTGGAAGCCAGAATGTAGTGCAATTTCTGACCTCAAAATAAAATTTTAATATTTAGTACTCTATGGATTCAGTTACCAGTGCAAATTTTAGATCCTGGCTGTCATATTTTTTCATCATGATCATTTCCTTTAATGTGTGATTTCAGGAGGTAATGTGGACCTTAATGAGTACATCAAATCTGAAGAGCTCCGCAAAATCATCAAATTAGTCCCCGGATCACCAGATCTTCTTGCTGTACTGTTGGAAACTCCGAGATACATGTTTGAGAGCCCTAACTGGGTAGGTATATATGAATAACATATATATACACACACACACATACACACCAAATAGGACTTTCAGGAAGGCAGGGGTAATTAAGTGTCTCTTATGCTGGAAATCTCATTTGGACTCTCAGTTCTGGGGGCCAAGCCTCCAACTGGATGCCCAAATACTAGATTGTTTGCCAAGCAGTCTCATATTATGCTTTTGTACCAGTCACTGACCATTATTGATTACCTCAAAAACCAGCCAAATGTGTTAACACTGTGCTGACATCTAACTCTACTTTTTCACTCTAATCAAATAATCATATGCATTATCTAATCATAATTTTGATACAGAATCGATGTTTAATAAAAAAATATCAAATTTACCCAACCCTTTTTATTTGACACAAATTCCCATTTGATGTGTCAATATTTTTTTTTCCTGAGCATCCTGGACTCCTCAGATTTCCTCCCTTTTGAAAGCCCTGGTACAAGCTGTTTGCATAATATATATATATATTTTGTGAAATGAGTCCCAAGTGATCTTGTGGTTAGATAGTAAGACTGTATTTGACACGAGCCCAGTTTTAATACCCTAATTTCATAGTAAATGGACCAAACTTACTTAAATTGAATGTATTCAGAGTATTAAAGTCAAAGTGAGTATTTAATAATTGATACAGAACTGTGTCTTGTCCACCATTTCTGTATGTTTTATGAATTTCATCAAATATAAACATGAACTGGTTCTGCTTTTACAAATCTTCCTGTATTGGTAATATATAAAAGTCTCAAGTCATGTTATATATCTTGTAAGCATAATTTTCAGTTTCTATGACTGATTGGAATATGTATGCAACAATATACGTAATGATGAGTGATAGAGTGATGTTTATTTTCAACAAGACCTACTGAAATATCAGATATTCTTAACATCACTCTATTCTGAGCATTATTTAAAAATGGCATAATGTGAGGGAAAGAAATTATAACAGTTTTGTGATTTTTTAGTTCACGAGCGTGTCTAAGGTGGATGCCAGTATCTGTGGTAACGACCCCTCAAAGTTTACCAGTATCTTCCGTGCTCCAAGTGGAGTTGACATCTATAAAGTCAGGACAATGGTTTGTGATGTGGTAGGTCTGGATCCTCAGAAACTTCTACTGGAACTTCCAAATGCTGTCGATGGATTGTCAGAAGTTGTTGAATGTGTAAGTAAAAGCATCACTCACCCATGATTTGTTAGTGGTTTTCTTTTTTCCAGAAATGATTTGTTAAATGCAGAGTTGACCTTTGATCCTCTTTTTAAAAGGTTATATTAAAAAAAAAACACATTTTTTTAAATACTTTTTGATTAAATAATTGTCGATTCTTTATTTCTACAAAGTTGTCTTCATGTTGGTGAATTTTATACTATTAACACAGATATCTGATATAATTGGTCATCATAGGTAGTTTATGAACTGCTTATTTTGATATTTCTTACAGACTTAAGACTGCAAGAAAAAACAAATTCTGAAAATTCCCACATTTTCTGGTACTATTTGTGTCCTTTCATATATATGGTGTATGTGACAGATACAGCAGACCAGCTGACATCATGAACTGTTGTTATATAAAGCTGCTGGCTGTATTTATCACTGAATTTTATCTAAAAACTTTCTTCACGATTTATGTGTTTCGTATATAACATCGCATACATAACATAACAAGATTTATATGTTTTAAAATGAAAATTAATGTATTGATTCTCTCTCTTTTTTTAACCATAGTATGCTAACCCCCAAACTAGAACATGGAAAGACGTGGACTTCAGCATCTACAAAACTGCCTCAGATGTGTATTCTCGTCTGCCAAGTTTCCGATTCCCAACAATCACTTTTACCAATGATGACAGATGGCTGAAAGCATCACATTGGCAGACTGTCATCAACGATTTTGTTGACAAGTGGAAGAAAGACCCTCTTGGACCGTAAGTTTGTTACACATTAAAACCTCGCCTATCGACCTCCTCAGTTAAGCGACCACCTAAAAATAACGACTACTTTTTCACCGTGTCCGTCCCAGTTCTTATTTGATCTTTATATGAGACCTTACTTAGACGACCACCTTGAAAATGTGACCACTTTATTGAGGTCCTGTTGGTGGTCATAATTTCGAGGTTTCATTGTATGTCTAAGCTGTGTATGAAAAGAAACATACAAAGATGTATTATATAGTTGAAAATGTATAGTATAACATAACCTACAGGTAAAAATGGAGGCAGTATGTTTAATATTTAGTTTATGTGTATGGTTCACTAACATATATCAGTTAAGCATACTTGTAAATTCTAATGAAGTTATTACAATCAGGATGGGGTTTGAAACAAGACTATATTAACCCTTTACTGTTTACATTTATTTTAGATTTCCGACAATTCTGACACTATTTATATTTACACTAACAGCCATATCTTTTCAAGCTTTTTTTTTATCTTTATCAAATTTTCAACAATTCCCACTAAGAGGGTTTGCTGAAGATTATTGAAAATCATTGAAACTTAGAAATAATATGCAATATATTTTTGTCATAAAAGAATCTATACATATCATGGCATTCTAGTTGCCCATTTTGAGTGCTCTTTAGTGGCTTGTAAACAGTAAAGGGTTAAATGATTACTATTATAAATTTTTGATCACGAGGCTTGACAGTCAATAAAATTAAATAAACACTATCACTAGGCAAAAACAACTGCATATAAGACTGTATATCTTGTCACCATTCATGATTGCTTGAGTTGTGTAAAAAACCCATACACACACAGTAATGGAAATGAACGCATACCCTGCTGGAGGAAGCAATAATCCCAGACTGAATTATGTGTATGAAATCATTTTACTGTGAATATTTTCAGATTTAAAGGCCCTGGTTTGAATGACTTGTCCAGCTTGATACAGAGGTCAGTTGATTCAAGTCATGAAGCCTGGAAGTTTTCTGTTAACTTCCTCTACAAACTTGATGCATCATTGGATTTTGTGATCAACAACATAAAAAAACTCACCGAAGGTAATATGGAATTACACTGAAAATATTCTCAATCCAACAGAGCTTATAGATTTTTATACAGAGTAGTTTCTCAGCGTATAGTAATAGTACATCACATAATACCCAGGTCTCTTGTCTTCTGGTTATTAATATGTTTATGCCCCCCCAAGTAACCAATAATAATAATAGTAATAATAATAATAATAATAATGATGATAATTGTATAATTAATGATAATAGCAGTCATCATCATCATTATCATCATAAATCACATGGATCCTCTGGAAAAAAAGGTCCTATTACTGGTCAAAAAAGAAATTCAAATGGTGTGTTAAATCTTATTTTACCTAGAAGGCCACTCAGGCGTCTAGAGTAGGCACATAGTGTAATAAAAATGTTTTTAACATAGTCTTCAACATTTTAGGAAATTAGTTCTTTTGCTGTCATAGTAGCATTTCATATGTGAAGTGACTTTTTTATTCAGCTCTTCCACTCAATACTGTAAGATTATCCTTATCCCTGAAGTTACACAGTCTGTATGAATTAAAAAGAAATCTTACATTGGACCTTGGTCATTAGTCTTATAATAATATCAGAAAATCCTGATGGACTGAGCTTATTCATTCCTGATATTTTAACAGACTGTATATACTTAATGTATGGTTTTGTAGGAGGAAAAATAGATGTTGTGAAATTTATGGAGAACACAGAACTGTACAGAATATGGGAAGCTGTCAAGGCACTGCCAGACATGGCCGAGATCCTGCTGCACACAGTACTGCAGTTCACAGTCGACCCTCTACAGGTACCTTTGTCCTTTTATAATATAGACCATTTCATTAAGCCTGAAATTAATAATAGAAACAGTGTAATAAGTTAAAAAAATGTGGCTTTTCTGTACAGATTTAAATAATATAAAATTGTTTAAAACCAGCATATATGATTATTTTATAAACGACTGATACATCATACTCCATTTTCTGTTCCTACTATTTTGTCTTACAGTGATAACTTGTATGGTTTTTTTTGTCTCTCAGTCCATGAAACTGGAACGCTTGACTGAAAACCCTTGTGCCTCAAACACACAATTCTGGGATGTGTTTAGAAAGCCATGGAGTATTTCTGTACCAAAGAGTCGATTCAAGAACCTGGTCTGCAACGTGGTGACCATAGACTGGTACCAGCTCCAAGAACAACTGAAGAATAAGCTCACAGGATACGATGAATTCATCAATAAGGTATTCTTCAAAACTTTGTGTTCTGATTATCATTTATGTTATGTTGGGGGGGGGGGGGGGTTAGCTGAGAAAACATGACTCGGTAGGTATTTATATTGGGCTGGTAAGCCTAACTTGCGTTGGGATACAAGCCATATGGGAGAATGTAGGCTTCTCTATCCTATTGCATTGTTATCATCATTGATGTATGAATACAAAAGAATACATGTATGTGAACTCACAAACCAAACAGATACCTGTCTCTATGGTAAAGAGTCATTTCCTGTATCATGTACAAGTTTGTGCCATCCAGTAACCTGTGCAAGTCATGCTTGTATTCATGCAGTCAAAAATTCAACAAACATGCAGAGGGATGTACCAATATGCTGAGTTAAAATAGAAGTTTTTCTCTTATGTGATAGGTGTTGTTAGGAAGTGTTCTAAAACTGCTAACAATTTTTCTTATATTGTCAAGTGACAGCCTAAAGGCATCAAAAATAAAAAAAATTTTGGCATCATGATCGATAGAGCTTTATAGTGCGAACCTCGATGCAGGATGTAATGGCATCCTAATGCTAATAAGCTGGTAATAGGCTTTAAAATGTCAGAGGGTTGAAGTGGCACTGGATGGAAGGGGGGGGGGGGGGTTAGGTGTGGGGGTGCAGGACATAGCCTATTTGTTAAGGAGTTGGACTTCTGAGCAAAAAACCACTTCTTCAAACCATGCCAATCTCTTTACCTCTTTGACAAAATGGTGAAATCTTGGTACAACCCCTGAGATTTTAAAAACTCCTAAAGACAGATTATGAATACTAGATTATTCCTAGCCCTGTGCATATAATTTTTATAGGGCATGAAAAATAACATGTACAGTTCTTATAATTATTAGCGGTTACCTCCACACTCATTCAGCAGACAATGTCACCAACAGGCTATGGACCTATCCTTATAAAAAAAACATAAAACATCTACTGTGTTGACTGTATATGGACTTGAGAAAAAGGGTCTTAGGTTAATATGGAAAAGTCAAAGGGCACAGATTTCAAATTTTAAAAATGATGCAAGGGGATAATGGTATGAAGTCAAAATATGTACAAATTGATTCTTTGTGAGAATGATAACTCTAAGTAATATACTATGTAAAAAGTCAATATTATAATGATAAAAAATTAAGGCAAAGCTGGAGAAAAATGGCCTCACTTATTATATGTAAAATAAGTTTGATTTTTAACTATCCTAGAGGATAAACATGAAGAACAATTGTCCAAAGCAAAAATATGTCTGATACGTCTGTGGAAAACTTGATATTAAAGATACATAAATATTTGCAAAAATGTGGATATTATCTTAAAGATTAGGCCATCTTGGCTGAATTCAAATGTTTTCAAGCCAAAACCATCCAGACATAACCAAACTCACTTTTCGACAATTCACATGTTTGTATGTTGCTATGGCTCTGTGTGAGTAACCACAACCTGTTTATCATAAGAAAACTGAGGACCAGAGGTCAAAACTTGAAGAAACACAAAAAAAAACCACTGGTTGGAATCTTGAAAAATTTGGATTAATTTTTTTTATTTTTTTGTGGTACACCAAACCAGATGGCATGAGGGTCATGTTTATCTTTTTTGCGACTGATTACAACCGATGCCAGTTTATTTCCACTTGTTAACAGAAGTAGGCAAACAGTATTAAAATAATTTATTGGCTGTTACAATAATATTTTTAAGGAGAAGTCACTATATCTAATTTTTATTCAACATACCTGGTACGTGTATAGGTCCCTTTAACACATTTGTAAATTTGATTTTTTGGTAATATTTACATTTGCCTTTGTTTTCCAGCTGCAAGAGGATGTGACTGACATCACCCGTATTGACTTTTCCAAGGTCTTTGACAAAGTTCAGGACTACATAGATCTCTATAACCAGGGTTTCCCTGAAATCGTCAACTATCTCCCAGACTGGTTCAAGATTGAGACCTGGGATAAGCAGATAATGCCATACTTTGAAAAGATCTGGTCTGAAATCATGAAAAAACCAACCAGCATGTAAGTACAGCAGAATTATCAGGATGTTTTTGTAGATTTATACCGCATTCATAAGAAAAATTTGTGTTTTTTAGCCCTCAGCCCTTAGGCTGATGGGCTATTGTCGTCACCCAAGCTGTCCGTCCGTCCGTCCGTCCGGTTTCCGTTAACTTTTACCTTGTGAGCGGGATATCTTGAAAAGGATTCACCGTCAGAATTTTATTTCCTCAGTAAAGATGTATATCGACAAAATCTCGGTCAAGTTCGAAGATGGGTGACCTTGACCTATTTTTCTACATTTTAGAGCTGATTATAGAAAAACACTTAGATGCCTATTACTCAGGAACCATTTGGTGGATTTTCACAAAACTTACTATGATAATTGGGACTGATAATCTGTACCTGCTAAACAAGTTTGGTGGGGCCACCTACAATTTCTGATTTTAAATGAATTTTTATCGGATTTTTCAACTTTGGGCTTGTGAGCGGGATATCTCTTAAAGGTTTCACCGTAGGAATTTTATTTTTTCGGTGAAGATGTATATTGACAAAATCTCGGTCAAGTTCAAAGATGGGTGACCTTGACCTGCTTTTCAAGGTCACAGAGCTGATTATAGAAAAAAACATTTAGAAGCTTATTTCTCAGGAACCATTGGGTGGATTTTTACAATACTTACTATGATCATAGGGACTGATGGTCTGTAACTGCTGCACAAGTTGGGGGCGCCACCTGCAATTTCTGATTTTTAATGAATTTTTCTTGGATTTTTCAATTTTGGCCTTGTGAGCAGGATATCTCTAAAAGGATTCACAATAGGAATTTTATTTCTTTGGTGAAGATGCATATCAACAAAATCTTGGTCAAGTTCGAAGATGGGTGATCTTGACCTGCTTTTCAAGGTCACAGAGCTTACAATAGAATAAAACTTAGAAGCTTATTTTCAGGAAGCATTTGATGGATTGTTATGAGTCATGGTACATACCTCTCCATTTTAAATTTATAACTGAGACATGTACAGATATACATCCATGTGAGAACAGATATTTAGTACTTTTCACTCTTACCACCTCTAAACACTGTTCTTTTGGCTGAAGGCTTTCGTCAGCTTCTGCTGATATTCTTGTTGTTAGTCAGAAGAGTTATGGTCAAATGTATTCTCTGAAAGCTTAGAGACTCATGTCTGTATCTGTTTTGACACATATTTATGCTTATACCACAAAATTGCCTAAACATTTGCCCTCTGTATCTTGGACCGAGATTAAAGAGAAAACATATATTTCTTTATTTGACACTTACATAACTGGTCTATTTTTTTAAAGGTATAAATATATAATTGATATTTTGGGTAAAACCTGTATTTTTGATAACATATTTATTTGAACAAGGTTTATACTGCTCCCATAGATATACTAGCTAGGTTCTATTGTATATTATTACAAAACTCCCCATCTGTTGTGATAAAATAAAACTGGCAATGTTTTCCCTGTAAGAATATTGTAGCCTAATGTAAAATATGTAATTTCTTTTTTATCTGTATAAATTTATATACATGTTTGTTAAATAGGTAAATAAATAAATAAAAACATAGTATAATCTTATCCAAGTATATAAGAATCCAGGGGATTGAATTATGAAAAATTTTAAATTGTATGGCTTGATCTTAAGTTTGGGTTTTTAAAAATATTTTTGGATTTATGGTTTCTCCAAATGTTTCTGCAAAATTTAAACTGTTCATGACTTTTGGTTCTGAAACTGATTTTCAAATTGCCCAATTGCAGAGCATTGTCTGTATTATCATTACCATTAACATCACTAATGTAGAATGTTATTATGCACAGCTTTGGAGGTCTTGTTCGGCAGCTGACACCACTCATGAAGGAACTTCTAAAGGATATTGACATCAAGGTACCAGAGTGGGTAGCACGACCCCTAATGGGAATCAGTGTCTCGGCTGATTACCTCAGACTGCTGCAGTCCCTCACATCAGGTAACTGTCTGCTGCATCACTGTAGAATTATAAATTATTTCAATTCCCAGGTAATAAAAAATATATATTTTGTGCTTTCATTGATTATCATAAAGCCTCTGATGCAATTTGTTGAAAATTTGGGCGACCCAAAATAGTTACTTCTTGAAGACTAAACAGTAATTCTCTGATAACTATGATATGATTTTGTAATTTTTTGCCATAAGTGTTAGATACATTTTTCATGAAATGTTGGAATTCCCTATTTTCAAATTTTACACATGAAATTTAAACCAAAAATGCCTGAATAATGATGCTACAAGGTATTGCAAGTTTTACCTCCATCCTTGTTCAGTGGAATGGGCCTATCCTTAAAAAAGTACATGCACTCAGTGGAAACTGCATGATATTATGTTGCAAGGGTTGCGAGATGAACTCCATGTTATCCACATTCTGGGTTATATTTTCATATTGTGATAGTTTAATATTCAGATAATTAATTAATATCCCTTGCAGCATATGTTTTCTGAGCACCAGAATTTTTGGTCAGCAGAGTTTGTTACACATTTTCATGTGTGTTCATACCATAACTAACTATAAAATATGATACACTAGCTGGCCTATTCATACAAACTAACAATATATACTAGTGGCTGGCCTATTGGATCAAGATATCCTACCTTGTGTTTTAGTCTCAAACAGGGTTTTCATATCCACAGAGAGTAAGTAGCAAGTCACTAGAATTAATCAGTAGTTATTGTATTGTTACTAAGAGATAACTGGTATTATATGGAAACTATGATTTATCTGGTATTATATTGTTACTAAGAGATATCTGATATTATATTTTTACTAAGAAATATCTTGTATTATATTGTTATTATGATTTATCTGGTATTAAGAGAAACCTGGTATTATATTCATACTAAAAGATATCTGGTTTTGCATGCACATAAAAGTAACCCATTTAAGTATTATAAATTATACATATATACCCCACCCAGAAGCTAACCATCTCATATGAATGATAGTACTGGCCAAATGTATTTACTTCTTTTGTACAGAAATATATGCCTTGTGATTATTAATGGATGCATCATATGATTGTTGTAATAAATCAAGGCTGCCTGTAATGAAATGAACTAAGCCAGTTCCTGTGGATACAGAAGTATTTAGTGGGTTTAGAATTTAGAAAAAAAATTGTATTAAAAGGTTTTGACTTGAAGCCCATTTGTCTGTTTGCATTAATCTGAACAGAGGCAAATTATAATTTGTCACACTATAAAGAACTAATTTCTCTGTAAGAGAAACCGAAATCATTAATGTTGACTTCTATATTTCTTTTTAATAAATTAATATGTATATTTTGTAATTTCACTTTTTATGGGTCTGAAGCCTTGTGAAAATTCACTTAATAACCCCAAAGAATGCCTTTGAATACAAACGAAGAAGTTCTAAGCCCATAAAAAATATTTTGAATCCACACTGGAAAGTACTCAGAGTTCAGCTAGATGAGACTAGGTGGCTCTGCTTGTACTGAATTGCACCTTGAGTCCAATACAGTTCTACACCCAGGCTAGCAGTATTTGCTGCTGTCTGGGAGTGAATTTCATAACATATAGGGGAAGACTTACATTTTATGACTTACAGTTGATACTCAAACATCTTCAGCAGTGGTTGGATATTACTAATCAACTTGGGATACTTATAATTTTGTTAATTTAGTAATTCAAAATACTGAGGGAAACTGACCATACTAAATGATAATATGTATAGTTTTCTTTTAAAAAATGGATGAATTATAAAAGGAGGTAGATAATATTTAAAATAAGAAATATTGTTCATTCTTAATTTCAGTTTTTAATATTGACAAAAGAAAATGTATAAAACAGTATAGTTCCAAACTTTACCTGTAGATGGCACTGGTAATTAAGCATGATTGTTAACACCAAACACATCAGTAATAACACTTCAAGGGACCCCATTATTGTTATATATGAGTCAATATTTTATGAAGCAACTCATTGAATCTTGTGGCCCTTTTAAATGCATGGACTGTTCATTGAATTCTAGAGTTAAAAGAATGCATGTATTTTGTATATATTAAATGCACAGTGAAGGCATGCCTGTAAATGGTTTAAGAAAATTCAACTTAGTAATCCAAGTGTCACCATCAGAAACAAATAAAAAAATCAAGAACATTAGAAAATGTAGCAAAGACATAACATAAATCGTAAAAAAAAGTTCAGAAAAGAGCATATTTTCATTTTGCGTTATATGGCTATATTATTTGCGCTCTATATGTCATTGTTTCCTATTAAGAATGCCTTGCATTAGTTATTTTAAAACATTTTAAAGAGTGATAAAATGTTGATATCCTTAAAGATCTTTTACCAAATGTAAGTTATGTAATATTGTTATGTTGACAATTTTCACAGTGTGTTTTACATGTTATGTAATCAGAGGGGACAATCACTGCTCACCATATATTCAGTTGTATTTGAGGTTTTCAAAATGTGCCTGCTCAGCAGTGTAATACTGCTACTAAAAGTGGACTTGGATATTGCATCATTTCTCAACATCAGTGTAACAATATTGCTGAGACAGCTTAAAATGGCATGAAATATGAAAATATTGTATTTAGAAGTTATAATAATAACCAAGTAACACTTGTTTGTCAGTGCTGTTACAGAAATGACCTGTATGAAAAATATGAAACTTGTCAATATGTGTTGTGTATTGGATGAATTATGTATTGAACTTGAATAAATCCGCTCCACTGGCTTATATTTATATACAGATCATATGGTTGTGTACTGGTTGTTTCACTTTCTTCATGAGGATGTTCTTTTTGCATGTTTACAGATGTTGCTGACCTTCTGGATGGCTATGAAGGGCTGGATGGTTTGGCATACATCCTGAACAATTCTCCAAAAATCACAGAGGTTCTCTTAGAAACTGTCATGGATCCAGGCAAGGTTAGTATGTTTGTATCATATACACTGACACCTAAATTTATGAGTGAAGTAAATGACTTTTTCATACCAGTGACACTTATTGGGGACAACTGAAATTGAGTGTTCAGGTCCATTATATATATTTATATATATATATATATATATATATATATATATATATATATATATATATATAATTATAGAAGCACCTAGAAGCAGTCAGAGACCTCATATAGTGGTATACCTCATAAAATTTAGGATTTATAGTATATGATCATATCAAAATGTTGGTGCACTACACAGAAAAATATGTCATGGTCCACCAGCTTCATTTTTTTATCTCAGGTGAGCTACACTTTTCAGATCAAAGGTGGCCCCGGTACCAGTGAATGACTTGCCATTTGCTGGCATAAAGATAAATTGCCATCTCATAATGTTAAAGAATCCTTAAAATTAAAAACTGATTATTTTGATGATTCAGATTACCTTCAAAAATTGTATTGGTTGTTCCTTTGTTGTTATCATAACCCCAGCCAACAAATTCCGTCAAAATCTGTTAATGACTTCTTGTGTAAATTTGCTTACAGACAAACTATGCAGTAACAATAAAAAAACATGATAACTCCTGGCAGAGGTGAAATAAAGATGTTTTGTTATCTCATATGAAAATAAAGTGAAAACCTCCATTTTATTTTGAGGGTGAAGGTTCTTTCTGAGGACCTGGTGGTGTTAAGAATTTGAGTTTACACTGTGATTCTATTATACCTTACACACTGCCTTCATGACTAATGCTAATAAACTGTTTTCTGTATCAGGGCGGGCAGTTGGTCAAGCTCCTTAGAGATCCTAAAAACACTTGCAGCAAGGACTGGAACCAGGTACTTAAATTGCCAGAGAACAGTCCCATCAGCTTAAATGATCTAAAGAGAGCTGTGTGTGAGATCAGCCCACAGGGCCTGCTGGATGAGGTCAGGCGGTTTTATGAAGAGAAACTGTATACTGTTGCTAAACCTTTGGTAAGTCTGCCCAGAAAGACCATGAGGTAAAACATAGTCTAGTAGACAAACCTTTTTTTCAGAGCTAAGTTCTGTAGTTTGATCCTCTGCCACAGGCACATTAAATGGTGATATCATTACATGTAATTATAGGTTTGTTCTATGTAACTTGATCCACATAGTTTCATATTGTTATTATGAGATGGGCATCTGAAGTATCCTTCAATGAATTATGATTGTTATAAAAAGTATAATCTACAATTCTATAACAAACTAAAATGTATTTAAAATTTGTGAGGGATATGTAATGCAACAAGAAAAGTGCGAACTTAATCAACTGGAATTGGACCATTAGAAAGACACTGAAATGATTAAATGTATATTTGAGGAAACTTATATTTTAAGGGGGTTTAGGGGCCTATAATGGTAGCAAGAAAAAGGTAATGGAATCATCAAAAATCACTATGGCGATTTATATTATAGAATTTTGATGCAATTAAGGTATGACAGGTTTTTACAGTATTGAGAGTGCAGGAGGGCATTAAAAATCATAAGCAAAACATAAAATTTGATCATCTGGAAACGTATGAGTTAGGCCAAAAAAATAAAAGGTATGGTTATCCGGCACCGCCTGCGTCAGTTTTAACCCCTCGCATCAAAAATTTTTAATCTGATTTTCATCTTTAAGAAATTACAAAAAATACAATATTGATAAGATTTCCTTTGTTATGTAGTACTTTAATTTTATTAAAACATACAAAAAATAAAATATTGCCTGCCCGCACTGGTTTCCAAAAAAAGGTGCCTGCGAACCATACTTTTTTTTTTGCCTAATTGATAAAGCTGATTTATCCATAATGTGAATGATTCTACAGTTTGACAAGGACTGGGAGAAGTATTTTGACCTGAGTAAGATTGTTGATGATGCGGGCTACCTGATCAGTACTGTGGGCATGACAGTAGATGTAGATTACTGGAAAAAGCTCAGCGAGCAGATCATGGAGAACTGGCGCTGGCTGAACCCCAGTGAATGGAGCAGTACTCTGGATACAGTCAAGTCTCAGTGGCAGAGGTTCATCAGCAGACCACTGGAGGAATATGCTCTGTGAGTGATGTTGTATTTTATCCAGAAAAAATTTTGCCAGTTTTCCAATGAGTAACACCTGGTTTACCTTCTGGACTTTTTCTTACCCTGTATATGGAAAAAAAATATCTAAAAGATTTACTTTATATTACTTTTACATTACATTCACCATTTTGTAACTTATAATCTTTATTCATTAGACCATATTAACAGCAGACATTGAGTTTAAAAGAGAAATATGTCAATATTAAACTGTGACATACATGGTGGATCTTGGTCAGAGGTAGCCAGGGCTATAGCAGATCAAGTTCACAAGCTTTTACAGATAAAGTCCTCAAGGGCTCTTTAAGGTTTTTTTAAGGGATTTTGACAATCTGTTTAAGATGACACCTTTGCAAACAAAAAAGTCTGATGAGTGAATATTTATTTTACTAATAAAAAATGTAATGGTTGCATTACATAGTTAAAGGTCCTGCCCTGAAATTATGCTGTAACATTGTGAAACAAGAAGATACTGGACACTTTATAATGGAATTTGCATCTTTTTCATACAGGTACTTCAGATGGCTAGATGACCTTGCAGACATCCTGGACCGCAGAGAGACAGACATAGTGAAGAACATAGCCAAATGTGTCATGGACATCCTGGTTGACCAGATGGAACATCTTACAAATGGTACAGTTTTCACTTTTGCAGGCCTGGGTCTTGTAATATTTTTAACTAGTCCTATATATTTATTTCAACAATTTCAGAAAAGCAGGTCTCACACACTCATATTTTCTATGATTTGTTGTTGTTTCCTACAGTTTTCTACAGTATTATAGAATCTTATGGGCACGTAAGTGCACCTGCAGCAGTTTACTATTATATCTAATTGTAATGCAGGAACTTATATCACATGGTAAACTTCTAAAGATGCTATATATTTTTAGGTGTCATGAAACAATTTGAAATCGAAAAATTTCAAGCATCAGTCCTGTTATAGCATAGAGTGAAAAAGATAATCTTAATACTTAGTACATTATGAATTAGAAAATGATCCAATATTGAAAGATGCCTATTTGTTTTATATACTTTTCACTAGAAGTTTATAATATCTTAGATACTTGGCATTAAATGAGCCACATAGTAAACCAGAGGAATTGCATTCTTGTGTTTCAGGCAGAGAATTTAGAGTCCGGGATCTACCAGTGGGAGATTTAGAAGAGGTACGAAAGGCCCTGGTCCTGCTTGAGAAGATGCCTGGAGTTGTTGAGGTCCTCATGTTTTCTGTTGATAAGCCTGAGGTGTGTACACAAAGGGATTGATACTTTTCAGTGTTATAATATTGCCAGTGCTTCCACTCACATTATTTTTTTTTTCAAATCAAATTTTAATCTTGTGAAAAACAAAATACTTTCATATTTGTTCAATTCTTTATTCAAGGGTAAATAGTTCTGATAAATAGTTCTTTATCTGTCCCATGTCATTTACAAGATTGAGTGATTTTGATGAGACAGAGAGATATTTTGTGTCAGTGTTGTTATTTAATTGCTAAATGCATTTTGTGTAGCATGACAAAATTACTGAAGTATGCAAATGAAGGGGCTACTCAATAGAATATACTTTTCAATAAGTACTCTTGTGCTGTTGAAGTGAAAATTGAATGACACAACAAAATTACTGAAATATGCATATTAAGGGGCTGCTCAAGGGACTATTTTTCATTAATTGTTCAAAGTTAAACCACAATGTGTTGAAGTGAAAAGGCACGCATGTTAAACATGCAAAATCCAAGTTTAATTTGGCCATAATTTATGGAAAGCATACTAAAACTTTGAGCTTAAATTTTCATTACAACAGGGATTTTGTCCTAAGCGAGTTTGCTTCAATGGGATTGTACAGTATAATATATTATATTCATGACACATGCATGCCACCATATTTGTATATAACAGTTCCAAGAGCTGCTCCGAGTGAATGCTACCACGGCTATGGAGATGTTGTGTTATGGATCAGCTGAAAAATACCTCCAGACATCTCCAGATTCTCCTTATGACATAAACGAGCTTCATCGGCAGTTCTGCGACATTGATGCAATGAAACTCTGGAAGGAAGTCATGAATACCTACAAGATAGAAAAGTTCAGTGATCTGGTAAGCATGAAATGAGTACCAGAAGTGAACAAGTAATGATTTTGTCTCTGCCTGGTGCATTTTAGTTTTTTAGTATCTTTTCAGCATTTAAGCTCAGTGAATAGCTGTATGAATGGGATTGGAGGACATTCAGGGTTCTATCCACAAGAGCCCAGTTTTTATCAATCTTTGATGCTATATGTAAAATTTACCATTAAGTAAATCAGGAAGTTAAGCCTTTTTTTAGTTTTATTCTGTTAACTTATAGGTGATGCTGTAGCACTTGATATTTGCCATGTGTCCAAATTAATCTAATATAAGTATTTTATGAGAACAAGTGTTTGACAGGCTGAAGACTTGTTTATTGGGAAAGCTATGCATAAAAGGGGCATAATGGTAAGTGTGCTTGTGGGTTCCTGTCCCATTCTGACTGCAGTCTGCGCTAAGACTCCTAGCCAAGGTCTTAACCACAAGGGTGCTCCCTCTCAACACTTGACAGAAGGCAGATGTAGAAAGAATAACCTTCTAGTACCTGTTATAGCTGCTTGGACGGTATGATCCCCAGGAAGCTGAGGAGAATGAACACCCCCAACAGAGCAGGAAGTCAAAATGTAAATTAAGCCAGATGAGACTGACATCGTTGATGATATCAGACTTTAAACTCACCTTTACCTTTGTGCTGCTGTGTTGATTAGTTATTTTCATAACATCAAAATATATGACCTGTTGAATTTTCAGGACCGTTTGAGTGAAAACAGTCCCAGCACCAGTGATCTGTACCTGTTAGGAGTGCGTCTTGGTAAACTTACAAAGCAGATAATAGACAATCCACCAAAGTTCAAGATAGATGGACCCTGGATAGAGGGCAAGGAGTGGGTGGATGTCTTTGTCCGTTACAGCAAGAGGCGGCCAGATTGGCAATACATCATCAGAAGGTATGTACAAAAAACTAGAGGGCACTCAGTAGAGTGCATATACCTCCAACCAATTTAAAATTTAACCTTCTGGCTTTTTTCTCAGATCAGCACCAAAAGTGAAGTCATTCTTCCTTTGGTCATGTCCCTCTACTTCACAAATTTTCTTGGAGATAAGTTAATATGTGTAGTAATTTTTGCATTATATCCCCTCCAAACATACCAACATAGGCCTTGGCAGAAAACTTAAACCTCCTTGGGAGAGCTGTGAAAGTCTTTATTTTTGACAAAATTCATGATTTGTGGGAAAAATAGAAAAGAAAAATTTACATGGCAGCACTGGAGTTTTAGGTAACTATAGAAGATAGTATCAAAGTAATATGTTTTATAGATATTCTATATTTTTATTTGAAATAGATATAATGTTCACAAAATAAATAAATTTAAGGAATGTTATGATGTTCACTCAGCATTTTAGATAGGCATTTTAGGATTGATATGTTATATAAATATTATATTGCAGTTAGACCTGTATCATTTCTCTTGTGCAAAATGTCGATCTGAGGCTGATTATATTGGCTTAAAAATAAGACACTTTGAGGATTTTATTTTATGGTAATAGATTTGCCCCATCCCTTTATGAATAACACAGCACTTATTTCACCTCTTGTGATGAGGAGAGGACAATTATCTTATAAATTATAATATATGCAAAGTAGGTCTTCTCAAGACTGAACCAGACTGAGTTCTTGTTTAAACTTTGGTTTGCCGGCAGGCTGATGATGGGTTGGTAGATACTCTGCTAAACATATGGTTTCTGTGCTATGAAATTAATTATGTCAAAGTGGTGCAGTTCAGGTAATAAGAGAATCAAACATAAGTAATTTATCAGGGTGTATTACAGAAACAAATATTGAAGAGGTTGAGCAAAGCTTTAAACAGAAAAGTGGAAAATTGCTTCTTGTGCTAATTTAATATTTGTGTTTTCAGTGTTTTGGCCTTTTTTGAGACCATCGCTGAGCTGTTCCCTGTGCAGTTCATCAACACACAAACATACATATACAATTGGTTCAACGGCCGGCTGACTGAAGTGGCCAAGAACAACATAACCTTGGATGACACACTAAAGGACAGTGATTACTTCAAAGAATGGTTCTCTACAGGTGTCGACATTTCAGAGGAGCTCCTGGAGGTGGCGCTACGTGCACTTACAGAAAACCCAAGCAAGTTTGCAGAGGTTCTTGCTTCCTCAAACCCAGCAAGGGCTCTGTGTTCTTTGACGAGAAGAGAGAGGGATTCTATGTTCGGGGCAACTAGTGATGAGTTTAACAGGTTTTACACAATCACTTGCGACATGAATTCTACTGTTTTACAGCAAGAACTCCTAAAGGTACAGAATCTCCATAACTTGATACAGCAGCTGAAGGAGCCCGATGTCTCCACAGCTAATATTTCAGAAATGCTGTATAACAGCCTCAAACTGGCACAGCTGGTGAAGAAACTCATGGACAACCCACCAGTGTTTAACCTACCCCAAGTCAACTCAACCCAGGTCGAACAAATCATGCAGAACTTCTACAAGAAATTCTACCCCTTCACTGAAGATTCTTTGAATGACCTCTTGGAGACAGTCCTTCCCTTGACTAGCCAGCTGCTCGGACCTTACATTAAGGATTATGACCATGTGTTCAGAGCTATAGAGCAGTTCCTCAGCGGTACTCTGTCCCAGGTTAAGGCAGATGATGGTACTATCCAGCTCGGTAACTTACTGACCAGTATGTCTGGACTTAAGAACCTCCTGGAGGCAGCCACAAGTCCTAATGTTCTCCAAGACTTGTCCAAAGTCTCTGTCAGGATCAACAAGGTATGTGCACTATTCGACATATTTTACTGAAATTGATAGTCCATTATGTATTTCTGTTACATCATAGTAAAATTTTATTTAAAATTATGTTCAAGTAACTGGTAAACAGTTTTTTATTGATTAAAAGTGAAAGACTAGTTGCTTTTCTGTGAAAAGAGACAAGTCTTTGTGATTTTAGGAATTTGGAAGGTACAATTAAAATCTGACTGACCAAAGCAATTGAACTATCATATGTTAGTATTGCCACACTGCTAGCCACTGAAATAATCACACGCCTCCGTTCATGTGTCTTCCGTCTGTCTGTCGTCCAGAATTGGTTTTTGGACCAGTTTAAAGCCAAACCATTTGACCAAAACCTTTCATCTTTCACATATGCCTCACCCCACCACAGATGAAGAACCCTTTCACTTCTGAGGTCATGGTGTCAAAGGTCAAGGCCACAGTACCCACTTCTGCAAATAGCTTATGAAACCAATTTAAGCCAAACCGTTTGAATAAAACTTTTCATCTTTCACAAATGGCTGGCACCCATCCTCAGATGAAGAACGCTATTAATTTTGAAGTCACAGGGTCAAAGATCAAGGCCATGGGACCCAATTCTTGAAAATGCTTGTGGACCCATTTAAGCCAAACCATTTGTGCTCTTGTTATTATTGGTCAGACCTTATTGGTCAGTAGCACCCCCATCAAGCATATTTTGTTATTACTCTCCACATGGTTAATTCCAGCTGTGGGAGTTACTGCTTAAGAACAGCCTGGACAGTACCAAGGTGCTGTGCGAGGGACGTGGCCTTCAAGAGTACTTCATCTTCCCTGACTCCATCAATCCATCTGACCTCCTGAAGATGCTCTGTGATGATAAGAAGATGAAGGCATTCCTCACTGAGATGAGACAACAGATCAGCATCAGCAAACTGCTGCAGCAGGTGAATAGAATCATTTATTAACCATTAAAGTAGAACCTGTGTAATTAGACCACCCTGGGGATTGGCCAAAATCTTATTAGACAGGTCAGTTATAATTGACATGAATGCTTAGGTTTAATTCAAGGGATGTCTTTATAGCCAGGTGGTTGTTATTGGTAGGTGGTCTTTCAGACAGGTTCCACTACTGTCCTCTTAGTTTAATCACACTTTATCTTTTGATACTAACCTGTACCATTTGATTCAGCATATTTTCAGGGATATAATAGAAAACTCTTTGATTTTCTCAACCAATGAATTATAAATTGACATCATACGTTTCTGTTTGCGACTGCTGTTTTAGAAACATAACACATTTTGAACGGTTCTGTTCTATTCTCATGTAAATTATGTTCCAAAAATATCATTGACATGAGCCATTATTTGTTACATTATCTTTAGTGACCTTTCATTTTCTGAGTCTACAGAAATAATATTTCTTACCTTTATCTGTTCTGAGAAGGAAATTAAATGTTCTGAAAATCAGGCGGTTCAAATAAATATTCAGATTCCTTATCATTTTGGCAAATGATCATTACATAACTTTTGTCACAAAATTAAAGAAAAAAATTAAATTTACATCAAAATTAAAAGAAGCTAATAAAAAAAATTTTATTTTCTAGGAAAACCCTCAAGTTGCTTCAGCAAAGACTGTGATCAGATATTTCAACTTGCTATCTATGCTACATAACTAGCATATTTGTTCCTTGTCGATGATTAGGTTAAATATGTGACTTTGGAAAACCAAAGTGTTTGATATATATATAGGTTTTATGTAACAAATAGTAAACTTGTATTTATTTTGATTCCACAAATTACTTTTTATTCTTCAGATCAACACTAGGAATGCCACTCTGGTAAATTCCAAGGCCCTGGCAAAGGATTATGCTGACTTGATTAAGCAGCTGGCTTCGCTGATGAAAGCTAATGATGTCAAGCTGTGGCAGAGAAGTTTGGTGGATCTGTTTAACATGACAAACACTAGAGCCATCATTGTCCCTATTGATCAGCCTGATATTGTCAGGATGTTTCAGGGACTCTCACTAGACCAGCTGATGGCAGACCCTGCCAGGTTTGTTAATATTGACCTTGAGAAAGCTTTGGATACTCTTAAAGCTGGGAGGTTTTTTGAGATTTCTTTATGGGAAGACTGTTAGCTGTAGATGTTAAAAATTGCACAGATAAGAAAATATCAAAACGTTTTGTGAAAACATCACTTAGCAAAACCTTGATTTCTGTCACAGTGTGAATTCTGAATCACTTCACTAAACACCAGCTAATCTTAATTATAGGCTGCAATTTTACCTGGGAATAACTCATTGTACTCAGAAAAAAAATTAATACCAATTTCATTTCCTCCCTTTGTATCATCATTGATGTACTCTCTTACCATCATGTGTAAAGGTAACTGGACCCTTGTTAGATCGGATGGTGTTCACTCTCTTGATGATTAACAGTGCAGTATGACTGTTTTAAAAAATGATCCGTGTTTCAGTTTCTTTAAGTGTGTCATTTAGATCCATGTGATAACAGGTGATATCCAAATTTTTGATACAAATAATATTTTGAAATTTGTTTTGTTATTTTTTACATTATGTTTTAAATAATTCTATTACTGTAAAATTCCTAACAGAAGTCGCATCCTTATTACAGGTCCTATGTAGTGTATTTTACTGTCAATGATTTATTGCAATATAATTTCCTAATAAAGTATATCTCATCCTATCTTATCTTATTACAGCTTTGGTTCATTGCTGGAGCGCATGATCAGTCTGACTGTACCTCCACCCTTCTGGAACAACATGCTTATCCAGTTTAAGGTGACCAACACCATCATGAAAGTCCTCAATGAGAGACTCAGCAATCTCCCAGGTAATTAATGAAAGAAACCCCTACCTGATAAGCCATGATAGAGCATTATCTTCCAGGGATCATCATAAACACATGTAGATCATATGATATATAACAGCCTTGAATCAAAGACCTTCCTAATAATGCCCTGGGTAGGATCACTGTTAACAGCTGTACCAAAGCCAGGGCTATTTCATACTAAACACATAATGGAGTATGATTACTTGATAAATTGATCAGGGTTATTTCAGTCTAAATTATGTGGAAAATTTATAGATATATTATGAATAATGAATCACCGGCTGGGTAAATTCCTTTACTGGAATAAATCTGGTAGCATAAATAACAGCATTATACATTTAAATTAAAAAAAAATGCAATCCAAGATGTTATTACAAGATCCACTTCATAATATTCATCTGAAGTTAAAGTTTTTCCAGAAAAGAGTTAAATTCATACAGAAACATTCATTTCATGAATGTGTATTCAGCCATGGTGTTTACATAAAATAATTACATTTCATTACCAGCTAATGATGTGACACTTGAAAAACTGCTTTACCGTGAAGAAGCGACCAGACGTTTCATGAGAGAGCTGTTTGAGTCAGCCCCAGACGCTGTTGATGCCATCTTAAGTGCACAGATCAATTTAGCAAAGGTAGGTATTTGTAGTGATTTTTGATATGCCAAATCTTATTAACAGATTCACTGCAGTCTTAGATGCTTTTGTTTGAGCCAGTATATTTGCACATGTTGTCCCTTAAAATTATTAGTAAAATGAGAGTTTAATAATATTACCAGTTAGTGTGGGTTAAGAAAAAATTTATGTGATAATCCTCAAATAATTTATCTCTCATTTTGATACCTGATGAGTTAACTTGTGTATTTTAAGGTATAGTAATTATTCATTTATATCAGATTCACAGATCATACCTGTAAAATCTTAAAGATTTCTCTCATCATGTACATTGGAAGCTTCAATTTACAGCTATTGCTTGGACATGGGATTTTTCCTGTAAGAAAGAGTTCTCCATATTGGAGTCTACAAATTCTTAAACTGGCTGCCTCAAGTGTTTGTAATAGAGAAGTGCTTATAAGTAGAGATTTTCATATAGTGTTGCAGATTTCTTCTTCAGTCATATTCTAACTTCTTCTTGCTTAGACACCCTTGTTATAAATATATTGCATAATTTACATTTTGTTCTTGTTCTAACACAGCTCATCCGAGCCACTGACATGAGGAAGTGGGAGGAGTTTTTGTGTAGAGGTGGCATCATCTACAAGTCCGCTGAGCAGCAGAAGACTATTGAGAACATCGTTTGCCGTGGTGACCTGGAGAAGGTCATCAAGGAGCTGATGGATGCTGTCGATTACGAGAAAATCCGACAAGAGGTATGTGACACAGAATATCTGTTCTGCCATAATATCAAGTACAGCACTTGTTACTTGTACATATGGAAAAAATACTGCCTTTGAGATGATGCTTTGTTTGGTTTATCTTGGCTGGATTGATATATTCAGTGCTTGTCTTGTTTGCTTAAGGCCTAAAGTTCACTTATAATGGCTTGAATGTGTAGTTAATGCTTCAATGGGATAATGATTTCAAATTTTGACATCATATTCATGCAAACAGTTTAATAGGAAATTTGTTCTTCAGAACACTGATATGCTGGGATTTTTTAGCAAAGAATGAACAAAATAATACTTAAAAAAATATTAGTCATTTTATGCTACTCTAAATGGTATATATAGTTATATAATTTGACTTAAGGTATCAGTAATAATTAACAGTAGGGAAAAGAAAAACAGACAGGTACCCCTGCTCATACATCAGGTATGCATGAAGAGATGGCCAGCACTCCATTTCAAGTGAAACCAGAACGTTGGCATGATGGTTCCTCCCTATTTTACATTACAATGAATTCTTGAATACATTATTTGAGCAGGTAACCAGTCAAAGAGCCTCATTGGATGCCATTCACAGGAGTAATCATTGTGGTTATACTTTCTTCTAACAGGTTGAGAATGCTGTTCGTGCTGACCCAGCCTTGGACTCCAGCAAGTTCAACTGGACAGAATACATCATGAACTCTGCTCAGCTCAACCAGCATCTGATGAAGTACTTCCAGACCTCTGTCTCTGATTGGTCAGAGTTTTTCAATTTCCGTGGAAACATGACAGACTGGTTGATGAGGATGCAGAATTCCTTCACCCAGCCTGATAAACTGGATGACTACACAATAGAACTGTAAGTGTCAAAGTTTGAGTGATGAAAATATAAAACGACTGTGGTTTTATCAGTGTTCACATGGTGGTTTCTATGGAACATTAATGTGGTCATTATGTCAATGGTGTCTTCTTTATTTTTATAAAGGTAGCCATTATAATATCATTATGGTCAGTACTAAGCATGACTGTCATATCATCCCATAAAACATCAAATTCTGCACCAGTATTGATTTTATTTATTATTTATATTTTTTTTTTTGGGGGGGGGGGGGGGGGGGGTGCCACCCTCAGTCTCTGATTGCTGGTCATTGTTAATAATTGAACACCCATGTATTTACCTTTGAGGATGTTAAGACTTGAAGCAACTGTGAATAATCTACTTCAAACATGTGAATATGAAGCAAGGGATTTTGTGATATTACAAATGAACTGTAACCAATTTAAAAATGCTTCATTATATGTCACATATGTAAGGTTAACATTGTGTTTTGTTCTTCTTTTAAGTTTACTTAAATGTGTCACCAGTAACAGCAACAGTTTGCCTATATAAGCAGTTACAAGTAGCTGTTTTCTGTTTCTTGTACAGGCTGTCCCGCTGGCTGCAGGCTCAGACAGACAGCCTGAGAGACCCAGCAGTAGAGAGGTACTGGAGACAGATCAGCCCTGTGCTGCAGAGTGTCAACATTGCTGCCAAAGCACTGAATGAGAGGCTTGGAGACTTCAACAGTAAGCATATTGAAACAATATTCACTCAAAATCTTATTGTCTGTATAAGGCCTGTGGTTTCATGGACTGGTGTACTCATCTCTGAGTTGCTGATTTAGACTTAGTTCATTCAAACACTGTTTTTTCACACTTGTCAAAACTGCAGGGAGGTGTTTTATGTCTGTCTGGGTGACTTTCTAAGGAACTTCTGTATGTATCAAATCCAGAGAGAATTTCAATGATTAATTTGTTAGTGTGTGTACATATTTGAGTCATATTAACTTTCAGAAGCTTTGAATAATTCATCAGAGCCAGTTTGGTTTCACTTCTAATAACCATACCAGTATCACCATACAGTTGATGTTTGATGCTTGTCTGGTGCATCTCTGGTGTATTAAAAAAAGAAATAAAACTAGACGTGTCGGAACGACACGAATGCCCCCGCCTGGGGCAAATTAGAAACTTTTTGAAAAATTTTTTAAGTTCAGGAGGTGTCGTATGGTCAAAAGTAGGTCAACAAGGGCAAAATGCAAACTCGATCTGTAACAAGTCATTATCAAGCAACACACCAAATATCAGGCCAGTATCTGCAGGCATTGAGAAAAAAAGTCCATACATGTACATTTTCCATAAAAATTTCTGTCTTTCCTGAAATTTCCTATGTTTAGGAGCCATAAAACAATCAAAAGTAGGTCAACCGGGACAAAACGCGAACTCGATCTGTAACTGTCATTATCTGCCCACACATAAAAAATCAGGGTGGTATTTGCAGGCATTGAGGAAAAATAGTCTCTAATTTCTATTTTTCATGAAACTTTCTAAGTTCAGGAGCAGTCAAATGGTCAAAAGTAGGTCAACTGAGACAAAACAATAACTTGATCTGTAACTGGCCATTATCTGCGTACACACAAAAAATCAGGCCCGTATCTGCAGGCACTGCGAAAAAAAGTCCATACATGTGCACTTTTTTATGAAATTTTCTATGTTAGAGCACCATCAAACAGACAAAAGTAGGTCAAACAGACAAAAGTACGTGAACTCGATCTGTAACTGGTCATTATCTGCCCACACACCAAATATCAGGCCAATATCTGCAGGCATTGTGAAAAAAAGTCCGTACAACTGTTTGATTTTGGAATGACGGAATGACGGAAGGACGGAAGGATGGAATGACGGACATGGGTAAAACTATATGCCCTGGCCACTTTGTAGCGGGGGCATAATAACACCTTATAATCATTTGAATGATTTCATTGTCTGTTTGCCCATTCAAGGTTATTTGCTTTGATATGTTTTAATTTCTTGACAGGTGTGCTGATGAAGTTCAGCTCATTGTTTAAGGATGAAGATAACTTGATACTGCTGCTGAAGAACACCTTTGATGCATCAACAAACCTTGCAAACTCTCTCATGAATGTCAAGATAGATGCAATCAAGGTAATGTACATTGTACAGCTATTCTTGTTCAGACCCTCCTTCAGTAAATGAAATTTCTGTTAATATACATACATGATATTTTGCAGCATGAGCAGCTGTGCTGCTGATTTGGTTGTTTGCAGCATCTGTAGGCCATAAGAGAAACCATTATGGAAATTCATATAAATATTACATACATCTGTCTGTCAACAGCATTTGATGCACAAACAAGTACAGAATAAATAAAATGCAGAGTTCTCAATTTTTTAAGTCTGTTCACTGTTTCATCACCTGATATAGTGTAAAGCGTAATTATAACAGGTTATTTTTTTCCTGAGTTGAAAAAAAGGAAGTGTTAAAGACAATGGTCAGGCGATGGACTAGTACCATTCCCATCAGATTATTATTGTCAGGATATTGATGCAAGGTCAGGTAATGATATTGATACAGTATATGACTTTATAATAAAGTTTATCAGGCCCTGTGTAATGTTGTAACCCTTATATCTAATATTGTTATTTCAGCTGCTGAAGGGAGGCACCTTGGGCAGCAACCTTCAGAAGATGTTCTGTAACGAAGAGGTAGTGAGCCAATCATCAAACATTGACAGGTCACTGGTACGCAGAGTCCTCTGCTCCACTAACTGGACTGCGATAGAGTGGGACCTACGTCGTATGGTCAACATGCCAGCCATCTTACAAGAGGTACACATCTCTGATATTTATTAGAATCGTAATCAGATTTATCCACAACCCTTAGTTAAGAGTTGCTGTGAAATGACAGCTTAACAGACTAAATAACCTGTATTCCTTGGCTGTATTTAGTCACTGTTTCCAAGATGTTATTGACAACTTTAAATAAAATAAATATTATTTTAAAAATCATGACTTAGATATTAAGAACATATAAGAGTTCTTATAATTTTGAATTTAAGAAAAAAAAATTTCGTTATTTGAAATCACATTTAACACACTCCAAAACCAAATAGGTGTCTTTAATAATAACATTTTAAGCACTTCAAATCTATGGTTTCCAATTTTCCTACTTATTTATTATTATGATTATTATTATTTTTATTATTATTATTTTTTTATTATTAATATCATTAAAAATCATAATTATTATTCTTATCTACATAAAATTAACAGATCAGTAAGATGACATCTGATGAACCTTTGGACACCTTCAACTGGTCTGATTACTTCAACAATCTGCGGGATCTACAGAGTCAGTTCGGCCAGGTGTTCCCCGCACCCATCAACACCACTGTCATCCAACTACTCCAGCCTTCTGGAGACTTCAACACCTGGCTACAGAACTTTGGCAGGAATTTGGAAAACCAACAGCTGAACAGTGAGGACTTCCTAAACCTGTAAGTGTCAACCTCCAATGTACTTTATATTTGAGAGGTCTGCAGACTGTTGTTTGCATGTGTATTTTAGCATAAGTAGATATTATGTCTCTCAGTTTTTCTGCAGATAAAAAAAAATCCTTTATTTTATGGATAAAAGCAAACTTTTAAAACCCTTTAGAAATTTTATATTTTTTTCCCTTTGGTCCATTGTCCTTGTGGGTTTCTGTTGGCATGAGCTGCAAACCACCAATGTGTATATATAATTTTGCTTCTTCTGCGGATTAAGGGGGTTTCAAGGTGTCTTAAATAATGTTTTATTTTATAGTCATGTTCTTGCTGTTCATTTATATACAAAAAACTACATTTCTCAAGTGGTTAAATACAAAAATGAAGTTACTCTAACAAGTGAGCCAATTAAATTTATACCTTTGATGCTTGCACTAAATCACTAGGTATCACCGCAGTCATGTCACATTTTTCCTTTAATAGGATATCTCAGAGCCTGACAGCTCTGGCAGCAGGCCTGCAGGATGTGGCCAGCAAAGACCAGGATGCCACCAGAATCATCAATGCTATCCAGTTCATGATCAGAATGGCTACCTCCAGAGTGGAACAGTTTACAAGTATGTACAGTTTACATAACTGTGATTAATTAACTTTTTCTTGTAAATTAAAGATACATCTAATATGAAAATCTAGCTGTCCCAGGGGTCTGATTTGATCATTTTTCATTATCTTCTTTGTGTGATCAGCTGTTTTCAGGCATATTTACAATGATTTAGACGCATTTCAGTACCTCACTTTTCACTTTTGAAGCATGTTCAGTATACAGTAAAATGCATTTGAATTTGATAAAATGAATTTACTTGCATATTGACTCTTTAAATAATTGCATGTATACTTGGTACAAATATCAAAGTGAGTTTAAAGTTACCATGAGATTAGTTTAGTATGCCTATATAAGTTTAAAACCATTTTGTGCACAGTACCTGGGAAATCAATTATTTTTGTGGCCAAACCAGGTGTGTTAAGGTGAGTAAGTAATGCAAACTTACTTTGTGATACATGCCAGGTAATTGGTCCTGTTGTTTATTGTTTGATTCTTTTGTGATTGCAGCTCCCGGCCTCACACTGGACAGCATTGCACAGAACAGTGATCAGCTTCGTGAGCTCATGCAGTCAATCTTTGGTCTGACTGTTCACGAGGCCAACTCACTGCTCAAAGCTGCAATACATCCGTCGAGGGTAAGTCTTCCTTCATTTACTATATATCTAAGATTTTAAGGGGTCATTATCATATATATATATATCTATATCATATAACTTTATATATATATCTGTGAAGCCATCCATATTCTTAGTTCATATCAGAATTGTACATGAACTTTGCTTATGGTAAAGTGATGTTCATGCATAATCTAATTTGCAACTAAAAACAATCATACAATAAAAGGCAAACATTAAGCCTTAAGTAGTTATCACATTATATCTACAACAACATTTGATATTATCAAACTGACAGATGTCCAGGTGACAGACATGATTAATTACAATTCAGTACAGATTTTACAGAAATAAATATTAATTTTAACTGTAAAGTGCTTTTGTCTAATCATTTTCAAATCTTAATGATCATGGATGACTTTATTTGTTATTTAATGGAGACAAGAGCATTTGATCAAATATTATCAAGTGTAGGTCCATGACAAGACCTTATTGTGTGATCTGTGGGACTGGATTGTACAGGCTGTTAACAGGAGTGTTCTCATTTTTTTACAGCTGAGTGAGATCCTGTCTAGCAACATGAGTGTCTGTGACCAGCAGGATGCTGAGTGGATGAATGTGACGGATCAGGATGGTGGCAGGGGAAAAGCAGACGAGCTCCAGCAACTCATGTGCTGGCTGAACCCCCAAGCTTTGTCTCGCATGCTGAAGGAAGAAATCCAGCTGGATAAGCTGCTGAAACAGGCATGGCTGCTTTTAACAGTTTATCATATTTCTCAAATTATGTATGTGCTTATTTGGATGTGCAGGATATGCTGACTTATTTTTTCATTCAACTTATGAAAGAAAGTGCCAGATTTACAATTCTTACTACTCAGCTTTTCAGCACAGTAATCTGTTTCAACCTCTCTTGAAGGGACACCTGCAATGTCAGGACACTTGGCTAGTTCCAACAGGTGTCCTCTCATAACAGGTACAGCAGTACTCTGTATTTTAGTGATAAGAGGTGATATCACCATAATCCAGTGCTATAACTTAACAAGTTGATGATGATGATACAACACTATTCATGTGGGTGTGAGTCTGTGGCAATCTTGACCAGAGTTGGGTCCAAATGTAAATGCATTTGCATTTGCATTTAAATGTTGCACAATTGCATTTGCATTTAAATGCAAAAATTTTGAAAAGCCCACATTTGCATTTGCATTTAAATGTCAGACTGATGTAATTCATTTGCATTTGCATTTGAAAAAATGCTATCCATTTGCATTTGCATTTGAAATGTGAATCAAATGTCAAATGCTAATTCTTAATATTTTGTCATTTTGCATGCAGCAAAAATATGTAGTTGTATACAATTCTTGTTGGAGGCTGGACAGTTGAGTTTGCCACTTGGGTAGCTATATTCATTTTGCTCAAGGTAATGAATTTGAATGCATGGAAGGGTACCTAGCTGGCTTGGACCACAGGTCAGGAGCATATGATTTGCTCAAGTGTCAGCCAATCTTTTATATGTGCTCTTTCATAGGTGTCACTGCCCATATGCTTGTTAACTATGCACTTCACTCTGTTCTGCTTGCCTGTAAACGTGTTCATGGGCGCCACACTGCTGATAACAAGTCAAACCACATCCCAAACTTCAGACTCTGAATCTGAGGATAGTGACAGCGAGGACCAGTGTGATACTGACTGTGATACTGAGGCCCTACTCTCCCATGTGCCTGACCAATTCTTGGCTTCTCCAATGACTCCTCAAAATCTCTGGGGCATTAGCTTGGTGGCATCTTTGTCTAAAAGGCTCATTCAAATATCCTAATATAAAGTACTAGTGAAGACCAACTCTAAATGATGATAACAGGTCAGTTTTATCACTGTTTCAGGTCAGCATCATGATGGGTCAAGCCAAGCCTGTGCAGCCCCTGAACTTGACAGCCACTGTCTCAGACTTTAAGGACCTGGCTCAGTTGCTGAACAAGCTGATCACGACCCCAGCTGCCAAATCACCAAACAACACCAAAGAATATCTGACTGAGCTGGCCAGACTCTCTAAGCTCATGGAAGATCTACAGCGCAAGATCAGCACAGACTTAGAAAAACAGTAAGATTTAGTTTTCTTACAACTATATGTTCATAAAAATCCTCACATGCAGGTCTAGCCTACTGAATATATTGAGCCTCATGTGAAAGACTGCTGTTGAGACTTCATCACACATGGAGTGAATTTCTTAAAATTTCTAAATGTTTGTGGGTGACTTACTTAACTTATATATTTAATTCTTAATACAAATTTATCATAGATGTCATGCTTCCCAGGTATTATATAGGCCAAAGGTTACTGAGCATGCTAGATTTCATTTGGATCTGGATCCTGCAACTTATATGAGAAGTATATTTGGTAGTTTCTTGATCAAATAGAGAACATGTTTTTGTCATATGTATATTTGCTTTCCTACATAGAATTCCATTCAGAATTTATTAATTTGCAGATTTTAATAGAAAAAAAATTCTGATCAGCATATGAAGCATAGCATATTGAAATCTTAAAAAAGGAGAAAGGGGAATAATATCTCAGACTGGTTTGAGCAAATGGGACTGGAATTAAGTAGACATTAACTGAATTATTTTTGATTTATTACCACTCAGGTGTATTGGACATTTCATTAGGTATATATATTGGATGTACTGCAGATGTAAGACTGATATAAAAATCTGTGCTTTTTCAGGGTATTTGACATAATCGAGAGTCTAGGATCTGGCCTGGACTCACCAGTGATGAGAACCTTCCTGGAGGGCATCTACAGCTCACTCAGACTCTTCAACAAACAGCTAGAGGACCTTAAAGGTATGATGTAAAAGATGTTAGACAAATAATCATTAAATTGTAAACTCTACTTAATATGTACCAGCCTGGTACCTGTTCACTTTTATGAACTTGAAGAGCTGTTTTGTTTCATTCCAAGTATGATAGGTAGCACTGCAAGTACTCACTCTGGACACGCTGAGTTTTCTGATAAATGGTGATGTGATAGCCTTTCACAAAATAATGTCAAAGTTTTCAATATTTATGGGAAAAATAAATGTGAAAACTGAAACCCTTAGGACATATTTGGCATCATTCAAAACATATCAAGACCAAAAAAAGGGCATATCTATGGCATAGCCTGATAAAGTAATGCAAACATCAATTAAAATGTAGATTAGATTTTATGATACTTACATGTTTACAGATGGAGGCATGACTCTGAGTCAACTGCTGTCCAACCAGACAAAGATTAATGACTTCTATCAGCTCGTCATGACCAGGACAGTCCAGATCAATGAACAGGTGTTGGGAGACCTGGCAGTCAAACCACAGGTCAGTAAGCTTGATACCGTAAAATCTCCACTTAAAACCGCGGTTTAATCAAGAAATTCAAAATCTTGAAATCAGGTTGATTTCCTGAAAGCACTGTGCGGTTTATACTAGAAGGGTTTCCTGAATATCTTCCTGACAGACATCGTTTTGGGGCCGGCGAGTGGGCGATAATATTGCAACTTTCGAAGGCCGTTCTTAGCAGCAGTCTCACATGCATGGGAGCCGTGTGTAAAAGTATTATTTACGATTATTTGTTATTTATAAATTAAATATTGCTGATTAGTTTTCGTGTGATATATAACTTGTTATAAAATTTTGGTAATTGTCACCAATATATGTTAACAACAACCCTGCTGTAACACACAGCGGCCCACTTCGTTGGGCATGGTCAAGCAAAATGAAATAAATGCCTACTTTAAACCCATTTGCGGCATTATTTAGCAATGATTATTTGTTTAAAACGTAAAATGAATAAAAAGCTGACATCGTTAAGAGTCACACAATGGCAGACGATCGTTTTAAAATCAAGTTTGAGTGCCGCCATGTGCTGAAATGCCCCTGTATTCTGCTAAGAATATTTTGAACGGCTCTACGCGATGGGTGGTAAACAGAACAGCCACCTATTTCGTCCCAGCGTGCCTTGTGTGAACACTGCCTTGACAAAATGGCTCCCCACACGGAAACTTTCTTCAGGAAAAAAAACTTGCTTACCCCGACTGGCCACTTTAATTTTACCTTAAAATCACTCGTTATCAAGCGTCATGTTTCCTATACGTGCGTATCTCGACAAGGTAACTTCAATTACTTTGATATTTAGTTAAGTTGACCAGCGATGTATTCAAATGCGCCAGCAAATTGTGACATGGAGCGATGTCAACGTACGATGTGACGATGATAATACCGAAGTAACCGGTATGAAAATGATTTGAATCTTCCGAGTAATTCCAGAAAATGGAATTTTCATCAAAAATTTTTAGAGTTAAAATATACAGTGACTTAAAATGGATCAGCAGAATATTTTTTTTCAAAATATAATGACAGATTGGTAGCAAACAAGAATACGGCACGTAATATAAAATCTGTATAAACAGGCAGAGATTCATCGGCCCTTACATCTTCCCAAACTTCATGCTTGAGTGACACTGCAAAAAAGTGTTTTGATGTGTTTAAATAAAATGCCCAAGGAATTTAAAAGTGGACAGGAATGGCCGAGTCGCAACCTACGCGTGTTCATTTCTAGATGATAGCTTGATTGTGTCTTTTATCAAATCATTCTGTAGCGAAAGTTGGTGCGGTTTTAAAGGGGGGTTCTTAGTATTTGAGCCCCTCGCGATGTCTCACCTGGAATTTCAGCGAAGTCTGGGTGCGGTTTTAATCGGAAGTGCGGTTTTAAGTGGAGATTTTACGGTACTCAACACTATAGATGGCACTGTATTTAATTGTAACATGAAGAAAAATTAATGGTAATTGTTGATACATTACAAAAGTATGTCTCCTTTTGGGAACCATGCTGTGATAGGCATATTACTGTAACATACGCTGTATACGTAGATGAGGATCCTTGGAAAGGTAGCCATAGGTATGCTAAAGCATTGTAGTATTATTTGTACCAAATTAAGCTTTACTCATAGCAGCACCCTCAATCTTTGGCTGACTTCAACTGATAGTCAGATGGTCAAGTGGTAACATACTTTGCTCTCTACCCTTGGGACTCATGTTCAATACCTGGCATGGCCAGGTTGTAGCCCCCTGTACACGTTTGGTGGTTTTTGCCAAGTTCGCTGGTTCCCTTCACCTTTATATACTACTGAATGTCACCGTCTGAGCACAAGAGAGTGCTTTGCTTTAGTTATCATAAATATTAGTACAATCCATATAAAATAAAATAGAAAAGTAATGTATATTATACCTGAGAAATGTACTGAATTATTCCATAATATGTTTCGAAAGTGCAAAAAAGATTTAAACTCTGATGGATACACTGTTTGTGATATTGTGAATCTCTTTTTTACAACTCCAGTTGACCATCTCTGGTGAGAACTCGAGGGTGAAGAACCTGGTCTGTAACATCACAGCCATGGCGATGTACTTTAAACAGTTCAACCGTTATAATGCCTCAGCCATCAGTGCTGCCCTCTGTGGTCAGCCGGGACACACCTGGTACATGCGCCTCAGGGAACTAGGAGTTCAAACATACGACATGCTGCCATTCGCTGGAGCTGTGAGTCACATTACCCAATCTCAGTATTAATTAACTGCCTGTGTTTGCATTTAATATTTCCATATAAAATCTGATTTACTTGTATACATTTAATATATATGTACACTGCATAGGCTTATGATTTACTGAAAATCAGAATCTTGATCTTCAACAGTCATAAGTCAGCTTTCATATTTAAATATCCAAATCACAATGATTTACACATGTTTATTTCTGTGATCCTGTTTGATATAGTCATTCTGATGATAGTGGTTTATATAAGTAGGCAGATGCTTTTATATAAGTTATAAAGTTGATCCTTATATATATATATAGAGAGAGAGAGAGAGAGAGAGAGCTTTGTCTATTCAATTAGCTTGACATCTAATGGAGGCAGACCATGTACATTGGAATCCAACTTAAAGACCACCTATCTATTACGACCACTTGTGGCGAGTCCCATGGGTGGTCTCATAACACAGGTTTCACTGTATATATTGTTACCTTTTGTCTCCATTGAGAAATTGTCCAAGGGTTTTTATATACGGCTGTATAGCTTATATGAACTGAACAGTGCTATATAAGCCAAACTGATTTCCATCAGGATCACTGAATATTGAGCATATGTAATGCTGATTGTTTTTTATTTCCAGCTCTACACATTATCACGTGGAAAAAGTGACAACCTCTTCACACTGTCCAATCCTGCCAACTGGACCATGGTCACCAAAGAGCTGAAGACCATGCTTGATCTCTACAGGGTTCTCAATGACCTCAAAGACCTGTCACCAGGACAGAGCTGGGATACTTTCTTCAAGGGAATCACAGATATCTCATCAGAGGCCGGCATGAAACTGTAAGTTATGTGTCTTTGTATGAGACTTAATTATAAAAATTCAGAATAATACTGCTGAGATACTGCTGATTATATGAATAATTTTTGCATATCACTTTAAGATTAGCCTCTCATAGAATCAGTGTCACACAAATGTTGTTCTGACAGTTTCTCCATTCTTATGGTCTATTGAAGAAATTTTATAAATTTATTTAGTTATTATATGTTTTCTTTGAACTTATAGATTTCAGACTTAAGTTTGTGCTTTAGTTAATGGTGCAATGGAAACTTTATGAATATGATTCCTCTCAATCTGCTTGCATGTTGTTTCAAATCGAAAAATAACCTTAAATGCTTGACTGAAGTCAACATTTAGGTTGGCCAGTCTATCAGCAAATGTGCATGACCTCTTGAGCACCCAGTTTAAAAGTTAGTCACCAGTTTGTTATTCCTGAACTTATTTCTGGATCTGTTTTCATGCAGTATTATATAGCATTATAGAAAGATGTATGAATTAGTTTTATATAGCATTAGGATTCATATATAATATTTTTCATGGCTACTTGTTGACAGTTACAGTATTAAAACATTGCCACCTTTGTCTGTTCTTACACACTTAATCATGATAATACAGTAGTTGCTTGATAATGTATCATGGACATGTTTTGTTCCTCAGGTTTGCTGATTCACTGCGAGCTATAGACTCTGTGATGAAGAACAACAAGCCATGGCAGACTATCAAACAGCAGCTGTACGTGCAGTCAGTCTTCATGAAGCAGATGAACAGAATGATGGAGAGGCTGCAGAGTGAGTACATCACACTCTCCTAACATGTAAAGTTAAAGCTAAGTTAGTACATCACACTCTCCTAACATGTTAAGTTAAAGCAGGAATCCAATTCAGGTTCAAACAATCATGTTCTCAAGACATGAACATGAAGTTTTAAGTTTGTTGTACTTAAATTTAGTTTCATCAGTTCAGGATATTTTGAATAAAATATTTTTGTTTCAGAGTTTAAATCTTCCCCAGTTGCCTGATCATGTCATCATAGATGAACATGTTCAGCATCAGAAAATGCAACGGTTAAATAAAAATAAAGTTTAGAAAGTGACAAATATGTAAAAGTTTTGAGAGTGTCTGAAGATTATGCTTGTACTTCACCTTCAGGTGTTGGAGTGACATGGAGACTGGAGGACCTGTTTGTTAACAGCACAGCAGCTTTTGAACTGTTCAGCAATGTTCTGCAGAAAGAGGGAGCAGCCATGATTCTACCTGCTGGTGTAAATCCACAACAGGTAGGTCAACATACCTGCATCATCACGAAAATATGTATAAGGCCAAAAAAAAATAAAAGGTTGGTTCTCAGGCACTGCCCATGTCAATTTTAACCCCATGCATCCAAAATTTTTATTTTCATTTTAATCTTTCTAGAAGATAAAATAGTTAAATTTTGATAAGATTTTACTTTATTATGTAGTGCTTTTACCTGTTTAGCAAAAGAATTCTCTGTTGATTTGATGCTTTTTACTGATCATATGAATTTTTTATCAAAACATACAGAAAAAAACTATTGCCTGCCTGCACTGGTTTCTGAAAAAAAGTGCCTGAGATCCATACCTTTTTTTTTTTTTGGCCTAAGCCAAAATGACACTCAATACAAGGCAGACTTCCACCATGGAAATACAGTTCTAGCTACTGCAAAAGTTAATGTGTTCTCTCCCGGGCCCATGACCATATCTCACCTGTACACTTTTTAGGTTCAGCTGATAGAGGGCAGCGGGTGGCACACAGACAGTTAAGACATCAGGGGTTAACACATAACTATTTTGATATGGAAATAATAAATTATTCAAGTTTATTCATATAATACCTGTGAGGAAATATTTATCAATTAATTTGTCATATACATTTGATTTTTCCATTAAACTAATTACAGTTTGTTTAAATAGTGATAAAAGGACAAGTTTTGATAAATCAAAATGTATGCACAATCTCTACTAACAACGGTTCAACTTGTCTGCTCCTCTCAAACTAAAATATCAATTTTATATTGAGTAACTTAGCCTGATTTGATATTTTTCACAAGTTTCTACTGTTTCACTTCCTAGCTTTTCCAACTGTTCATCGAAGATCGCATGCAAGAGGTTGTGTGTGATTTCACCATGTTTATATCCACATTCAACATGTCCATGGACCAGGCAGTTAAAGTTCAACCTAAACTCTGTGATGCCCTTGTAAGGAGAAAGCTGCTGGTGCAGCAAGTAGTGGACCTAATGGATATGAAAGATTTTATCAAGAAGGTTGGTGTACTGTTTTTCTCTGTGACCTTTGAATTTGTAACATTTCACCTTTGTTGTTTATTATAATATAATGAATATTCATAATTTTTATGAAAGTCATGTTTGTTATATAATTAATATGAACAAAGCTGAAACGTATATCTCGGATATATTTGTATGTGCCTTCATGTTTATGTGTGTGTGTGTGTGTGCAATATGTGATGTGAGCTTCTAGTGAAGATTGATTTTTGAAAGGCATTTTAAATATAAAAATGTATTTTACTTTTTATTAATTATATTTCAGGGTATATATATCATTTACATATTGGAATGTGCCAGACTTATAGAATGTTTGGGACTATTTGTTTGTGCAGTGGTATATCTGTAAATGAAACCTTTCCACATTACAGCTACTCCACTAACATGGCCACCCCAGCTGCTATTGCAGCAAGTTTGTCCAGTCCTTGTCAGTCGCATTCTCCTCTATCCTGACCTCTGTTATTCCCACTATTGTAGATGCGTGACATCTTGACAGGCAGGGTACCAGACTATGTGGATCCGGTCCTGGAGTACACCACTGCCATGAGCAGGTTCTTCAAGAATCTTGATTTGTTTGAGATAAAGATGCTCAATATGTCAGGCTCCCCCCGCATCTTCAGAATGATAGCACAGATGTTCAGCAGTGTGGATAACTACAGACCTGATGGGTAAGTTATGAATCATATAATATTGTTATTATGTTGGCTGTTATTTCCTAGATCCATATCAGGTCTCTCTACAGGGACCTCAGTCTCTGTTACAGACACCAGGGAACTTAATAATTCATGGTCATTTTAATATGTTGAAAGATGGGAAGTCTCATGAAAAATAGATTTGGCTCTAAGGTCTGTGGTACTCTGACTGACAAGACCACTGTTCATATTACCTTTCATATTTATATCAGTCATGATTTGTCATTTTGTTTTTATGTATTTATATATGTATAACTTTCAGTGCTGCTGCCATGTGTGATGCTGCTACAGAGAGCCAGAGCACTGTGTTTGGAACAATATTTGGCCAGCTCGATACATACCTCAATGTGTTCACAGAGGTTGCTGCAAATTTGTCAGGTATGCGATGCAAATTTATTGCTTCGACAGATCTCTCTTGCAGTTGGAAATTTAAGCCTATTTTTCATAAAAATGATGTCCCATCTATTTTTCCTCTAAAAAAATGTAATTTTGAAATAAAATGTTATTTGGACGTTCATGTCTTTTTAAAACATTTGCCAAAGTAAGGAAAAAACAAAAACTCTATTGATGCATATATTTGTGTGTTACGGTTTGCAGTGATAAGAAACCATATAAGTAATTTCTCATTGGGACATCATTTGATAGATTATGGATATATATATTTCTCTACTTCATTTATTCTTGCTAAATACGTCAAAGTTTAAATAAGCATTTACAACTTTTGCATGCTTTATAACAATTAAAAAAGAAATATGTGGAATAGTCAAACTAGAATTACAAGAAACTACATAATAAATCTTAATATATCTTTGATATTATGATTTTGACCCCTTGTTAATGATTTTGTGCTTGTTAACTTCAGATTACAGGTACATGGCCTGTAGGATGGAGAGCGTCAGTCTCACAGACCTGTACTATCAGTTCAAAGACCTTGGCCTGAAGGAGTGGCTTGACCAGGTAGTTTTATGCTGTGTAACTGATGCAGAAGGTTACAAGATATTGTGTGCCTGGCTATAATATCACAGGACAAATTAAAACCTATATACAGTGCCTTGACTAAATGTAACTTGATTAAGGATAGTCCAGGGATATTATGGCATCTGCCATGCTAGAAATTCTAATTATATTGATTATGACGTAACATTTCTTGAATAAAGTCACCAGGCAAGACGTCACAGAACATGATGTTCATGAATCACATGGTGCGCAAGATCTAATTTAACTTCATATTACATTTTGTCATATATACTATGTTTTGCATGTGGTTTTGCCCATTTAGTTCAATTTTAATTCTGGAATTTGGTTAAACGATGAAGCAGGATATAAAATGGCATAATAGTTATATTTGTATACATTTTCTGCATTTATTTTTGGTATTCCCTGATGTTACCTGTATAATGTTACTTCATCATTTATCAGATTTGATCAGTACAAATGACAACATGAATGCTGTCAGGTGCTATGGCCAGCACTGATATCTACTATTTTCACTGTAGATGGTAGCAGCTGTAGAAAACCAAGGTGGGAGGTCTGTGAAGTGCAGCAAGATTGTGAACAAACTGTATGATCTAGCGGGCATCTTGGAGAAGAAAAATCAGACCTTGGGCTCAGACTTTATATCCATGTCTAAGTGCCTCTCAGACACCACTCAGAAGGCATTACCTGCCCTCCAGGACTTTGACAGGTATATACTTATGCCCTGGTGTATAAAAATATATGGGTCCTTACAGTGAAAAACCCAACTGCATGAAATAAGAGAATGCACTCTGACATATATTTTTAGATCCTACTGTCATTTGTGTACAATTTTAATGTGAACTGTGATTTTATTAACCACAGAGATGCTATTGGAGCATACATATCTATATTAAGGTATCTATTTATCAGAAATTCCCAAGACCATCACCATTGCTGGAGTTAAATATTCCTGTACAATTGTGCCAATATTCTTGACTGCTGCAAAGGTCAGACTAGTATCATTGGTATGAGTGTTCAATCCTTGGTTAAATTTCTGTATATTTTATCATGAAATAATGACTTGATAAATTGGCAGGTTAAATTTCAGTATATTTTATCATGAATTAATGACTTGATAAATTGGCAGGTTAAATTTCTGTATATTTTATCATGAAATAATGACTTGATAAATTGGCAGGTTCAATTTCTGTATATTTTATCATGAAATAATGACTTGATAAATTGGCAGGTTAAATTTCTGTATATTTTATCATGAAATAATGACTTGATAAATTGGCAGGTTAAATTTCTGTATATTTTATCATGAAATATTGACTTGATAAATTGGCAGGTTAAATTTCTGTATATTTTATCATGAAATAATGACTTGATAAATTGGCAGGTTACATTTCTGTATATTTTATCATGAAATAATGACTTAATATATTGGCTTGCCAGTTTAGGCAAGTTTGTAATTATATTGGAGGTTGGCCACTTTTAGAAAAATTAAATTTTATTGTTAGTTCATTGTAATTGTTCTTATTAATCCCTTTGTGTGTTAATGTGATTGATTGCTACTTGTATTTCATTGATATAGTTATCATTTTTAGCATGATGAACTTGATGAGTGAGGGACTGAAGCTGCTAGAAACCTTGCCAAATATTCAAGACCTCCAGGCCAACAATGCATTAGTGAGACTGATCATTGAAGGCTTTATCAAGCAGAAACCAGGTAATTCATTCATCTTTCTTAAATATGAAAAACCATATATTTGAGATGATGTCACTCAGTTTAAAATATACTAATTTGCACATGGTTTTGTGGTCCCCAGAAGCCCTGAAATACATGAGAACTTACAGAGGTAGATGATATTGCCAGAAAACTCTTTGAATTTTTTAAACTTTTTGTTCCTGTTTTTTACTGGCACTATTTGCCTAATTGTGCTTTGACACACTATAAAGGCTCTGCAGCAAAAGTCAAGGCATTCCATTATTCAGTATGTTATAGAGATAAAATTTTATGTAATTTTGAAGACACTGGCTGATTCCAAGAAAATGGTAAATTGGTCCTTGAGCTTTTATGGAATTTTTTTTTATTTGAAGGAGTATTAAAGACACAACTACAGATGCAATGACTTTTCCTACTGAAGTCAGGTTGATTTAAATTCAGTTCATAATATGGTTAAATGTATGTATTTTTCTTTTCTTAGTCCCATATGTAAATAAAATAAGTTAATTTCAACTTCTTAAATTGATTAATGGTACATTGGAATGCAAAATAGACATGTTACCATGTGGACCTTATTGTTATTATGCATAGTAATTAAGTTAGCCCAGAATAACTGGGCAACATCATAATTTAGTCATTTGAGACTCTGGCTTCCATGAAAGAGTGTGCCCCATGGTCATTTTTCAATCTGAAAGAGTGTGCCTTTTGGGGGTTCCTCATTGTTATTACCAAGTGAAGGGGGTGATTAAACACCGAGAACCTGGAGATGTGGTGCACAAGCCTGCTTGATGTCAGGATAAATGTGTTCTACTGCCCTGTCACCTAGTCCAAAACCAAAATGGATCTCTGCAGATATACAGAGTACTTAGGCCAGAATGCATTAAAAACTTAGCCATTGTAGGTGTTGTTTTCATCAGTTAGGGATCTGCTTTGTATGTTTCAGTCTTGGTGAAGATGATGGATCTGTTTAACAACGACACAGATCTGATCCAGAAGGTGATGGGTCTGACTCAACTCACTCCACAGTTGATCCAGAACTTCCTGGAGTCCAATGTTCAGCTGAACATTGTAAGTTTATGATTTATTGAGTGACATATTTTGACATGTTTTGTGAAGTATCATTTATGGTAGTCTTAGATTTAAATGTAGTATCAGTTTATGGAATTCTTTGGGAGAATGTGCGTAAGAAAAGTGATCATTTTAATCAGATGTCAATAGAAAACATTAAAAAGAAATCACACCCAAGTTTCTAATTTGGAAGAATAAAATTTTATAGAACTGTTGTTTCAAATAAATTATGTTTAAATGAGCCTAGCCAGGTTGCACTCTTTCGTCTTTATTTTGAATTTGTCTATTCAAGGTGTCTGTTCCTCATAGTTTGAAATATTTAGAAATTATATCTCACTACTGATACATATAACATTATAAAATATACTAGTTCATTTTGTATCCTAACAGAAAACATCTATTCTCATCCAAAATGATAGGATGTCATTGACATAAGATATCAGTAGGGCAGGTTATGAGGGTTTAAAAGAAATTGCAATGGTTAATAATAGTTCACAGATTTTCTCTTACCTTCAGTTTCAAATTTATCTCATCATGAGGATGCTAAGTGATATTTTTATGGTGCAGCATATACATTTGTAATGAAAACTGTACATTATTAATTTTAAATGTGAGGACATGCTGTAATTCCTGTTACAGGCTGCCCTGTGGAACATGACAAACCAGGAGATCTCTGAGGTGATCTGTGACCACAAGAGGCTGGAGCAGCTCCTTAAACTGCCACTAGGATTCCCACTTAATTTTATCGACCTTAGCAAGATGCTTTGTGGACCATACCTGAATGCTACAGTCAAGCAGATCCGCAACAGCATCAGAGCAGGAAACATACTGTATGAGGTAGGTATGAATTGCAAAAGTATGGATCCATAATAGTATGCTTGATCTGGGCATCAGTGAGCAGGTTGAATACAGTGAAACTGTCTAAAATAACACATGACTGATAATTCCACCTGGCTATTCAGACCACCCTTGAGTGAACCTTAAGCATTCACATTTGTTGTAATTGACCTGTCTGGTAAGACCACCAGTAAATTATGACCACCTTCAACCAGTTCCAAGGCTGTCCATATAACACAGGTTTCACTGTACTTAAAGGTAACACTATCTTTATTGTAACTCCATTATGGGATAGCTTAGAAGTGTTCAGTACTTCTGTAACAAAGATACTGTTCTGCTGTATTCTTGAACCTTTGTCTGGTCTCAACTCTTTTCCATCTGTGAATTCATATAGTTCTGTGCAAATTAAGGTTGTGTATTACTATGGGATTAAAGTTAACATTTCTTAATGTCACATGATATTCAAGTAACTGATATGTGTCATAAAATATTAATGAATCAATTAAATGCTTGAATGTGTAATTTTTACCTTAACACCAGTTTCATATAGACTTAAGAATTTTATAATAAGAATATTCACTTTTCCTTTTTTATTTCTTAATTATATTAATAATGATATTATCATCATCATTGTCATTACTATTAACATCATCATATTTACTATTATTGTTATTATAATTGTTATTATCATTATCATTCATCATTGTTATTATTATTTTTATTATTATTTACCACACCAGATGAGTAAAGCACAATCTGAGTTCTACATGGACACCAACTGGTACAGAAAGATGATAACCGACTTGGGCAGGGTGCTTGATAATGTTGGTGGTCTGTCTCAGCTCATTGGGATGTCACAATCTTTGAGCCGTGAAAAACTGTTGCAACTGCTGCCAAAGCTTCAGCAGTTCTTGACTGACAGGGAACCAGAAAAGATCTTTGATAAGTAAGCTTATATGCCTGTACATAAACAGAAAGTCTAAATTATAAAGCTTATCACTTATATCGAGTCAGGATGGATAAATTGTTCAGAAATATATTATTATGTTATTAATTCATGTTTTAAATATGTATTATCATTATCTGAATGATTGGATATAATTTTATACATGTAGTGTTACTGTGATATTTTGGGTTGAGCTTTTATATTTTAGGACAACTGTTTGATTTGACATACCTCTCTGTTTGCTTTTAAGTATTATCACTCAAGAGTACCTATATGTTATGACAGTTTTCAGGATCTCAATGATATTGAAGTAATATGAATAAACAGGATTATGCAACATTTAAATATTAGCAGCAGTAGGTCCAATTATCTTTCATCAATTTTATCAAGCTTAACATGTGACTTCTGCCATCTGTAATACAAAACTTATTTCAACAGTAGAAGAAACTGTTAAATGCAGTCTCAGATTCAATAATGTTTATTAAATACTAAATTTATGTATTAATTGTAAAAATGATTGAAAGACAAACTTCTTATGTTTCTTAACTGACCTTTTTTTCAGCCTTGTCGAGTTGCTTAATGATTTCAAGGACACAGTCAAAGATGAAACCAGTAAACAAATTCTTGAAGATGTTGCCACATTTGCATATGGAATTAAAAATCTTCACATCATCAGAAAATATGTGCCGTTTACTGGTGAGCTGTGTTTCTTGATCAGCAACTACTCATTCTTTTCTCATGATCAACTATCAAATGAAAAACTGATTTACTGTGACCTAATTTGTTGTAGAGAGTGTTAAGCCTCATGTATAGTACCAACAGATTCATACAGCTATAAATTCATTAATCTGTTATATCAATGCATATTTGCACGAAGTTTTTTCGGAGCATTAGAAATTACCACTAATTTGCTGGCAAAACTTCGAAGGGTCCTTTGCCCATGGTACTCCAACTTTTATACGAGTCTCCCTTTTTTCTCAAAGGTGAACACATTGATATTATCCGGTAATCTTTTGCTACAGTAATAAAAAAAATATATATATAAAAAATGTATAATTATATATTATAAAATTAAGTGTAGTATTTTGTTGATGATGATGCTGGAACTTAATTTCAAACTTCTCCGTATACATGTACATTTGTCATTTTCACATCTTTATTTTACAGTTCGTTTACGAGATATGATGAAAAACCCTGAAAAACAGAGGACATACATGATCAACATGCTGAAGATAGATGAGAAGGTAGTAGATGCCCTTCTCAATGCCAGCTATTCTTTTATCAAGGTAAGCTCACAGCCAAGTAGTCTCTGATAAAGAGAGTTTTCTGAATTGCATGGGGTAGGAAAATGCCTTGTGGATAAGGCCATGGACATAGAGCAGCTGAAGACCCCATGTTTAATGCCCACTAGTGCTTAAAGGCAAAATTTTGAAAATCTTGATATCATGGACCTATATATTTTCTATAATGTTTTGACTAGAGGTTATGATTATCAGTGTATTCCTAGACTTTTATACAGAAAACATCAAACTCAGAAGGCTTGTTAACAACATACAATTAATAACATACATACAAAGATTATCTTTTACTGTGGTTGCCTTTTTGTTTGCGAGGGTTTCAAATTAGTGATATTCGCGAAAGAGGATCTATCGCGAAAATAAAAACATTCGGGAATGAGAGGTACCATCATCAGTGGCACAGTTGAAAAGGGAAAGGCTGACATTATGAATAATAATAGATCGTGTATGTTCCAGGATTGATATTTTGAATAATGTAAGATCTTTCCAATGTTTGCTATAAATGAACAATATTTTTGTCAATAAGATTTTGTGCACATAATGTTTGATATAATTAATTCACAAAGTAATGGTCATTCTCTGTGTAGAGGGCTTTTGTTTTGTGAGATCACGTAAATAAAACCTTCTCGAAACACCGAAAAAGTAAAAAATCCCGAAATTTTAATCCAACATATATAAAGCCAACCTCAGTATTCTGATTCAGTAGATGATGCCATCTTCAGGCTACTGACTCGTGGCTATGAAAATGTTCTGATTTGCAAGTGTCATCGGAATGTTTTATAGAAGAGACCGTCATTATAGTGTAACAGTAGGGGTCTGTTTCATTTTGTCCCGGTGAAAGTGTTGTTGATAGTTTGCAAGACTCAGGCATTCAGAAAGAAAAATTTCGAATTTTGTTCAAAATATAATATATTTGTATAATTTCTTGACATGGAATGCAGTTAAGTAATCTTCAAAGATCACACCACCTGTCTGGATGATTTATGATTCTCCAAATGTCTGGTTTTGTGACAACTTTTGTAGACAACTTTTTCCTTTAAGATACCAATTTGACATTTATATGGTTTGCAATTGATATTTAACAAGGGCACAGACAGTCTCATGATTATGAAAAGGTTATGTGGATATATTATTTTAATGTTTTATAATTATCTTTTATAATTGTATCCCCAGACAGAGTCGGGGGATACTATGTTTTGATACCGGTCCCGCTGCTGCCGCCGCATATAAATCTTGTTGGCGCAATAACTAAAAAAATATTACACGGATCTTTACCAAACTTGGTATATGTATAGATATGGGTGAGAGGATGACGTCTATTTAAAATGAGGTCATGACCTTGACTAGGAGAGTGTCCTTGACCTTGAAAAGGTCCAATTTTGGGGAAAATCACACAAATTCTTAAATATCTCAAGAAATCTTGCATGGATTGGTCCAAAGATCAACTTGATCGAAGATCTTGGATAGTATTATCATGTACCAGAAACAGGTGGCGCCACCTGTTATTCTTTAACTTGTTTTCGTGCCGTTTAAGACCCCATCATTGCCACTTAACAGTACTTTGAGCATTATAAGTCAAAAACTAATAGACAGATTTCTTTCATATTATGCATATACATAGATATGGGTTATGGAATGATGTTTATTTAAATTGGGGTCATGACCTTTCCTATGAGAGTGGCCTTGACCTTGAATATTGCCATATATGGTGAAAATCACACAAAATCATTAATATCTTAATAAGGGATGCATTGATTGGTCCAAAAATCAACTTGACCAAAGATCTTGAATATTGTTGTCATGTACCGGAAACTGATACCGCCACCTGTTATTCTTTTACTTGTTTTTGTGCCGTTTAATACCCAATCATTGCCACTTAACAGTACTATGAGCATTATAAGTCAAAAACTAATGGACAGATTTCTTTCATATTATGCATATACATAGACATGGGTTGGGGAAATTGGGGTCATGACCTTTTCTATGAGAGTGACCTTTTCTATGAGTGTGGTCTGATATTAATTGTTGCTGAAGATGGGGGGGCCTATTCTTAAAGGGGGGGGGGGGTTAATTGTCTGGGGATACTATGGCACCTGTGGTGCCAAGAAATGTCTAGTTATAAAAATATTAACAGAGAATATGCATGATTTAACAAGTTGATTTTCTAGTATATACCCAACTTTTCTTGCATATTTTCATAATTATAGGTGTTGAATGGCACCACAAAGGATTTTGTGTCCATTATGTGTCAGCCAAAGGAACTTGAAGAATACTTCACGCTATGGAAAGGAGCTCCAGTCAACCACACCACCATTGCTAATGCACTGTGCAGCGTTGACGAATCTAAGGTCGTCAAAGTCATCGAGAGGTTCATACAGGACCTAGATGTTGGAAACTTCTTGAAAAATGTAAATAACAAAGACATGCACATTTGCTGAAACTTTTGTAGATAAGTAATATGACCCTTTGGTTGAAGACACTATTACCATACATGCAAACCCTTTGCAAACTGACATTGTGTTAAGTCTTTCTCATGTAATATTACAAATATTTCTGTCTCACTCACACACACTTACATTTTTAGAAATGTTGTTTGAATATGGATTTAATTAATATTCTGAAGATATATTCAGCATCAATGCATGGTTATTTCATAAATTCTTTGAAAAAAAATATTAAAAAAAAAATTTAAAAATGCCAATATGTGGCAGGTAAAATGAATCATTTTCATATTTTTGTCATGCTTTATTCAATATAAATATATATATATATCCATTCATGTGGTGAAAGTTATGGGGATTGTATAAAAATGTGACATCATTTTACTGTTTTCTTACTTTGATCAATATGGTGCTCACTTTTTGCAGAAAAAAATTGACATAAGGTATTATCCAGGTATCTTTAATTCCCCACGTACAATACTGTGAGTTCTAGTTCAAATTGGGAAACCATTATATGAATAAATGAAAGGGTATTCATAGCCTCAACAGATATAATATAATGCTCTTTACTTCTAGTATTACAAGGTTGACCCAGATATCATGTTCATCCAAGCCAACATCAGCCTGAAGGACACCCAGTACATCATCAAGCAGTATAAGCCATTTGCCAAGCCAATAAAGGAACTGACTCAAGTCCTAGCAAACCTGACCTTACTCAATACTACCAATGCTAATGGCAGCCAGGCAAGCCCAGACTTCAGCTGTAAGTATTACCTTGAAAGGATACATAAAAGTGCTTTCATTGTGCATAATATTCTAACTGTAGTTGATAATACTTTGAAGATTTACTTTAATTATACTTTTTATTAAAGCCTGCTTTTTACCTGCCTTGTCTATAAAAAATATGTGATTTCAGGGTTTGTCTTAATATTAATTGTTACTTTCATGGATTTATTTTAAATATGTGGTCTGAAATGTATAAAATATTTGTTCATTTGTAATTTTCTGAATTGTCAGATATGAATATATATATGACATATGACATATTTACAGTCATTGATTAAAAATTTTCTGGATTTCCATAAACATGACTGAACTTTACATGTTCATGATATCCAATGTTTTTATTGTTAAAAAATAAATATCTTTATTGCCAAAATTGCAACTCAAGTGAAGACATGTATAGATTTCTCATTATCCAATAAAAAAAATACATTGAAATATTTATTTTTGTTATTTTCAGCTACTCAATGTAATCTAAATTAACACCAATGTGATATTTTCTGAAACCTTATTATTTTTTGTCGGGGTAGAAATTTGATAAATCAATTAAGATAATTATTTTTCATTATTTCCCGCAGCCTTGAAATCTCTGGAGAGTTTCAGTATGTTGCTGTGCGGACGCAGCACCCCTCTGACCCTGGACGACCAGTTTAACCTGGTGTCAGCACCGACACAGACCAACCTGCAGTCTACCGTGGAGGACGTCCGCGGAGACCATGTGGTTCTGACGGGGAACAGCTCCAGCTTCCAGAGTGAGGAGCTCTGGCTTGATGATCAGCTCCGGGAAATCAAACACATCAACTGTAAGTCAGTTATATTAACGTTTTGGTGAAACCATTAGTATATACACATTGTAGATCATTATGGTTTTCATCTCAAGATGTTTAAAACAGTCACTTTCTGCTGACAGCAGTAGTTGATACAATGATACCCAAATAGTAAAATTTGTTCTTTGCGACTTCTCAATAACTAGTTCAGCAAAGGGCATAATTAAAATTTGGTGTCTGTTGGTATTTGATGACAGGAACTTTGTTTATTTCAAATGGCTAGTTGAGTTCTAAATAATTTAATCTTTCTTGTGTTGAATGTAAGCATATGCGTCAGAATTTTCTTTGTCTGTACTCTGCTTTAACAGCTAGAAAGTTGGTTGTGAAATTGTTAAATAACTGTTCTCTCCTTTTATTTATTATTGGGACAGTATCATTGAGGTTCTAAATACAAGTCAATTTCACATTGTACTGCTGATATAGCAGATAATGGTTGGAGCTAGTTTAATTTAAGAAAAGTACCCTGAAGATATTATGTGTAAATTCTCTCTTGGTGGTCCAGTATTTCCATGCTTAGTAGAATCATTCTCTTTAGTTTATACTGTCCAGTGTAACCCATTTGGTATGTGAATCTTTTTTGTGTGTGTGATTTTCAGACTCATTCTGCGTGGATATTTACAAGAGGATCATGCGTGCCCCTGCCGGCTTCATCATCTGGGCGTACCTGAAGCCCCTGATGTACGGCAAGGTCCTGTATACGCCGGATACTCCATTCACCAGGCAGATCATGAAAGAGGTAGGTCATATATTTCTCAAATGGACATCAGCCATTAGAGTGTGGTAATCTTTATGTCAAAACTGATTAAATGCTTGATAATTGTAGTGGGAGAGGATTAGTGCTAAAAACTCACTACAAGCATAATTTCAAACAGTAACTTAATACATGTTTTTCCTATAAGTAAGACAATGTGATAACAGATTCACTACAGTTAATGGATATATCCCTGGTACAATGTAGAAACAGTCATTAAACTTAATGGATATATACCCTGTTACAATGTAGAAACAGTCATTAAACTTAATGGATATATACCCTGTTACAATGTAGAAACAGTCATTAAACTTAATGGATATATACCCTGTTACAATGTAGAAACAGAGTCATTACACTTAATTGATTTAGCACTTGGTTGAAAAAACTTTAATTGATAATTATAGCTTCTTTTTTACCAGTTCATATTTTTTAAACATTGTGAAATTCCTTCAAAATTGGCCCCTTCATGATACCATTATAATAAATAAAAGATAAATATAATGTTATTGCCAAGGCTATGCACATTACTTATTTATTAACCACATTTAAAAACAAACATGAACATAGTACATACTTTGATTATGGTTGATTTTTTAAAAACTAAAACCGGTTTTTGTCTATGATTTCTGAAGATTATTAATATTCCTTGGTATTAGATCCTGGGGCTGAGATCAGTCACTGTTTCACTGTATGTGGAACAGGAAATTCAGTTGAACTCTTCTTGATTCAGATATTTTTCATATATTGTGAACTATATGACCTCATGATTTGATATTATTGCAGGCTGGATGGTTCTTTGACAGTTTTACAGATGTTCAGAACCTTACAAAGGCCTGGATGTCTGACAGCAGGAATATCTACAAGCTCATAGAGGCCTCAAAGGATGCCAGTACACTTAAGGTCAGTCTCAACATAAATGCTTTGTTTTACAATCCCTGTCCACGTGTTTTATTTCCTGCATTATATTTAATACACATTTTTTTCTTGTACCAGAATGAGAAACATGAATGAGTAACTTGAAAGAAATTAATACCATACCATGTCTATAATTCCTGTGAAAGATTAGAACAGAATATGAAAGAACAGTCCATCCTTGGTAATGTGTGATATTTGTGCTAGGGCACTAATTCCCTAAAAACATTCCAAAAGGTTGGAAAATTGGTTGAATTTTCTGTAGATCATATACACCATTTCAACAACTTGTGCAAATGTGTGTATTTTCTAGGTAAGCTGGCAAAATTCCATGTTATTATGTCTCAAACGTTTAAAGAAAAAAACTGTGTACCATACTTTTTGTTCCCAATATCCATAAAACATTTTTTGTGTGTGGCCTAATATATTGAAAGTTTATTAATTTTACTTTTATTTATACAAATGAAATGAAAAGAAGAATCAAAATTTTTTGTTTCAGAATTCCCTGAAAAATGAAGGTTTCTCCGTCTTTATATCGACCATGATGGGCGAGGACATCAGCAGCATGACAGAATCCTTGGACGGACTGGATTCCCTGACGGACAAAAATATGGACGCAGCAGATGCCCTGATGAAGCTTCTGTTCAACCTGTCGCAATGCGTGGAACGAGATCGCTTTGAAATATTCAGTACTGAGGAGGAACTTGAGGTCAGAGCCACAGAGCTCAACAAGGAGAAGAGATTGTTGGGAGGTAGGGTGGAAGTTTTGGAAATAATTTTGAAATGATACTTTAAGATGGCCTTGTATGTGAAATATAAGTTGTAGATAATCGGATTTACTGAATTTCTGAGACATGGACATGAAACTGTGTCAAAAGATGCTTCGTAAACTAAAAACCTTTTCTTTTTTAGTATTCAAATAGATGACAATGGGATATAATGAATGAAAATTTATTGAAGAATATTAAATATACAATGATTTTAATGCTTTTATGTAATCATAGAACAACATTGTTGAGTTTCCAGTGTCAGATCAGAGAATATATTTATTCATAAAACCATTTAACGCAGTCATATCTAGTACTGTTTGTAAAATAAGGGTTTTTACATGGTATAATCATACCATTGTTTCTATATTTAAAAATGTTATCATTTAGTCAATAAGTTTGAAATAAAAGTTGATACATAATTTAAGTCCTATAAATAAGGTCCTAGAAAATTTTTCAAAATTCATGAAATATTTTTTCCCAGGAAATATAGAAACCCTTATGTTATAACAGTTGTGTATTTTTCAGCAGAAAGGAATAATTAAGGCAAAAACAAAACTTTGTATGTTGGGTCTATATTAAATTTTTTTTCGACTGTACTAAACAGGAGTTGTATTTGAGAACCAAGTGCCCAAAGACCTTGGTGACCCATCAAAGAGTGGAATCATTGTGAGCAAAGACAAGCAGCGCAAGAAGCGAAGTACTGAGGACCAGACCTTCCCTAAACACGTCCAGTACAAGATCCGTATGGATATAGATAACGTACCAAAGACAAATCGCCTCAAGGAACAGTAAGTTGTTTTCATATGATGCCATTTCCTGTGTATTATAAATAAAGGGACATAGTTTCTCGATCATGGTTGTTAAGTTGGAATATTTGTTTTGATAGATTGTTATCATTATCTGTATTATCAGTGAATGTGTAAGGCTTTTGTAGGTTTCTTCCATTTTTTTCCTGAATATGAATTTATTTACAATCACTTTAGCAAAATGAGTGAATAATATCTCCCCTCCCTTTGAGGGAGACATATAGTGTTTAGTACGTTGTCAGTATTGTCCATAGTTATCGTTTCTTATGAATGCGAAAACTTTTGAACCACTCAGTATTTTTTCATGGAATTTGAAATATGAATGGCTTCTACCAATATCCTGAACAAGTCAAATAAGCTGATATAGAAATTTGTTGTGAACCTCATAACTTTTAAAGTATCACATCTTTTTCCATCAAGATTGATACACAAGTTGATTCAACCATTCGTTTTCAGGTAAATTAAAAAACTGCAGGAATCCTTTAACTGGACCTTTAAGGTCAAATCAGTGGTATCATTGCTCAGTTTTGAGGATGGGAGGCCCATAGGGAGGGAGACACATATAATTCTAGTTTCATAAAAAAAAATGTATTTAGCTTTCTTAGCATATGAACAAGCAGTGTTTCATCTCAAATAAAACTTCTCGCTCTCTTGCTCTCTTTCTCTCTCTGTGTCTCTGTCTGTCTGTCAGTCTCTCCCTGTCTATCTCTCTCTGTCTTTAAGTTTTTGCCGTCTGACCTGATGTTTTCTAATTTTGCTCTTGTCTGTGACAGGGTTTGGCTGCCTGGTCCTGAGGATAACTTGGCCAGTCAGTTGAGGTATCTGCGAGGGTTCGTTCAGCTTCAGGATCTCATTGATCATGCCATCATCAAGACTCAAGTAGGAGAACAGCACCAGCTGCCAAAGACCTACATCAAGCAGTTCCCCTACCCCTGCTACATCAAAGATGAGTATGTCAACATTATAATCTTTCCTTTCAGTCTAAGTGACAGTATTTTGGGTCCTCAGTGTTTTTCATGAAATTTAATTTTAAATTAGTCAAAAGAGATATGATATGAACTAATTTTCTTTTTATAGCAAATATTTGCAGTCCTCATATGTTTAGGAGACATTTATATTTTATCATATGTCCTTTGACAGAAAAGATATCTCAATTTTTTCCATGTTTAAGGCCTCTGCCCAGTGCACCGACTGAATTAACCCATTGCTATTTCCCATATTTTCCTATGTATTTGTGAATTCCAGTACTTCCTGCAACATGTGTAATTTTGCCAGTCAGACACATACTGGTACCATAGATCTCAGTGCTAGCGTTAGGAAAAAAAACTAAAAGATATTGTTCTCAGGCAATGCCCATATCACTTTGAACCCCTGGCATCAAAATCTTTTTTTTTTTATTTTCATCTTTCAAGAAGATAAAATAATACAATTTTGATAGGTTTTCCTTTGTTAGGTAGCGCTTTTACCTGTTTAAAAAACTAATTTCATCATCCTGCTTTTCCCTGATCATATGACATTTTTATCGAACATACAAAAGGTATTAAATTACCCTGCCCACCTGCACTGATTTCTTTAAAAGAGTGCCTGAGAACCATACCTTTTTTTTGCCTTAGTTATAGATCTAATTTCAAGTTTCAGGTAAAACCAACTTATGTAATCATAGAGTGTCTAAATTTCTGTTTCTTTTAATGTGATTTCAACAATGTATGAGTCTGCACTGCTGTTGTTTAGTATAAAACATGGTCATACCTACCTTTGTTAAGATACATAAGGCAAAAAAAGTAATAGGAATGGTTCTCATGCACTGTCCGCATCAATTTTAATCCCTGCATCAAAAATTATAATTTAAATTTTCAATAGAAGCTTACCAATTTTGAGCTCCAGCCCCTGAGCACATTTCTTTCAAGTAGAAAAAATAATACAAATCTTATAAAATTTCCTTTGTTATATAGTGCTTTTACCTGTTTAGCGAAAAAAATCTGTTATTATCATGCTTTTCCCTGGTCATATGACATTTTTATCGAAACATACAAAAAAGTTTTTAAAAAAAACAAAACAAAAAAGGCCCACAATTATTTTCCGAAAAAAAAGTACCTAATACCAAAACTTATTTTTTTTGGCCTTACATGTCCTGATTATTACTTTCAATACTTCAGCTTCCAGCACTATGTGAGCTTGTACTACTTCCCCATCATGATGACTCTCTCCTGGCTGGTGGTCGTGGCCAACACCATCAGAAACAAGGTGTACGATAAGGAGACCAGGATCGAGGAGGTAAAGGACAGGTTATCAGCTAGGCTTCATGTTGTACTGATCCTGAGGATTTATTTGTACATTGTTTACTGTTATAGTAATGCTGAAATACAAAGAATGATAATTGATCGCGTATTTGTGCTTTGATAAAACAATTGCAAATTTGTACTGACTGATATGTACTTAATAGTGCTAGAACAGAATTTTATAATATATGTCTACCTGAAAATTTAATGCTTTAATACAAACTCTTACATATACCTTTCTCTCAGATATAGATTCAATTCATTTTCTGTATACTATGCCATGATAAGAAGTTCATGCCTCATTCCTTCATTGCAGCCAACTGATCAAAGTGATTGGCCAGTTTGAAAACGTATAAAAAAAATCTCATTAGGCACGTCTATGAAAAACAAAGTATAGAATCTGTCTATTTTTAATACATAAATAGCGCAGAGATATGTTAAAGGTGAATTTTTTGTGGCCGTAATTGATATTATTGATGCAAATATATGATTGTGAAATTTGTTACTACCTGAGTTAAAAAAACAAAAACTTATTCATCAGATTGTCACATTAAATGCTATTTTGCAGACCATGAAAATTATGGGGATGGTGGAGGGTGTGAACTGGCTGGCGTGGTTCCTGAACTCCATGATTGGCCAGATGATAATGTCCGCCGTCATTGTAATTTTCCTGAAAGTTGGCTTGCTGATGCCGAAGAGTGATCCAATCCTCTTATGGGTTTACCTAGCTCTGTTCTCCTTTGCTACCACAAATTACTGGTGAGTGAGAAAATAAAGTTTGGACTATTATGTGAATCTTTATGTGCTGCATAGTATATTAAAACATCTGATCATATAAAATAAATCAGACCACATCAGAAATCAATTGGGAAATGATATTGTTTCTGTTCATCATTGGAAAGACAAGAGTTATAGAAAATGTGTTTTCATATAACACTAGCATTTTTGCTACAGAAAAAAGATATATCAACTTAGATTGGTCAGATTGTCTTTTTAACACTTTGGATTACCACTCAGCATAGGAAATAAGCATTGTAGCATAAGCATTGATTGGAAAATATGAACTGGATTGCTAGATCTAATGTTAAAATTCATGTAATCATGACTTTTTCATTTGGTACTCACAGCCACTTGATTGGTTCACCTCTTTGTTGAAGCTGCTAATTGGCACTTGTCATTCTTGCTGTAATTTGATTGGTTCCCGTCTTGCTTGCACTAAGTTGCAGCATCTTGATTCGTATATGTCCATCATCTTGCTGTGTTTTTGTCTTACTTGGAGCCCTTTGATTGGACCATTATCTCTCTTGCAGCTATTTGATTGGTTCCTGCTTCACAAGGACCACCCTGGCATCATTGACAGGAATCATTGTCTACATGTGTTCATACCTGCCATTCCTGGTCATACAGGCCATGGAGCTGTACCTGAGCCTGTGGCAGTGGGTCCTCTCTGTAAGTACACACACCTGTATATAGAAAATACAAACTCAGTCCAATCATATTATAATATAACTCAGGTAATTACAGTGTATATTGTAAAATAATGTTTCCTTCAAGACTCGTATCTTGTAATATGTTGGAAAATATAAGATTCATCAAGGAAACAGAGGAAAGTTTTATTGGCCTTTAATACATATATATATTTATATACAATGCATTTTTAATACATTTGTCCTTCTGTAAAATATATACACATTAAAGATGTATGTATGATATAAAATCTTTATCCTTAGAAATAATGTAAAGACATGTAAAGTTTCTTTTATTTTTATTTTCAGTGTTTATCCAGCACTGCAGCCTTCAGTAACGCTGCCCTGGTGATCTCCAGGCTGGAGCAACAGGGTACTGGGATACATTGGGACAACATGGGCAGCACACTTGTTTCTGGGAACTCATTCCAGCTGTGTCTCATCATGATGGCGGTCGATGCTGTGTGGTACCAGCTTCTTGGCTGGTATATCTCAAAGGTCTTCCCAGGTCATTGTTGTTATTTTATTCATAATTATTATTATTATTATTATTATTATTATTATTATTATTATTATTATACTGTTATTATTATTATTATTATTCGTGTCAGTGCACAATATGATAACTATATATGAATAACATTTTAGCACTATTTTTAGAGTCCGTTATTATAACATTTTTGATGAACTAAAACTTTGTAGATGACCTGATTTTAAAATTAAACTGTATTTGAACATTTGAGCATTTAAAAAATTTCCTAATTAACATCTTAAATAATAAAGACCATAATACTTAGAGGTAACTATTAATTTAAATAATACTCTTGAACAAAGGTGTATCATGATGGTGTATTATTTTTATGTCATACAATATAATATTTTTAGGAAAATATGGCTTGGCACAGCCGTGGTACTTCTTGTTCACACCAACGTACTGGTGCAGTGGCAGGAACGATGGTCACGGAGGCGACAACAGGAGGTACATCTTCTCAGACTATGAGGCTCAGTCCAAGAAGCTCAAACAACAAGACAGTAAGTAGACTTTCTGTCCCCTGAATTTTATCTTAATAGCCTCACTTTCTGTGTATATGGGCAAGCCTGTGTGTGCTTTAGGTCAACCTTGGTTTATTTGTTCCAGGTTACAATTGATGTATATTTCAAGTGTATAACACAATATTTAAGTTGGTCTCAACCTCCATAAGTATGTAATCAAGCCCATGTAAGCTGCAGTTTTTTTAGAAGAACTAAATAAAAAGTTTAATGGAATATTGTTTTACTATGTGAATTGGGGATGAACTCGCACTTTTTCCTGAAGCTTGGCATGCATATCATAACACAATAAACACCTAATGAATAATACATGTGGGAGCATACCAAGGTCTGAGACTGTTGTGGATGGGTATCCTATAGATATATTGATCATAAAACAATTATGTCACTGTGACCCCATTTATGTAGCTCAGGCAAAAAAGAAAAAAACCCACAAATATATCGTGAAACATCTTATTCTCTTTTGAAAGTGGTTATGGTCTACTGGTTACTTTTTCTGTGTAACAGTCATATTAGTTTTATTATTCATTATCTTAAACCTTCCCGGATTTCTAAACTATTTAGTTGTAGTTGATTACTTCTTCAATTTCCGACCAGGTATAGTTGTGTATGCTACTCGATAATAAAAAAATACTTGCTTGTATTTAATAAAGACTAATTAACATAGTTTTGTGGATGTTTTATAATGTGAATGCTTTCATGCCTTTTATACACCAAAGTCAATATTGAATATAGACAGTTTAATTTGTTTAAGAAGACCAGTTTTGTCACTTTTTTCATTTTATTCAGTTTAACAGCATTTCTTTAGGCTGATCAAATAGCTGCTATATTACAGTTTCAGCTAAACAATCAAATGTACATTAGATCATGATTTGTTAAAAAATTCCTCATTTGGACATATGTACATGTTACTATGCAAAATGTGAAGAATATTTGGCTTACCATTCCATGAAGTTTCTACAACCAACACAAGTATGGCTTCCTTTCTAACCCTGCGTGATAAACTAATAACTCTGCCATAGTAATAGGATACATTCAAGAAAAAACTATGAATGATTTTGCCTGTGTTCCTCACAAACTCTCACAGTTCAATTTTTCTGCCACTCATCATCACAACTAAAGTTTCACTTGGCTTTATACTTGGCTAAAAATAGTAATTCCATTGTTAATCCTTACTGCCACATTGGATTGTAATATTAAAAAAAAAAGATAAATGATCAAACTTTTCTTGTTTGATTCTAGGCTTAATATTAACATAAATATTAAATATTCATATTCATGCAAATCAACTATAGGCCAGTGACACTGTCTATATTATAGTTGAGACTTTCCCATTTTAAGTAAGGAATAGATTTTTTTTTTCAATGAATATCCAATAGGCCATGCTTATTTAAATTTCTGGTTGCAGTGTAAAATATTACGAATTGGTGATTGTACCAAAGTAGTTTTCTTTTATGACATCATGAATAAATTGTATCCGCGAAAACAAAGTTTTGTGGATACCATGTTTTTGACCAGGTTCCCCTGCCCCCGCGTTCATTTCCGGAATAGAACTCTGAGACCACAGGACAGATTTTTCTGAAACTTTACATGGTTATTGGGTCACATGTGGACTGGTGCCAAAATATTTTGCCTTGACTTCTGACCTTTCCTCTCTCCAGTGCATCCATCTGTGTGTCTGTTTTTACACAATAACCCACACATATTTGAACTTGTTTGACCAATCAGGAAAAAAGTTTTGCACAAATGTAACCCTTGGATAGCTTTATATCATACATAGAAAATGGTGGCGCCACCTGCAACCATTTTGCACAGCGTCCATCTGTTCTTCTCTCCTGGGTTAAAATCACTCATATCTCTGTAGTGAATGGACTTATACACCAGAAATTTTGCATGTGTATCCATCCTGGATAGCTTTCTTGATTTTATGAAAGATGGCACCACCTACATTCATGTTCATGCTGCAGACATCCAGGCTTATAACTCAGGTCTGGTTTGACATATCCTCCCGAAATTTTGCATGTGTATAGATCTCACATAGTTCTTTATCATACACAAAACTGGTGGCGCAACCTGCAACCATTTTTGCACAGTGTCTGTCTGTTTGTCTGCCGTTGGATAAAATCACTCATATCTCGGCAGTGGTTTGACTTATCTGCCTAAAATTTTGCATGTTTAAACATCTTGGATAGCTTTCTCGATTTTGTGGCAGGTGGTGCCACCTATTTTCACGCAGACATCCAGGCTTATATGTCAGGACTGGTTTGACATATCCTCCTGAAATATTGCATCTGTATAGATCTCAAATAGCTCTTTATCATACGTAAAACTGGTGGTGCCACCTGCAACCATTTTTGCACAGTGTCCGTCTTTTTGTCTGCCATGGGATAAAATTACTCATTTTTTTGCAGGGGTTTGACTTATCTGCCTAAAATTTTGCAGGTATATACATCTTGGATAGCTTTCTCAATTTTGTGGCAGGTGGCGCTACCTACTTTCACGTTGAGGCTGCAGGTATCCAGGCTTATATCTCAGGACTGGTTTGACTTATCTGCCTAAAATTTTGCAATTTATTAAACTTGGATAACTTTCTGGATTTTGTGGCAGGTGGTGCCACCTACAAACACATTTGGGCTGCCGACATCCATGCTTATATGCAACACACCTCTCTCTATTTCCCCTTGCCACTCAATCCATGCCTCACTTCACCCATCCCACTCTGGTTTCGGCAGATACACGTAGTCGCTTGTTGACTACCCATATTCTAGTTTCACAAGCGCCAAGAATGCAGCAACAAGTGAGAATGTTTGCTGGTATGTGATTGGATACTTGAATATATATGCTGGTATGTGATTGGCTACTTCATTGTTTGCTGATATGTGATTGGCTACTTGTTTATATATAATTCACATTGCACAATGGTCAGTTATTTGATGGTTATGCTGCTTTGTCAGGTATACAAGGCCAAGTATTCAAACAGTTAGACACCAGCAATCCAAAAGAAATGGACCAAGATATAGGTAACTTGGGTATTTGCCCAACCTTGCCTGAAACTGCACTTTAGTTTATTTTTCTCTGTTGCTTTGTCATTTTGTTGATTTATTCCAGTTGAAACAAATCTCAGTGACTGTTCTGCTATAAGTGATATAACTGGATGTAGTTATATGTGATATAGTAGAACATATGGTCATCTGACATCTGTTTACAACTGAGGGCTGTTCTACAAAAAAAATCTTTATTTTCCCACAGATATCAGCTTATTTAACAACACCAATACCTTTAACTTTCCATATTTTTTAATTCAGTCCTTAAAGTTTCCTCTGTAGTAGTCCATACACAAAATTCATACAAATTTTCCTTTGCAAAAATGGTCTCAGTTTTAGCTAAATATATCTGCAGATGAATCTGTGACCCATACCTTAGTCGACCATAAACAGTTTGTCTGAGATTAATTTTCATTATGGTCCAAAGTATGCAAAGATATACCTGAGCTAATTCACTTGAGATTCATGAACCTATTATTCTACAGTTTATACAGATTCTTTTTGGAACAGCTCTACTCTGTTCAGAGTACCTATTTTATTTATTGTTTGAGTACCATGCAGTTTTATCTTTTTAATATCTAAAATACTGAAGCACATATTAAATACATGCTTACAATTCTTGTTCTAAGTATTTTCACCTTTGCCATAGTGAGTCCTTACTTTTGCACCTTCCACCATCACTGTTGTCATCTTTTTTCTCAGTGTATAATAACAGGTAGGTTTTCTAATATTCAGACAGCTTTGACAGTTGATTTACTAAACCTGAAATAGAGTTGTTTCCTTTTCTTGGTTGAAGCTACAGACCTATTAGATTTAAGATTTCAGCAAAAAAAAAATTTTTTTTTTTGCTGTAAAAAAAAACGGTAACTGCTTTTGGCTTAACATATACCTGTGTACCTTCCAAAAACTTCAAACTTCTAAATTCTAAAAATAAAATGCACATCTTAAAAATATCTGCTTTTTCTACTGAAGTAATCTATGATGACTGTTTTGAAGGTTTAACACTTTCTTATCATTCTTCATTAATTATGTGGTAATTACCAAATTATGTTCAGCGAAACTTAATAGTATACAATGTGAACACAGGTAAGAACTATAATGGTTTACTGGCCAGGACATGTACTGTGTAGGTGCTAGCACATGTGTATTGTTTATGTAGTATCATCTTCATCCTTGCTCTATTTTGATTGGACAGAATCTGGGTCAGGTATGTATGAATATGCATGATGATAATATATTACACTTCTTTGTGTCTTATTGGGGTTTTGGATCTGAAGTTTACAAAGGTCATACATTTGTGTGTTCTTAAGTGTTTTCTCGGGTATTTTGAGTCCTTCAGTTAATTTACCTGTTATCTTACATATATTATTTTGCATATGGCACAGTGATTTTGCCTATATATATCACTGGCATTTAAGTGATGCTTTGACTTAAATAGCAGCACATCATGTGATATGACGTCTTTTGCACATATCTAGTTAACAAAAACTGACTAAAGCAAGACACACTGTTCAGTTTTTGGACTTGAATGAAGCCAAATACAAATTTTATAGCATGTTTGAAAACAGAACCTGAGTAATAACATAGTGTACTTTGTTTTGCAAAGTATTGGCTGGAATCAGATGCACACTTTATTGTATAACCTTTGCTATAACCAAGTAATTGCAAAGATTTAGCTGGAACCAAGTGCACACATTATTATATAACCAGAGTTTGAGCCAAGTGACAAACTTCATCAATGAGTCAAATTCTAAATTAAGAAAGCTGGGATGTTATGAACATATTCACATGCTCTTTAGTGAGATCTGTATGGTGTGTAAAATTTTGTTCCATGAGATCAAGCATCTGCTATATTTTTATAGTTATGACTCATATTTAGGAAATCTCATGATTGCATCTGTTCCAGAGATGAATTTTAGTAATTACACACTTCATTCACTTTCTTCTATAATGTTATTTCTGTGTTGATATAACTTGTTTTGTGTGATTTTTCTTCTATTGTTGCATGATTTTCTATGTCAAAACCACTATTGCAACAAAGATTACTGATTTCATATGTTTGCAAAAATTAGTTTTGGGCTGTGTTCTAGTTTCATTGTTTAGTACTTGTAGTCACAATTAACATGTCTATTAATTAGATAACATTTTCATTTCCTATTAGTTCTCATTCTTTCCTTGCCAAATGAATTTGACAGTATTTCTTTGTTCAATGATTTTTGTGACTAAAAAACCTGAAACGATGCAGTTTAGACAGGTGTTTTACAGATAATTGAGATTCTTCCTTTTTACATGTGATAGGAACACATGCATTTTTTTTTTAAGTGCAGCAAAGTTTTTTTTTTTGATTGAACAAAAGTTGATCACTAAATAAATTGTTTCAATCATATTAAAGGAAAGGTATTTTGTAATTTGAAGGACATATATATATATATATATATATATATATATATATATATATATATATATATATATATATATTTGTACTCTGTAAAATAATATATAATCAGAATAAAACTATGCCACTAGGGAGAAATTTTCTAAAATAGTTTGATAATGGGCCATCCTTCTATTAATTGTTTTACCTGAATTGATTTGGTAGCAAAATGTAGCTCAGTTGTTGTATATACCTGTTGCTTAATTTGTGCGTATTTGTTTATGTGTTTAATACAATATTCATTCATACCTTTTCTGAGGACATTTCACAAGCTGAACACACAGCTATACTAACAATGAGTGATACTATCCTAACTCATTATGAACGGGTTTGATTTATAATATAATATCTAGATGGTGAACCCTATATATTTTATCCATACAGGCCCAGGACAAGCAGAACCATCAGACTTCCCTATTGGTATTTCAACCCATCATCTTACCAAGAAATACAAGAGAGAAACCAACCGCCTGGCCCTGGATAGCCTGTCCATGACACTGTACAAAGGCCAGATCTCTGCTCTCCTGGGGCAGAATGGTGCTGGAAAGACTAGCACAATGTGAGTGGTTTTATCAGCATTATCAGTATACTGCAAATAACCATAAGACCACCTGTGAATTAAGACCAGTTTTGGCCAGTCCCACTGGTTTTATTATTACACAGGTTCCACAGTATTAGTATGACAGACTTACAGATATGGTTTATCATGTGTATACAGTTGCAACAAGCCCTCATTTCTTGTAGATGTTACAGCATTTAAATCCCTATGTTTATAAATACTTATATATAACCTATATTATATTCTGAGAGGTTTATCTGCATATCTACAAGAACCAGGCATTTTTCTGTATATGGTATGATATTGACTACTTATTGTTTCATTATACATCCCTGTACCAGATCTAGTGACCTTTTATTTACATTATGCTTGCGCTGTTTGTAGTAACATCTGATGGTATAATTTTGCCTGGTTGTTTTATAACTTGACCTTTATACATCAGATCCGGTGATGTTTTATACATGATGCATGCCCTGTGTTTACAGTAACATCTTGACTGGGCTGCTGCCTGCCTCAGATGGCTGCGCCTACATTGAGGGCAGGAACATCAACACAGAGATTAAGAAAATCAGGAGAGATCTGGGTATCTGTCCACAGTATGATGTGCTCTTTGACTTGTAAGTGCATTTATTTCATTCAGTTTTGTTCTGAAAGGAAAAGAAGAGAAAGATTATAATAAGATAAAATACAACTTTACAATGACTGTTCAGAATTTTTTTTAATCATTGAAAGTTCATATACTCAGAACACACCCCTACCCAAATCCAGACCTATTGTTGTTAAGAAAAATTATGAATATTATTATTTCAGTGACTACCCTATTTAATGTTTCAAATAAATTCATATTTTATTGTGAACAAATTATTAATAATGAACTTAGCTGTGTTTCATATAATATGGAGAAAAATTATTGGCAAACCTGTGATATGCAGTGTATATAGTCTTGATGTATTAGTCTATATGTAAAAAAGATATGTTCTATGCATTAGTATTTCATAATGTTTTCAAATTAAGTTAATTAATGATTATTTTTTTAACAGTATGACTGTGCAGGAGCACCTGGTGTTTTACTCCAGACTTAAGGGACGCCTTACTGGCAGAGCCAGGAAGGAAGACATGCAGAGGTATATACAGATAAACATATGGATAAAGATAGACTGTGGTTGTGCTATGAAATTCACAATATTTGCAAAAGGGAAATTATTGTGATGTTTATTTTAGTGAATAAGACACAACATCTGAACAGGTCACTTATACTAAAGCTTCATTGGCACCTTATGTAGCAATGAAAAAGGCCCACAGCATCGAGATTGATATAAAAATAATAATAGATATGTTGTAATGTAAAACATAACATGTTACCATTAAATCAAGGATTGATATTATAAATAATATCAAATATTTTATATAATCTGCCCACATGGAAAAAATATTTCCACTTCTTCTATGTTCAGTATAATATAATTCATACAATTATAGATAAACTTTGTGTAGAATGCATGTAGTGAGATCGCAGAAATGGAACCCTTGTAAAACACTGAATAAGATAATATCACTGAAAAAGATTAAACCTTCGAATAAGAAGCCAGCTAGATGTCACTATGTTTGCTTGGCAGGATGCTAGATATCACAGGACTTAAGGACTCGCTGCATACCAAGGCCAAGCACTTGTCAGGAGGTCAGCGCCGCAGACTGTCCATCGCTCTGGCCTTCCTGGGCGGGTCCAGTGTGGTCATCCTGGATGAACCAACCAGCGGCGTTGATCCTTCAGCCAGGAGACATATCTGGGATCTGATCATGCAGAACAGAGAAGGTAAACTTCAGGTTATTATGGAGGGTAGGGTGTCAAAGATAAGGCTGTATTAGTACAGAGTTATACAGAAAAATATAGAATATAGTGCCAAGTAAAATAAACAACAGTAGCTTTGATGCTGATACAGAACAGAAGTTATTTGAATATAAATATTTGGCTAGAGGTTGAGGACATTCAGTATGGTATATAAATACACAAGTCTGGAAGTTTAGGTTAGACTAGAGCTTATGAACATACATGGAACAGGGTAATTCAGTAAAAAAAAGGGATAAGTGCAGATGCAGAATATTAATTTTATGTAAATTTGTCATTCAAATGGTTATGGTAGGGGTTTAGAGGCAAGTGCAGAGTGGGCTAATATTACAATAAAAAGGGTTGGGATTTTGAGGTGATGAAAAGATAAGGCATTTTGGCAGGGATAAAGGACATGGTGTAAACGGTGCTGAATCTTGTAAATAAAAATGAATTGGAATTAGCAAGAACTTGTTCTGTTTATCAGAAGTCAAGATTTTAAACACCATTTTGGTACTGTGGTTGCCCCTCAAGTAGATTGATATTGGTGTTTTAACTCTGGGAAACTGGTTTCAGACCGTACCATCCTGCTGACCACTCACTACTTGGACGAGGCTGATGTACTCAGTGACCGAATCTACATCCTTCATCGAGGCAAGGTGGTCACTAGCGGTACCTCCATGTTCCTCAAGTCAGAGTACGGCAGCGGATACGAGCTAGTAATGGCAAAGGATCGGTCACTGGTGGTATGTAAATTAGCTGTATGTCCTTTTTCACTCTGTGTACAGTTGCCACATCCACTGTGACAGTTAATTGGTCAGTTAAGAACAAATTGGATAAATTTATTGAAAGCCAGTGAATTATTTATGGATAAGATAGGGGCTTTGACAGTTTAGTGGTAAAATACTCGGCACACTACCCTGGGGACCCGGGTTCGACCTCAGTTTTCCCTCTGAGAGTGGGTTGTAGTGGCCCATCCGTGGTCCTTGAAACCAGTATCCTCTGGTTTTCTACACCCCTACAAACTTCTGAACACCATCATGATAGCCATGGAGAGAGTCTTGTATTAGTTATAATAACTAGTTGTACTGGGCATGTAAAATCAATAAACCTTATATTAATGGTTCTCTTGAAATTATGAGTATATGCTTGCTCCTGTGATACTTTTTAAGGGTTTGTTTTCTTGAATACTGTGTAGTATATAAATATAATTTTATTATTTTATACACAATTATAAATTAATTGTGAAATATATCTTGTGTATGCAAAGTATCACAGTTTTATTCAGTAAGGTGTAATTATGTTAATAATAAATTTAAAATGATATTCATAAATATGATATTGCTATTGATCTTCATTGAACATAAGATGCAGACCAAGTTACCAACTCTTAAGTGAAAGGTTTATCACTTGTTATCATTTAATTCTTTTCTTGCAGCACACTACTGCAGACCAAGAAGAAAAAGGTAAGAATATGACTGATTTGTTAAAACTTATTTTACTGATGCCATTAATAAGATATGAATTATACAGTTAAGTGCAATTAAATTATGGTGTTCCAAATGTGAGTACAGTGTATCAAAGGGACTAGGAGCAAGCTTGAAGTCGTAGCTTTGCCCATTCCCATCCAACACAGAATGTGAAGAATAATTACTTGTCTTGGAGTAGGCATAATTATTTTGAGAAGAAAATCAATTACAGTAGGACCTCAAATTTCATTATCTCATCTGCCCACATGTGACTGTACAGCTGAAGTACTAGCCTGCTTCTTGAAAAAATGGTGTACCTTGCATATCCATAACCCCAGTGTCTGAACAAGCTGATCGGATATTTAAAGGTTCTATTGTAACTCTTTATCCAGATCTTATTAATATCTGTATACAGCCTGTATCATAATATACTCAGTGTCTTGAATAATTCTTCCCTTGTCATGTATGTTTCACAGGTTCTCACTGTGTATATATTTCTTAAATTAGGCAACCTCCACTTGTCTAAGGTATTGTGTACTTTTTCTTTATGCTGTGCCTGTAATTTAAACAACACTATTTGCTGTACAGATGTACCAACAAGTGGACAGATCGTGCAGTTCGTCCAGACTCACATCCCCGGTGCGTACGTAGCAGAGGAGCTGGGAAGTGAACTCATGATGATTCTGCCTACAAGCTGCGTTGCCGAGTTCCCCAAGCTCTTCACCGATCTCGAGGCTAACATGGAATACCTGGGAGTTACGAGCTACGGCATCTCAGACACTACGCTAGAGGAGGTATGATCATATATTGCCTTAATAGGGTGTTAAAACTTTTTGAAAAATAATAATTTAACATTCAAAACAAAGTACATAGTAGTCCAACACCATTATACATCAGTTATTACAGGCAGTTACATCATTGATGTATTATTAATTTTACACTTATTTCAGATAATGCTTACATATTCTTTTTTTTTGGCGCCTAGCATTGAAGGAATTGAGAAATAAATGCACAGACAACTTTATGAAAATGCATCACACATCAAAATATACCTTGTTTTACTTATATTAATGAAAATGGCAATATAGTCATACCATAAAATTTATTGAGGTATAATTTTTTAATCAAAAATACCTGTATGATATTAGGTGACATTTAATAGTTATGATTACTTGAATCTTGGCTCTATTTGTTGGGAATGAGATTACATATGAAGTCATGGATAAAGTAAGACATAAACTTAAAGCTGTATGTGCCTTAAACAATTTTACTTGGATCTCTTAAAGGTTTAAATCAGTCTACACTTAACCATAGTGTTTTAGTAATGTCTGTTCAAGCTCAGTGTTAGAGCCCTGTATGTATATATTATATATTGTATCATTCTGGTTATATAGTATATAACCAGAATGACTTGCCTGTAACTCCATCCAGTGAAATTTTCCCCCAGTATGCATGTCATTTGCAAATTCCAGTTCATTATAATCAGTCACAATGTATTTACTCTTTTAAATCTAGGTGTTCCTTAAGCTGATCCGCCATGCTGAGACTGGTGAGGAGCTGGATGCCGAGAAAATCAGAGCACAGCCAGTGCTGCCTCTGCCCGAACCCACAGAAGAAGAAGACTCAGGCATAGAGGTCGCGGGATCACAACGTGACTCTGGCATAGAAAGTGGATCTCTGCCAGACTGTAAGATTAAACATCTTAACTTAATTTCAGTTAATCTAACCTCATTTGTTGTCCCTCTTGTGGACTTAATAATGCTTAATGTATGCAGGTTTAAAGATGTTGGTCCTACTGTCTCCACTGTCTGTTTAATTTTCTGTGACAGCCAACCTTAGCTTAAGCATAGAAAAACCCTGTATGTTAAGTTATGTATTAACCAAAAGATAAAGATCATCTCGTAGACTGATTTTGTCTAATAGTAATGTGACAATGATGCAAGGGTCAAAATGTTGCTTTCCCGCTTTCCTGTTGGAAAGTTATAACAAGCATGGGAAAGCTATGTCAAATCTTTCTTTCCTGGCAGGGAAAGCTTTTACAACATCTGGGAAATAAAAAAAACTCTAAAATCTATTCTAAAGATCACTTTCCTGCAGAACTGACACAACATTGGCAAGCCCAAAACTTTAAATCATATATAACAAATTTTCGCGAAGTTCCCCATCCCCCCTTTTTTTGCCAATATTACAAAATCAACTCAGCCATATCATAGTTTTCCACATTTTTGCTATCCGGAAAGATCATTGAAATTATTATTTTAGTTTCTCAAGATTAATCACAGTGTACACAGGTTACCATAGGTCCCGTATTATGCCTTTCCATGATGATTTACCAACATATGACTGAGCATAATCTATTTCAAAATCAGGGAAATCAGTATTTACCATTTCTTTGCCATGGAAAACTATTATTTTTCAGGGAAAGTAATATAATTAATCACTTTCCCTGAGTAGGATTTTCTCAACATTTTTACCTCTGTGTTGATAATATTGCTTCACCATTTTGAAGCTGTGAACAGAAAGCAAAGAATCTTAAGTGGTCTTACTATTTTTTCAAAAGTGAATGTGTGTGTGAGGGTGAGAGCAAGCAAGAGAAATAGGAGGAGACTGAGGGAGATTTTTCACACAGCTCACCGTTGAATTTCCATTGTTTATTTCCAGCTTTACCAAGTATACCCAGCGCCGAACACAGCACTGGTTTTTCACTGAAACTCAAACAATTCTTCGCTCTCATCTTGAAACGCTTTCACCACAATCGACGAGACCTTCGCAGCTACCTGTTCCAAATTTTGCTGCCATGTATGTTTATCTTGCTGGCCATGGGCTGTTCCATGATAAGACCAGAACACAAGGACCAACCTGCCTTGCCTCTCAACCCCTCACTGTATGCACCAGACAAGTCCATGTTCTTCAGGTTGGTAGACCCTTTAAACCTTGTAAAATGTTACAAAGTTGCACCATCTGACTGAGTGTATATTGCCTTGTCAAGAGTGGTAAACGGGTATTCTTTTGCTTGTAGAATATAAATGTTTATGGCCCTGTCCAGATGGAAGCCTTATAGTCATCAGGTATCCAACTGTCCTACACACTCTTCCATGTGCATTAACTCCCAAGATCTGTTCAAGCATTTGCTGTGAAATTTTGTTCTGAAAATTGGTCCCTATGATAACATGGGTGCTATTGTATTCCATATATACCAGCTGTAAAGCTTATATGATCATCAGGCAGCAATATATGGGCTCCTTTCATGCACATTATCTCCTGAACCATTTGCCAGACAGTCATCTTGGAATTTGGATATAGCAGTGCCCTCAGGCCCCCATCACACTGGAAAAAGTCTTGACAGCAACAACGGCCACCATTGGTGACCTAGTTGTCAACATTGGAAAAACCCTCCAAGTGTGAAAGCAGTGCTGTGTAAAAAATGCTGTGATGTATTTATAGAGCATCGTGAGAGTGCAGTAGCAGAGCCCTATGCACCCACTGGGTGCAGCTAGAGCTCTGACATCATAAGCGCAGGGCAGCACCATGCAAAGTGTGTAAAGAGCTCATGAGGGCCTATGGGGTCTTGGTAGCAGTGTGGTAAGTGCCCAGGCCAGCCCTGTGGAACAGGAAGGGCGATGCTACCCAGTTCACTGGCACTCTACCTGGGCTGTCAGGAAGCAGCTATTGGGCTGCTAGGACACTGTTGGCAATTGCATTTTGATCTTACTGCGCTTTCAATCCACGGTGGCCCCACGCCGTAAATGTTGTGCATGTTCAAAATTGGTCGCCACTTATGCAGTGATGGTGACCATGCGACTAACCAAAAAGACACTATTTCACTCCTACGAGGCTCATAAAGACCTCAGGGCGCTCTAGCTGCACTCTATGGTGATCTTGCCCATTTTTTTAGAGCGCAGTGAGATTGTTTTCCAGTGTGATGGGGGTTTAATTGAAGACCTGTATGTTCCAAATCGTGCCTTCTTTATTTTAGGTTTTTAGAGCTTAACCAGATAGCTAATATATTATATAAGATATTTAGCCACAGCTAAAGTATATACATGTGATAATGTCATAATGACATCCTGGAATAAAATGTCTTAAATCAAGAGAGCCTATGAAAACTAGATAAGTAAACAATGACATTGTACTCAGATAAATGTATAGTGCCAACAACATACTTTTGAAGCTAAATAACAGGGTGAAGTAGATTTTGACATTGTTGGTGCAATTTTCCATGTACTCTCTTCTGTTTGAAGATGGATACACTGTGGAATTAACTCTGTTCTTTAAAGAACAATAAAAATAAACAAATGGAATATTCTGGAGAGAAGTTATAACGGGCAATGATATTTAAGAAATCCATATAACTGTTACAAGCACGAAGAGATCTGGTATCTTCATTGAACAGAAAAGTGGAAGATTAATTTTGTTCACTAACATGCAGTTTGAAACTTTCACCAAATGACTGATATATCTATGGTTAAATGATTTTTAATTTCTTTATTTCATTTTTCCAGGAATGAAGCCCCTCATGAGTTTAATAACAAGATGATCAACACAATGTTTGATGAAACTGGCTTAGACACAACCTGCTTAAAAGATGGTCCAAGGCAGTAAGTGACTTTGAAATAACTTCATGCACAGTAATCAGTCATTCCTGTACAATTTCCATATCCAGACTATCAAATGAGTTTAAAATAGGAGAGGGTAAGATATCTTATTGGTGATCTACAATGTTGTTTTACATCAAGTGTAGATTAGTCTTTCATTGTACACTAATCCATAAACTTCATCACATAGGTGCTTTAATCAAAAGATTCTGTGTTTCTGATTATATCATTATTGGAAATTTGGATATTATCTGCAGGATTCCAGTCCATAGACATCATAAAAGAATTATAGCAGATAAATAAAGCTAGAGGTGATAATGATATTGTATTTATATAAAGCTTACCATTCATAATATTAATCAAAATGCCCCTCACATTTCAGTCGTCTCTGTAAGTATTCATCTAATGGATTCAACACGACCATGCCCAGGCAGACTGGAGAAATACCAGACTGTCCTTGTAAAGAAGGAATAATGCAGTGCTCCAAGGCAGCCATGGGTCAGAGCCCTCCAAGCATGTACACCAACGTCAGTAACATCCTGTTCAACTTGACTGACCACTCTTTGTCCACCTCGGAGTACCTGAAACGAACCTACAGCCAATTCATTGACAAACGGTAAATTTTTTATACACCAATCTTAGATAGGGTGTTTTATGTTATACCTATGGTCTGTTCGACCATCCACATGTGCTAACTTTTCGTGCCACTGCAATTATAACTTACCAGGCCTTGGATGGATTTTCACGAAACTCACAAAAACTACTTACCAGTACAATATCTCAATACAATTCTAGGCATAATCCATGCATATAATAAATGAGGTCAGAGGTCACCAGGCTTCTTAGTGGTGTTGTCACCACAACCTACCAGGACTAATATAATCTTTCCCTTAATTATGATTGGCGGCATAATCCATGCATATTTAATGAGGTCAGAGGTCACCAGATATTGGTGGCCCTGTGCATGATGACTAAAAATCATGATGGATTTTCATGAAACTCGTAAATGTTTACCAGCTGACTTTCTCACCTGATTTAAATTCTTGACAAAATCCACACATATTTAGTGAGGCCAGAGGTCACAAGACATACAATAGATGTATTATGTACTTGTGTGGCACTTGTACCTCAATCAAAGCCTGGACTTGTACCTATAGATACTCTACAAAATCCTCTACCTAAACTGGGACCTTCTGTAACTGTGCCTGTCTTTCCTGACCATCCAGTCACTAGGTATTTCTGCTTGTCCTGGCCCTAACCCTCCTCTGGATTTGAAAAATCTGAATTGTCAGTTTAATAAGAATTGTTTGTTTTGTGTGTGACAGTTACGGAGCGTGGACATTCGGGGAGGAAGATGGTTCTTCCAGGGCCACTGTGTGGTTTAACAACAAGGCCTGGCATTCCTTGCCGTCGTTCTACAATGGTCTCAGCAACATGATTCTGCAGGCAAACCTGAGAGAACAAGGAATAAACCCAGCAGAATATGGTAGGGGCTGGTGTTTGCTTTGGTTATTTAATCGAGTTCTATGATTGTTATAGACAAAAGCAACTGATGAACGATTATTGATTATTTCATGTACCTGTTCTAGTTATTACAGGGCTTATACTGACTCTATATTTCTTTAATTTTCATATTACTTATATTTTCCAGTATTTATACCAGAATTTACTATATTGTCATATATTTTTTCTCTGCACAGTTGTGTTTCTTAGAGCTAATGGTGGTGGAAAGTATCCAAGTAAGATAAAGTTGTGCATTGAAAACTTTATTTTTGGCTGAAAACTCCTTTAATATGACTCCATGTGCTCTTACTTAATTCCTTAATTTGTTCAGCAGCCTAGCAGGAGTCCTGCTATTAATATTTCAGCATTTGACAACACTGGCATACTTTCATATTTTGCAGTACCATAGTGTTCTACCAATACACACCAGCAGACATCAATAATCAATGTCATTGATCATGTAAAGACTTTATTAATCATGGTGTAATAAGCAGGCCTACCAAATCACTTTTTAAAGAGAGTTACTCTTTTTTTGAGGTTTTACTAAAAATGATGCTAATTACTCTTTTTTCACTTTTTTAGTGAACAAAAATTGATTTATACTGTTTCTCTTTTGCTGTAACAGTCCCATGAGAACATGAACAGGACACTTTGCAGTTGTGTAAAGAAGGCTACTCTTTTTAGCTCAGTTGACTGTAAGTCATCTGAGCTTAAGCATTCACTCTTTGTCAGTCGTCCGTCCGGTCGTCCGGCCATCTTTCCGTTAACAGGGCACAAATCGTAACCGCTGGACCTAGAATCTTCTTACTTGACATTCAGAAAGGGCCATGAAAAATCCCCTTGGAAACCTGAAATTAGGTCTCTGTTACCCATATATACCCAGCTATGAGGCTCCGAAGTACCCCCCAGAATAATGGAAAATTTCATACAAAAGCTCAAGTATCTGAACAACTAATGAATTGATCACCGTGATTCTTTGCATGGATATTGAAGATTGGTGGCACCACCAATATTTTTTTTATTTTTTACGAATTTTTTTCTCTATTTTTGAGACTTTTACAGATGTGGTAATCTTTTAACAGGGCACAAATTGTAACCCCTGGACCAAGATTCTTCTGACTTGACATCCAGAGAGGGCCATGAAAAATCTCCTAGGAAACTTGAAATTAGGTCTCTGTTACCCATATTCTTCCAGCTATGTGGCCCTGAAGTACCCCCCTGAATAATGGAAAATTTCATACAAAAGCTCAAGTATCTGAACAACTAATGAATTGATCACCATGATTCTTTGCATGGATATTGATCATTGAGTGTTTCTTCAGTTTCTGCAGACTGTCTCCAAAAGTCTCCAAAGAAACCAGAAACTAGGTCTCTGTTACCCATATTTGAAGCTATGGGGCTCAATAAGCAATTTGGTGTGCTTATTGTTCTTGATGAACTTGAGCTAATTTGCATGAACCATGATGCCACCTACATTATCTTAATTAGTTGCCTGTGCAAGGACATATTGTCAACATGTCAGTCGGCTGAGCGTCATGACCCATGGGTCACTTCTTTTACCAGAGCATCATTTATCTTGGCAGGCCTGTAAAAGTTTTAGAACTGTGGTTATACTCATCATGAGGTGTTGGTACTATGTGTCCCACCTTCTCTATGTAGATTTTCCCTCAAAATGTTTCTTTTAGTATGAATGTTCATTTATATTTGTTTATGATCAATTACATAAAATTGCAAGCATTTTAATCGATTATTAAGAAAATCAACTTATCATCAATATAATCAGTTAATCAGTACAACACTACTTTTAGTAAAATGCATACCTAAAAAAAAGGGATATAACTCAATCTGTTTTTTTGTAAATCAGATGCCATTGAGCTCAAGTCTGATTGTTGTTGCTTCTCCATTGTATCAATCAAATTATTATACGAATCTAAATGGTGTGCTTGATTACAGTAGTAATGTTTTGATATGTGTTTGAGAATTTATATCTGTAATTTTATGTGAATTTGAAATTAAACATAGGTGTTTTAGTGATCAAATGTCCATAGATTTGTACCATGTATACATGAATGTAAACATAAATTTGAGGTTGATTTACAGGCAATTAATTTACATTGAGTTAATACTCTGCCTTTCAGGTATTTCAACAGTCAAGTGTGATTGATTTACATGTAATTGTTATTTTATCCTTCAGGTATTACCACATACAACCACCCCCTGACTCTGAGCGAGGAACAACTCAGTGGAACTACACTGTAAGTGCACAGCATAACAAGACATCATGTAATAGAACAGGGTTCCCACGTCCTTAAAAACTCAGTTATTTTAAATTTTTGAAAATAGGTGGTTAAAAGGTCATATGTATAGGGGAATTGTAAAAAAAGTCATTAAATTTAACTTACAGGCTCTCTAAAAATTTCTCTCATCTATACAGTCTATATGTAAAAAATTTGCAATGGTTTAATGAAACATGGCAACCTTAGTTAATGCGGAAATACTTATAGCCATAAAGGGTTGGGGGGGGGGGGGGGCATTGATGAATTTTTGTTTATAGGTCATGAAAGTCATGAAAATCTGATCTGGAATTGGGGGAACCCTGTAAAACCAGTGACATGATGTAATAAAATAGACTAGCACCTTCTCTTCTGTCTTGAACACTTATCTCTGTTATGAAAAAGCAAAATTTTATCTCAAAGACTTCACTTTTGTTGTATCTTGACTCTCTGTAAGTGCAAACTTTTAATTTAATGACAGTCTAGTTTCTCTTAAATTCACACTACTACAGTTTTATCAGTAAATGCTCCTCAGGAAATGGATTGTTAAAAATACTAATAGAGGCACTCCACCCTATTTTTAGCTCAGCTGACTATAAGTCATCTGAGCTATAGTCGTGGTCCATTGTCCGTCGTCCGTCTGTTTGCCGTCCGTCCGTAGATGTGGCACGTTTTGAAACCGTAAGACCTAGGAATCCAAAATTCAGCATAATGTTAGATGTCCTCAAGATCTCCTACCAAGCCGGAAAATGGGTCTTTGCGACTTTGTTCATTTGAGAAATTAAGGAAAAACCTCAATTTTTTATTAAAAACCTATTTTCACACTTTAGGACTGCCTAATATCAAAACCACTCATCTGTTTTTCCTCAAAATTACCATAAATAATCCTCTCTAAAGTTCCTATGTACATGCCAGAAATTAGGTCTGTATTATATAATTTAAAAAAGTTATGGGCCTAAACATAATAGATATTTTAATAATCAGGAAAGACATTTGATCACTTAACACAAAACTTGTTAAAGCTAAGCTCTTTTTTCCAGTAATATTACTTTTATTAATCAAAATAAAATTGTATACCCAAAATTAGATCAAAATCTTTTAAAAATTTAAAAAAAAATAGCAAATATAAAAAATTGGTACCTTAAATTTTGCCCAACTTTGACCATGGCACGTTTTTTTCCTGTAACTGCTGTGGATTTAATTTTCAAAGCATGTTTTTGTTAGCATTTCAACTGTTAATACCAAAAATTTGAACCAGTTGATCAAAAACTGTAGATTTTTTCAAGTTTTCAAGCACCATGTCACATATTGTTTACATCAAGCTAGTGTTATGCAGTATGTTTGAGCTCAGCTCCTGAGCTTCAGCTCTAAGTTCCTTAAATTTGGCATACAGTTAGATGTCTCCAAAATCCCCTATCATGCCAAGAATTTGGTCACTAGGATTTAATTCCTTGGAGATATTAATGAAAAACTTCATTTTTCCATTAAAAACCCATTGTTACACTTTAAGACTGCCTAATATCAAAACCACTGATCTGACTTTGATCATATATAATATACATATTTTTCTATACATTCGCTATGCACATGCCATAAATGATGTCAGTATTGCATATTTTTTTTTAAGTTATGGGCCCAAACATAATGCACTTTTAAAAAAATGAAGAAATATATTTACTGACCTAAGATGAGAATTGCTGAAGCTGGAGACTTTTTTTCAGGAATATAACTTTATTTAATCAAGATTCAATTGTTTACCCAAAATTATATCTGATTTCTCAAATTTTTCAAGTTTTTAGCATAAATAAAAGATCAGTACCTTAAATTTTGTCCAAATTTGGCGATGGCACATTTTTTCCCTGTAAGCACTGTTGATTTAATTTTCACAGCATATATACATAAGGATTTAATCTTTTAAAATCTGAAATTTCAAAGGAATTGATTGAAAAGAGTAGCTTTTATTCAAGTTTTCATACACCATGTCAAGTGTTGTTTACATCTAGCCCACCTAGTAGTACAGCCTTCACTTGCATTATGTAACCCACCCCAGGCAGCTTGCCTTGGCCACTACTAGCAGGCTTCCCCTCTGCCCTGCACCCCCCCTAGATGGTGCATTAACTAGATGAATGTTAAAGTGCACATTTAATTGTGTCCACAAACTGGTGTATTGCTATGAAAGTGGGGATGTTCATCAGATAAGTAATTCCTTACGTCAGAAGAGTAAAAACTTCACCAGGTGTCAAATTGACTATTAATTCCAGTAATAAATTATGGCTTAGATTGTAATTAGCATAATGATACTGTTTGTCCCTCATTCAACCAACAGTGTGTATACTTTATTTGAAAAGATGTTTTTATTTTACCAAATTTACTGAATCTTTTATTTTATTTAGGTGAATCAGATTAAGCATGTACTGAAAACTCCAATGTGCAAAACTTTTTAATAGTGATTCAAGGAATAATCTTGTAGATGCCATGTTGTGGCATTATTTTCTTTTAAATTCAGTCTAAACATTTGTGATTTAAAATAATAAAAATATAGGTGTATGCATAATATGACCTAATATGAGCTGCACTCTGGATATATAATGATTGCAACTTAGAATTCTAATATTTTAACTTATATTTTCAGTGTATTTTAATACAACTTTATAAAACTTGTAAATAAAAATAATTAATCAGATAAAAACTATTTTAATGGAACAAGTGGATATGCTTAAATAATACGCTTATATATAAACTTAAATGCATTATTCCCTTGAAAGTGAAATAAAGGTATTAGTCCATTCTGTCCACTGGCCTGTCCATCTGTAATTTTTCATATGCATCACAGTATCTCATTACTTTTACTGTTTTTCTTCATGACAGTCTTGTCAGAGTATTGGTTTGCAATCATATATTTAGAACTTTACTATAACCAAGTAGGAGGGCCTCTTCCCTCTTAGCTTCTCATATGCGTATATAAATGAAAAACATTAAAATAAAATAATTGCATTTGCAAAAATTTCAAACTTAAGCTGAGTGCCGTGACCCATGGGTCCCTTGTTTTTAACACTGTATTGTTATGATGATACTCTATATTTCAACATATAAATAGGCACATATTCATATACCAAAGCATCTACATTCAGTAAAAATGGTCAGTAATGGGGAATGTTATGATTCAGTACCAAATGGATCAGTTTTTCTAGATAATGATCCATCTCAGGAAACATGAATGGTGGCACCATAGCTGGCCAGTCATGTTTTGAGAAACATCTGAAGTGACCTGAGTAGTTTCAGTCTGCCATGGCTAAATAAGTTTATAATACTTTTCAACTTTCAGTATGACAATGGTAGCACCTTAGCTGCATCTGAAGTGAATAAGTAGTCACACCCTGCCGTGGCATTAATAAATTTACATTTCATCTTCCAGTATGATGAAGATTGCTGACAGTGGAATCGCGATGACGCTGCTCTGCGCGTTCTGCTTCATCCCGGCTTGGTATGTCATCTACCTGGTACACGAGCGCCGCCACAAGGAGAAGACGCTACAGCAGGTGTATGGTGTCAGCCCTGTCATGTACTGGTGCACTGCTGTCATCTGGGATCTGGTGGGTGTTCCACTTAATAATTTTCTTAAGTAGAGGAGCACTTGACAGTTGTGATAAAATGTATTTTCTCATCACTTAACCCACTTTTTGCTGTAGAGCATGGTGATGATATGATTAAACAGAGTATTAGTCACTGCAAGGATCATATTCACATCTAGTAAGAACCATTCATGTGCACTAAATCCCCTGCCTATAGTCTTAACCACATAGACATGCCCTCTTTACCCCAAGGTGAATGGACACTAGTGATATGCACTAGCAGTTGATGCATGTTGAAAGGCTAAACAGGGCATGTATAGATGATTGGCTATATTCTTACCAACAAAATGGAAGGAGCTGTAAAATAAAAACAAGACTCAAAGATCATCAAGAAAATGCATAAATATTAGTGAGAATTCCTTTTTATATCTGACTTTACAAAATTTAACAGTTAATAGGTATTCATGTTTTATTAAGAGAGTAAGGTAAGAAAAACCTGTAATGTATCTGCTACAATCACTGACGCTCCTTGTAACACACACTATACATGTCATATTATGTAAAATGATTGTGTAGCTATCTAGTGACTGCATTTCTGATATTCAAGTGACTATTAAGGCATGACCATCAGGGTAAATTGAGGTTACCGTTGGGATATTTCAAGTGACATAAACTTTAAGTTATCTTTCAGTTGATTTTCTGGTAAATGAGTGTATTATTTATTTCAGGTTACATACAATATAACAGTTGCTTTGGCTGTCGGAATTACGGCTGCATTTGGTATACGAGTGTATACAGCCAATCTCAACTTGCATGCTTTCTCAGCCATCCTTGTGTTGTATGGGTAAGTTCATTTTAACCAGCATTTCATGTGTAAAAATCCTTATTTATAGTTTTAATATTAAGGAAGCAAGAAAATTTTAGATTGTGCAATATGATTATGTGTATGGTCCCACTGACAATCTTGCAAGACAGGCAAATGTACATCATGTTTTGTGTGATTTTGTTAAAGAAGTATCAAATTCCTCCACCAGATGATGTTTATGGTGGCAGTTATTGCTAGCAGACAGATGTATGATCATCTTACATGCAAATCAGCCAAAAAATTAACAACAGTGATTGTAATACTTTGAAATTTTCACCTTTCAAATGGAAAGGAACTTATACAGGTTTGCCTTCCCTCAGAAAAATGTGCCTTTCCACTAAAGTTGCACCCTATCATCATATCAAACTTTCAGTTGCACTTTACTCTGTGTAAACCTGATTCTGCCATCTTACATGCCATCCTACATGCAAACTTGCATGCAAAAAGTACTGAATGTTTTCAGTTGTAACACTGTCATATCAGAAACACAACTGTGCAGTGAAAAAAACGTAGGAAAATATAGGAGATGGGGGCCTTAATTAAAAAAAAATATTAAGAAATTATAGACCAGTTTTATAGGAAATATAGAAAATAATGGTACTTGGTGGAACACCTCATGTAAAATATTTTGATTTGTGTCATGTCTGTCACTAATTATCAGCTAAAATGTAGAAAACTTCTAGGCATTCACCTTTCTGACGGATTGGTACAAAATGAAAAATGCTTTTCTGTCATACATGTTTCCTGTCTAAGAGAGATGGAAATGTGTTTTAAAGATTTTAGAACAATATAACACTTGTCACAAGGTTTTTTTTCCCTGTCATTGACAAAAAATGTCTTCCATTCAATACTGTTAAGATATTTACAAAAAGACAAGCAGATGTGGATGAAAATAAAATCTTTACCTTCAACTTCTTTTGTGTTATCGACATCTTGAAAACACAATACCATTGTTATCACTAGCTTTACCTGTTTACAATAGGTCTATGGGAGTCATGACTTAGATATTCACACAAATACAGACAAACAGACTGATTAGAATAGACCAGTATGGATGAAAAAAAATAAACCTTGGAGTTTCTTTTTTGTAGGTAGCTAAACAAATCAGTAAATTGTATTAATCTTTGCTTTAGATGTAAAATTATTTATTCTTTTCACATGTAAGCTCAAATTTCTTTACCTTTGACTCTTATTATATATTAATGCCCTTAATGGGATGCTAGTAAATAAAGCTATATGTTAAAATAACTGAACACATGGATAGAGTTGTGTCTTATTTATGAGGGATTTTATTTTCCGAAGAATTTTTTTTTTCATTTGCAATATTGCAAATATGAAACCTTTGTTTACAAAATACTAACTACAGTAGAGTGCAGTAAATATACAAATGATTTGTCTATTTGTTTCCAGGTGGGCTGTGATACCTCAGGTCTACCTGCTGAGCCGCTTCTTTAAGGAGCAGACAACAGCGTACATGGTGGTGTTCCTGATCAACCTGCTGACTGGTATCAACACCTCAGCCTGTGTCCTCCTCCTCACCATCTTCTTTTACCTTGGTGTAAGTCTCTTCAGTTTTATATGGTATATATTCTCAAACAAATATGTTTAAAAGTATACTTACTTTATAGTTGTGACATTATTATTATATCTCAGCTGTGTGAAATTTATGTCTTTTCATTATTATTTTCTTTTGCTCTATTAATGTTTTTTTAAAGGATGATAGAGTTTAGGTTTAAGTATCTTAATTATGCTGAAATTCATATTAAACACAAGCAACATAGAAAGGTAGATTAAATTTAACTTGTTCTGTCATTCAATTTATATAATTTGAAATCTCCAAAAAAAATTTAATCATTGAAGCTTGAACTCATTTTTCAGATGTGACATTATTAATTCTTGTGAAGTTTGATATATGTCAAACATGTTAATTGTGTCAATACATTTCATTACAGTACATTGGGAATATTGCAGCCCAGCTGCGGCAAATATTCTTCATCTTCCCACAATTCTGCTTTGGTGACGCAGTCCTGCAAATCTCCCGCAACCAGATGGTGGCAGACATCTTTGAGAAGTTCGGCAAGAACGGTTACAAGGACCCCTTCAGCTTTGAAGTTATAGGAATACATCTGGTATCCATGGCTTGTCAAGGCTTTGTGTTCTTTGGATTAACACTTGTACTGGAGAGTCATTGGTTCAGCTGCCTCTGTAACAGGTAAGAATTGATCAAGCCTGGGCATGTTTCACACACAAGTGCATCTTTGGGGGTTTTGGTGTGCTTCTCCCGTCACATGAGGCTATGAGAAAGCTGTACCCAGCAGATATGTTTCTCAATGTCATTACCCAGCAGTAGGGATGAGTAGACACACAGGAGCAGGCAGGTGTGGCATAAGGAGCCTAGTTAACACTGGGCTATTTGTTTGCTACCATCCTCTTACATAATAAGTTGGGAACCAAATTAGTATTCTGCAGATGGACATAGTTCAATTTAACATTTAAAAAAGGTTTCTCTTCACACAAAAAAAAAATTTAAATAAATTTTCAAAAATGTAAAATAGCAAAGTCTTTGTTAAACTTTCATGGTGAGATCATTTCACTTTGATCATTGCAGGGTACGGCTAACTGCTGTATCTGACCATACAGAGGATGATGATGTGGGAACTGAGAGACGGAAGGTCGTCAGCGGAGACACAGAAGACAGCGTCATGGTTGTCAAAGGACTTGGCAAGGTAAGAGCTCTGGAAGATTGTGAGGGAGGGAGGTCTCGAGGAGGGTGGTTTGAAACAACATGTTCTAGCAAGACGCTAAATTCCTGGCAAGAAAAATGTGAAATGGTTATTGACCTGGTGTGGATATTCATCAGTGCTGGTGTTTGACAAAGTGAGGTCTTTAACTTTTATTAAAGTAACATTGGTGACAGTTAAATTTAGTTAAAATCATGTCAGCAATATATCACAGTAAACTAAAGAAGCTGTTGCTCTTAACTGGTTGTCCCACTGAAACTCATCCAGCCATGACATTCACTGTTATGTACCTAACTATTCATGTACTGGGCTCATGTTACAAGTTAAAAGTACTAGCAGTATACACAGTTTTGACACATGACCTGTGACATTCAGGTTTTAGCATGTGTGCAAAATAGCAGTCCCCTTGAGCAGTTTTAAGAAACAGAGAGAAATAAATCTGTCAGGGTACGATAAAGGTGCAGGGATGAGATGCAAAACTACTCCGAGAACAGTACTATTTGCAGAGAGAGTTTGGTGACAAGGGGATGTGCATTGGGAAATAGAGTGCAATGACACTTTTTTGGACCTCGCCCAAATCCTTAATTTATAGTTTTATTATAAAGTATAATCTTGAGTTGTACAAAATTTGGGCTCTTCTTAGAAGGATATTCAAGTATGGTTTTATCAGAGGAATGAGCTTTCATAGCGCTTTTGAACTATGCTGACATTGATTTCAGGTTTATATTTTTATTACACATACATCACGTGTCCAATCAAGTCAAAATTCCCAAACTGAGTGAAATGGGCCCATGGGGCCACAAAATATATTGGTTCCAGTTATTGGAACCCAAAACCAAAATAGGATTACATAATAAATATATTATTTACAACATTTTATCTGGGTGGGGTCTAAACCACAAACTGGTGATGCAGGCAAACAAAAGGGGCTGGTGCTTGGGTGAGCTTGTTTATATACAAACCAAGGATCGGTCCGGGCCAAAGGGCAAACTGGTCTCTGATTGGCTGAATCACTATGTGAGAGAGCCAGCTGGTGACACCGACCTACAATAACTTGGGGGCGGTACCTGTGGTAGATATACCCACACAGGACGTGGTGCATGCTTCATAAAACCCCTTTTGCCTTTAGACGAAAGTAGTAATATTCTGTATACTCTGTTACAGGTGTACCGTCGTAACCTTAAGAAGATCCTGGCAGTTGACAACCTGGCCTTCAGCATACCTAGAGGAGAAGTAAGTGCTTTTCTTTCAAATGCAGTTTTGGGTCCAATATACACCCCTTGAACAGCATGAACTCGTAGCATGTTAAGTTGGTACTGTATGTCTGCTGCTGGTTTTAATACTGGCCATTGATTGGTTTGATACCAGAGGCATGCAGTGAAATGTATCAGACATAGGATGCAGCAGACAGCCAATCAGAAAGACTCTTACACAATGCTTTATCAATGGCTTGAAACATACAAGGTCCCCAACTTAAAGGCTTGCTTGACAAACAAGTGTGTCTGGTTCATCTCTAGATCATCTGATCAGTCAACCAGTCACATGCAGGGCTATTAATATTCCACCCTTGCACTTGTCTTTACTACATGTTGGTTCTTTGTATAGTGAATTAGGTCATACCTTAAAGGACTCCATTAAACAAACCTTCAGCTTGCACATCATGAAAAGGTAATTAAAAATCAAATTTTTAGATAACATTCAAGTTCTGATACTAGACATTTGATGTGCATCATTCATATATTGCATATGTATGACTAGAATATAAAGGAGATTTTGTGTTTGGAGATTTTTAAGGTAGAAATTATAACAAAATATGTTTCTAAAGAAGTAATACACATATTGATGTGGAAGGTATTTGTTTGCATCCATCCTATGGAGTACATTTTTCTCATTTAAAAGCCACCACTTGCCATACATAACAGGTGCAGTTTTCTCAAAATAATCTAACATCATGATATAACCCACTACACAAGGTCCATAATGACAATGTATTTTGCAGTGCTTTGGTCTTCTTGGAGTGAACGGAGCTGGAAAGACGACCACATTCAACATGATCACTGGAGAAGTTGATTCAACCACTGGCTCCACCTCTTTCAAGGGCAAACAGTAAGCATTACAGTAGAACGCCTGTATTGCTGTCACCATCGGGACTGGATGAAAGTGGCCTTAATACAATAAAGTATTAGTATAATTAATGTTATCAATAAAAAATAAAATATTTACAATTACATCAACCCTATTTATTACATTTACCAACAATATATACAAATACAGTGTTAGTTATTAAATTACAAACATATTGTATATCCATAATATTTGTACAAATTTGTTGAACCACTGCCACATGACATCATTCAGTTTATCATTCCCTGTAGATACACACTGTTTTTATCTACTGGCAATTGAGTTTTCTTCGTACTGTTCCATGATCTCTCGCTTCCTCTTAAGTATGTTTTAAACTTCAGTTCGGCCGACACCATAATTTTCTGCTAGCTGTCGGCTGCTTTTTCCCGTCACTCTTCCTGATCAGGTCAACCTTTTCTTTGAGAGCAAGTTCATGTCTTTTCTTGGTCGCCATAATGGTGATTGGGACAGAATATACGTAACATTTTATACATGTAACAATGTTTATTTTTCCTTCATAATTATCCATGTATGAGTAAATTGTGTGATGTTTGTCGCACTGTTTTCGTTTGATGTACGTGCACAAGGACATTAAAGAAAGTTTAAAGATCCAGTTTGCCTAACTTTTTTAAGACATTATCATCGGGACCCGCTGGTTGTCATTCGTTAATTAAATGACATACACCTTGTTTAAGATCCGGCTCGCACGACTGATTCACAAACATAAACGCAGGTGGGAACGCATGCCTTACTATTGTGCATACTAATGAGGCTGTGTGGGGGTAGGGCGACGCTGGTTACGTATCAAACTACTCAGTCATGGTCGAGTGGTTACCTTTATCCAGGCACTCATTAACAGACAGAAATATTTGAGAGCGGACAATTGTGTAATGATATTGAGGTCAGAAGTTGCCACTCAATTCGTTGAGCCCATGTCACAGAGTCACTGCCCCTGACCGTAATTGAGGCGTTTTCCGGCCTGCGGGACCGAGAAACCTGGCTGTAATACGGAATAGAGGAGTGACCATAATTGACAACAAAATGATAATGAAATACAACGGTCGAAAATTCGGGCACGGAAAATCTGACCGTTATAGATGTATTGACCGTTATTGAGGCGTGGCCGTTAGCAGGCGTTCTACTGTATATTAATCAGTGTTAGCAGCTGGTTGTGAAATCTTTTTCATTGATTAGAAAGAAAAAAAATATTAATATATATTATTATTTTAATTTGTTTGTACCTGTGAAGTATTGGGTATTTTCCACTCAAATTTGACACACAAGTTGTTTCAACCAATTTCTATTAAGTATTTTAAAACTTGTGACCTTGACTTTGATCTACAAGGTGGTTTCTGCAGATATATATGTTTTTCATAATGCCATAACTTTTAGAATAGTGCATATTTTTTCTTTAGATTTAGAAGTGGTGTTGGTGGAGACATATCTCTGTTATTGCCACTACAGAAACAAAGCTATTCTAGTTTCTCCCTTTATTGAAGGCACTTCATATTCAATTTCCTTGAATGTAAACAAGTTTAAGGGCTGTTGGTAACTGTTGGTGTAATGGATAACTTTTTTGTTTGTATTTAAGCAATGGTTAGCTTTATTAATGTGTAATTCCTATTGTTGTATACTATACTTAAGTTTCCCCTTATGGTCAATGTCTCCTTTTGTTAATTTCCCCTTATGTTCAGTTTCTGCTTATGTTAAGTTTCCCCTTATGTTCAGTTTCCCCTTTTGTTGAATTTCCCCTTATGTTCAGTTTCCCCTTATGTTCAGTACCCCATTATGTTCAGTTTCTCCTTATGTGTAGTTTCTCCTTATATAATTATATTCAGTTTCCCCTTGTGTTAAGTTTCTCCTAATGTAAGTTTTTCCTTATGTTCAGTTTCCCCTTATGTTCAGTTTCTCCCTATATAATTATGTTTAGTTCCCCTTATGTTAAGTTTCCCCTTATGTTCAGTTTCCCCTTATGTTCAGTTTCCCCTTATGTTTAGTTTCCCCTTGTGTTCAGTTTCTCCTGTTGTTCAACTTCACCTGATGTTCAGTTTCCCTTTCATGACACATGTACACAAGAATTAGCACCTCCCTGTAACAGTAAGATGTGTGTCCATATGTAAGTCTACACATGTAGGCCAAATTGGTTGTACTCATAAACACCAGGTACCTGATATTTATTACAGGAAGTCATTGATCTGGAACAATATATCCATATGTTATCTTATAGTTAAGACTTGAGCATTATTTAATGCTACATATATGGTAGTTCTCAGTTGGATTAAATGATAATGTTAACCCTTTGATAAACACCAAAGGCACATGACCATCCAGGAGTCAGAACCATTTATCTTATCACTTGCTCAGCATATGGCCGTTTTACGCTTAAATATAAGACGTAAGTTATTTACTTATACAAACGTCTTTCGTGCATCTCAAGGTGGTTATATTGGTGAGTTATTACTCCATTTGCATGCTCATTGTTTTGCAGGATCACTAGTAACATTGGCAAGATGCACAGAGAGGTGGGATACTGCCCACAGACTGATGCCCTGGATGATTACCTGACTGGAAAGGAAATGCTCTACTGTTACTCCAGGCTCAAAGGCATCCCTAACAGATATATCCCACAGGTAAATGGGCACAAAAGGTATCCCCAGCACATATATCCCACAAGTGAACAGTCACAACAGGTATCCCTAGCACGAACATCCCACAAGTGAATGGTCACAAAAGGTATCGCCAGTACATATCCCACAACTGAATAGACACAAAGATATCCCTAGCATACATGTACATCCCACAAGTGAATAGTAAAAAATTTATCCCCAGCATATTTATCCCTCAAGTGAATAGACACAAAAGGTAACCCCAGCACATACATCCCACAAGTGAATAGTCCAAAAATAAATATGAGGTTAAATACTGAGATAAGTGTCTGTCCATTGACTTCAAAACTTACCTGAAAGTTGTTACAGGGAGGCATTTGGTCACCCTTGTTGTCATCTTATTCTCACATGAAATTTGTAATACATTTCATTACATTAAACATATTTGCAAACAGGGGCGTCAATATAGGGGGGATTGGGGGGTATATATCCCCCCACTTTTTGGCAAGGGGGGGGATGGTCAATGTAATCATCCCCCCCCACTATTTAGAGAATAATATTTATATATTTTAAATGGAATATATATATAAATATAACTGTAGACTTAGGTTCCATTTATGATTTACTATGAAATATATCTAAATGGTTTAGAATTAACATATTCCTTATTTTATATATATATATATATATATATATATATATATATATATATATATTTTTTATGTATATAAATGTCTGTTTTATCCAAATTTTGACTACCCTCAAAGCATGTCATCCCCCCCCCCCCCCCAACCCTTGCGAGTCATCTCCCTACCCTGCGAGTCATCCCCCCCCCCCCCAGCCTTGAAGATAAATTGACGCCACTGTTTGCAAATCCCAAAGAACTCGAAAGGAATTAATATGATGTTACTCACAGAAAAGACAATCCAGATTACTTGCAACAACATAAAATGGTATAATGTATCAATTATTGGTCAGTTATAATTAACATGTATCTGTTCCTGATGTTCTTTTAGATATGTGATGCCTTGGTGCGTCGACTGGGCCTGGAGAGATATGCAGACAGACTGGTCAAGACTTACAGTGGTGGCAACAAGCGTAAACTGTCTACAGCTATAGCACTGCTTGGTGATCCACTGCTTGTTCTTATGGTCAGTTAACCTCATTTTAAATCACGTTTATAGTAATGAATATAATATTTGCTGTACTGAATATATACCTGAAAATATATTTCATTTCCTAAGTGTTAAGAAATGTGCCTTAGCTAAGATTTCATTCCAGATAATTGATAAAAAATTCCTGCATTTATGCATGTTGCCCAAGCTCTTGTTCATCCAGAGTTCCTTGTTTCATCATCAAAGTGTATAATTTTGTATTGATACATCATTCTTCCTACCAAGTCTGTTTCAGCTATGCCAACACAGACCTTGATTCAGCTGGCCTGTTTGGTGTCTGTCTCATAAAATCCAATGAACAACATGTAAGGCCAAATAAATAAAAGGTATAGTTCTCAGGCACCACCCACGTCAATTTTAACCCCCCCCCCCCCCCGCATCAAAATGTTTTTTTCATTTTCATCTTTCCAGAAGATAAAATAATACAATTTTGATCAGGTTTCCTTTGTTATGTAGTGCTTTTACCTTTTTAGCAAAAACATTTTTTCCCTGATCATATGACATATTTATAGAAACATACAAAAACGGTAAAAATAAAAAATGGCTTACCTGCACTGACTTCTGAAAAAATGGCCTGAGAACTATACCCTTTTTTGGCCTATTAAATACACTTTTCATACGCTCTCTGAACAAGGAAAGGTTTATAAGGCTTTATTTGATTGGTCAAAATCTCAAAGCCCGCCTTGCACTGCTAAAAGTTTAATTGAAACATTGCACTAAGATGTTCACATGGAACAAGAGCCATATGATTCGTTTAGTTGCCCTGTCCAGTATTCATAAAATAAATGTGAGAGCTGTGTGCTGCATCAAAGTCTGTGAAAGCATAGCAGCCGCAGACTTGGTAGTATGAAGAAGCTCCATTGCCTGTTACCTAAATCTCAGTTTATATGAATTAGGGAGATTCTCATTCAATTTGTGTGCATGAAATGATAGTTTTCAGTGTTGTCACCCATGCTCCTTCTGTCAAGTTCACTTGAGTTTTAACTTTTGGTTTCTATATTTGTTATTTTTTTTTTTTTGTGTACTGTAGGACGAGCCTACATCAGGTATGGATCCAAGCTCACGACGTCTGGTCTGGGACAACATCCTGCAGGTCATCAAGGAAAATAAATCAGTCATCCTCACCTCACACAGGTACTTTTGAAGTCGGATTGAAGTTTAACAAGGATTTTTAATATATCATTTTATAGTAACAGTTTCACCTGCCTAAAATTATATTCATTATTGCATTTTTAATGTTAAAATTAATATGAGTATATGGAAATCTGCAGATGTACATATATGTAGTTAAGATAGCAATAAAAAAATGGAGCGGTTACCTCAACAACAACAAAATTTTTTTTTAATCATTTTAGAAGTCTTTTAGTAAAAAATGAAAATGTTTGGCATATAAGTTATACAAAAAATATACAGGATTTTCATTATTTTGTTATTTTAGTTGAGGTTATTTAATTTGATATCTTTTATGACCATATTATGACCATAACTGATGTTATATTTGTTACACAAAAGCTGTTCTTCCTCTGATGATAGTACAATAATTGACTGTTTTATTATTTGCAGTATGGCTGAATGTGAGGCTCTGTGTACAAGGATGGCAATCATGGTCAACGGACGCTTCCAGTGCCTCGGCAGCGGCCAGCACTTAAAACACAAGTATGTATGTTTGGTCCTCCTCAGGTAAAAATTAAGTGTATATCATTTACAATTAGTATTATCATAAAATTATTAATCACAGATTTAATAAAAGGTAATATGAAAATAAAATTTTTTAGTACACTGACAAACATAAACAACAAAGGTAAGATGATGTAAATATATTAGAATATTTGGTTTGCTTTTTTTTTGTAGTATGTTTGTTAAACTGGAAATTAAAATTGATAAAAAATGTAAAGTTGTCTGTTAATTTATTAAAGCAATGCATGCAGCCAGAACAGTGAAAGGTGAAGCAGTCAGAAAGATAAAAGATTGAAACCTCAGACATAATCTATTTTATTCAATTAATTATGGTTCCATAATGTACAACATTGATGGTCATTCCCTTTTTATCAAAAACTGCTTTGTCATAAAAAAATAACTTTTATTATTGTATTTGTGTGACAGGTTTGGACGTGGTTACACTCTGTCCGTAAGAATGACAGCTAATCGTCCAATCACCAAGCCAAGCTGTGGACAGATTATTGACTTTGTTCAGCATCAGTTCCCAGGAGCTACTATAAAGGTGAGGACTGAAATTTCATGATTTCTTCATTTTGAATGTTTCATGAGGGTTTTATTTAGACAATTGCCCTAACAGGTGAAGCAACAGTGCATTTGTATATGTATATATCATAAATAAGAACAAATCCCACAATACCTCACACACTTCTGTAACAGTCATTAGCTCAGCTGACTATAAGTCATCTGAGCTATAGTCGTGGTCCATTGTCTGTCGTCCGTCCGTCTGTCTGTCCGTCCGTCCGTTTGTCCGGATGTCCGTCCGTCAGACTGGCACATTTCGACACCATTGGACCTACGAATCTGAAATTCAGCATACAGTTAGATGTCCCCAAAATCTCCTACCATGCCGAAAATTGGGTCAATAGGACTTCATTCCCTCAAGATATTAAGGAAAAACCTCAATTTTTTATTAGAAATCTATTTTCACACTTCAGGACTGCCTAATATCAAAACCACTTATCTGGTTTTCTTCATATTTACTATAAATATTTCTCTATATAGTTCCTATGTACATGCCAGAAATTAAGTCAGTATTATTTAATTTAAAAAAGTTATGGGCCCAAACATAATGGACTTTGTAAAAAAATCAGGAAAGATATTTGGTCACTTAAGACCAAAAGTGTTCAAGGTAGGGACTTTTTTCAGTAATACGACTTAAATTAATCAAAATATAATTGTATACCAAAAATTAGATCAAAATCTGTTATTTTTTTTTAAATATTGGCAAAAATATAAAATTGGTACTTTAAATTTTGCCCAAGTTTGACCATGGCACGTTTTTTTCCTGTAACTGCTTTTGATTTAATTTTCAAAGCATGTTTTTGTTACCATTTCAACTGTAAACACCAAAAATTTGAAATCAGTTAATCAAAAACTGTATATTTTATTCAAGTTTTCAAGCACCATGTCACATATTGTTTACATCAAGCTAGTGTTATGCAGTTTGCTAGAGCTCATCTCCCCAGCTTCAGCTCTAACTTCCTTAAATTTGGCATACAGTTAGATTTCTCTAAAATCCCCAACCATGCCAAGAATTTGATCACTAGGACTTAATTCCTTCAAGATATTAATGAAAAACTTCATTTTTCCATTAAAAACCCATTGTTACACTGTAAGACTGCCTAATATCAAAACCACTGATCTGACTTTGATCATATATAATATACATATTTTTCTATACATTCGCTATGCACATACCAGAAATGATGTCAGTATTGCACAATTGTTTTAAGTTATGGGCCCAAACATAATGCACTTTTTAAAAAGTCAAGAAATATATTTACTCCCTTAACAAGAGGATTGCTGAAGCTAGAGATTATTTTTCAGGGATGTAACATTATTTAATAAAGATTCAATTGAATACCCAAAATTAGTTCTGAATTTTTCAAATGTTATAAGTTATTAGTGTAAATATAAAATTAGTACCTTAAATTTTGCCCAACTGTGACCATGGCAAGTTTGTTTCCTGAAAGCACTGTTGATATAATTTTTTATATCATGCACACATAAGGATTTCATCTTTGTAGTTTAGAAAGCTGAAAGAAATTGGCCAAATATTGTAGCTTTTATTAATGTTTTTATGAGACCATGTCAGACCCAGTCCAATCCAGCCCCTCTTCAGTCACCTGTATGTTCCCCTTGATGACCTTTGATCAGATTATGCATGCTTGAGGCGAAGCATACACTGGGGCAGCCAGGCAGCTAATGCCCAGCCACAGTTGAACCAGGTGTCCAACCCAACTCATCTAGTAGTTGTTTTGAAAAACAACATAACAATAAACAATAAATCAATAATTTTTTATTTGTTTTTAATAAAAAATTAAAGAAAAATTAATAGAAAAGAAATCTGTTAGTTGGTGAGTAACAGAGAATTAACTTGCAGTTACTGATGATGTAAGAATCTTGTATGGATGGATAGAATGTCAATGTCAATGTTATTCCAAACAACATGATGCAGTCACATATGGTATTTTCAGTTAAATTTTAATGATAAAAAAATAAATCATATTATTCATTACTAATCATTAGGGATCATATGAAGGAAATTAATGATAGACAAAGATACAGTTGATAATATTAATCTAGATTCCTACTGTGTCTAGTGTGTAGATTGATGTGAAAGTAGCCCAAAGTGAATATATTACATTTATTTTTTTAATATAAATTAAAGCCATAAAACCAGGTACTTATGATCATTATTTAAATTTGTGAATTTTGTATATTCTAGATTCTCAACATCGTTTGGCTTAAACTGAAAAAATACTAGACATGGTGCGAATGCTTTGCAAATGTATTTGAATACAAATATGAATATATACTACATTAAAAATTTTTATTGCATAAGAATGGGAATTCAGGTAAAAATGAAAGTATTTGAAGACCAGTGCAAATACTTTCAAAATGTATTCATGAATGCATTCATGAATATATTCTATAATATTATTTTAATAATCATATCAGATGTATTTTATTTTAAAAAATCATATGATTTTCTTATTTTTTGTAATAAAATTTATATTGGCACAATATTTGTTATTAAATTTTAATAAATAGTTAAACTCTTTTATTATATGTGCTGCTTATGAGTTATATGGCCAAGTCAAAATCTGTGTGACAATAGCACTTGCAAAGAAATGTAGAGCTGTCCATAATAGAGCTTCACAGTGTGTGGGCTGATGAAGAAAACTAAGATTTGCTCACAGTCATTCTTTGCAAGGGTTCTAGACCAAGCCAAATTGTCTGTGTTGTGGTAGTAGGGGTGTTCAGGTGCTGTCATTGACTGGGTGTGGGTGCTATTTGCTCAGCTGCCTCATCTGAATTTTTGTCATGTCTCTGGTTTGGGGTCTCTAGCTATGCTGGGTCATGTCCCATATACTTTTTAGCTCAGCTGACTATAAGTCATCTGAGCTATAGTCGTGGTCCATTGTCCGTCGTCTGTCCGTCCGTCCGTCCGTCCGTCCGTCCGTCCGTAGATGTGGCACGTTTTGAAACCGTAAGACCTAGGAATCCAAAATTCGGCATAATGTTAGATGTCCCCAAGATCTCCTACCAAGCCGAAAACTGGGTCTTTGCAACTTCGTTCCTTTGAGAAATTAAGGAAAAACCTCAATTTTTTATTAAAAACCTATTTTCACACTTTAGGACTGCCTAATATCAAAACCACTCATCTGTTTTTCCTCATATTTACCATAAATATTCCTCTATATAGTTCCTATGTACATGCCAGAAATTATGTCTGTATTATTTAATTTAAAAAAGTTCTGGGCCCAAACATAATGCATTTTGAAAAAAATAAGGAAAGATATTTGATCACTTAACACAAAAAATGTTAAAGCTGTGGACCTTTTTTCCAGTAATATAACTTTAATTAATCAAAATTAAATTGTATACCCAAAATTAGATGAAAATCTTTTAAATTTTTATAAAATATTAATAAAAATAAAAAATTGGTACCTTAAATTTTGCCCAACTTTGACCATGGCACGTTTTTTTCCTGTAAGTACTGTGGATTTAATTTTCACAGCATGTTTTTGTCAGCATTTCAACTGTTAACACCAAAAATTTGAAACCAGTTGATCAAAAACTGTAGATTTTAATCAAGTTTTCAAGCACCTTGTTACATATTGTTTACATCAAGCTAGTGTTATGCAGTTTGCAAAAGCTCAGCTCCCCAGCTTCAGCTCTAAGTTCCTTAAATTCAGCATACAGTTAGATGTCTCCAAAATCCCATACCATGCCAAGAATTTGGTCACTAGGACTTAATTAATTTAATACCTTCGAGATATTAATGAAAAACTTCATTTTTCCATTAAAAACCCATTGTTACACTTCAAGACTGCCTAATATCAAAACCACTGATCTGACTTTAATCATAAACAATATACATATTTTTCATTCTCTATGCTTATCCCAGAATGATGTCAGTATTGCATAATTGTTTTAAGTTATGGGCCCAAACATAATGCACTTTGTAAAAAATCAAGAAATATATTTACTCCCTTAACAAGGGCATTGCTAGAGATTTTTTTGTCAGGGATGTAACATTATTTAATCAAGATTCAATTGAATACCCAAAATTAGTTCTGAATTTTTCAAATTTTATAAGTTATTAGTATAAATATAAAATTAGTACCTTAAATTTTGCCCAACTGTGACCATGGCACGTTTGTTTCCCGTGAGCACTGTTAATATAATTTTCATATCATGCACACATAAGGATTTCAGCTTTTTAGTTTAGAAAGCTGAAAGAAATTGGCAAAAAATTGTAGCTTTTATTAATGTTTTTTATGAGACCCTGTCAGACTTTGGCTCTCTCCAGCCCCTCTTGAGTCACCTGTATGTTGACCTTGTTGACCTTTCATCAAATTATGCACGCTTGAGGCGAGGCATACAGGAATCCAGGCAGCTTATGGCCAGCCACAGTTGATCCAAGTGTCCAACCCAACTCATCTAGTAGTTTTAACCAACAACATAACAATAAACAACAAATTAATAAATTTTTATTGGTTTTTTATAACAAATTAAAGAAAAATAGAAAAGGAATTTGTTAGTTTATAATAACAGGAAATTAACTTGCAGTTACTGATGATATAAGAATCTTGTATCGATGGGTAGAATGTCACATATTCCAAATAACACCATGCAGTCACCTATGGCATTTTTCAGTTCAATTTTAATGATAAAGAAGTAAATCATATTATTCATTACTAATCATTAGGGATCATATGAAGGAAATTAATGATAGACAAAGATGCAGTTGATAATATTAATCTAGATTCCTACTGTGTCTAGTGTGTACATTGATGTGGAATTAGTCCAAAATGAATTTTTTACAGTTATTTTTTAATATAAATAAAAGCCATAAAACCAGGTACTTATGATCATTATTTAAATGTGTGAATTTTGTATATTCTGGATTCTCAACATCATTGTTTTGTGAAAATTGAATAAATACCAGACATGGTGCGAATGCTTTGTAATTGTATTTAAATATGAATATGATTATGTACTCCATTATAAAATTTCTTGCATAAAGAATGGGAATTCAGGTAAAAATGAAAGTATATGAATACTCGTGCAAATACTTTCAAAATGTATTCATGAATGCATTCATGAATATATTCTTTAATATTATTTTAATAATCATTTCAGTTATATTTCATTTTAAAAAATCATATGATTCTCTTATTATTTTTAATAAAAATTATATTTGGGACAGTATTTGTAATTTTTTTTAATAAATAGTTAAACTCTTATATTATATGTTCTGCTTATAAGTTATATGGCCAAGTCAAAATCTGTGACAATAGAACTCCAATTGTTAATAAAATAAATGAAATCAATCCTCTTCCCTGTCTCCAAAGGTACTATCAAAATCATACATAAGCTAAACAACAACAACTCATAATACAGCTTACAAAACCAGCATGTGCCTCATTTCTAAATAATATTTTTTCATCATATATAACAGCTGAGCGTCGTGACCCATAGGTCCCTTGTTTGCACTGGGCTTGGTGTGGCATCCTCAAAATTATAGCTTTAGTTATCTCACCTCTATCATCTACAAAATTATAGCTAAAGTTATCTCACCTCAAAGTTATCTCAATCTCAAAGTTGGTCAAAATATACCTCAAATACCTCTTGTCTATCCTCTTATCACATTGCTGAGGGAGCTGGCTGGACATGGTTTCGGCCATATCAACAGTACAGCTGGGGCGCCATCTTCTCCTCCTGATGCGAGCAGCGAGCAATAGAGTGGGTTCACAATGGAAGGTGTATATGAAAGTCATATCTGGCAGTTTGTTATACTGCAATAAGTAGGTCTTCAATTGAATGTATATATTACTCTGAAACATCTTTCCTAAAACGGTAATTTTCATATATTTTTTGTCCAAGTCTTTTTATCAAGTTTAAAAGTTTTGAATGTACTGAACCAATGTTTGTATATGTGATTGTATTAAGCATTGTTATATGTTTTACAGGATCAGCACGTGAACCTGCTGGAGTTTGACATCCCAGCACAGTCCTCTGATCTGGCTCGTATCTTCACGTTGCTGCAGAGAGAGGGCTCTGTTCATGGCATCGAGGACTACTCTCTGGCCCAGACTACCCTGGATCAGGTAAGGACAGATATTGACCATAAACATAGTCCTTTCTATTACTGTATCTCTTAAATTGTTTACCATTTTTAGCTCAGCTGACTGTAAGTCATCTGAGCTATAGCCATCACTCTTTGTCCGTCGTCCGTCTGGCCGTCCGGCCATCCATCCATAAACAGGGCACAAACTGTAACTGCTGGACCTAAAATCTTGTAACTTTACATCCTGGGAGGTTCATAAAAAATCTCCTTGGAAACCTGAAATTAGGTCTCTGTTCCCATATTCTTTGAGCTATGGGGCTCCGAAGTACCCCCCAGAATAATGGAAAATTTGATACAAAAGCTCAAGTATCTGAATAACTACTGCATTGGTCATCATAATTCTTTGCATGAATATTGATCATGGGATGTTCCATCACTTCCTGCAGACTGGTGGCGCCACCTGTATTTTTTCCAATTTTTTACGAATTTTTTACTCTTTTTTTTCAGACCTGCAATGAAACTGTCATCTGTTAACAGGGCACAAATCATAACCACTTTACCTGGAATCTTCAAACTTAATATCCAGGGAGGTCCATGAAAAATCTGATTGAAAACCTGAAATTAGGTCTCTGTTACCCATATTCTTTGAGCTATGGGGCTCTGAAGTACCCCCCAGAATAATGCAAAATTTGATACAAAAGCTCAAGTATCTGAATAACTACTACATTGATCACCATGATTCTTTGCATGAATATTGATCATGGGATGTTCCATCAGCTCTGCAGACTGGTGGCGCCACCTATTTTTTTTAATTTGTACGCATTTTTTTCTCATTTTGAGACTTTCAAATAAAGCCTCATCTTGTAACAGGGCACAAATCGTAACCACTTGACCTAGAATCTTCATACTTGACATCTAGGGAGCTCCATGAAAAGTCTTCATGGAAATCTGAAATTAGGTCTCTGTTACCCATATCCTCTGAGCTATTGAGCTCATAAGTACCCTCAAAATAATTAAAAATGTGATATAAAAACGGTGTTTGTTTCAGGAGAACTCCTCTGAGACTCTTGGACTGATCTTCCTAACCCGGCATAGTTGTTCCCTCACCTATGTAGTTGTGCATAACAAAGACAGGTGGCACCACCTGCAATCCTTTCTGGGCAGTCTGAATCTGGGTGTCTTTTAGATAACAGCCAATATCTCAGGAGTGGCTTAATGTATTGAGCTGAAAGTTATATGTATATAGATCTTGGATCTCTCCATCTTGTAATCCAATTCAACAATCCTTGAATTCAGCTGAGCGTCATGGCCCATGGGCCACTAGTTATAGTTTTTTTCATAGATCATTACTTTTACCAGAATAGATTAAAAAAGGCAACAATGGATTTTACCACTTCTGTTACAGTGGTTTGATATTTAATTGTATATTTGTAAAATAACTTGTAAATTCAAAGAAAACTAAAAAATGAAAATATGGCTAATAAAAATGATTTGCATACAGAATGTACTGATGAAGAACTCTTTGACAAAATAACCACAACTTGATAAGATTTAAAACCCAATATTTCAGCCTGGTATGCCATTAAAGGACAATGAAACACAAATATATAGGGGAATGGTATCTAACGGAGTTGTAAAATATGTGTTGAAGCATTGGACTTTAAGATTGAAAGTTGCAAAGAAGTTCTAATAATAATGCAACCATTATATTTATATGTAGCCTTCAGCATACTCACTGCAGCCCATTTTCAACTTCGTAGCACAGGAAATAGTTGATAATGTCCATCTGTCTGTTGTTAGGTTCCTCTGTATGTCTGTCCATTCTTCAGGTTTCATTTTCTAGCTTGCTTGATAACCTGTCTGATTTTAAAGTAGATTTACCGTATTGTCCACTTTCTATGATAGGTGTGTGTTTGTATCTGCAGGTGTTTGTGGACTTTGCCAAGCTTCAGGGTGATGGAACAGAAATAGAAAGAGGTGACGGAGATGAGGACCAGGATGAAGCTGTCACTGGGCAACAGGGATGGGACCACGTGTTCGCTAACAGACGCGTGGTCAACTTTGACAGGAATTATGGCACCGCAAATGCCAGCATTGCTCATATGATATCAGAGACACTTACTGACATGGCCAGCAACCCTACAAACCCCAATGATAAATGCAATAGGACGATACAGTCAGTAACAGCAGGGGTGTCTGTAATTGAAGACCCAGAACACAGAGATTTGTAGGAGGAAGTAAAGGACTTCAACGAAGAAGATGTTAGGAAAATATGCCAGTCCTGTAGTCAAGCATTCCAAGAATATTTTAAACATATCAGATTTTAATGCCTGTTTATGAAACACATGATTTTAAATGGCTTATGGGACTATGTTTTAACACGACTCACTTATTAATGTATTTTATGTAAGCAATATTTGACTCAACTTAATAAACTGTGATAGTTTGTTGCTCGCATTTAAATGCTCATGTTGACGCTGTTGTTATGTATAATTTTAAAACCTGATATAAATCTCATATTTCTTTGTTGAATGAGCTGTTATAAGTACAGCTCATTTCTCATTCCTAAACATACCTTTGCATTTATACCAGTCTACCACAAATTGTCACCATGTACTTATATTTGTGTGTTGCTTAGTGTGCATGCTTTGTATATTACAGTAATATTTAGAGACTTATGATATATTTTTATACAAATAAATGCAATTCAATGCAACCAATTTTATATGTCTGATATTTTTAAGAAATGCCTGATCATTGGAAAATGAGCCATATTTTTAGGGGTACACAAAGTGCCATATTACTGCATGATTTAGACATTTATTCAAGAGCTCCTTTTCCCATTTGTGCCATCCATCTTGTGCTGGGAAGTACAAAACATGCCAAAAGCAATCTTTCAGTTGAATATTATAAAGTTCAAGATCATTTGCATATGATATGTTTCTGTGATCCAACAGTGTCTTATTGCCATCGTCTTGTGTAGTAGTCATAGTTCTTGTAGGAGCAGAATATATTAGAAATCTGGGCAGACTTGGGTTAAAAATAAGGCCTGGAGAATTATTTTAGTGAAAGCAGCCCACATTTGATACCATTATCAACATATCAATACTCTGTACAACTGGTCCATTTTCATCAATTTTTTGTTAATACCATTTTCCACCAACATCAAGATCTTGTTAATACCATTTGCCTACCAACATCAAGATTTTGTTAATACTATTTGCCCACCAACATCACGATTTTGTTAATACTATTTGCCCACCAACATCAAGATTTTGTTAATACCATTTGCCAACCAACATCAAGATTTTGTTAATAATATTTGCCCACCAACATCAAGCTTTTGTTAATACCATTTGGCTACCAACATCAAGATTTTGTTAACACCATTTGCCCACCAACATCAGGATTTCGTATATAGCATCTGCAAGTTGTGAAATTTCTCCAGCTGGCCAAGTCCGCCCCGAAATAGAGACATGCACAAAAATCAAACATTACTTGTGACACTACATGCAGAAGGCATGAACAAACAGCTGATTGACAATTTTAGTAAATTATACACGTTTGCTGATAGTTTACAGTTGAAATATTAAATGTTATGAAAAAGTACATTTTACTTATGGTTGAGATATTAGTGATAAGATTTTTAGTGTCATATAATGTGGTGCATTTTATGTTGAATAATAAACATGTTTGTTAGGGAAGAAGTATCAGTTGAAAATGCAAATATATTTGCAGAAAGTATTCTTACAAGTTAAGCACCATATCTTGTTTGAGACTATAATTATGAGCATTATCAAATATATGTGGTAGCTGGCACATGATGAAAAGGTATGAATTCTTATATCATCCATTGCAGGCCCACTGGATTGGTTTTCATGATATTGTCAGATAATTTGGTTGCATTGTGCAACCAAAAGCTTAATTATTATAACTATGTAATGCATGCATGTATGTGTAACCATTTGTATTCAAGAAAAATTTAAATAAAGCTGTGACAAATTGTAAACTGTTTTGTGACGTCAAGAAAACTTATTTTAGTGTATGCATGGTATCCAGGGTTATATTATACACATGGAAATAAAGATATATTTGTATGATATGTGTCGTCTTATGAATATTTTTAAAATCTAATGAAAATTTAAAATCTAATATCTCTATGTATATATGTTTATATAATTTTGTTTATTTATTTTTGTCGTCTACGTTTTCTGGACTATTGTTATAAAGGTTTTTCGTTAGTTAAAATATGTCGGATATCTGAATAGGCTCCTTTAAATCTAAAGGGGCCTATGTGCTAAATCAAACATATCATATAATATGCCCCCCTTCATGTTCTTACCTTCAAGGATGCTTTATGAGTTAGAAAATAATGAGATGACAGGATTAATGATTCAGTAGTTGAAATCATTAACTCCCATTGCGATATATTCCATCCTTCGTCATATCTTTTTAGCTCAGCTGACTGTAAGTCATCTGAGCTATAGGGATCACCTTTTGTCCGTCGGCCGTCCGGGCGTCTGTCCGTTAACAGGGCACAAATCGTAACCGCTAGAACTGGAATCTTCTTACTTGACATCCTGGGAGGTCCATGAAAAATCTCCTTGGAAACCAGAAATTAGGTCTCTGTTACCCATATCCTTTGAGCTATGGGGCCCCAAAGTACCCCCCAGAAAAGTCAAAAATTTCATACAAAAACTTCAATATCTCATTAACTACCTGACTGATGGTCATGATTTTTGGCATACATATTGATCATGAGAGGGTCCATCAGTTCCTGAAGACTGGTGGCGCCACCTGTATTTTTCGATTTTTTACGATTTTTTCCTCTGTTTTTGAGACCTTTAAGGATGCTGTCATATGTTAACGTGGCACAAATCATAATGACTGGACCTAGAATCTTCATTCTCGACACACTGAGAGACCTATGAAAAGTCTCTATGGAAACCAGAAATTAGGTCTCTGTTACCCATATTCTTCAAGCTATGCAGCCCTAAAGTACCCCCAAGAAAAGTAAAAATTTCCTTACAAAATCTTCAATATCTCATTAACTACTTGACTGATGGTCATGATTTGTGGCATAACTATTGATCATGAGATGTGTCATCTGTTCCTGCAGACTGGTGGCGCCACCTGTATCGTTCGATTTTTTACGTCAATGTGATGCACATTAATTTGCGTGTTTCATTTGTTAAAATGCTGTCAGATCATGAATCTGATATTGTCATGATTCGTATAAAACTATAGTGAGTAAACTAGACCGGGAAGAGCGAAAAGTTTCACAATATCGACCCATATGTCAAATTTCAACGCATACATTCGTTCTCGGAAGAAGGTGCAGTAGTCGTCCTTTAGTGCTATGGGGTTGAAAGGTTGGACAAAATTTATAAGCACATATATAAGCAGAACCCAACTATGAATTTCAGATGGTCTCTTTGGTGTTACTATATTATTCATATAATAGGTATAAATGCTTATTTGAAAATCCGCCTTCAGTGGTGTAGGACTCTACAGACTCTAATCCACTCTTATGTTGACTCTGATTTGACTCGAAGGTCCTGGACTTGGACTTGAATGATTTGACCCGACTTCATCACTGTCCGCCTTTTACTACTACACTAGATGTAAAAATAACCAGTCTATTCGGGTGATATATCTGAAAGCCCCCTCATGTGCGGATGGTTTATTTTAAGAAGAAATGATAAAGCATGTGGGGAAGATGATGAGTTCGGCGTAAAAGCCGTTAAAAATTACCATAAATATATATAAAGCTGAACAAATATAAACTATTTTTTATTTATTATTCCCTTTATTTTAATGTCAAATCCTTGCAAAATACGCAGCATTTTATTTAAACTACTTCAATGATATGAGATTTTTATCTGTACTTGTTACAACGAGAAAAAGTATTCGAAGGGTGCAGGCATCCTCCAGGACAGTTCATTTTCATACTGTACCTAATTGTATCCGCCAAAACGAAGTTTTGCCGATACTATGTTTTTGACCGGGTTCTGCCGCCTCCGCCGCGTTCGTTTCCGGAGAACTCCTCTGAACTACTGGACGGATTTTCCGAAACTTGCACCAATTATTGGGTCACATGTGAACTGGTGCCTAACCAATTGGCCTTGACCTCTGACCTTTACTCTCCGCCCAGCGTCCGTTTGTGCGTCTGTTTCCACACATAAACCCACATATCTTGGGAACCGTTTGACGGATCAGGAAAAAAAAAATTGTACAAATGTAGCCCTTGGATAGCTTTATAACATACCCAAAAAATGGTGGCGCCACCTGCAACTATTTTTGCACAGTGTCAATTTGTTCATCTGCCTTGGGTTAAAAATCACTCATATCTCTGCAGTGGTTTGACTAATTCACCTGAAATTCGGCATACGTATACATCCTAGATAGCTTTCTTGATTTTATGACAGGTGGCACCACCTACATTCACGTTCACGCTGCAGACATTAATGCTTATATCTCTGGACTCGTTCGTCCAATCAGGAAACATTTTTTACACAAATGTAGCCCTTGGATAGCTTTATAACATACACAAAAATAGACGCGCCACCTGCAGCCATTTTTGCGCAGCGTCCATCTGTTTGGCAGCCTTGGGTTAAAATCATTCATATCTCTGCAGTGGTTTGACCAAATAACCTGAAATTCGGCATGCTTATACATCCCGCATAGCTTTCTTGATTTTATGACAGGTGGCGCCACATTCATTCACGTTCACGCTGTAGACATCCAGGCTTATATCTCCGGACCCGTTCGACCAATCAGGAAAATTTTTTTACATAAATGTAGCCCTTGGATAGCTTTATAACATACCCAACAATTGTGGCGCCACCTGCAGCCATTTTTGCCCAGCGTCCATCTGTTTTTCTGCCTTGGGTTAAAATCACTCATATTTCTGCAGTAGTTTGACCAAATTACCTGTAATTCGGCATGCGTATAAATCCTGGATAGCTTTCTTCATTTTATGACAGGTGGCGCCAGCTTCATTCACGTTCACGCTGCAGACACTAATGCTTATATCTCCGGACTCGTTTGACCATTCAGAATTTTTTTTTACAAAAATGTAGCCCTTTGATAGCTTTATAACATACACAAAAATCGTGGCGCCACCTACAGCCATTTTTGCACAGCGTCCATCTGTTTGTCTGCTGTGGGATAAAAACACTCATATCTTTGCAGTGGTTTGATTTTTCAACCTGAAATTTTGCATGTGTATACATTTGGATAGTTTCTCGTTCAAATAACAGGTGGCGCCACCTACAATCATGTTTACGTGGCAGACATCCATTATGATATGTAACACATGTAACTCTATTTCCCCTTGCCACTCAATCCATGTTTCACTTAACCCGTCCTACTCTGATTTTGGCGGATACCATAGTCGCTTGTCGACTACCCGTATTCTAGTTAATCTCAGTTTTAATAGGCTTGTAATATAACGAAGCTGGTTTGAAGTTAGAAGAATACTAACTTAAACGCGGAAAATATATCTATCCCATCAGAGACAAATGAGACCGATGCAGGCGTGCCAAATCGCTCTTTTTTTAAAAGTCACTTTTTTTTAGGATTTCCAGAAAACGTTGATTATTCTTTTCACTCTTTTTATCAGGCGCACTCGTTATTTTACTCCTGCTTTAACAGTCCAATTAGAACATAATGGGACATTTTAAATTTTTTTGGTGTGCAAATGTCCAGCATGTGTCACAACATGTGGAAAATGCCCTTGTCTTCATGAGATGGGATGTGCGCCATGTATATATCTGACTTTGGGAATAATATGCGTCTATTTATACATATACAATTGTGCTGTGCGAAGCACATCTTTAATTCAGTTTGTGAGAAAAAAAATTGGCAATTGACGCTAAACTAACCTTATATTTTCACCCTCAGATTAAAAGACATCTACCCTTTTTTTTTGGAGCACTTAGTCTTTTTTTTCGGTTATTTACCTTTGACAGGCCTGCCGGATGGAACACAGTGTCTTTATAAATCCATATATACTCGCGGCGCCGTAAAATCATATGGCAAATTGAACATGTTTTAAATATATGCATATTTACTTTATTTGTGTCGCACAGAAGTCATTGCAAACCAAGATTAATAGAGTTCCTCAAAGGTAATTTAAGGCAAATTAAGTTAGAGTGGAAAGGTAACGTGTTTTCACGACTAGTCAATAACATGTAATAATTGTTGTTAAAAAAAATCGTTCTGTACCACATTACGTTTATTTCCTTATTTTTTTCAGTTTGTTAAAGAGATTTAACAGTTTTTTTTATAACTATCTGTGTTTTCCCCTAAACAAAAGTCATCATTTTACTATAAGCATATTCTTACTTTTTAACGCTTTAGTGCTGAACAGGTTGTCTTCATGTATGAAATATAAATAGCAAATTTCCCCGTTTTGACGAATTGAATGGTAACTCCTCCAGTCATTTAATCGTATTAAGTAGAAATACTTCAAATAGACTGAAGAATGTTCCATGAACTGAATAAAAATGCTCTTTTTTGCGGATTGAAAATCTAGAATTCTCGCCATGACCTTGAAATATCAATTCCTGAATGACTCCCTTCCACCTAGTCATACATCATTTAAAAAGCGGACCTTGGAATCTGCAACGTATACCTACGAATCTAAAATTCGGCATAATGTTAGATATGTCCCCAAGATCTCCAACCAAACCGAAAACTGTGTCACTGCGACTTCGTCCCTTCGAATAATTAGGGAAACCTCAATTTTCCATTAAAAACCCTATTACAATTCAGAACTGCCAAATATAAAAAAAAACACTCATCTTCTTCATATTAACAATTAATATCCCCTATATAATTCCTATGTACATTCCGGAAATTTGGTCAGTTAACGTAATTTAAAAAAAGTTATGGGCCCAAACATAATGCACATTGTAAAAAATCAGGATATATATTTTTTCACTTAAAATGATAATTTTTTAAGCTATTGACTTTTATTTATCAAGGATATAACTCTATTTAATCAAGATTCAATCGTATACCTAAAATTAGATCTGAATTTTGAATTGTTTTTAAGTTATTAGCATAAATATAAAATCAGTACCTTAAATTGTACCCAAATTTGACCATGGCACGTTGAAAATAAAAGCTAAAAATTAGGTTAGTTATTGAAGATTTTCAGAGGCTGTATTGTATTCATTTGCATTGTCAAGCCTAGGGACCTGGACAGTCGAGTGGCAAAATGCTCGGCTCTCTCCGCTGGCGACCCGGGTACGATCCCTGTCGTGGCTATGCGAGTGGGTTGTAGTTGCCCGTCCAAGGTCTGTGGTTTTCTCCTGGTTCTCCGGTTTCCTCCATCCCTACAAACTACCGAACACTATCATCCGAGCCATGGAGAGTGCCTTGATTAGTTATAATAACTATTTGTATAATCCTTGTAAAAAATAAGATTATATATACATTAGCCAACCATGGCCTACATTAACAATGCAAAATCATGTAGAACACTACGTTAGTATCTACATACCTTTCTTATTCGTGTTATAATATAATTCCGCTCTAACAAGAAAGGGGAGGCGCTCCTAACATGTGGTATCTTCAACCATACGCTGAGAATCATGTCCAAGGTTCGTGGGCATTATAACTTTCCGAAGTGTGAGCCAATCGTATGGAAATTTCTAAAAATTTGAAATGGAACAAAACTTAAGTATTTTTCACTTATATTATTTTATATACTGTCAATAATCAGATCACAGAAATACAATAGCAGAAACAATTCCCTTTTAAATAAGTAAAAACATTATCTTAAAGCCACCTATTCATCAACATTTTCTATAGAATTTATATGATTTACGACTTACTCTAAGTACATATTCATGTAGGTATAAAGGTTCTTATAACTCCTCTGTGACAGATGCCTGAGCTTGTTCATCTGCAAGTTGTTAATTAACATTGCAATTTTGACAAACGGAAAATCCATGATCAGGATCAGGTACTCAGACGGTTGAAATCATGTCGTATAATTAAAAATGTAATTCCAGTCAGCTTAATCCCAACTCTTGATAAAATTATAATTGTCTGTGGTGCTCTTTGTAACTTGAAGACTCCTCTTTATAAAAGTTAGTACCAGTAATATTATGATAATTCTTTTAGTTGCTGGTAATGTTATAAATATTCACATTTCCATATATCACGTATTTGTATATGGTATATTAAGATTTATTGTGACAGAATAGACAATACCACTGATTATTTGACATATCTGTCTCATTGGCACAGGCCTGATGGAAAAACATGTGGCAGGTACAACTTTCACACAGCTTTCTCCTCCAGCTGATACCTCTTTGGTGATATTATCTCGACATATAACACAAAGATAAACAAATGGCAATGCTGGCTATGACAGTGGCCCCTTTGCACAGGTTGAAGAGGATGGCATCTATCCTACCGGTTTTGATTCAGGGTACTTTTTTGGAATTATGATTAGGTGGAAGGCCACTTGTAATTATCTCAATTGTCATATATGTGCCATATATTAATTCAGGGGCAAGGAATTTTGTCCAGAAATCAACAAGGTTTGTTGGATTTTTTCCCCCAAAATTCAGAATCAAAGCTGATTCGTTCGAGATAATGCCCATGAGATGTGTATCTGAAAAATCTCTATAATTTCGGTTGAGGATTGCCATCTGGCCTTGAATTTGTGTGTAATAAGGAAAGGTTCTAGACAGTATACTGTTTCATCATTTTCTTTAACAAGATGGGACCAGATGGTAGAGTCAGGATCTTTTACTGATTCTGGACATTTGATTTCACAAATGCCATCTCCTGGCATCTTTCATTTTAGCATGTACAGGAGACTCATAAGTCTGGTGATGCCCCTAAGAAGGGGTGAGTTTTGTCAACCATCAATCCAGTTGTCAGTGTTTTAAATTGTTAATGCTTCGGGCCTCCACTTCTCATGTACATTTTTTTTTCAGCGTGGGGTTCTATGGCCTTTCCGTGTTTAATTGCCAAAGTTACAACTGGTGGCTCATATCCCATCAAAGATCTTATCAATGGTTTCACATTAGGCAAAAATAAAAAAAGGTATGGTTCTCAGGCACTTTTTTTCATAAATCAATGCGGGCGGGCGGGTTTTTTATATTAATTTTTTTGGTATGTTTCGATAAAAATGTCAAATGATAAGGGAAAAGCATGATAATAACATATTTATTTTGCTAAACAAGTAAAAGCACTACATTACAAAGGAAATTGTATGATTTTATCTTCTTGAAAGAAATGTCCGAGTGGTTGCAGCTGAAAATTGGTAAGTTTCTATTGAAAATCAAAATAAAAACTTTTGATGCGGGGGTTTAAAATTGATGCGGGCGGTGCCTGAGAACTAAACCTTTTATTTTTTTGGCCTTAGCTGTGGGTGTTTTATTAAGATAATTCACATTCGTATATACCCGATGGAAGTTGCTTGCTGTTATTCTTCCACATTTATGTTTCAGCCACATTTCAGATTCAGGCTGCTCAACAGATGTTTAGGCCAGGTCTTCTATTTGCTGATCTGAGAGTTTCATGGCTTTAGTTAAATCTTCAACTGTCACAGAGTTGCCCAAGGCTCTGAGCAACTTCTCTCGGAGATGGTGGACACTGGGACTTCATTTCATCTTCGAAGGGCTTGCTGTCATGTGACTGGGTGAAGCAAGAATCAGGTGCCATCTTCCGGAGTAAGGCTCCTAGGTCACGTTTTACCATCTCATTTTGTGATACAAAGGTTTCCTGCTTGTTGGATAGAGGGCTGAATTTTGTTGCTAAATGCTGTACTGATTTGCGATGCCCTGAAAAAACTGAAAATATAATGTGATTTTGTTTTTCATTCTTTACATATGGATAGATATTATTCCTAATGGATAAATGATGTATATAGTTATCTGCATGTACTTATTTTCATTTTTTTCGAATCCTTTCTAAATATTTTATCTTTAATTATTTATATATACCTTCATTAAAGTAGTGATCTTTTTTTCAAAGTTGTTCACACAGTTTGATTGGAGCTGTAGGCCCAGTGCCTATTGGTGCATTCCAGGCACATGGTGCTGAAGTACATGATGGTTTAGTGAGGCCTGTGCGCACAGCATACTCAACCTGGAACAGCAACCCTTCAACCGAAGTGGTCGGAAACATTTTGATTTTAAAGAATGTTGGTTACTTATTATCTAATTATGTGAGCAGATATCCAATATATATTCTTTTCAAGCATTATCTGTCATGCATTATAAACCAAAATAGAGAATTTTTGAAAGAGAACTGAGAGATATATCAAAATTGCAATAATTAACCATCAGTACATGTGCAGTAACTGGAGTAGATTTTCTCACCAGGCTTACTTTTACTGTCATTATAACTATAACTAACCAATTTATGTGCAATGGCCATGAAATAGTATGTGCATTAAATAAATATGCATGATTAGGCCAAAATAAAAAAAAAGTGTGGTTCTCAGGCACTTTTTTTAGAAATCAATGCGGGCGGGCGCTTTTTATATTTTAAATTTTTTGGTATGTTTCGATAAAATGTCAAATGATAAGGGAAAAGCATGAAAATAACAGTCTTATTTTGCTAAATAAGTAAAAGCACTTCAAAACAAAGGAAATTGTATGGTTTTATCTTCTTGAAAGAAATGTCAGAGCGGCAGCAGCTGAAAATTGGAAAGTTTTTATTGAAAATCAAAATAAAAATTTTTGATGCGGGGGTTTAAAACTGATGCGGGCGGTGCCTGAGAACCATACCTTTAATTTTTTTGGCCTTACATATAATTATATACACACTTCATTGTAGTTTTCAGGACGTGTCACTAAAGTGAAAGTATATAAATATGATAAAAACTGCTTTAAGATTCACATTTAGTTAAATGATAAAATATAATACATGTGTTTGTATTAGATTAATAAAAACTATAGTTTTTGGTGTAAATCGCATAACTTGAGCTTTCTAGATCATTATAGTGCAGCAGCTGATGGAAAAAAAATGTTCCAATTGTGATAAAAGTACTAAATTTGGTACAGTTCTAGTATTGTACACTAGCTTTCGTTTAAGAAATAGTTCCACGAAATAATCATGGTATTTCAGGGGGATCTTGCAATTACTACGGGGATGTATGACTAAATTAAATAATTGATTAAAATGTCTAATCTTAAAGTGTTCGATCAAGGGGTCTTTATTTTTCAGCATATGGAATACAGAACTCTGCTGATGCTCAAACTTTACTTTCAAGTGAAGTTAATTCAGTTTAACAACCAATCTGCATTAATTAATGAAGCAAGACGTATTTAATTATCAAGTATTGTGCAAAATTAACGCGATTAAGCACGCATTTTTAATTTTGTTAACATGTTTATATCACACACGTTTTATGTAAATTATAACAAGGCCTACGGGCCTAATGCGAATCTGTGCAATGGGATATACATCAGGTATAATGTCCATGCTGGACCATTACTTTTCAAGTACATGTGTAACATGTTATATGTACAATTCAAGCACTAAACATTCTGAACCCGAGTGCATGCACCAATTACACAAACGTCCCTGCTGAAATATGTCATGGATGCACACAGCACAAAAAAATGATTGTAAGGGGCACCACCAGTCTTGTGTAAGAGAAAGCCATCAAAGATGTATGGACATGAAAAATTTCAGGCAGATCCTTGAAACCACTGATAGGCTATGTGCACAGATGAATGAAACAACTAGAAAACCGGTAGCTGACAACTTCGACAACGTGTCTCCGCTAAAGTCAGAGCGGTATGGGTGAAGTGACGGATGGATTGAGTGGTATGTCACACCACTGCTGAATATAGTCAACTAAAACTCTGAGAAAGGGTATTAATTTATTCAACGAAAACACCTGCCGCCCTTTGTCAGGTTTACACCTCATGGGTGCCATGCGTTATCTGCAATCGTTTTCCCATGGCGTCCATCTGCACATGTGCTTTGGGTGATGATTGCTTATATCAGTAGGTCAAGGTATTGGTCTTGTAATTTGGGGTGTTTATCCATCAGATAACGCCATAAGTCTTGGGTACAAGATGGAGGAGTCCAAGATCTAATGATATGCACAATTTCTGGCCAATCACTCCCGAGAAAAGGGCATTGATTTATTCTAAGAAAAGGAAATGTAAGTGGCGCCACCTGTCTCGTTTATGAGAAAACTTTCCAAGATGGATGAACATGCAGCCTTGAGGGTCACGGCACCCTTGAGGGGCATTGCACCCATGAGGTGTAAACATACTGGCTTGAGGGGCATGGCAACCATGAGGTGTAAACATGCAGACTTGAGGGGCATGGCACCCATGAGGTGTAAACATGCAGCCTTGAGGAGCATGGCACCCTTGAGGTGTAAACATGCAGACTTGAGGGGAATGACACCCATGAAATGTAAACATGCAGACTTAAGGGGCATGGCACCAATGAGGTGTAAACATGCAGACTTGAGGAAAAGGAGCTGAATTGACCTTATGACCCCTGGAAAACTCAGTGTGCACTCTTTGAACTCTTGACCTGTAACTGGCTGCACTGAGTGAACCCTTGCCCTATATCAGGCTGCACTGAGTGAACTCTTGACCTGTTGTGTAATCTGATACAGTTGGCAGTCTGCCAAAGCCATAAATAGACCCAGACAAACCTTTGGCCTATTGCCAAATCTGAAACAGTTGGCAGTCTGCCAAGCTATTTATAGAAACAAACACAATCTTGGCCTGTTAGTATAAATGTTTACACATACTGAAAGACTTTGGCGAAAATGCTTTTTTTCAAGCTGACATAACAGACTTTTTATCAAAATGTTTAGAATAATAAAATTGTTAAATGTCCAATTATTCTTCGAAAAATCATTCATGTAAATTTAAACAAAGGCCACCTAAGAATCAGTTTTGTGCAATGTTACACAAGTTATAATTGAAACATGATTGTTGTATAAGAAGACTATTGCAGCCCTAAATTTGATAAAGACTTACTAATGGCTACAAGAATAACTTCACCTTACTATGACTCTACCAAAAATCTATGAACCCAATCTTTTCTTATAAAATTGAGAAAACTTATAAAAATTCTTGTGAAAATAAACCATTCAGCTTCAATTTTATCATGAAAACTTTTAAGCTGAAAGAGGTTTAAATTACAAGGTTTTTAAGGTTTACAAGGTTTTTTTGCCATAAAATAAACAGGTCGATGAAGGTGGTACCACAGAACCACAATTTCAAACATTAGACATGTCGATGATCCCCGTACAAAAAAGGACAATGCAGGTGGCGCCACCAATACCTTAACTTCAGATATGGCTCATGTGACCAACATTGGCATAAGATTTTATGATGATAGCTCCAGCCGTTGTAATTTTAGTTTTTTTTTCAACAGATGCCTAAGTTCAACTTCCTGTAACTCGGCAAAAAATCACAAAACTTGAACCATTCGAACAAACTTCAGAGAGATTGTTCCAGGAATCATTTCTGTGAAATAAAGTGGACAGTTTGGCTGAACAGCTTCGGAGAAGAAGATTTTTTTCAAGTTTCTTTTACCTTTTTCCCTATAAAATCTGTAAAAGAAAATGCATTAAGCAAAAAAAAATAAGCAAAATCCGATAGATATTTAGATGACTAATTGTTTGCATAAAATTTGGTGATGCTAGCTCATGCCGTTTTCTAGATAATATGGGTAAACGTACAGACGACGGACGATGTACGACGCCACACCATCGCATAAGCTCACTGGTTCGCTAACAAACGTAGGCTAACCATTAATTGAATAATTAACTAAATAAAGGGTATGGTGACAGCATTAATTAATACATGGATATAATTAAACATATTTATGTTTGTCAATCAGCCTACAAAGGAGCAAGTTAATTATTCAGTCAAAATGTTTCGGAACTCTGTATTTCCTGTCCGCCTGGGTGTGTATATATGTGTGTGTGTGTGTGTGTGTGTGTGCATGTCTGCCTGTAAGTCTACTAGTCTAGCTTTATATCCTTCATTTATCTTCGTGCCGGTGAGTGAATTAATATTCTTATATATCTGATTCAGTACTTTTCTATATTATTTGATTGATTAAATTAAATTCGCGTTTCTTTGCCTTCAAATAATATGATGGCTTACAAAACCTATCTCATCTATTGCAGGTAATTCTGCAAGCTTCGTATCTACCCAAGAATGGCCAGTTGCACCTCCTCTCTAATGGTCTTTAACTCCAAAGCATTTTTACCTGCTTGACACCGATCTGAATTTCCTGCATGTTTCCTGTAGATACTATTATATAGGATCGTCTTTTGGAGGTGACATGATATACTTAAGTAATGAATAGAGGGGAACTGATTTAACAATGATGTCTTAATCATACAAACTGATAACTCCCGGCCCCAGTGAACAAATGAGCACTGCCATGCAGCCAACGAACCGGCAGACGCTAAGAACTTAAGTATATATTTTATTGCAAAAGCATCAACTTTTAGGAATTTTACCAGTCCTGCTACCTTTATACAAACATTTATTTTGCACTAAGAACAATAAACTGTACATAATTTTTGAGCATGAAGCAACATACATATTGTATGCTAAAATATGTAATGTTTATACAGTGTACCCATACTGCTTAAGAAGTACCCCCCAACCCCATTTCCGTCCCCCACCCTCTCCTACATTCCTCAAAGGAGTCATCCACGAGATGTGGATTTAGGATAGTAATTTTACCTAACTTTATAACAGAAGATTTATGTCATATTCAACACAAAATTAACTTCAGTTAACTACATGTCACTGAATGGCAAAAGTAACCTTTTAACTACAAATGTTTACATTTATGAGACCACAAAGGTATTTTTTCAATTTTCATATGTTGTTGATTAAATAGAACCCAATATTCCAAAATTGTACCCTATATATAAGAATATATAGGAATGTATAAGATGTAATGTAACTATGATGATCTTCCGTGTATTTTTCATATAAAATTGAGTACCCTAACTTTAACATAGGATCCGCCCCCTTTACACTAAGAAGATTTGGTGGAATTAACAAAAAATGAAGATGTATTATCCAAACTCCATCTCCACCAATTTGGCACTATTATCACACTCTGAACAATTCTTCTGTATTTTGCCGTTAACCTCTGCACTATTACAGAAAATATCCTGATCAGACATTAAAAATAAGTGGACAGCAATGTAAATTTATCTACAATTCATTATTATTTTAATTGTTAAAAAAAATAATAACCGTTCCTGGCTTTAAGTTCATTCATCGTTTGTGTCTTCGGTTGATTTTTTTTTTATCTGAGGGAAAGAAAGGCTTTCAGGGCTGGACCAGTCCATAATTTAAATTCTTCTAATGTCATGTCATTCAGATTCACATTGTCGCAGCTGTCGGTAAGTGACGAAAAAGGTGTTTGAGCTAATGGCTTCCCTACCTTGTTACCATAACCTTTTGGCATTGTGCTTTTGAAGGAGACGTTTATTTAGGATTATCTTAAGACTTGTAAGTAGCCGTAAACGCTTCAGGCACACAGCAGGATCAGCCTCCCTCGCTTCACACAGACTTGGTGATTCATGAAACTCCGTTGATGGTATGGTTTAACATACATTGCGTTATATGTTATATAAAATGAATCCCCTGTGGGACTGCCATGATTTATTTCAACTAAGCTCTACCCTGACACTTTCGCTGGACCTCAGACTAATGACATCACAAAGGCCTTGACATTAGATGATCATCAACGAAAGGTGATGACAGACACTTACCTCCCCTCCAAGGGCGTAACAAATTCAAGACATGTCCCATCCCAATGATGTATTGTAAGGCTTATAGATTAAGTCTGAGCACGAACCATCGTGTTATCTGTGTATATATGCATGTTTACATGAACCATAGTTCACAGAATAAAGTGTGTTTTGTAAACAAGAACCATAATTAAAACTCTCCCATATCATCATATCAAACACCATGATAAAAGCGCCCACGTGCTATTGTTTACTCTCCAACCGGAAGTAATCAAAGTCTTTATCCGGGGCTCTCACTTCCATATAAGCCAAACCATGTTTCTGTGTATTTAAAAATCCTGCTCCTTTTACTGCATTAACGGAACTTTCTTTTCAATATTGTCCACTGAAAACTCTCCTTTTCTATCTCAGTCATCGGGAATCAATGACTGACCGGAGAAGAATTGTTCTCTTTTTTTAAATTTAGGATATAAAAATATTTGCACCTTTTCATGTTCGAAAGTGGCATCTAATTACAGTAACCTTATTTTTCCAAACCAACATTTTTTTTGGGATAAAAAAATACATTCTGTTTTTCGGAGTAAATCTTTATATATTTATGAGGATATAAGCCTGAAACTAAACGTCATTACTGGAGTTTTTTTTTTTAATTTGAAATACATTGTTTCTGTGAAGGAGGACTCGATAGCACTGACAAGCAATCGTTTCTGGATAAATACCGTAAATAATAATTACCACGATTGTAAAATACGCAATCAACGTGAAAAGTGAGGCATGTTACATGTTATCACTTGAAAACTGTCTTGTAACACCTACGCACTGTGCATTTATTAAGGTTTTATTGTGAATAAGGGGAAATATGGATTAAAATCAAACTCAATGTGCAATCTTTTCGATAATAAAATTAACTTTAACACCAGTTGCTTCCTGTTATGACCTACTTAACAAAGAAATGGAAGCCTTGTGACAACAACACTAAATGAGTTGCTGCCATCCTTGGAGAAAACGTATATACTTCTTTAGACGAGAGTAAACGTGTCATGCACCTTACGGATGTCGCAAATCTCAGAGAAAAATGAAAGTCACATGGAATAGCGACCACTGTAAAATAAGGTAAAGAACCAAGTCATAAACTCGGAAATGTGTTACTAAATGACCACTTCACTGGTATAAACGGCACTTAAATCCCATGCAGAGTCGTCTGGGGAAATATTTATTTCTTTGAAGGTTTTAAATAACCTAAATCACTGCTGGTTAACCGCATTTCGTGCCCCATTGGCGCCTTCTTACTGGTGAAAATACAGCTTTTCTTACTGTCGGCAAATTAAGACGTACATAAAGAAACACCTCAGCCCATCAAAGAAGGCTATTAGCTTAATGGAAAGAGACATTACGTTGTTTCTTCGAACTCTCTGATAGTGTAAGGGGTTGTTGACTTAACAGGACGGGGCTATAAACAGGGTACAACACATCTTTAATGTTAAATTCTGCTTTAATGGGTCCTTGGGCAAAGGAGATATCTCAGACCTAACATTTGTCTCACAGGTTTTAATATAGATAATATTGATACGATGTCTCGCCTGCTTAAAAATCCGAAAAATTATATATTCTTGAAGTTATTAATTTTATATTGTCTTCCCTTCTGCCTCCAAAACTATACAGATATACGGCTAAAAGACGAATATTGGTGGAACTAATGCTATATATATATATATATATATATATATATATATATATATATCGATTTGAGGGCTGGTTGTTGCGTGCCCTGTTGTCACGTGTTTTAACATTAAATCACATATATCGGGACGACTCAAGTGTTTATAATTTCGTTTTAACAGATTAGTATACATTTATATTTACAGGGCTGTCTTGGAAATGGTTTCAATAGATCCCTTGACCCTGAAAACAGACAAAGACACCAAAATCAATAAAAAATCCCCTAACGCAACACCCCGGGACCAATATTATAGTGACCATAGTGACCAATATTATGCGATATAATATTATATAACTGTTATATTGGCAGCCATATTAAATATAACCAATAAAAGTATAGTCTCGGAATAAATTCAGTAGACACCTTGACCCTTAAAACTTAGGTGACGATTTCAAAATAAACCCAACATGTCTATTTCTTGTTTTGCCATAAGTGATTCAATGGCACGGCGGTCATATTGGCAGCCATATTTAATATTATCTTAACTAAATCCATAATTGTCTTGGAAATGGTTTCAATAGGTTCCTTGACCCTGAAAGACACCAAAATCATTCCCCCACCTCAATTCCTTTTCGAGTTATAGATAATGCAATGGTTCGGTGGCCATCTCGGAAGCCATCTTGGATTTCACCCTTTCTGTCCGGGATCCAGAATGTCTTCCCAATTTTGTTACTCCCTTAAGGGTATTCTACCTGGATCTGAAGTCAAAATCAGGGGACAAATGATTGCACACAGGACCTCCTATCCCCTTGATCCCCCTTTTTCCTTCGCCGGACTCTTTTATTGCGGCAATTTTTGCGGCCGGGACCCCCTTTTCCGGAGCTGGGGACCTTTTTTTGTGTCACATCTCGCACATCTTCTCATATAATGTATTTTTCGGGAGCATGTATTCCGGTTTTAAAGTATATTTTAGACGGAACAGACATATACAATTAAAATAAATAGCAGAAAATGAGCAGCAATGAGCTCATGTCCAAGAGTGGTAAATTGAATATATAACATATACTAAATAATAATGATTGCCTGGTTTATAATTTTTATTAAAATGCTGTCACTATACATCTTAAATCTGTACCAGAATGTTACTCTAGGCAGATCTGTTATGTTGTTGGAAGGTTATTTGTAGCTTAGAGTTCGGAAAAACCATAGGGTATTGTTCGTTTTGGTACTGTCTGTGAATCGTCACTCCAACTGATATCGAGCGGACGATGGTGCGGTTATTTATAGGTTACAGATGTCACTTCATGTCTTAATTTATCCTCCCCGTAGGAAGGAGAGGCTTACAGTTGATCACGTGTTTATTTATATATCCATTTTTGGGTAAAACAAAATTGTGGGTTTAATACCTCATGCCCCCCCCCCCCCCCCGAATGCAATATACCGCCGATTTTTTTCCCTACCATTTTATGTTTGTCCTAATCTCCAATATGGCTGATTTTCAAAAGTTAAAATCTTGGCACAATATTAGTCCTAGTTCACAGATTTGTACCCAATATTTATTTTTGATCTTTTCATAATTCCTAACGCCGTACACTCCCTGGCCGAATCTCCATTTTTGCACAGTTGTAGGAGGTTGGGGGGGGGGGGGGGTTGGGTTGGAGGGGCGCCAGCCTCCAAGTGATCCGGCTTGGTGACTGCGTAGCCTACGAACGTCTGGTTCTATGTGTTTCCGTGTCATGTGTCATCTTTCACACACATGTGATTTCACCTAAGTGTGTCAAGAGTGCACATGGTTTGCATTGTTTTATTTATAACCCACTGAAATTTAGTACTCTTTGTGGTAAATCCGACGTTTGCCATGCAAATCACGTCCCCAAATATCTGTTTTGTTTGACTGAACAAGGAACAAGCGCCCCCTGTAGTGATAACTGAGAAACGCAAAGTCCTTGGGCTTTGTTAGTTGTTCGCTTATGTGCCATCTGTTATATTGCTTTTTCCAAACATTTTATAGGTTACATAGGGCTTTCAATAGGGAAAAAATGGAGAGGTCGAGACGCTCTGGCTAAAATTTTCGAAAGACCAATGGCATTTTGGCTCGCCACAAAGGGAGGAGATTTTGTAAAAATTGTCGCATTATGAATGATTTTGTAATTTTTTAAAAGTATTTTTTCGTCATTATCGTTTCATTATATGGGTATATATAATGGAAATATATGATTATTTCATGATAGTGATATGCAGTTTTTTCATTTGTTTGAGGTGGTCGGCAATGTCAGTGACTATTACAAAGTCTGCTTTGATATTCTCTGTCATACAGCCAAGTATTCTATTGGACGCTCGGACACTCGCAACCTAGCGTCCGAAAGAGATTGTATCACAGACGCTTACTTATTGAAAGCCCTTTCGGTTTTTATATTCCACCTGGCAATCTATAATTTAAATTCCACACTTTCATGACAATGACAGCTGTCATCGATAAATGGCTGTTACATTAAGATCTGAACGAATAGCCTAACCTTGATCATCTGGGAGATTATCTTGATTAATGGGCGGTGAATAAGTAGATAAATATGCGTTTTTCATTTATCCAGTCGCAATACAAAAATACGACATCCCTTGGCGTAACGGTGTTCTCAACATCTCAGGCCCTTAGTACAAGATCTCAATGTCTGGTCGGGCCGTAAAGCGTGAAAACAAACATGCTGTCGAAATCTATGTGAATTTAAAGAAAACATGGTGAAGATCTAGCAGGATTAAAGACAGTCGAGAAGAAAACCCAGAGCCATCAATCAAATTATTTAGGGCCCATCCGTTTCCCAAATTTTACACACTGACACAGAAGCACTTCTTCAAAAATGGGGTCTCCCTTGAGAACTGTTCAGGCACATCTAAAGAGTGTCCTCAAAGGGACCACTTTAACAGGCGTAGCAACGGATACAAATGTTTATCTTAAAGGAAAAGGAAAGAAAAGCTTCGCCATTTCCCCTGTTAATAAGCATTAAGGGTAATTTGATACTGCTTAGAGCGGAACGGAAACGCTTAAGATGAGGGATTTTTCCGCTGCGCCGAGGAGCTCACTTCTCCATTTAGTTACTTTACGGGCTCTTTATTGATTCCTTCTTCTCTCTGTTTATCACCAGTTATGTAGAATGACCTTTGGTTAGATTTGGCCAAATCTGATATTTGTAAGGATATGCACTTGAATAACCCTAGCTATTCCCTGCCTTTTTCTCAGGAATATTTTAATGTTTCTCAGTTAATCACAGATAACTGTCGTGTGGACTCGTTGGCGGTGATATAGGTACGGACTTTGCGTATGTATAAGAAGTTTCGGCAAAACAACGCAAAATCGGTATCTTCATAGGATATTTTATTACATAGAAAAGGTGAAGTATACGTAAAAATTAAATTGATTTCCTTTTTCGGTAGGTTTGTGTGATTAGGGCGAAAATAAATTACCATGAGTAAGTACTCCGCCTAGTTATTCAGGAAAGGATTACGGCTGAATTGGGTCATGTACGCTGAAAAAAAGTGCTAACTGAACAGGGGAAGAAACGGTTGCGAAAATTGGGTTAAGATGGTTAATTATCATGAATGTGGGGAAAAGTCATGTGAAGTACCATTTATTTGTGAAATTGTGGAACATGGGGCCCAAATTGTGATGTTTAACGTACACTGTTAAAAATTGCCGTAAAATAACGGCGCATAAGACTGTAAATTTACGCCGCTTTGCAATGTAGACGCTCTTGTGCGTTGAATAACGCGCAAATGCAACGTCAAATGATGAGCGTCTGTGAAAATGGTGTGACACGTGTGTAAAGCAGACGGTACAGATGAAATAAACCGCGCGTCATGTGATCAGCGGGGCCACTCATGACGTCAACATCCTGGATCTTTTGACTCCACGGCGGGAAGAGAAGCCATTTTTGTCCGTCCGCTGGCTGCTGAAAGTCACAGAAGTTACCCAGCATCTTTATTGGTAAAATGTTCTTCTTTAATATGTAGCCATAAATCTGTATACTGTGTTAGTTATTATTTTAATACTGTGTAATAGTGTACGTTGGTAATGGTATAGTGGTACGAGGCTAGTCTCGTTCATGTGTTCCCTCAGTGTTTGGGGATGGGGGGCGATTGTCACTGGCAGAGGTAGAAGAGTGATTGAGTTGGAAATATAATATATTATGTAAGCTATATATGTGTATATATATTATATATATACACATTTTATAATGTGTGATATTTGTGTGATGTTTATATTATATATTAATTAAGTGCAGGTTTTAAGTTTCCATTAAATGTCAACTCTAAACCATGTTTAGATTATTAGATAACCTTATATTTCAGTTAACTCAGAAATGGAAACAAAGTCAAGTTTTCTAATTATTAATATATTACATGTCCAGTATATAAAAGTAATTGTTACTTGCTCAATATCAGTGTTGGGGATGATTACATTGACCAATCCCCCCTTGTTAAAAAGTGGGGGGGGGGGATATATAACCCCCATTCCCTGCATTGATGCCAATGTTTATCATTAATGATTAAGTCTTTTTTAGTTTCAGGGAATTGCCAATTAGGAAAAAGGAAGCAACCCCCCCCCCCCGACCCACAAACACACACACCTGGCCATGTCTGGGTATATATCATGCATGAATGGTATAAATATACATGTCATATATATATATATATATATATATATATATATCCCTTAAAGGTGAAATATTGGTAAAGGCACCACTGAAAACAGTTTTGAATTATTTATTTACTAGATTTTAAATGAGGCCTTGAATAATGTTTCCCACTTACATGTCAACCAGAGAAATTAAGATATCAAAGTCCCTTTATTTTTTTTAATATTTTTAACAGATGCTTAAACAGAGTAAACACAGACCAAACAAATAATTAACAGCTTTGAGACAATTTCCTAAATTTCTTAACATGTTTTAGAAGAAAAAAACATACCATGCTGGCCAAAGTGCTAACATTTTAGCCAGTCTTTTTAAGAGAGAGAGAGAGAGGGAGAGAGCCTAAAAATTAAGGCTGCTAAGGCACAGCCAAATACTGTTTATGTTTTCAGAAAATGGTCAAGCATTTCCATCAGTGTGGCAAATTGAAAAAAGATTTGGATACCATCATGGCAACTTTCCTATTTCTTAAGAATAGGAATTATGTAAGTTTAAACATCACATAATAATATACTGCCTTTTTAGCTCACCTGACTGTAAGTCATTTGAGCTACAGGGTAGACACCACCTCTGTCACTGTCGTTCACTGATACCAGTACTAAAGTTGGTATTGAACTTTTGTTGGAAAACATAGCTGGAAATTTTCCAGAGACCCCCCCCCCCCCCAACTCTGTTGTACAGGGTTGCAATTTCCATTCATAATGTGGGTTGGATGGGGTTTTTGACACCCCCTCACTCACATATAGGCCATTGTAATGGGGTATACCACATCTCATCCATCAGTATGCATCAGACTGAGCGCATTTATACTTGTACTAAGATTCAAAATTGGTAGAACATGCTTTATACATGTACTTGTCACACCTTAAAAAATAATAACTTTTCAAATAATAGTCAAGTTAATCATCAGGGAACCCGGAAAGATTACGCAGGTTTGCATTATGCCTGTAGCCCTTGTTATATTATAATAGCTTGTATATGTAAATGCAATTACAAATGTTACATCATTTTGTAATATAAAGGCTGTACTGCATATATATTGCTTCCTATTTATAAATCCTCGTACACATGTGATGCTGTTTTTGCACCTTTCTGTTTATACACTGATTAAAAACATTTGTTGAACCAATATTTACCATTTTTATATGCAATATAGCACTTTTGTTTATTAATTTATATACCTGCACTTACTTTGTAAATATTATAAATATGCCTGGTGCTGAGATTCTCTTTCGTTGGTTACATGTTTATCAGTTCTGTTTTTATATACTCCTAGAATTTGTTCTACTTGTGCAGGTGTTCAGAGAGCCATACATGCATCAATGATTAGAGGAAAGATGACGTAAATGTTCCACACCTTACCAAACTTAGAGCTGTGAACAAAGTACAAATGCAAGATGTGCAAGGTGCACAACTACACTGGCAAGCAGTTGCAGGGTAAATTCCTAGCAGAGAACATTGCAGAAAAGGTACACCAAGGTAAGTTTGAATTTTATCATATTTTCTTTTGTAAAGTCCATGGCAATTTGAATAAGCTGATGAGTTTAATAATCTGTGAAACAAGTATCTTACATATTGAACATTAGCAGTGATGCTGACCTAAATTCGCCTGCCTGTTTCTCATTCTCTCCATTCATTTTTATTCTAATAAACTTTTTGGCTTGCTGCTTGATGGAGCTGAGCCACGCTAACCTGACCATCTCTTACCTTACAGTGTCATTCGTCAAACCTGCTGATTATTGGCTATTTTTAGCTTAGCTGACTATAAGTCATCTGAGCTATAGTCGTGGTCCATTGTACGTTGTCCGTCCGTAGATGTGGCACATTTTGAAACCGTAAGACCTAGGAATCCAAAATTCGGCATAATGTTAGATGTCCCCAAGATCTCCTACCAAGCCGAAAACTGGGTCTTTGCAACTTCGTTCCTTTGAGAAATTAAGGAAAAACCTCAATTTTTTATTAAAAACCTATTTTCACACTTAAGGACTGCCTTATATCAAAACCACTCATCTGTTTTTCCTCATATTTACCATAAATATTTCTCTATATAGTTCCTATGTACATGCCAGAAATTATGTCTGTATTATTTAATTTAAAAAAGTTATGGGCCAAAACATAATGCATTTTGTAAAAAATCAGGAAAGATATTTGATCACTTAACACAAAAAACGTTAAAGCTATGGACCTTTTTTCCAGTAATATAACTTTAATTAATCAAAATTAAATTGTATACCCAAAATTAGATTTAATTCTTTTAAATTTTATAAAATATCAATAAAAATAAAAAATTGGTACCTTAAATTTTGCCCAACTTTGACCATGGCACTTTTTTTTACTGTAAGTACTGTGGATTTAATTTTCACAGCATGTTTTTGTTAGCATTTCAACTGTTAACACCAAAAATTTGAAACCAGTTGATCAAAAACTGTAAATTTTAATCAAGTTTTCAAGCACCATGTAACATATTGTTTACATCAAGCTAGTGTTATGCAGTTTGCAAGAGCTCAGCTCCCCAGCTTCAGCTCTAAGTTCCTTAAATTCTGCATACAGTTAGATGTCTCCAAATTCCCCTACAATGCCAAGAATTTGGTCACTAGGACTTAATACCTTCGAGATATTAATGAAAAACTTCATTTTTCCATTAAAAACCCATTGTTACACTTCAAGACTGCCTAATATCAAAACCACTGATCTGACTTTGATCATAAATAATATACATATTTTTCATTCTCTATGCACATGCCAGAATGATGTCAGTATTGCGTAATTATTTTAAGTTATGGGCCCAAACATAATGCACTTTGTAAAAAATCAAGAAATATATTTACTCCCTTAACAAGGGCATTGCTGAAGCTAGAGATTTTTTTGTCAGGGATGTAACATTATTTAATCAAGATTCAATTGAATACCCAAAATTAGTTCTGAATTTTTCAAATTTTATAAGTTATTAGCATAAATATAAAATTAGTACCTTAAATTTTGCCCAACTGTGACCATGGCACGTTTGTTTCCCGTCAGCACTGTTGATATAATTTTCATATCATGCACATATAAGGATTTCAGCTTTTTAGTTTAGAAAGCTGAAGGAAATTGGCCAAATATTGTAGCTTTTATTAATGTTTTTTATGAGACCCTGTCAGACTTTGGCTCTCTCCAGCCCCTCTTGAGTCACCACTTTGTTGACCTTGTTGACCTTTCATCAAATTATGCACGCTTGAGGCGAGAATCCAGGCAGCTTATGGCCAGCCACAGTTGATCCAGGTGTCCAACCCAACTCATCTAGTAGTTTTAACCAACAACATAACAATAAACAATAAATTAATAAATTTTTATTGGTTTTTAATAACAAATTAAAGAAAAATAGAAAAGGAATTTGTTAGTTTATAATAACAGGAAATTAACTTGCAGTTACTGATGATATAAGAATCTTGTATCGATGGGTAGAATGTCACATATTCCAAATAACACCATGCAGTCACCTATGGCATTTTTAAGTTCAATTTTAATGATAAAGAAGTAAATCATATTATTCATTACTAATCATTAGGGATTATATGAAGGAAATTAATGATAGACAAAGATGCAGTTGATAATATTAATCTAGATTCCTACTGTGTCTAGTGTGTACATTGATGTGAAATTAGTCCAAAATGAATTTTTACAGTTATTTTTTAATATAAATAAAGGCCATAAAACCAGGTACTTATGATCATTATTTAAATGTGTGAATTTTGTATATTCTGGATTCTCAACATCTTTGTTTGGTGAAAACTGAATAAATACCAGACATGGTGCAAATACTTTGTAATTGTATTTAAATACGAATATGATTATGTACTCCATTATAAAATTTCTTGCATAAAGAATGGGAATTCAGGTAAAAATGAAAGTATATGAATACTCGTGCAAATACTTTCAAAATGTATTCATGAATGCATTCATGAATATATTCTTTAATATTATTTTAATAATCATATCAGTTATATTTCATTTTAAAAAATCATATGATTCTCTTATTATTTTTAATAAAATTATATTTGGGACAATATTTGTAATTTTTTTAATAAATAGTTAAACTCTTATTTTATATGTTCTGCTTATAAGTTATATGGCCAAGTCAAAATCTGTGTGACAGTAGTACTCCATTTGTTAATAAAATAAATGAAATCAATCCTCTTCCCTGTCTCCAAAGGTACTTTCAAAATCATACATAAGCTAAACAACAACAACTCATAATACAGCTTATATTTATTACCACACAAAACCAGCATGTGCCTCATTTCTAAATAATATTTTTTTATCATATATAACAGCTGAGCGTCGTGACCCATAGGTCCCTTGTTTTCCATAACCCTTTCATATACGATCAGGTATGCACATTCAAAAGAAGTCTCTTTATTCCAATGAAATATTCTAACTCTCTTATAGATTTTAGAAAGATGGGCACTTAACAGGAAACAGTATTAATGTTATCCTTATGCAGTGAATAAGTATTAACAAGTATAGTCTTGACCTTTCAGTGTGATGTACATGCTAGGCTTAATTTACTCTGTCAATATTTATTTATCTATACAACAGATTTTATGTTAATAAAATGGCACATAAAATGAAAAAAAAAATGATTATTAATCGATCAACTTTCAGTCATTGAGTATGATATTAAAACTGATTCATATCACATTTATATATATATATATATATATATATATATATATATATATATATATATATATGCATGCATTGTCTGTGTATTTGTATTTGCAGAAGCAAAGCTCCTATATACAGGATACTGCCTTCACTGTTTGGAGAATGCAAGGATAATATGGGATTGCAGATTGAGGAGAGGTAATTCTTTCAAAACTATTATATTTGTGATAATATATTCGGCAAGTATTAAAGATAGTTTTAACCTTTTTTTAAGTAAATACATATATAAAGAAAAATGTTGAAATTGTTAATTTTTTGTGGAGAAAGAACAAAATCTTTGCCAGTTATTGTCTGTAATGTAAATGTAAAGATATATTTGATATAATAATGTATTATTATTTTCACTTCTAAAGGTTCCAATTGACCATAAGAAAACTATTTTTGTAGTTATTGTTTAAATTTTGTGAAGAAAGAACAAAAGTTTATTTTCTGTAACGTAAATTGATAGAGCGTCAGACTTTGAAAAAAATCTAAAAAAAATATAAAAATTAAAGGGATAATTGCACTGAACTATATTCTTGAATATTTCTCTCATGTTTCTTACATTTACAATCTCTCTTTTCTGTTTATTATTTTGTATGCAGGGAATGAGATCTCCAACACCTGTGAATGTTCAAGATTGGGACTGTAACATCACTGTAACATATGGTGGATGGCCAGAAACTGTCAACCCATGCAAGTTATTTCTACTTCCACTGGAGGCTTGCTATGCGTCATTTTGGATATTTACCCTGGAGTATCCCAAGGGACTTAAAAGACCTTCAGGTTTCTTGATTTTGGGGTAATTGAATGCACCTCTAACTGCCCTCCCACTGTCAATAGAGCTGGTTGGTCAGATTTAATGTTTTAATGCTGCATTTTCCTCTATAATATATCAACAATATAGGAAATATCAGTTAACGACTATTTCACTTTTAATATTCTTGTGTTTAAGTACCTTAATTAAATCAGGTACCGGTAATTATCTTATTATTTTTATGGAAAAACGTTTACATTTGCACCCTTGTTACAGTGTAGGCATTCTCTTCAACTCCCTCCAGTTCGAATTTAATTGATGCAAAAATCATTTATTTACCAAGGACCTTTATTTTGGAATTCATTATCAGAAGCTTCACACAAAGTAGATGCCTTTTCTGTAGAAAGATTTGGTGACATATAAGTTAAATCCATTCAGTTGTTTGATTTGTGTTCTGACCATCTTTTACTTTAAAGATACCATTAATTTACAACACTAAATTTATTGAAGCACTTTTATCTATTTTTCAAAGATACATCATAAATAGATTTGGGTCCCATTTTTTAAAAGATCAGCAACCTTAATGAGATATACACAGCATTCATAATAGTAATCATAATAATATTGCACTAATTGCCAAATTTTATATGTTTAGTTGGAGACGATTTAACTGCCATGCAGTGTGGTCAAAATGTTTAAATATGTTTGCTTCCTAATGATGCCTTTTGGAAGATCAGTATAATCTGAATAACTATATACGTTAGGTACACGTGTTATACATGTTGATGATCTGTTGAATATTTCATACAATAAAGAAGTGGTGTGATATTATGTGTGAGCTTGCATTTTTAATGCCATTTCCCAAATTAGCCAAGATGCATTTCCCTCTGTGGATATTCTGATTTGATTTTCGGGACACTTGACTGTCAAACAGAAAGTTACAACTCTATCATCATAAGGAGGTCTGACTTCGTCGTAAAATTTTTACTGGTAAACTCTAAAAAACATGTTATGAGAAATTTGAAGTACACAGATATAAATAAAGGGTTCGTCCGGAGTGACAAGACAGAAACGTTTTGAGAAAGATTATGGAAACCTGTAACAGTGTATAGCTCCAAGTGCAAAGCACTGTTATTTATTATAAAGTAACAATGTTTTGTTATTCTACATATCAAAGCACCGTGAAATAACGGTGCAATGCCCTGATTCCAGTTGAAAACACTGTTTATTCACGTCTCTTAGCACTGTATAATAACGGCATATTGTCCCGTAAAATAACAGATGCCCGTTATTTCCCGTGGCTAAGCACCGTTTTTTTACGTCCCAAAGCGCTGTAAAATTACGGTGCAATGCGGCGTTATTTAACGCACTGCGTTATTTCTTTGCACGTAAAATAACGGTGCATTGCACTGTCAACTTTGCTGCCAGTGCAAAGCACCGTTATTTTACGTGCAACTTTTAACAGTGTATGCAGCTGAAAATTATAGTGTGCATAGCAAAACAATGCACATTTCTTTCACAGAAAGAAGTTCCTTTATCACTATTTAAAGAGTTATGTTTTAGTGTAATTTCTGCATTAATTATCGTGTTTCCTAATACATGAAAATTAACTACATCATTTAAAGGAATTCTGCTTGTGTTCCCTTTGAAAAATGTTTAAATTAATATGCCTGTATGAGTATACTAGGAAAAATTCTGAATTTATTACGGATATCATGCAGCTAGACATTTGATCGGAACAGCTGGTGTTGCACAGGAGCAATTAAAACCTTTTGTTTAACAACTAATGTAGGAGCGATAGCCTGGTACCGGCACATTTATGTTTCTGCACATCAATTAAGAGCAGGTAAGGTGTCCTCGGTCCGAGTACATAAATGATGCATAATACACCTCTAATGCTACTCGACCTGATAGTCTCGCGTGATCACAGCTCGTCAGTTTTACCCATATGTCCATGCGACTTTGTTCGGCTGCTTGCGTGTGTAATTTTTTCTCAAATAATCCTGAAAACGTCTGATTTAAGATAGCATGATGACTCAGTTATTAAATACGAATGAACACATTATTCAGCCGTTAAGCACGTTATCAGTGATATAGGACACGAGTCCGGACTCCATTCCACATTTCTTTTTGGACCCGTCTTGGAGGTAATGATTCGATAAATCAAGCCGAGTGCACCTCGAGTCCAACCGACTTAAATGCTCTCTCTCTCTCTCTCTCTCACATTCTGTATAGCCATTTAGATGGATGTGGGAACTATAAACAAAATAATACAAACAAGACGATATAAAGCAGGCATAAGCTCTACATCGGGTACTAAATGTAATTAAACATTCAAGTAAACAGCAAGTGTAAACTAAAATTAAAATATGTACGATAATCTCAATTTTCTATTTTAAATTTCTTTGAATAAGGAAAATTGTATTGAATTCGGTCTTGGACTTGGGTTATTAATGACACGGACTTAAAGAAAGTGGACTTGGACTCAAAGGCTTGGACTTGAGTTGTCCGGACTCGGACCTGCACCCAGATTCGGATGGTTTGGACTCAACGACAATGCTGCAAGTTACACCTGTATATAATCAAGTTTAAACATATACAAAACCATTTGAAGTATTATGTGAGTGATAACGCTTATCTCATATTGGAATTTCTTTCCTGTACAAATATAATACGCCATGGCTTTTGAATCATATAAAACATGATGAGTTTTTGTTTTCAACGAAATCAAACTAAAATAAGATCGATAACCCCCGTGCACTGGCAGCCACGTGTATTGTCATAACAAAGTGCATTAGGTGGGTTGCTGAATACACTTGTTTCTTTTCCCCTTTTCGTACGTATCATCTATGAATTATCGATTATTCCCAAACTCCTACAAGATGCGTTCAGGGTATCACGTATATATTAAGTCCAAATTGTTACGATTCCTTCTCCGACCTTATATTAATTATTGATCAGTAATATTTTAGTTCATATAACTAACTAGCTAACCTAGCAACCGATATTAATGGCGAGCTGTGATAAAAATACAAAATTATTGGTGAAGGAATTTTCTTTAACACGCTTCATTCAGCAACGAATATCACGTGCTGGGCTGTTAAGTATTTCGAGTTCAAGTTCATCCATTTTAATTTAAATACTTGTTTTTTTTCAGATAAAGTAGAGCACAGAAGAGAACCGGGGGGGGGGGGGGGGTTCAGAGGACCTTATTTTAGGTTTTTTTACATCAGTCCTCCTGGGTTGGACCACTACTTTTCATAAATCCTGTATTCGCCCATTCAGCACCGAGATACACCAGAAGAAATGTCTCATTTGGTTTAGTATTAAATATGGTTAAGAGTAATATAAAAAAACAACATGAACCGATCTATTCATAAAAAGTGAAAAAAAAAATGATTATGGAGAAACAATCTGAAGGATGAAAACAATCCGTCCGACTGGCTGCGTCTGAGCCATCCGAAATACAGTATACAAAATTAACTATTTGTTTATACAATGTAAACCGTCAGGAAAACTTATATGTCAAGGTAGCTTCACTTTTGAGGCCCCTGTCTGGGCAGATCGGACATCCGGTAAAATATGACGTCTCATTTTCTGCGAGATTACCCCGGAAGTCCGGTTTCAATCATACGTGATTGACAGCTGTCTGTATCTTCACCCAAACGGGTTTATGCAATATATGACAATGTCAGTGTATCACGGCGGTCCGAAATAGCCTGGATTAGAGGCACAGCGAACCCAGACTGTCCCGACTGATGGCTGAAGCACCCATGCTGGAATGTATGAAAATATGACTTTGAGAATAGTTACATTGTGAAATGATTCTATGCAATGACGCTTTTACAGTCTAATGGTTTATTAAGGAGCCAAGCGATCCTTGTGTGTCGTGCTCAGATACAGTCGGTCTGTCAGGACTCGCATCAATATCAATAAAATACATATCTAGAACTTGTGAGGGGGAAAATGCAACGTTCCACTAATATCTGCAGTATACATGTAAACATGTATACAAGTATTTTGAATTTAACTAAATCTCATTAAGGAGAAAATGTGGAAAGACCAAAATAACAAAGTGTCCGCGTGGCAGAGCAGACAAATTGTTAACTTTTTAAATAAGATTTTTTTTTCGTGAGAACAAAAATTATACATCAGTGTTTCATTTGAATTATCCAACGTCTGTGAATTATTTAACTTGTGAGGGGGAAAATGCAACGTTCCACCAATATCTGCAGTATACATGTATACATGTATACAAGTATTTTGAATTTAACTAAATCTCATTAAGGAGAAAATGTGGAAAGACCAAAAAAACAAAGTGTCCGCGTGGCAGAGCAGACAAATTGTTAACTTTTTAAATAAGATTTTTTTTTCGTGAGAATAAAAATTATACATCAGTGTTTCATTTGAATTACCCAACGTCTGTGAATTATTTAAATTTGGGGAATTCAAACAACCAGATCTTTAAATGACTTTACAGGACTTTTGGAACTGCAGAAACCTTTCATTATGCATTCATATTATGAAGTGGTAACCTATTTATATGGTCAGTCCTATAGTATATTTCCCTTGAAGGTAAGGAAGGTTTGAAAACACGGAAAACATAGATTAAAAGATATATATATTTATATAAATTCCACGTTTTTTTAATTCTTTTTAAAAAGTTAAATGGCATATATATATATATATATATAT